>OZ007567.1:50349462-50949462 GCA_963931925.1 Onchidella celtica | reverse complement strand
ATTTTCAGCTTGTAGTCTAAACAGAAATAAATTAGGTCTTTAATCTGACAAGTTACGAATTCCCACTTACTTTTCACGCCCCCATCTCTCCCCCCCCCCCCCCCCCGCCTCATCGCACCTTCCGATCCGCTAAAAAATATGAAATGATTCCGCTACTGGCCGTTGTCCACAAAGATTTGACTCATGACCTATAGCAATCGGGTGTATGCGATCTTGGAAATTGTAATAATTACGATGTTGTCGCCTGGATGCAATCACGTGACCAGTGTTTTTTCATGAAGAAGTAAAAAAAAACAAAAAACAAGGCTATTGATTGGGATCTGTTGTATTTTCCATTATACCGGTAACGTAAGTAATGTAAATTATAAATAGGCTATTCATGAACACTGAACACAATTCAATATTTTTCTCTACTTGGCTTTGTAATCAGACTAGCGTACCCCAGTAACAGTGAAAAAATAAAAAGGTAAAAATCTCATGGGAGTTCTGGGGACGAGTATTGTAATAGGTAGATTTTCCATCTGTTGTTTGGGGTAAATTTTGCTTTGTACACAGGCAGTCCTTATTTTCGTTTTCTTTTTTTGTTTTTGAGTGTCTGTTTGTTTGTTTTGTTTTGTTTGCTTAAATCTGTACCTTCGTTTCTAATGCTTGTAGAGAGGATGAAAAAACTGGGAGAGGGTCGAAGTAAGAACCATGGGAATCTCTAGTTTAAAGGCATCATGTAGCAACACATACAAAACACGCTCGCACACACACACACACACACAGAAGAGAGAGGGAGAGAGAGATTGAGAGAGAGAGAGAGAGAGAGAGAGAGAGAGAGAGAGAGAGAGAGAGAGAGAGAGAGAGAGAGAGCAGAGTTGTAAGCCCGTATTTGTTCGCCATGTATTCATCTTTACTTTTGGGGCTCAGATCTACCACTTTGGAGACCACTGGCAGAGATCCTCTGGCCTATGGGGTCAGTAAAGAAGAAAAAATGGGGGAAAAGAGGCTTTGAAAACATGAATAGCAGGTTAAATGTGTATGTGAAAGCAATATAGGTCATGGCTTCTTTAGCAGGACAATACCCCTTAAGTTTCAAAGGAGAGGACCCTGACTCCCAGGAGAGGAATTTCAAATTTAATTTACTGGGGGGGGGGGGGGGGGAGGGGGCGGGAAGAGAGGAGAGTATTTCAGTCAGAGGAGAAATTCTAACCTGGAAAACAAAGAAATCATCAAATTAAATCGAAGTTGAAATGGAAATTGAAATAAGGATTTCTTTTTTCATTTGATAAAATATTTAGTTTCATAAATTGTTTCAGAAATTGCTACCATGACAGTATAATTGTGAAAAAAAAAAGATAGATGACAAATAAAAATGGAAGCATAACAGGAAACCTGGTATAGCAAGGGGAGGAATATGTCCTGATACCCTGAGAACCACTTAGCAGGTTACATAAAAGCACGTTTATGGAATCTTTCTAGGTCACTGTTGGTGAAAAGAGCAGTAAAGTTGTGTTGATGTTTCTGTATTGTGTGTTAGTGGACCAAGGAAATCTCAGCGCAGAGAGTTTTTTCACCCTGTATGGTAAAACCCCTGAGGCCATCCGTGGCATAGACATTGCATAGTTCTTCTGAGACATCTGGACGGAATCAAGTGTATCGTGGCTCTTCTGTACGCAGCTGTAAGTGAAATACATTTATCTAGGCACTATTTGGTCATTGATTGTCCAGTTTTTCATGAAAATTCACTGTTGTTTTGTGTGTGTGTGTGTGTGTGTGTGTGTGTTTTTTGTAGTCAATATGATAACTGAGGAAATGTTGAACTGAATGCACAAATATGTAATAAACTGTATATCGTGTAGAAAGGAACCGAATAAAACACTGAAGTGAAAGCTGCACTTCATTTGCAGTTAGGAGTAAGACTGAACACCTCTTACAGATTCCTGTTTTTTTAGAACTAAGTTTAAATAGCAGAATAACGTCTCTTCAGCAATTTCGTTCATCTGTTTTTCGAATGTTGACTGGACTGAAGGGCATAAAAACAATCAGACACATTATGATGTAATTTTTTTTCGCCAATTACCCTGCCACGAGTTTTAAGAATAAGAGTGCAAAAAAGTAATCTCAGTCTATTAATGATAGAGTAAGAGGGTTAAACAAGAGCGCAAACGCATGAACCATTTCCTTTTGCTACATGACACTCGCTAAGAGATCTTTTTTTCTGTGAGAGATAACACTCCTGTCAAATTATTCCATGACGGAATGTTGAATAGCAAGGTATTTTTAAAAAAAATGTTTTTGTCTTTGGTAACCTTTCTGGAGAGGATTTTGTTTTTCCTGTGGACGAAATTTGATGAAAAAATATATCCAGTAGCGACAAGGGATGAAATGTTTATGAGTGAAAAAAAATTGATTGCGATCTGTTAACGTGTTACGGTGAAATTTGCTAAAATCAGATTCCATTTATTTTGAATATGACTGTAATAGGACTCAAGCTCTTATCTCTTTAACAAAATAGAAACAAAAGGTAATTTAAAACAGCACTGTAAGGACCTGATGATAATTTATGATTCAAACAAATAAACTTTATTAAGTAAAGCGAAAGAAAAGGAAAGCGGGATTTTCTTTCTTCTTTTCTTTGATAAAATACTCAAAAGACTATAACAGATGGATGCAGATTGTTACAGTGACACTATTTAATTCTAGAGAGACAATTAGACAAACATACAGGCAGACACAGAGACTGACAGACTGATTGTGTGACAGAAGAATAGGCGAGCAGATAAACAGAGATATTATATAATGTACTAGGGCAGGGGTTCCAGCATGAGGTAAGTTTATCCCCAGGGATAAATTTCATCCAACCAGGAGGTAAATTTGCTGATTCTGGATTTGTACATCCCTTTTAACAATTGTTTTTTTAAATAGCAGAAGTGTAAATTCAAATTACTGAACAAAACTGGACTTAACTGACTTAAACCCTTGAACCCCTATTGGGGCATAGGTCATCCACCAAGGTCCTCCACCCTGCCCTGTCCTGGGCTGCGGTTTCAATCCGGCAACACGAAGCAAAAATGCTGGGGCTCTCGTGAACAAAACAGGGTAGGGTAATTTTGCTTTCGATAAAGTTGTCAGGGGTAAACTGGACGAAAAAAGTTGAGAACCCCTGCACCAGGTAATGGATGAACATGGCTACTGACGAACTGAAGGACCAAATTTCTCGAAAGTCTAATTCAACTGGTGCACCCGCACGATAGTATAATGGTGTCGTCTCGAATATAGATAAGGCATTATTCAGAAAGTTTGAGTTTGGAGAAAGCTATAACGAGACTATAACGATCATGCTGTGTTAGGAAAACAAAAAAGGGGGACAGACTTTAACAGAACGGGGAAAGCAGTATTCAGAAATAATTTTGTTATGTATGCAGAAACAGAGAGATGTCATAAGATCGACACAAACGCCCATCATCAGCAGGTTACCGACCTCATTATCCAGACATTAGGAAAGGGTTACTATGTTAGCGTGGGGTTTGGTAGGCCGTGGTGGGATGCGGTTGAAGGAAGGTCTTTGTCCTACTTTGAAAATGTGTCACGTACGTCCTAGGATGGCTGAGTGCCAGTTTTAAAATACGCGACCGTTCCAACCAGAGAGATTGTAAATTGTGTTTACATTTTCTAGTCTCCAAACAAACTGGAATGGTGTGTCAAATAGGTTCTGCTGTATATGAAATAGTAATGTGAATACATGAGTTCGATGATTACAGAGGTCTACCTTTCATTGTGCAAGACTGAAATCTTTCTTGGAAAGTAGAAAGGGAAGTGTACCGGTACTATTGTTTTGCTGGTGCATTCATACCGGTAGGCGGCAAAAAGCAGGTTCCAAGAGAATGCTTTTAGGCTGACTGCCCACACACATGAAGTTGGCAGCTTTTATGTTATCATTTTGGTCTGTGCTCCAATGTGCTCATTCTTCTTGTATTTTAAAACTAAGTTATATTGTTTGTCTGGAAAGACGTAAATGCAAGAGGTCCTCTAAAGCACTTAATCTTTGACCCCATCGTATAATCCATCGTTAATCCTGGCAGAAACCTGTCTATTATTAAGCCATGTTTCCTTGCGTACGGAAACGGAAACTTCAAAAATCCATCAAGTGGTAACCAGTTTTCGCACAACATGAAAGCATTCTTTCTCTTTTTCTACTTGAACGGATTTTGACGTTTCCGTTGCCGTTTCCGTTCCCGTATTCATGAAAACACGGCTTAATACTTTCACAAAGTAATAATATATTTCCGTGCATCATGAAACCCTATCATGTGGAAATATTCCCATAATGCAGGCTGTGAGTTTGGTGAATTCAAAAATGCCAGACACACTCTTTGTCGATAAAGCAAAGACGAAAAAAAACAACAACAAAAAACTACGGTTATAAATACTTGTATCTTATTGGTTTTAAAAAAACGTTTTATTCCACAGGTTATCATGTTCTTTGATATTCTTCTTGCCATCGTGATATTTTCACTTGGTGTATGTTTGCTGTCGCGGAGACATTACAAAGGTCCCCCAAGCCCAGGCATTGCTTTGCCTATTGTGGGACATCTCTATATGCTCAAACCAAACCCAATGAACCAGATCAACGAATGGAGTAAAAGGTAAAAAGGGTCATTTCAAAACATTGTTTTCAGCATGCAAAGCAGAACATCATAACTAAGATTTTATACCCACCTCCTTAAGGCCTGTTTACACTGTTAGGTTTTAAGAATAGAAAAAAGGAATGAAGGACTGTGTGGGAAGAACTCTCCTGGCTTTCCGTCTTTTGTTTTCCGATTTCCCCCTTCGAAACATGACCAAAACAAACGATGAGCATCGTTTCTCATTCAGAAAACGGGCAATTGTACGCAAACAGCGTTTCGAAGGGGGAAATCGGAAAAACAACAGGCGTAAAGCCATGAGAATTCTTCCCACACAGTCCATCATTCTTTTTTTCTATTCCTAAAACCTACCAGTGTAAACAGGCCTTTAGCGTTGTTTCTCTTAGTGCTAATGAACTTTTCACTGTACGGAATTCTCCCCGTTCTTATGTTCCTTGTTTGTTATTATCCGGGTAAACCTGTGAACCCACCGTTCTCTCTCTCTTTCTCTCTTCGGTCTAGAAAACTTCCCATATCCTAGAGCCTTACTACAGATTTCATGCGCACCAGCACACAACGCACTCATTTCTGGTAGGGATTTACACTTTCGCTGACTTTCAGTTTCAACTTCAAAACAAACATAATGCCCATGTGCAGCTTCAATGAAACCTTAAAATGGCGAACCATGACTGGAAATAGATCTAAAATTGGGGAAACAATAAATTTCCAGTAAAAAAAACTACACCGATTTGAGACTTCTATTAAAAACTGTGCACCCTTACATCCATTCTGATGCACCATATAGAATTTGAAGTCTGAGTGTTGAGTGGTTCAGAAGCCTTTTGCAACGAAAAATCTTAAGCCCACAAATATATATAGCATAGATAGATGTTTCGAAAATGTGTGTTGCTTATCCACTGTGGCGAGGTATGAACGATAGGCCGATTTTACATTGGAAATTTATTTGTATTTTTTACTTTGTTTTTTAACTTTTGATAGGCAATAAAATGCCGTTGGGGTACAGAAAAGTTCATGGTGACATTTTGTTGTTTATATCACAACTGGATGCACCTACCCGCATATACCCTCCTCCCCGCTCCGCCATAGATCAGTCATAGGTAACTGGAACTCAGAGAAAGGTGTACTTGTTGTCATTTGATCAGCTCGCATGCTTCCCGTTCTGGCCTTCTCAAATTGACGCTTTACGCCTACAGATTGTTCAAATTATGCCTTTTACTTGCAAATAAATACACTTTTATTTTACACTAGCTGAGTTCCCGGCCCTGCCCGGGATAAATCGATTTATTAGTTTCAGTTCTGGGTGATTATATTATGGACCTACTTCATTTTGTCTGTTCCTTTAGCTTTATTTTATTTTTGTTTGTTTGTTTGTTTTTAGATACCTTTTACTGCTCTCCCTTTGCGCGTTGACGTCCTGCGCGTCCCGCCAGCATCCGTCAAATGGCAATGATTTGCGCACGGGTTAGTTTGTTTGCGCATCGCAGGAAGTGATAACGACATATTGTGTTAATGGAAAAGAAATATTATAATATTTTCCTAGGCATATTGAAAACACAAACCTGTACTTTTGGCCCTGCAGCGTCAATCTCCCAGTTCCAGACCCTTTCTTTTCCACAGTCTAGGCACATTGAGAACACACATACAAAGTTTTATACTTGATAGTCTTAGAACCCAATCTCATCATTCAAACCAGTCCTAACCGGAAGTTGTTTTGTGAGTGTGATACAGTCTATACCGGAACCAATCTTAGTTACATTAATTTGCCGAAAAAATAGACCGAACGCCAATGTGTCGCAACCTAGAAACTAATACAAACGTTTTGCGAGTTATTAATTATTTTTTTATTTTCTGTGCCGGGGACACGACGACAGTCTATACTAAGCGTTGTATAAAATCTGAGGGCCACCCAATCAGCATTAACAGAGGAGTAGCGAAAGGCGCGCTGCAATTGTCGTAAGGTTTCACTTTTATTAATATAGATAGATAATAATTACTTAGTGAATATTTTGATGTAATATTTGCCACCTGATTTCATTTCAGACTCGGCGATGTGTTCGCATTACAAATGGGCTCGCAACGGATGATTATGCTGAATGGTTACACAGCCATTCATGACGCTTTGGTCAAGCATCATGAGTGTTTTCTAGGAAGAAGTGACAGCTTTCTTCACAGGGAAATGTTTGACAACAAAGGTATAATGTCCTTGCAGGGTGCAGAGTGGAAGGAACAGAGAGGTTTTCTGAAATCTGTATTACGATCTCTGGGCATGGGAAATAATGTCATGGTTGAACGCATCAAGAATGAATTTGAGGTTCTTTCAAAGATTATTGCAGAATCTAATGGGGAACCAACCAACTTTGCTCATGCCATAGAGTCGTGTATTTGCAATGTTATATGCGGAATTACTATAGGCATGAGTTTCGAATATAACGATAGGGAATTTATTGAACTGATGGAAATCATGCATCAACTGTTTGAAAATTTAGGCTCCTCCAATTTAATCCAGTTCTTTCCGATTCTGAAATATTTACCAGGGGATCCATTTAAGCATAACGAACTCCTTGATCTTTTCGCACGCATGAGAATAAAGCTCAAAAAGTGGATTCATGCCTCTTCCCAAAATATCAATGTTACTGGTGAGTCATTTGAGAATGTGGTCCAGGCCTATGTCACTGAAATTGAAAGGAAAAACCTGGCAGGTGTTAAAAAGACAACAATCGATCATGATAATTTATTGTCGACGTTATGGGGATTTTTTAATGCTGGAACAGAGACCACATCTGTGACTATCCAGTGTGCTTGCTTGTATATGATCAATTTCCCAGAAATGCAAGATCGAATGTACCAAGAAATTAAGGAGAATGTAGGCACCGATCGCCTGCCGGATCTGAACGATAAAGCAAAGCTCAAATATTTGAATGCTTTCATAATGGAGACACAGAGGTACACCAGTCTTGTACCAATGACCGTAGAGCGTATGGCAACAAAGGACCTCAAACTGCAAGGCTACGACATCCATAAAGGAGATTGTATTTTGATTGTGCTGGATTCTCTGTTGTGGGATGAGACCAAATGGGGAGATCCACACACGTACAGACCAGAGCGATTTCTAGAGAACGGCGAGATTAAAGGTGTAAAGGAATTTCAACCATTTTTGCTCGGACGCCGGAACTGCATTGGAGAAGCTCTTGCTAATGCCGAACTTTTCCTTGTGTTGGCTGGCCTGATACAGAGGTTTGAACTTCTACCAGAGCATTCAGAACAAAAGCCTCCGATAGAATTCACATTTGGTTTCACTCGTGTCCCCAAGCCATTCAAGCTCCTGGCTATACCTAGATCCAACAACTGACATCTACATGAATTTTTGCTGAAGGAAACTTCTACAGATTTTGTGGTTAAACTATTTCCCTACCTACTGAACTCTAAACTGAATTTTATTTTCACGTAAACATGCGCTTTGGGATGTTGCATAATGGAATTGCCATTTCATCTGTGCCGTTCCACGCAAATAAAAGTTGAGCAGAGCAAGATTAAAGATGTACTTTTATTCGGCATACAAACATAACAGGAGATTCACTGATTATTGACCTTTTCTCACCTTATAAACATTTAAATAAGTTGGTCTGAAAAGTGTATCGGTTACTCCATTATTATTGGACATACTTACGTGATTTGCTGCAATCGTTTAAGCATTACAGTTGGATTTGATGGAGAAGAAAAAGATAAAGGGAGGTTCAGGGATTAGGACATACAATTTAAATTCTCTGCTATTCCGGCAGAGGTAAGAAAATCAGCCCATGCCAAAACCCTTGTCATATTGGTATAGATGAAAACGGAAAGGAAAGAAAAATGACAGATGAATTCGCAACATTCAAAGAAAATTTCCTCTACTTTAATGGAAAAGGCGGGTTCTTCTACATTAGGACAGCACTTACAACAGTCAATTCTACTTGGAAAAGAACTGTTTTAATTCTATCGCTGGTGCTTCTAGCAGATGGTAGAAGGCAATTTAAAGATCTTAGTGATTTTCACAGATTTAACATACCCGCAGAAGAGTAGATATGATTATCCATATAGTATGTTATTATGTTACACCAGTAATACTAAAAATTAACGGTGGCATAGAATTATTACCCTAGTATGCATCTATACAACTATGGTAATAATAATAATACTGCAAAAAACGTTTTTTTGTAATAATTTTGTTGTTGTTGTAAATAAACATGATGAAAATGAATAATATTCAAGATTCACATATCATATTACATTCTGTTATGTTGTTGATGTCGTTCTCAGTATTGTTTGACAGGATACTTAAACGTGCATTAAAGTGTTACTAAGGAGAGAGTATCTATTTTCACTCAAGGGGGTTAGGGTTAGTTATGATAAAAATGCTTATTATAATAATGATAACGATAACAACGACCAGAACAATGATTATTATAGTAATACAGTGAGGAGTGTCTATTTCCATTCTGTTGATGCTGTTAGCGGGTCGTAGCATAATTACAAAGCCAGGCAGAGAAACTTCTGAATTATGTTCACAGTTCAGCTGTAGCTGTCTATGTAAAACACTATTTCCCCTAACAACAGCCTTCTATTATATAATAAAACTAGCCATGTCCGATGAGAAATTATCTATTTATTTGCACTTTAATGTTTATGTAAGACAGGGGGCAAAAATAACGTATGCTCTACAACAGGATTCGAACACGGTGGATTGCCCATTGATTTATGTATCATGACATTTTATTATAAAGGAATAAAGAATGAACGTAGCACATGGCCGTGTTCCAAGTTACCTTTGTCACCCTTTCTGATAATGCTGTTACCATTTCTATGTGTTTTTTATAAAGATTTCACCACATTTATCATGCATAAATCTTCAGATTTTCAGTGACATTTAGTCCATAATAAATATTTTAAAAAATTGTGAGGTGCCGTGCGGGAGTCAGCCTGCTGAAGATGTTTACAAAAACTACAGCGTACTGAAAAAATCAGAACATAAAAAATACCAAAACTGATGATGCCTGGATGCCAGTTCCCGAATCTTCTTTCTTCTTCTTCTGCGTTCTTCGTGTCAGACTATTTATATCAGGAGGCCGGTAGCCTTTATGAAGGATGCTGTGCTCCTGAGTTCCTCTGCTGTCCCATATAGCTTGGTGTGTAGTGCCGCACCTCGGGGCCAGCTGTTTTCCCTCTGTTCTCTGTATAGGGGGCATTGTTGGAGGACATGTTCTGCATTCTCTGGGGAGTTTCCACACGGGCATGTCTCAGTTTCTCCAACCCTGAATTTTTTGTAAAGGTGCTGCCGGAGTCTGTTATGTCCAGTTCTCAGCCTAAAAATGATAGTTTGCTCCTTTCTGCTGAGCAAGTGTATCGCATCGATATGTCAGTTCCCGAATCATTTCTTTGACTTGTCCAGGGCTTCAGGGTGTGTCTGTTGGCCCTTGTTCTTCATGTTTGTTATTGTTATTGTTATTGTTGTTGTTGTTGTTGTTCTTCTTCTTTCTCGTTGTCTTTGTCTGGTCTTCTGTGGCGGAAGGCACCGAAAGAGAGGCAGACGGAGGAAAGAATGGCAGGTAGAGTCAAGAGAGAAGGGAGAGAAGCATGTTTACCATTGTTCTTTTCAAGGTTAGATCCCTTTATCATAATGCCAAATTATAAAAGTTACCAGTTGACTGTATTCCTCTGGAGTCTGTATTAAAAGTGAGATTGGAAAGGCAGGTCTCTCCGCCCATACCTGGATGTTAGTTATGTCAGGCTGGAGTGTAATGTACCCACTGAGTGGTATCTGTTTCTTGCATAAGAAAATTTTTATCCCTGCGGCGGTAACACCGAAGACACGGGATACCGCTCTGTGTCTCACGTAACATGTCACATAATTATGACAACTTTCCAGGCGCCCACTTCTACAACTGCTGAGCTATCTGAATCAATAGGCCTACTCTTCAGGAGCCTTCATGCGCCTCAGCAGCTAAAACAAGTCCTAGGTTATGTATACTGCTAGATCATTAAGCCTAGCTTCCTATGTGGATGACCAGTACTCTGTTAGATGATCTCTATTTCCGGCATTTCCATGACTTGGGAGTTGATTTTTAAATTATCGAAAACATTACTCTCTGTAACACTCATACTATACTAACAATGATGGGCATAATGTCACTAGCTTAGAATGGCTCTAAATTATTCCAATTTCACAAAAAGTATTTGACGAATTTCACTTGTTTCGCTTAAGAGGCTTGATTTTACGATGACTACAAGAGAATCCTTGCGACGTTCGTTTGCGGTGTCACCTCTACAAAGGGAGACAGTCATGAAACATTCAGTTTCTTTTGCCCTCTTCGATTATTTCCCTGTCCCGTAAGACTCCATTTTATTGGTTACTTCCCTCTAAAATCAGCATTGCGCATCGGGGCATCGTGTTATCGTTAATTGGGCTGCATCAAATATATTGATTCACAGGATAGGGCTAATAGATTAAGCTATGGAAAGTTTTGCGATTACAGTATTTAACTCTCGGTAGGAATATAAACACTGACTTAAGCAAAAAAGAAAAAAATAAATTATATGTAAAGGCCACGAATTCATTTAAAGATCATCACTCCTACACTTTTCATACGTTTGCTTCAGTAAGGCAGTGCATTCCTGGCTCGGCGTGAAGATTGGCAGTTCTGAGAATCTCGTCCTTGACGCATTTTGCTACTCGGAAAAATAAACAGCCCAGTCCAGGATTATCATTTATCATAATTATCGTATCCTAGAAGACTGTTCACTTATGACATGTAGACACTTGAATCATGCCGTGTTTACGCAGGTATTAGTAAACAAATTTGATACTTGTTGCTGATTGTTTAATGAATATCTAAATGTTTGCATGCCAAATTTAGGACTACGATTATTCATTCATACACTCGATAATTCATCTTTGTGAATGGCAAAGAGTAAAAATGTAACAAACTAATTATTTTTAAACCACTTTTTTTCGTAAGGCGTCAGTGTTTTACAGTGATTGCCAGCAACACTCTCAGTTGAAATTGTAGTTCTGGAATATTGTAGCAAAGATTCGTTACATCCTAAAGGAGAGACAATGCATTTTGCTCGATGGTTCCATAGCCAAAATCCTACATTCGATACGTAAACGTTGTCTGTTTATGCATATTGTTTTTAATATGAAGAAAAAAAGAGTAGGGAGACGGTCAAACCACAAGCTAAAGAACCTGAACTATGCTGAAGGAAACTACACATTGCTGTGACAGATTCTTACAAATGTAGAACGTCTTCTTATGTTTCTGTGTTGAACTGTCGTTTCTAAGCGTCACAATTGCTTAATGAAAAATGTAGGATAGGCAGATTCTGGACAGGACTCTCAACAGGGAAACGATAATGTTCTTGATAGTTATCTCATAGTTACTAAAACAGATGTGTAGATCTAAACGGCCATTGTATTTTGGAACCCGCGCCGTCTTCTCTTCCCTGATATCAAATAAGAGCACAGAAAATGAAGGTACACAGAAAAAGGAGTACACATAAAAATGCAAACATTCACATACATTTTTTATTAGCAGATCTTACTTTCCAGATGACCCGTGTGTGTGTTGGTGTGTGCGCGTGTGTGAGGGAGGGGGGGGGGATCTTGAATAAACAATAGTCATTTTCTTCAGCAAGGAAATGGAAAATAGTGCAAATTATTTTATAAATGAATGTAAAAATGAGATTCGAAATTTGCAACCACGTTAGGATCCAGTCTCTAACCTATTCCCTAATTAGACTTTCTGAACTCTAAAAAAGATGGACAGCGACACAAGTCACCTGGGGTCAGCGCGTGATAACAACGTGATACGGTACAGGGAGTTTCCATGTTATCTCTATAATTTTTATGTTGCTTTAAATTGAACTTTCAGATAGCGCGAGCCCTGTCAATGGTTGACCTTCTTCAAACAGTAACTGTTGCTATTATTTTGTTCACGTTAACATCCTTCCACGCCTACCCCCCCCCCCCCTCGCAGGCTTTTGCTCTAGAGGATGACTGTTTATTCCACTGTTTGCACTGGTCTGGTGGAAACCTGATTTCATCATGGTAATGTTTGTCTTCAGTCCAGCAAGACAGGAAAATGGAGTCAGAAAAAAAACAACAACAAGTAACCCCATTGATGTCCCGCCAGGTACTTCCATTATCTCCCATCAATTTGAAGTAAAAAGAGACAATGGAGAATAGGCATGTGATTATATTGCATGCTAATGATTTGTATTGTTTGGCATGGAACAAATCTGAAATCTGGTTCCGGATTGATGGCGTAAAGAACGAAATCAGGAAATAATGAAACAAAACCACAAAAAAAAAAAAAAAGAAAATGGTTAGGAAGCCAAAGTTTGTCCCATTTGCTCGGAGAGAATGTACCGACTTCACATCTGGTTTTAATCTCCTTCCCGTTTATATTCCTTCTATGAGGCTTAATTATGTTAACTAGTTCTACCGATTTGTACGTTAACTAGTTAACTGGACTGAACAGATGGTTCATTTTGACCTTTGACAGATGATCATCACACTGACAGTTCCTATCACAAACACACTTATCTACAATACAATATCACCAATCCGATCATGTGAGCACGTATTATTTGGTTTCTCCACTACGCATTCATTCAGTTGAATAATTAATTCTCCTATAATTGCCGTCTCTAGCATTAGCAGTGCTGAAAGATCTGAAAACTAAATGGGTCATAGTATTCTATCCAATCACCTAGGCTAACAAAGCAAACTAAAGATAATTGAAATTTTACAGCACGAGTCACATAGTGCATTAATTTTGCGGACTTCAAAACACCGAGGAGAAAAATCATGTTCAAATTATTTACTAATCAAATGATTTAATGTCTGATTTGGAGCGGGGTGGAAGCTGGGATATGATTGAGGTGAAAATAATATAGTGTTACAGGCTATTTGTACGTAACTAGATAATTTGGACAGGTAAAATATGAAAATAGCTACACGAAGAATCTCAGTTATAAAATAAAAATAATAACAATAAAAATGACAATATAATACAATAAGAAATAGAAACATGAGAGGAAGAGACGACGAACGTGAGAATGGACGAAAGCATTAGCAGAAAGGCATTAAAAAAGTGCACCAATATAGAGAAAAGCATATAATTAAACAGGCTATGAAGAAAGTAAAAAGAATGATGACATCTTATCTCTGGGCAAGAAAAGAATGGGAAGAAGAAGAAATCAAATTGTGGTAGCGTTGAAGATTTCTTTCACCGTCATAAAGTCCTTGTCGGACTGGGTCACTTAGACACATGCGTCATATAACTACAATAATCTGGAAAATAGTAACAGGTAATGCAATAATATAGACTAGTACCGAGCCACAGCATAACAACAGCAACAAGAAAAATCACTCTTTTTATACTAGTTACTACGTTAAAAGTAATTTCTCAATGAAAAGGATAGGCGGTCCATACGGGCAAGTTCAGGATTTATTGTAGAAAAAAAAAAGGAATGGCCAGCAAGAAAGGTGTAGAGATAAGCATGCAAATTCGAATTTAAATTTATTCATCTTTTTTTTTCACCGGGTATGAGTTTTGGAATGCGGCGTTCTCTGTCTGGATTTTTCAGTATGGGATAATTGAATGTCAGGGAACTGAAAGACGTAGTTAAAGACCACTTATCATTTTACACCTGGGTTTTGGGATCACCACAGCAAACTATTTACACAAGCAATTCATCTCTCCTGTCGTAAAGAGAGGGCTAAAAATTTCTAACATAAATTAACCACAAATTCCACTTCTGGCGGCAAGGAAAGCACTCGGTGACAGTCTGAGTCATGGTCCTTGACCGCTTATTCGGCCAAGCGTTTTAGTGCTGCCATAATGCTGTTTGATTGTATAATGAAAGAGATCGATACAACTGCAGCTTGACATTCTTATCAGTCCTCATTCCATGCCAGTGGTAACTTTCACAGCAAATTGCAAAGATCAAACTGGTAAGCTTTCATCAACTACTGTATCATAGACAAGGAAAGACGTAATTTTTTTTAAAATACGAGGGTATATATTTTTTTTCTTTCACGACATCATCCACTGGAGTCCACTGGCTACGATTTAGAAATAGATCTGGAGAAGGGATGTTAACCCAGCTACTGGACAGTTTTTATTTATTATTATTCCCGTTCCTTTTTGATGGCTCCACGAGGTTGATTAGTACTTTTGCTTTTATTTGACAATCTATAGTAATTTAGTATTGTTAAAATAAATGACCTTACCTTTCCGCATCAGGGTTATCTTTAGTTATCGGTATGGTAAATGGATTAGTTTTTCATAGCCTTGATGGCTCGTCTGAAACTGGGTAGACAGAGACTGGTAGATGGAGGGTGAGGAGGGAACGATAGATGTTAAATCCACGCATACACAAGACTGGTTGATGGTTAATATTAGTATCCTATACTCTGTCCCCGGCCCATACAGGTCACTGGGCGGAGCAACCCACAAGCCCGCACCAGAATGGTGCCATCACTATCAAATATTTTCTCGTCACCATCTTTTAACACTAGCCAAAGACACCGAATATTGCAAGAGGGCCTTTACTACGGTGACTCTGTTACTGTCACCTTACACCTATTCGGATTGATTAACTGAGTTAGTTGCTTGTATGTAGAAGGAGAGGTGCTGACCTTTAGCTTTCTTGTACTGATTTGTGTTTTTATTGTCCCTTCCGAGTTATAGATGGTTCTCTGTCCGGGATCTCCCCCGATGGTCAGACCTCACTCAACGGGGCTGCCCAGGGAAACCCCCTGCAACTGGGCAGTTAATGCGAACTTTTTTTTCTTTTTTAACTAAAGAGAATGATGCCCTCACAATACTGATTCCTAAAGAGTCTTTAGAATGCAATACTTCCCTGTTGTCTCAAGTAGTGTAGCTCTCAAATAAATCTGCAAGCTGGCCATGAAAGATCCGCGGATGGAGGTCCCCAAGGGGATCGTAGAAACGGAGAATTTCTCTAAGAGAAACGAGTAGCTGAGAAAAAGTTTAGTGGTAACCTCAAAATTTGCCTTTTGTATCTCTGAAGTAAAGTTGTATACTGTCGAGCGCTGACTACATGAGTTGGTGTCAAAAGATTTGATCTATCTAGTACACTGGCATCGTACTTCTCACTTTCAACACGCCTTCCAAAATTATCTTTCTCTGGGGCAGAGGTGCTTGATAGGACATTTCATTACTCATTATTTCATCTTTTACATATGGGTATCTCTTAGTTGGTTTCTGTTTCTGTAAAGACATTTTCTCTTTTTTTTTCTATTATATAATAGAAATATAGGTAATAATAATCACAATAATCATAATCAGAAATATAGGTCAGAAAAGAAATGGTGATGATTAATGTTATGGCTAAAAATAGTGTTACAAGTTGGCCTGTTTTAAATGCCCCAGTGATCTCATTGTTACCAATGGTGCAACCACTTGTGTAAGTACCAAGTACTTAATGACATAGAAAAGTCTTCCTGCAACTGGTGATAATATGTAACATAACAATATCGGTTCATTTCAAGTATAAAATCATGGCGGGGGTTTAATATTTAGTACAAATGCAATGTATTTAAGGTCCTTCAAAGACGTATCTAGTTCGTTCGGTAAAAACTAAACCTTTTAAGCATATGTACATGATAAATATTAATTTATTCTATAAAGATTACCTTACATTGTAGAAATTAGGAGCTCCAGGTATTTACTGATATGTGGTGTCTTACGCATGTTATGTTCTTTGGCATTAATATTGTCACTTCTATTCGATGGTTTTAAAAGATAGAACTTCGTGGGCCTTTCTGGGATTCTTCCGACAATCGAACGTAGGTCACTGCATCAGTCGAGTTGAGCACAGCTGTTTTTATTTATGGACTTGTTTTATGTAAAAGAAACACAACACACCGTCTCTGAAATGTTCACGTGGTTACATATATCCGCTCATTGCCCCAGCAAAAGTTGTGTTAAAACTGACTTTTCATTCATGTTAAGTAGACAGATGAATCCGGTAGGCTTAGTGCTAAGAAATTCCCTTGAAAATTTAGGTCGTAAAATGCATGAAATGAGAGTACAAATTATATTCCCATCCCATCATCATCAATCATCGGTCTTTCTTGGTCAAACAGAGAACAAAATTGTTTGCTTTCTCGAGGCTTGTCTTGCGATTTTTTTTTTCTTGACCTCTGAAGTGGATTGTTACCTCAAAGTTTGTCCTCCCCCCTCCGCACAAACACATTTTCCCTTTTTTATTTCAAATCATCTGTATCAATATCTTTTTTGTGGAAGCTACCTTTCCTGTATACAACCTAGCAATGCATTTACTATTTATGAGCCTGTGAATTTATTAATTTACCAATTCATTTTCATAGTCTGTGGGATTTTTTTTTTCTTCATCGTGTATCTATAGAATTAAAAGGTGGCAAAAATGCGGTTATTTAGGAAGATTTGCGATAAAAAAATCTGACCCCGTCTTGCTTTAAGCAAACCATGGCTTTCTAAAAATAGATTATCACAGGAGTGGTGGTGGTGGGTGGATGAGTCAAATCTTTCCCTTGGGTCCGAGAGAGAATTTTGAGACGCCTCTGAACTGTCGATCGTAGCAAAAAGCATTTAGATTGCCGGTTACACATGCTGGTCACAGTGTTTCTATCAGTGTTATAATTCATTCTATCAGCCCTACCTTCTTCACCAGCGACGGTTTCATTCATTTTGACATCCCACATCAATACTTCATGAAGAATTTGAGAAAAATTGTACCTTCTATATGAGACGGGAACATGATATCAGTAGATGACTAAGTTAGCCCTGCGTGGGACTGAGGCAAAACGTCTCAGAAAAGTGCAGACAAATTGCATGCATAATAGTTATTGCATAATGAGCGTATTGGTTTAGTGTATGTGAGCCTATATAAAAATCAACATCAGCCCATCTGAAATTCACTGTGTTATAAAGACATACATATGTTTTTTAAATTTTTATTGTATATAATTTGGTGCGGGTGGGGGGGGGGGCACAATCGATTAGCTGACTCAACTATTGATTTGTTGGAACATGCACAGAAAGACTCAGTGGCTTTTTGAAGGTCTCGCTTGATAAATTCAAACTGACCCTAGAAATATGAAAACGAAATTTAGGTTACATAATACAGACAGTGTTTTAAGTAAGCCAAGGGCTATAGATTTCCGTTGTACAAAGTATTGGTACTAAATACATAGCCCTCCTTAATGTAAATGTCTGATTTGGTACATATGCATAATAATGTATAAGTGATTAAAATGTGTCAAATGGTGTGGTCCTAAAGAATTTACTTGTGATGGCTACATGATTATTCACGGGATGAAAATAGTCATTAATTGAAATCCACCCCATCCCCCCCCCACCACCATGTTACATCCGATGTCAAATTACCCTCTGTAGATTTTTAGAGTATTAGAACCCTCGGTTCAGTGGTGTTGTCGTTAGTTAGGTAACGGACAAACATACAGGCATCCATTTTCAGTTACTAGATTGTTTTGTAGAAATCATGATTCATCCCTGTCAAAGTGCCTCACATAAAATCTGCCAGATGATTTCAGCCCGTTCGACCCAGCAAAATAAGTAATAAATATTTATCAGACCAAAAATCAATTTATAAAACTTTTCTTTTCATAAGAATTTTAGAAAACAGAAAAAAAAAACACATTAAAAAATGTTACTTTCCAAGCATATTATTATGAAGTCGCTTCTTGCAGTGGACTTTTATTAAACGTTTTATTGAATACAGTAAGCATGACAATTCTTGAAACTCGTAAGACAGACCTTATAAAACGAGAACTAGGTACTGTACTTCTTTGTAAATACCGGATATGAAAAGACAGGATTGCTCATTCCTGGCGTTTGTGTAATCAGGACATGCATGCATGTGCTAGCACAACCTATGTGAAATAAACTGGAAAATATATGCACAAATAATAGTGTTAACTTATTGAAATATCGCTACCAAGTAAGTCGGACCAAAAGACAAGCATTGCAAAAGTCTCAATATACCATTTTATAGCAGTGGAGACTCATTTTCTCAGTTTCTCCAGTATCCCCGCAGGACTACTACGTGAGTAAACGCACATTTTGTATTATAGCATATTATATTATTATATTATATTATATTATATTATATTATATTATATTATATTATATTATATTATATTAGATTAGATTAGATTAGATTAGATTATATTATATTATATTATATTATATTATATTATATTATATTATATTATATTATATTATATTATATTATATTATATTATATTATATTATATTATATTATATTGTATTATATTATATTGTATTGTATTATATTATATTATATTATATTATATTATATTATATTATATTATATTATATTATATTATATTATATTATATTATATTATATTATATTATATTATATTATATTAAAATTATTATAATGCACATGTATTTATATTATATGTTACATTGTATCATATCATAATATATTATACAAACAGGGAACAGACACATTCGCAAACAGGTGAGAAAACTCACATACAACAGGAACATAATCAGGCTCATAATACAAAGCAAACTATCCTGCTCCCATGTATACTCATCCAAGCACACTTATGCGATCATGCATCCATGTTACTCAGACAATTCCTGCATCTTATTGCCTGTCATTGCAATGTAAGCAACAAATAAGACAGTGAAAGAAAAACTCAGTGAATGCACAATTAAATAGCCGTCACTTTTCAGGTGCAAGCTAAGACTGGCTTCTCTACCGCTTTCAGCGCGACGAGTACGTGTTTGAACTACACAGTTGAATGTAGGGCATTTGCTTTTGTCGTTTAATGTTTCTGTCATTTAATAATTTATTCAAACAGCAGCTGAAAAGTTAATGTATTAAACATTTATCAGTAGTTCCTTTTTTTTATTTTGTTTTATTTTTCCAATATTTAAAATTTTACCTTTATTTGCGTGAGGTCCGATCTCGCCCTACTTCCTCTTTTAGTCATGAGTGTCCTCGTTGAACTGTTCCTCAATTACTCCCATCATCCCCCGATTCTGCATTTGTTTTGCTCTATCGTGAAGCCCCCAAAGCCGTTATCTTCCCTTTCCTGTTTCCGCCGGTTCACAACCCTCATGGAGTTGACCAGATCAGGAACTACTATCACACGAACTTGATGTTACGCGGTGAACTTAATGTTTGGCGCAGATAATGTGCGCAAAGCTCTGGTGATGGTTTTGCCTCGGTTGTTTCCAAGAGAAAAACAAATGCACAATGTTTTGGACATGTAGAGTAGTAAAGAAGGGAAGCAACCACTCTGCCAATGGCTTTTGTTAGTAGTAAATTGCATTGTCACGCACATCCGATCCGCTGTTTGCCCTAATGATATGAATCACGGTGAATTCGATACACCGAAAATCGTGTCGGTAAATACCCTAGTTCATCGTCATAATATTGAATGTTTCATTTTGATACACACTCTAGTATGGTAAGAGAAATCGAAAAGTATCTCTCATATATTTCAGTTTTGGTCATTTTTGTTCGTTAAATATTTTCGTAATGAAATCTCATCTCAGTTGAAAGGGAATTATAAAGAAAAAGATATTAAATGTACGCCACAGTGGAAATAAATACGGCTTCAAGATATAGCAAATAAAGTTGTGCGAGAGATGTTTTACAACCAAACCACTGTCAAAAATGTAACAGCTTTTGTGAATAAGTAGGCAAGCTACGTTAAATTGAGCTCTTCGTGAAAGAAGAAGGAATTATAGCTTTTCACAAACTCCAAAAACCAAGGGGGGATATTTGATTATTTGACTGAAGATTTGCGAACTGGACAAAATTTTTTGGTGAAGTACTCGAATGAGCGTGGTGAAAACTCGTCCCTGCATAACTACCAGGGCAAATTGACCATGTCTGCTGTTGTTAGTTAAGTAACGATTCAACGGGTGATGTGAGGTACGTTATCACTGGACAGCTGGCAAATAAACACAGGGTGTTATGTGACACTGGGTTTGGGTTTCAACACTGACGGACAGCTGTGTCATGTGTCATGAAACCAGTTCTGCAGTGTGGACGCTGACATAAGTCTGTGATGGTCTACGTAAATTTACGATAAGCTGCACGCATGTGTAAGTACATAACAAATTAGATATTTTTACCAATTTGATATTTATAATAGTTCGTCCATCAGGTATGATGATGACCTTAACACCAGAGGAATAAAGAACAGAAATTGTTGAGAATTTCAACACATGGACAATAAAGAGAACTAAAGGACACAGAGGACAGAATGGAAAGACTGTTCTTTCATGACTTATGGCTTCTCATGTGACTGATAAGTCCTATTTTTTGCCCTGCAGACCCTTCCGCATAAATGACAAGAGTGCTCCGTTGGTTCAGTACCACTGGGCCTTTTCTTGCGCCGTTCTCTTTTTTTGATAGCCTGCTGGACTCTGTCAGCTTCCCATGCTTTGCTGCCTCTGGTAAGGGCCGCCCTCCAATTTGCACGATCAAGCGAGAGCTTTTCCCACTCACTCACATCAATGGCAAAGGCCTTCAGTGATTGCTTGAGAGTGTCTTTGTAACGTCTCTTTGGGGCCCCAACATTCCTCGTTCCATTGGAGAGCTCAGAGAAGAAGATTTGCTTAGGGAGTCTGGAGTCGGGCATTCTGACAACATGTCCTGCCCAACGTAGCTGAATTTTTTTCAGGTGGCAGAAGATGCTCAATTCCTTGGCACGATTGAGGACCTCAGTGTCTGGAATTTTATCCTGCCATTTGATCCTTAGGATCTTTCTAAGGCAGGCCAGATGAAAGTGATTTAGCTTTCTGGCATGCGATTGGTACACTGTCCAGGTTTCAGCCCCATAGAGTAGGGTGGGAAGGACCACAGCATTGTACACTTTCAGCTTAGTGTCTGTGCGAATGCCGGCAACATCCCATACTCTCTTTCGAAGCCTGCCAAATGCAGAGCTGGCTTTGCTGATTCTTGAGAGAATTTCAGTATTTGATATTTAAACACTCCGATACAGCAGAGCTGATATATATCATTATGTTTCTTACAACCATGTAAGGACAAGACTTTCCGAAATGACATCAGCAAACAGCAATGTACGTAGCAATGCTTTGCATGATTAAAAGGGACATAGATCTAGTTAATTATAGTTACCATTTTTTCATACCTTGTATTTTCGAGCATTTTATTTCTCCGAGAATTTATTGACTGCTGTGTGGAAAAGCAAAATATATTGTTCCTCTTCCCCGAATCTTTTTAATCATGCAGATTGCATAGCAAATTATCACGAGTAAGCAGTTCATGACAAAAATATCGAGAACAAAAAAATGGATGAATGTAACAGTTCATTTGTTACATCATCTATAAGTTTACTGCAGAATACAGAGTCTTCTGTCACATAGGATGTGTCCCCGGGTGGTGGGGGTTGTGGTGGGGTGGGGGGGGGGGGGGATTGAAAAGCTCACGTACATTGTAAGGTCTAGATTATGATGAATTTATGTGTGCTTTTCATTATTGTACTTGGATATCACTTTCATTTTGTTTGATCTTCTTTTTTTTTATTGTTCAAACTCTATTCTGTCCCAGAGAATCTGTTATTTTGCGGTCTCCGATCCGTAAACCTATAAAATTATATAAATTGCCGCGGCCGTTTCCAGGTAAGCCATTGACAACAGAGATGAACTGAAAAAAAACAATGTTTGCATGGTTTTGTCGGGCCCATGAATGATTCAAAGTTTAGATAAAGTTTAGGCCTTTACTTACAACAAACGTAAAACGCAAGGGCTTAGAAACATAAGAAACTGTTATCACGTTTACGCCATCGGCCATAGGCTAGCTCAAGCCTAGCAGACGACGCGCGCCGACTCACCTCGCGCAAACAGTTAGGTGGCGCTGCAGCCTCGCAGTGGACGTTTTTTTTTTTTTGGCACGAAGAAGCGAGTGAATCATCTTGTCACTCTACTATCTTTGATAATGTTCAACGTATCGTGAGCGCTTTCATTAAACACAATGTTCCTTGCTGCCGTGGCTGCAGTTTTCATCGGCTATGCCTATGCACCCCCTCCCCCTTTATTTGGAACTAACCGAAGAAGTATTGATGAACCAGGGCAGGGTGGCAAGGTGTGGAATGGTGTGGCCTGTCCTGTTGACTCAGAGAATGCAAGATACTCTGGCGTGCATTGGTGCAACAATGTTGTACAAGTTAACAGCAGGAGCTCGTGAGAACCTGTATTCCAGTTTTAAGCTGACTACTGTTTTTGAATCTAGAATGGTATTTATTGTAGTGCTGTATGGTAGAACGCCCGTGCAGATGCGGGGCTCTCTTGTAGAAGAGGGACAGCAGAGAATACATCTGACGTGATACTGCGTGTCGTAAGAGGCGACTAAAGGTGCAAAGGTCCTGGTCTCCCGAGAAGAGCCAGTTGGCGGTGGGCCAACTACCCACCCTGTAAAAATAAACCAGTTACAGAAACACAAGCAAATACTTCAAATCAGTCTTTTATCTTGGGAGAAGGGGGAGCATCTGCACCTGTAGATTCAATGAAGGACAATGGACAAAGCCGAAAGGACGCCAGCCAGAGAAAATGATGTGCAACGAAGCGGAAAGACTTGGAATAATGTAAAGAGGCTGGCCCATGATAGAGAGGGATGGAAGGTGTTTGTTGGTGGCCTATACCCTGATCCAGGGTGAGAAAGGCAATGATGATGATGATGTATGGTAGAAGAAAAGAAAGAAGGGAGGAAGGAGGGTTAGACAGCGAGAGAGAGAGACAGACGGACAGACAGACAGAGAGAAAGAGGCAGAGAGAGAGTCACAGAGAGAGAGAGAGAGAGAGAAAGACAGAGAGAGAGAGAGAGAGAGAAACACAGAGAAAGAGACAGAGAGAAACACACAGAGAGAGAGAGAGACAGAGAGAAACACAGAGAGAGAGAGAGAGAGAGAGAGATAAATAGCGAGAGACACACAGAACGGGAGACAGAGAGAGAGCGATCCAGAGAGAGAGAGAGAGAGAGAGAGAAAGAAAGAGAGAGACAGAGAGGGACAAAGAGAGGGGGAGAGAGACAGAGACAGACAGACAGAGAGAGACACACACACACACAGAGAGAGAGAGAGAGAGAGAGAGAGAGAGAGAGAGAGAAACAGAGAGAGAGACAGAGAGAGAAAAAGAGAGACTGGTGCGTTCGTCAGTACTGAATATGAGTCATACTGTAATATTCGTGCGTGCAAATTTCATCCCACCTGTCGCCTATGTTATCTAAACGGTTCCCCCATTTAATTTATGCCATACAGTTTTGAGCGAGATACACTCAGGTCACATTTTGCACAACCTAGCTTCGTTTGACTCATCCTTAGAGACCCCCCCCCCCTCCACATCCATGTTTGTCTTCCCCCCTCCCCCAATATCTCCCCTCCATTCATAAAGCTCGTTAATTTGGGTTTCGGTTTAAAACTTTTGGGTTAAGGAGAGTGGCGGGTGGCGGGCGGAGGGTGGGAAAACTCAATATGGGCAGCTTCAAACAGTTAAAGGATTAATTATCCTCTTCCCCCCTCCCTCCCCTCCCCCTCTGTCTGTCTCTATCTCTCACTCTATTTATAGGTCTGTGTGTGCCCATCTTTTTGTCTAAATCAGGAATTTCCAGTCTTTTTTTTTTTTTTGTCCCGTTTACTTCTGGCACCTTTTGAAAAGTAAATTTACCCCCACCCTGTTTAGATCATTAATTTAAATTTACATTGCTACTAAAATAAAGCACCAGACAAAGGAGAAATGTCAAAACGCTATTCTCAACACTATTATTTTAAGTTCAAATAATGACAACAATAATAGCCAGAACCGGATTACAATTTTGTAGGCCCCTGGACTATAGATACTGTGAGGCCCCTGGACTATAGATTCTGTGAGGCCCCTGGACTACAGATACTGTGAGGCCCCTGGTCTATAGATTCTGTGAGGCCCCTGGACTACAGATACTGTGAGGCCCCTGGACTATAGATTCTGTGAGGCCCCTGGACTATAGATTCTGTGAGGCCAATGGACCATAGATACTGTGAGGCCCCTGGACTACAGATACTGTGAGGCCCCTGGTCTATAGATTCTGTGAGGCCCCTGGACTATAGATTCTGTGAGGTCCCTGGACTATAGCTTCTGTGAGGCCCCTGGACTATAGATACTAGAGGCCCCTGGGCTACGGATACTGTGAGGTCCCCCAGTAATAATTAATATAAGCACGAATTTTGGATTCTTGAAATCAGTTATCAGACCTCAGACGCTCACCCTTTTCATCATAACATCCCCCAACCGAATATAAAATTTCTTATTCAACTTCTACAACGGAATGTCAACATTTAGGCCTGCATAGATGGGTGCAAGGGTAACACAACAAATAGAAAAGAGATATTTATAATTTTACTAATGTCTGGGGGCCCACAGCTGGCGAAGAACCCAGGGCTGAGGCTCATAAAGGCCATGCCTTAATCCGACACCGATAATAGCACATAACAATGCCAGTTCACCTATTTACGAACAACTGATGATGAACAATTACCGGTATATAAGAACCAAATAAAGTCGGTTAATACGAACACACCAGACCATGAGACTTTTGTACTTGCTTTTCCCCTACGATTTTGTGCATGTACATTCTTAGCACGGTTGTTGAAAAAGTAAGTCTTAACACCAATATCGACTTTGGGAACGAACCAAGATCGGTTCTCTGTTTTGATGACCACCAATGCTGAGGGCCTGATGAGTATTTGCGAATGTGTGTGAGTAGCTGCGGACGGTACAATGATTCCGAAAGCTTGCTTAGTTAACAAAGGAAACCTTTCGGTAATATCATACCAAAACTTCAAGAAATCAACCTTCCAAGAGTTAAATTCGTTACAAAGAGCTGTTGAAGATTGAAGACCAGTCAATTCATTTTAACACAAGCCATCGACATTAATTCATTCCAGTTTTGTCTCGAAGGGAAGGCCTATCCAAGAGGTAGCATTATCAAGAACAAAGTTTGTATTTTTTCATAGAATAGGTCTACTTCAACATATCTTCTCAACTTAATCTATGTACAAATTCAGAATCTGCAAAGTTACCCCCTTGATAAGTGAAATTAAAAGTTGCCCCAGATTGCCGACCCTTGGTCTAACCCGTGTGGAGAACTAGGAGGAAGGATGGGGGGAAATACGTCACTCAGGGGAATCCCCTACATTTGGACAGATTCAACCCCCCCCTCCCCCCTTTTTTCCCCCTTTCATACGGTAAGGCCCGGCGGAGTGATTTTTTTTTTCGTACTCACTTTACCAAATTCAGGACCAGGGCAGCAACACACCCTCAAACACAGGTAATCGGTAGCTAAGGGATTTCTCGTCCCACCGGACACTGCCATGGGTGCTGCAATCTCTGGAATGTGCACCCTAACCCTAAAATGACTCTGAATGTCACCGCAAATCCCTGTAATATGCTGGAGCTGTTGCTGCCACGCTCCTGAATTTGGTAAAGTGAGTACGAAAAAAAATCACGCAGCCCGGCCGGCGAGCACTAGCCGATTTTGGCCACCGATTAGTTAGATGATGACGTCAAAACACTCAGTTTTCATTGAGATCTGGCACACCAGCGGACGAGTTGGGGCCTCACTCAGTGTTAGCTCCTTGGTCTCACTGAAGCTCAATATTGTAACGTAATCATGCAACTAGACTGCAGAAAAAAGGTCGGGTGGTGACCGCCTAGGCAAGTTGATCAGGACACAGCATTCTGTGCGCTGTGGTGATGACAAGCACTAATTTTTTTTTGTGTACAGAGACTGCAGATTCTGATAACTTTCTCGTTGAATGTCAGTTGATTTCGTGTTCCGAATAGCTGGGTCATTGCGTTGTTAATGGCATCCCTTGATTTTTAATGGGATAGCTGTTTCATTTTGACCGAAAGTTTCTAATGGCTCGAGCTTCTAGGATTAGAAGTAACAAAAACAATAGGTAAAAAAAGAATAATAAACAGTAGAAAAATATTTTTTTTCCAAAATCCTCCCCAGTCGTAAAGCTCAAATAGTCCCCCCCCCCCCCCCCACCCAGGAAAAATTATTGAAATGTCTCAGCACCAGTTGTTGCAAGAATGTAGCTGGTGATGCTCATGTTCTTACTGCAATTATTGTTTGTTATTTCTTTTCGTTCACTCTGGTGAGGAAGGGACGATCTCTCAAAGAACCTCATGTTCATGAACGGAAAAGTGGTGGTCGTGGTGGTTTTGGAGGGGTTAAGAATACAATTATAGAAGACTGTTGTTACTTGTACGTACGGTCCCCAATTTTGTTGCGCCAGGGGTACTTATTCTAAAGCCGTTTTGTGACTCCAGAGCTAGAGAGCTCCTCCGGGAATACTGCTAACAACAGCCTTTATCAATTACTAGATGTCCTACCGGGCATTGCCCGGAATAAACAATCATGTGATCCCCCCCCCCCTCTAGTGTAATAAAAGTAATAAACTACAGTCTTGCTTCAGAACTCATGCGCACCAGAACACTACGCACCAAACTGAACGCTTGATACGGTTACTTTTTATGACATGCACGGTACTATAATATATTACGAAACAAACATGCAAATATACAGATGTTACATGGCAATAAACATTGTTATTTTTTAAAAATACATGCTTGAAGTAAACAACTTTTAATTATAGCCATCATTTTCCTTATCTCAATTTCCACCTTCCTGCCAAATTTAAGGCCCGAAGAGTATATAGTTTGGTCAGTTAGTCATGCCAAAGGTTGCAAGTTACTGAAATATATAATAGATTCCTTCAGATTTGCTTTTTGTTTTCCTCCTGTTTTTGGTTGAAAGAGTAACACAAGGTGTCCCAAAATAACGTTTACAGCCTTTGGATCATTATAACTTTCCTCGTTTATTGGTTGTAACAATGAAACAAGATACATATATGGTATCCAAAGAATTTCTGTAAAGATTTATTACGGAACTCAAGAGAAAACAACAAATAAAATTCTTTCCAATGACAACTATCTGCCATCCTTGGACACAGGTCAAATCTGAAACAGAATAAACGGTTTATTAGCTATGCGCAGTCAAAGAGTGTAAATGTTATTTTGGGACACGAATTGAGAGTTGCAATTGAAGAACAATGTGCTTTAATACCAGATGAGATGGTATTTGATGTGTGCACTTCCATTTCTTCCCGTTATGAGATGTGCCTGGAGCAGAACGGGTTTCAGTTTGAACACCGGAAGTGAAGCAAATAAAATGTGACATTTTACAATTTCAACCAAGAAGACTTGTCATTGGAAAGAATTTTATTTATTGTCCGGGAAGACTAGGTACTCAATCCTAATAGGATTGTTTCTCTTGAGTTCCGTAATAAATCTTTACACAAATCCTTTGGATACCATATGTATCTTGTTTCATTGTTACAACCAATAAACGAGGAAAGTTATAATGATCCAAAGACTGTAAACGTTATTTTGGGACACCCTGTATAATAAGGGATTCAATAAGATTTAGGGCTGAGTATAAGGACGGGGTTAGGGATGGGTACGTATACGTATGGGCACCTAGCGCAAAACGTTTGGGGGCCGTACGTACAAGTAACAACAGCCATTAGAAAAAGACGGTAACATTGCTTTAAACTGAATGATAAAAGTAATGCTAGGAACTGAATCCTAGCCACTTTGTTTTTGTGTTCGCTTTGGCACTTTTGCACTCGCGAAAGAGCTCAGTCATTGCAGCAATAGGCTGGATACCGTACGCAGTTATGCAGTCAACGATGGCCGCTAGGCTATTATAAACCTCTCTTGTCAAGTTCTGATGTAGGCCTACTGAGTGATGATAAACAATATATGGTCGATCAAATCACCGCTAAAGTGCCCTCACTTATAAGGCTATTATCTATCTCACAGTTCTCTCATGAGTGCTTGAGACGTAAAAATGTACAGGTTGACCCTTTAACTGGATCAACAATATCACTAAATTATCTCATTTCAGTCTGGACGAGTCCAGCCAATGCTTAAGTACATTGTCCTAAAATAGTAAGTACACTCCCACCCCTCAAATCAGGCTTCGCTTCAATCGAGAGTCCAGAAGCTGTTGGTTTATGTGTACTACAAAAGTATCTGGGCTTCTTAATATCGATGTTGTCTTTGGGAACGGTTCTCTGTTTTGATGGCCACCACTGTCGAGAACCTGATGAATAGTTGCGAACGCGTGTGAGTAGTTGCGGACGGTACAATGATTCCGAAAGCTTGCTTAGTTAACAAAGGAAACCTTTCGGTAATATCATACCAAAACTTCCAAAAATCAACCTTGCAAGAGTTAAATTCGTCACAAAGAGCTGTTGAAGATTGAAGATCGGTCAATTCATTTTTACACAAGTCATCGTCATTAATGCATTCCAGTTTTGTCTCGAAGGTAAGGCCTATCTAAGAGGTAGCATTATCAAGAACAAAGTTTTTATAGTCTACTTCAACTTGTCTTCTCAACTTGAGATTTATTTATTTTTAAATATATTCGTTTTTCCGGAGTCCGATTTTTTTTTTTTTTTTTGGCACGTTTTGTCAAGTTTTATTAATCTGACGAAGCTCAAGATTGGACATTAATTTTTTGAATCTTATTTTAAGCTATATTGTATCTTTCTTTGGCTTTGATTGCATGGTCTATTTTTAAAATTTTTATTATATACACTGTATTGTTGTTGTTGGTGCCAATACGAGTAGGGGGTCGTAAAATGATGTGTGGTTTTTTTTTGTTTTTTTTGTGAGTGGATAACAGTGACAGTGATGAACAAGATAGCTCAAAAACAGCTTCCCCGAATCTTCATTTTGTGTTTCACAGGACTATTACTAGTATTACCTTCCCATGCCACCCAGAAAGAACACTTGACTGTACATTACACAACCTTATGATCCTTTGATAACATTCAATCTTCCCTCTTCTGACTTGCGTAATTCGTTATGGTTGAGGCCTACGAGTTTTTCTGCAGGTTCCCTTCCAGTTGTCAGTACAAACACACACATCTCATTGGCATATCTATTGCTCTAGCTGCAAATAAAGCCTGCACTTGCTAGATGTAGATGAAAATAAAAATTGCATGAGTTATCTAGATCGGCGGTGCGAAGAGTTATCAAAATGTAAGTCAAGGTTGTGAGTCAATACCACAGATACTCCCAGGCTTTCTAGGGAGGAACATTTTGTGTTGTTTAAAGAACTTGGAGGCCAACGATACCGTGACTTTATAAAAGGCATGAAATCTATGTCGGGTTTTCAGAATTCCCGAGACCACTGTAAGTATTATTATGTGTGCCCGGTCCTTACAAAACCTTTCGGTTACAGATCTTATCCACAGGTTCTAAACAATCAATTTATGGCACAGCTTGCTCCACCCCCCGCCCCCACCCCCAATCCACCTCGGGCCCGGTCTCCCCCATCCCACCTTCAAACCCCTGGACTCTCCTCCTTTGGACACTATATAGCATGTGTATTTCACCAGACGTCCATAGATGTCAGCATAAGTGTTAAAGACACCAAAGCACACGATTAAGCTATACAGGTTTAGTTCAAACTATACTGTGATTTAAAGGTTGCAACAAATTCTTGTGAGGGGTTACAATGACTTTGTCTCGTAAAGGTGAAGTTTTGTGGTCCAGGTAGACAGACCCACACAAATCTTCTTCCGTTTTGACAAATTTATCACTCTGTGTTGTTTGTGATAGGTGGTGGAAGATGTAGGTCATTTCCAAGAGGAGTGGAACGATATTTTTATTGGCATTGCGGCAAATAGATTACTTTTCTTTTCATTATTGTCATTATAATTTACTTTTTATCCTTTTTGGTATCCAGACTGTCCTTCTGTTTGCCAGCGTCCTGTAGTGAGACTAGATCACAGGGATGGGCATTAGGCGAGCGAAAAGTGTTCTTGTCCACTTCCTCGTTCTTTCTTTTTTTTTCTTCTTTGTGTGTGTATGTTCGTGAGAGAGAGAGAAAGAGAGAGAGAGAAAGAGAGAGAGAGAGAGAGAGAGAGAGAGAAAGAGAGAGAGAAAGAGAGAGAGAGAGAGAGAGAGAGAGAGAGAAAGAGAGAGAGAAAGAGAGAGAGAGAGAGAGAGAGAAAGAGAGAGAGAGAGAGAGAGAGAGAGAGAGAGAGAGAGAGAGAGAGAGAGAGAGAGAGAGAGAAAGGGAGAGAGAATCAATGGGTGACATGGTCATTGTTCTTATTGTTCTCATTCCTACGACACTCCACGGCACGCCCTGCCTTGGGTGGTCACGGAAGACAGGCAGAGTGAAAGACTGATAAATAAATGAGTGAATGAATAAATTGGCACCTTAACAAGGAAAAGAAAGATGAAAGCGAGTATGGAGAATTTCTCTTGTTTCCTATCGATCTTTATAGCTGTGGCTTTCGTCATAAACTGCCCATTACTACCGCGCTGTTGCTTCATCGTGCTTCTTAAACGTACGTGTGTTTGTCACCACACCTACACATACATAACAATCAAGTCACCATACCAACGTGCCATGGTTGACATCCCAGGACATTGATGTTAAACTTGCGTAGTCTCGTACTCAAAAGAACAAAGTGCCTTTTCTAATCAAAAGAACAAATACATGATCAAGTCAAGGAAAATAAAGCAAGATATCTTAGCTTCCACAGCGTAGCGAAGGACACTCCTTCATATAAATCCACATACGTAGGTGGATAGAAAGACAGACAGACATAGACATAGACAAACAGACAGACAGACAGGCAGACAGGCAAGTAGGTGGGCAGGTAGGCAAGTAGGTAAGTAGGTTGGTAGGTAGGTAGGTAGGTAGGTAGGTAGGTAGGTAGGATCGGTAGGTGGGTGGATGGATGGATGGATGAATGGATGGGTGAATGGATGGATAGATACGCCAAAACTGATATTTAATATCATGGAATAATTATGTATTTATGTGTGAGCAAACGCCAGTTATTAACATTTGTAGAACGGTGACTGAGATTCTCTTGATCCCATCCAGTTATACCAATTGTGTGACATAGCACAGCAAAATTTTTAACTTCTAAACCACATTTCCCCACATTCAAGTCGCAAAGTTTTACTTCTTCCACGGCAAATCAGCCTGTTTATTTTTCAAAAACTGTCTGAAGAAATTCTTAGAACTTTGGTAGATTAAGTTCAAGACTGCTTTTACAAACTGTAAGTCATAATCTTCAAAATAAATGGAATCATATTTCTTTCCAAATGTTCTCATAACGTATTAACAGGTCATCCCAGTTCGTAACAGAAACATGTTTTCATAGAGCGACATCTGACATTCTTTCTGCTTTAAAGCGTTCAGCAATTGAAGGTATAGCCAGTGAACAGGATGAATATTCCCCTCTCCCCAAATCTCGAAATCTTCCACCCCCACCCTCACCCTCCCCAGGTTAAGAACCACGAGTATTGCACAAAGACGTTGCAGACCACCGTATGTACGTGAAACAAACTGTTGCCTAACTTATCATCAACAACAGGGAGTAGCGCTAAAAGTTAGGATGAAAAATGTCCACGTATTGGAAGTACTGGGCTGTGAATTGGAATAAATAATTCTCTTTTCTTCAGCCCACACACAGTGGATGATGTAAGAAAATAGCTTTAAATGTTAAAAAGTTCCTTGTGTTGAACTGAAATAGAAATAAATATTTTTTAATTTTATTTTGCCCAGGCGGGTTCGACACACAGTGCGTTATAATAAAACGGCCTTTAATGTTAGAACGTTCCCTGAATCATACACGTAATGCTAGTGGACAACGATCCTGGGAGAGGCGGTGCTTGTATTGGACATAGAGTGGTTTATAATGATAGACTCCTGCCACTTGCTTTGTTTGTTCAGGGTTTTTAACTTAAGTCAATGTGGTTAAAATTTATTGTCCTAGAAATGGTACAGAAATAGCAAGGCTAAAAGTCGGCGAATGTTGCATTGTAACAGCCAGATTCAGTCGTGAGTCCAGTAAGTAATACCTACAGTACTATTACCAAATAACATGAATATAACTTTTTTTTTGTTTTGTTGAATATATAGAGTTCATACAATATATTATGTAAACTGTGCAAATAGGAAGTCTTTTAGCATATTACTTTTCAATAGTGAAAAGGCTGATAGTTTTCATGTTCACTGAGTTCCGTATTGGTATCTTGCTTAATTCTGTTGTCAGTAGTATTAAAACAAAATCTTGCCTGTAATCATAGTTTGGAGTTTTGTTATGGTTCTCATTCACCTCGATTCAGATTTCCTCGTTTCCGGGTATTTTCATATATCGTATGTGTACAAGCGTGTAAGAAAAGATATCTAATATGAAGTAATCTTTTTTTTTTTGACGAAAGAAAGAAAAAAACAAAAACATCCGGACATTTTATACCTGGCCAAAGTAGCAGAGCCCCTTATAACATTATATTTATTATTATTGTTATTATTATTATTATTATTATCGCTTGACTATACATAATACTGTGATTATCAGCCAGGCGCACATCAAAATTGTCGCAGGTCAATGAAGGAAGATACAGCAACAAAGGGCCCCAAAAACTTGACAAAAATCTTCCTCCACAAAAAACGGGTGGATCAGCATGTACATACCCCAGAAGAAAAGTTAATGTACTACTAATATACTACGCAAAAATGAAAAAGAAGAAATAATATACTCATGGTAGAAACATACACACCCCCCAACTGTCAATGGAAATACATTTTTCTGTTGTTGGTGTTGTTATGAACGAGTCATAACTTATCTCCAGTTCACTGGTGCCACATGAGTAGTTTTACCTGGACAACTATCTCTGCAGGCAAAACAAAATGCTAATGTGTCTGACCTACTCTGGAGACTGGAGTAAAAGTTTATCTCTTGTGCATTCTGCAAAGGAAAGACAGTTTTCTATAACATCCGTGGTGCCGTGACATGTTTAAGTAAACACTGTGAAAATCGTTGATATTGTCAGTGGAGTGAACGAAGCTGTTGAACTTTTTTTGTAACAATAATGAAATATTGATATCAAAGTGTAGACGTCGTGTCCACAGACACAAACCAACAAGAAATTAATTGTCTGCTCGATGTTTTTGTTCATAATTAGTTGTAAAATAATGGACCTCGGTTGTGCTTGCACCGAGCAGATTGAAATAACTCAACGCTGATATCACGCAAATATCGGCGCCCGGACTTTGTCCTGAAAACGATTAGCAAGTCAGGTTTTGGTGTCATGATACACGTTTTTTTTTTGTGTGTAAGCGAGAATGCTTTTTAATCTTGTTGCCAGAATATCAAACATAAAAATGCCAACTCTAAGCTTAGAATGTCTCCGCCATGTCAAGTGAGTCCCTCTGTGTAAACGCTGGTAATCAAGACCGTTTGGGTGTGGCATAACATTCTTGAACAGTTGCAAAAAAAAAAAAAAAATGATTTCAAAAACTTATTTTAAATATGTACATTGTTTTTATCATGACATCTTTGAATCATCGTATATCTGATCTGTTTAAGAAAGTACCATTAAGTCTAGCTCACTCCGAAGGTAAGAACCTGTGACTTTATAAATATACTTGATATAGAGTGCTTCATAAATCAGTTCAGAGCTGCCTGGAGGCCTGGGACGACACTGCTTTCCCATAGGGACGAAGTGCAAAATAGTGATAAATTTTCTGAGAGAATCAGCGAGAAGGATCGTGAGAAGAAAATTCACCAGGAGGAAAGAAGGAGAGAGCTGAATGAGCGGTAGTTGAAGATGAAATCACCGAGCACGTGTGCAAAAACAAGTTTGTTAACAATTTATGTATTGTCTCCTAACAATGGACATTTTTTGTGGGGAGAGATAGGAAAAAAGAGAACGAGTGCGCATTACAGGAAAGTAATTATTAATTAGTTATTAATTAATGACAAGAGTGGTAAAAGAATTCAAAATAATTATAATCACATAAAAATTCTGCACTTAAAATCAAACAGGCCATCAAAAGTCATCACAGATACATATAAACGAAGCTACCATTATTATGGGTGGATTGACAAGTTTATCAGAAAGTATTTTGCTTCACGTCCAAGTCTCCGAACAGATATTAGTGCTGAACTTTTCAACCCGAACCTTTTGTCTCTGTCAGTCATCACGCAGCCACATGACTGGACACTTTGGGCCTTCTGCGTTACTTCGTTAGTGTCTCATGACATGATAATTATGTTGTCGATGTCATAGTTAGGGCGGCAGTACATTATAATTATCAGGATTGGTTGAGTAGGGAGGGGAGCGAGAAGGGGCAGTTTTGAGATTCTTCTATTTCCTTTTTAACTCCTATGTTGAATTAAGAATAACTGAATGAAAGAGAATGGAAAGATGAGAGAGAGAGAGAGAGAGAGAGAGAGAGAGAGAGAGAGAGAGAGAGAGAGAGAGAGAGAGAGAGAGAGAGAGAGAGGGGGGGGGGGGGGAGTTTGTATAACACTTTGGAGACTTAAAAAGTATAAAGTTTGGGTATGAAAGACCATGAAAATATTATGGCTCCTAAAATAGTTGTGTGTAGCTGAATTAATACTAATATTATGCAAAGTTCTGTTCTCTCACGTCTTAGTTTTGTCAACAGGGGTGGCAAAATGATGATTATTTGCGTTAAAAATTGGTTTCATTTAAACTCTGAGGATAATTTGTTGTCTATATGTAGGAGCCAATAACCATTTTTTTTTTCAAAAGTTTACAACTAGCTTGACAACTGCATGTTGAATTTTGTGCCAAAGTACTCTTTATCATACAAAAAAAAGGTGCTGGGTCAAATCGAGTTCACTGCGATGCTGGGAGAGCTGTGTGAAATCTGTTCTTTGCCCTGACACAGAACAAATATGATAGCGTTCGAATCTGATTTTTAGTATCATTTGGTCGGGTGTCACTTTGGCTATGTACATTTGGCACTTGTGACAGTGTTCGGTAAGGGTTCGTGTGGGAGACTTTTATGTAACTTGGTTCAACAACTTGTATCACAACGGCTGTACACTCGATTTAATTGCGATTTAGAATATTGGTTAGACTTATTGTCTTATGAGGTGAGCAGTTCCTTTTATAGCGTTTTTTCCCCCCGATTTTCATGTGCAATTATCTGCGAATTCATAACTGTGATAAGGCACTAGAGTTGCGTAGGCCTGTATGCCATGTTGGTCGCTCTGAATACAGAGACAACTCACTTTAAAATGTTTAAGTTTTCCTTTTGAGGGTAAAAATCATTGCTATCAGTTGGACAATGTTGTGGCTATAACTTTTTAGTTTCTCTGTATAAAACCAATGCCTGCAGTCCACATGGATGCTTGGGTGCGGCTTATGATTGTGACAATTCACTACCACTTTTGTTCCGATTTGAATTGGGAATAATCTTTATATGAAAGCGCCCTGACACTGAATTCTCATTATATCTGGAAGTATTATATGTATTTTTTTTTACAAGCTACTTTACGTTCTCATTCTTAACTGACTTTGTTACATGGTAAAGCGTTTTTAAATTTGGATCCATGAATTTGATTTTTTTAAGAGGAAAAAAACAACAACTCGTAAGTTCTTTTTATTAAAGTATTTTTATCCCGATATTTTTCAGACTTGAAATGTATTCCATTGGATTCCTTACGTTGCTGTTAACAGCACGGGTGGACCTAGTTTCCAGCTATTCAGGAGGAGCTCCTGGTTTTGCCTGTTCAGATCTAAACCCTTCAGGCCACGGAGCCAGTGTGGCCAATGGAGCACCACCTTATAACCTGACTATTTCAAGTAATAATTATAAACCGGGAGATGTCTTGAAAGGTAGGTTATAAATGTGACATGAAGGGAACTTGTGACGATCACATTAATTTTATTGCACAGGCTGCGAGAAAGAGAGAGAGAGAGAAAATACCCCTGAAAATGAGAGAAAATGTCAACAGATATGAAACATGCGCAAAATTAACAATTTGCCTTGATTTTTGTGCAAATGCATTTCAAGTGATAATAATGGTGTATTTGGTTTCATTGAACTATTTGTTAAGAGCCTTGAATGTTCTCAGTGCTTACTCTGGCCGTTCTGGACTTGAGCTCAGGCATACTGTAAACGTTGTCAACTAGCATGAGGTTTTTTTTTTGTGTGTGATTTTTTTTTTGCTGATCTTTAGGTGAGATGTCACAGAGTGCCTGTTGCGAGACCACAAAAAAATCTTGTTACACCAAAGCTGTTATTTTCGTTTTTGATAGAAACAAAGTGATTCACTCAATCTGTGGCGCTTGACATGGTACAATTGAAGCTGTCTTTTCTAACAGTCATGGGAAACTGAAGCAAGATAAAGTTGGTGACCACCGCATTTATAAATTAAAATGTTTGTTCATAACTGTTTGCATGCCTTATCTATTTTTTTTTTGTCCTCGTTGTGGAAATAATCACTGCCCCCTCCCCCCCCCCCCTTTGTTTTTTAGATAGTATGTGGGCCACAGGATGGAATAGATTTATTTAGTGCAATAAAAATGAATAAACACTCTTAATTTTACCACTAAATTCGCGCATTCTTGGTTGTCTTCATATTTCAACAGTCACATTGGCCTGTACTGGCGGTGCCACTTTTACAGGATTTTTGCTAATTGCCAAGAGGGTCAGTGGAGATACAACCTCAAACATCGGGACTTTCAGTGCAGTTTCAAATACTCAAGTGCTGTGCCCGGAGCCTGTAAGTTGTTCTCGGTTGTTCATTTTATTCCCCTAGTGATTTACACACCAAGTCTTTCGGGTCAATTTACATTTATAGATTCTAAACAGAAACTGTAAGCTGTTTGATTGAAAGAGCAAAATCAGGTTATTTGGCTGCATCTAATCAGGAAATTTTAATCCTCCTTACAAGAGCGGATTTCTGACATCAAAAAATGGGGAAGAATTGAAAACAACAGGAGGAAGGTCACATGAAAAAGGGGAAATAATACGGATTCAAATTTCATGATGAATAAATATACTGTGTTGAAGAAGAGAATAGACAAGTGAGGTAAGCAGAAATCGATCTGCAAACCGGGAGAAACAGATGTGTTCAGGTGAAAATCTTGGAGACTAGGTGGTCTAGAGGCAGGGTGCTCACCTCTCATGCCAAGGGTTCCGGGCTCAAAACCCGGCCGGTGCAGGCATGTTGGAAGTTTGGGATTTTTCTCATATTTCCGTGTTCCTGATCCTATTGAGGGGTAAGATCGAGTACCTAGTCTTCTCGGATAAGGACGAAAAACTCGGAGGGCCCGTGTGCACGTTCCGCACGTTATGGATACCTTGGCAGTTGGAAATCGTAAAGAGCAGGCCGAACAGGCCGCTGCCCGGGCAAAATTAAATAAAATTCATCTCTACCATTCCCTCCCCTCCCTCCCTCATCTCCCCCCCCCCCAAAAAAAAAACAACAACACCCGCCGACCGGCGCTGCACTGTGGCGACGACGTGCCTGCTCCAGTTGTAACTGGGCTGCAATGGCACAAAGGCAAATTTCCCAAATGGGATTGAAGAGTTATACAAATACAAATACAAATATAGGTATTGGCCGAAAAGAGGGCGGGGGGCGTGAGGAGGTATGAAGTTCCATATAACTCTCATTAATCAGTTTAACTCTGTTTTAATCAGTTTAACTCTGTATTTATGTATCTTAGTGTGTGCAGCCTGTTTTGTCCCGGTTTATATCTTTGAGCATTGTATTCTAGATAAGAGCTATTGAATACAAATCCCGGTCTTGTGGGAATTGTTTGATTTACTTTAAGTCTTGGTTATTTTTAAAATTATTTCAAACAAAATTAGTCATGTTATTGTCACCACCACCACGTGCCACGTAATCTGTTAGAGGTAAAACTGAAGAGAAACGGACAGTTTTTTTCTGTTTTTGTTAGTTTGATAAAGATAAATCAGAGAAGAAGAGATGGACTGAACGTAAGAAAAGTGCATAAGCGTCAAAGAGAAGTAGAAGCTGTGAAATAAAGAAAGTAGTAGAGATAGATAAAGTTATATCACTTCTGACTTAAACAGTTCAAATTACGGCTCTTTACAACAGCTGGGTAATGGTGTCACTCACACGGACAAGTCTCCCAAGACTTCATTCACCTTTGACTGGACAGCACCCGCATCTGGAGAGGGAGATATTGTCTTCCAGTGAGTAATTTGTATTGACCATGCAGTGGTTTGGTTGCTGTTGTTGTTGTTTTGGGAGGGGAGGGGCACACACACTGAAATTGATAATAAACAAGCATATTTGTCAGAGGTGTGGTTGAATGATATTTGACAGGAAACTAGTGAGGGAGAATATCAGTTATCCAGGAAAGAGATGGAAAGCGTCAACCGTGAGATTTGTATTTTTTTCCCCCTACCTTTAGATATCTTACTTTTGTTTTGTTTGTTTGTTTGGGGGTTTTAAAACACAAGGAAATAATAATGTGGGAAGGAAGCAAAGCAAAGGTATGTCTGTCATGACATTCTCTGAAAGCAGTAACTTTTAGGTCCGGGGGGTCACCATATGAGGAGAAAATCATAGCTTTGATCACCCGCCCTTCCTACTGTATGCTTGATGTTGATGCATTTCAATATGAGAGGAATAAGAGAATGTGGTAAGTGATTATTTAACAGTTTTCCCGATTGTTGTCGGTGATAGTAGAAGTTTCAAGTAAAAAATACACTTTTTAATCGAAGCTAGCACAATTTTACTCCGCATTGCATGTCAGTGTTTGAGTATCCCCGGTTTAAAATCGGGAAAATGACAGTCATGAAACTTCTTTATCTCCACTTTTTTTTTCTCCTTAATCTTGCAGTTACACGGTGGTCAGAGGAAATTATACCGCTGACCAGAAGAGAGACTTTTTTAAAGATCTTAAATCTTCAGTTGTTACCGGTCCACAGCTGGTAAGTTACGCCTTTGTTTTATGCCAATTTTGTAATAAACTTGGTCAAATGCTTGATCAAAACAGTCAGGAAAAAAAGAAAGAAAAACAACAACATCAGACTGAGAGTTCCAAATGCAGAACTGTGGACACAGAAGATCATCAACTACAACACTGAAGACTGATCGTTATCTATCTATCTATCTATCTATCTATCTATCTATCTATCTATCTATCTATCTATCTATCTATCTATCTATCTATCTATCTATCTATCTATCTATCTATCTATCTATCTATCTATCTATCTATCTATCTATCTATCTATCTATCTATCTATCTATCTATCTATCTATCTATCTATCTATCTATCTATCTATCTATCTATCTATCTATCTATCTATCTATCTATCTATCTATCTATCTATCTATCTATCTATCTATCTATCTATCTATCTATCTATCTATCTATCTATCTATCTACCTATCTATCTATCTATCTACCTATCTATCTATCTATCTATCTATCTATCTATCTATCTATCTATCTATCTATCTATCTATCTATCTATCTATCTATCTATCTATCTACCTATCTATCTAACTATCTATCTATCTATCTATCTATCTATCTATCTATCTATCTATCTATCTATCTATCTATCTATCTATCTATCTATCTATCTATCTACCTATCTATCTATCTATCTATCTCTCTAATACTTACAATTACCCGCCTATCACTGTCTGTCTGCCATGTTTTGTCATTGTTTTCTCTTTGTAACTATCTGCTTCTCTCATTTCTTTTGTGTCCAATCTGGTGGGCATGTTATTTGATGTATAAAGGGACTCTGTTGCCACAATAATAAGATAGGTAAAAATAATGATTATGCAAAGGCGTATTTTGTTTCGTCCAGGCTCCAGGACAGTTTCCAAAGGATCAAGAATGCGGTAAAACAAAGGGTTGCTATAGTAATTGTGTCGGCGGCGTTTGTGATTGGGAGGCCACTTGGAGCGACGCAATAGACGAACTGGACATCACATTGAAGTCAGCTTTCAACGGAGATAACAAATATGTGGCCTTGGGCTTCAGTGATTCTCCTGGCATGGTACGTTCCATGGGCAACCTCAAACCTGTCCAAGTTTGTGGTACTAGTTTTATTTTCCTTGCCCGTGTTCATTCGTCAGTCCTGATTTTTATTCATTTTGCTCCATTTGCTTTCCCATTTTGTTTTCCCTCGCTGCCAATCTATTATTTGGTCTTTCTTAAAAATATTCGGTTTTCATTTGTTTACACCTCTTGTCCTGTGAAAACATCAATTTTCCACCCTCATTTCTTTCGTTCTTTTTCTCCATCAGGCAAATGCCAGTGTTGTGAGCTGTGTGGCCCACAACGGAAAGGTTGAAGTGCTTAGATCCTATAACCCTGGCCATAGCAATCAGCCTCTTGCCAACGTAAGTTATCAGCACATAACGTGTTTGCATTCAATAGGTCATTATCTTGTGTGCTGAGTAGATTGGAAAACCACTTAGACAAAGCAATGACGCCGTCGCCGTGTGACCGGTTTATCAGGAAAACTCCTTGTCCACCATACTTCTGAAATATCGTGTTACATAATAAAGAGATACACAATAAGCAAGCTTGAGGCCTTAGCATTGTTAGGAATGGCCACCGGTGAAACTGAAAGTGGTTTTAAATGTGCGCTTCTAAACAAGATGTCTAAATTTTCAAGAAATATCTGTGAGTAATTTTGTGCTCTAACTAATTTTGCAGCATGCAATTTTAAACTTATGACATGAACGGCGGTTTCCAAATGTACAGGTCAGATTTAAAAATCACTGTCAAATTTCATGTTTAAGAACAAAATCTGTCGATAAAATCCTCGAAGATGATGAATCGCTTTGTATGACTGTCTATCGCTAGCAGAACACTCTTTTTGAAACTTCCGCTTATCCAAGGTTATATATGCGCATAATTGTGACACTTTCTCTTTTATCACAAAGAATGTTCATGATAAATATTTCAAATTTGCGGGATTCAAAATGTTTGACTGAGGGAATTTGTATCTGGTGCGCTTGAGGATGGAAGTGACATGATAATGGTTGATATGAAGGTGAAGCGAGGATTAACAGTTAACAGAGAAGCAGAGTTTGAGAGAAAGAAAACAGGTTCACTAAATTGTAGGCTGTATTTGGCGAAAGTTACCTGCATGAGGCCGTGTACATATTAAGACATAAGAACCCAGGAATCCTGTTATCAAATCATTGGTAAACGGGAACGTCCTGCTGTCGAGAATTATTTGGCAGTTGTGATGAAAAAAAAACAACAAAAAAACCAAACAAAGAAAACAAAAACCGGGGAGGAGTAGGTGTTAAGTCAATTAAACATACAGATATTTTATAAATGCAGATCATGCCGTTTTGTTATGCAGGCAAACTATGTATGAACTCAAGTCTTCTCTCATCACTTATGGCTTCTCTCATGCCGTTTACCAGCAAAATAATGATCCGATCGTTTTAAATTTACACTTCTTTTTCGTCTCCCAAACTCTTTTGAAGGATTTCTTTCCTTTTGCTGAAAACCAAAAAAAAAAAATAATTTCATTTTTGTCTGTTCCAAAATAAATTTTATTTTTATGAATAACTTTACCTTAGACAGAACCCAGAGAGTGTTACATTGTTGAAAACCAAAGCAAAATGGTAATCCGATAACAATTATAACTCAAAGAAAATTGAAAGGAATAAAGACAGCTCTAGCTCTAGGTTTTGTTTCTCTATGTTGTATACTGTTGACTGCTTTCCATCTTTTTTTTTTTTTTTTGTCTCTTACTTATGTTTATCTTAGGCCACAGAAGGCATCAGCAATCAGAACAACAGCTGTAACAACGGCATCCTGCAATGTTCGTTTTCCCATGAAAAACAAAGTACAGATCTGAAAAACAAAGTACAGATCCTCAGATCTTTAACTTGACTGAACCATGGTACATCATAACTGCCAGGGGAGACGCAAAGCCAAGTAATCCATCCACCCATCCTTCCATCCATCCATCCATCCATCCATCCATCCATCCATCCATCCATCCATCCATCCATCCATCCATCCATCCATCCATCCATCCATCCATCCATCCATCCAATCATCCAACCATCCAACCATCCAACCATCCATTTATCCATCCAGTGCCACTGCAAGTTTATCTTTCGTCATTTGGTCAGTTGGACGTCAATAAAATTATCCACGTACTTGTTTTTTATATTGTGTACAGAAAATCAATATCTTCATTACTATAGGAAACGTCTTCTATGTTTTATAATGTTGTACCTTGAAAGAGGCAGTTATCATTCGACCAGACCAACAATATTTGCAGTTACTGATTTGATCCATTTTACCATGCATCTAATGAATATTGCCAAAAGGCCGCTATAACTATGTCACTGAAAGAGTTGTGAAGAATAATTTGACTGTGTTGTAAGCCGGAATCGCTTGGCTAAGTTCTTGTGTACACTGTTCAAGTTTATTTTTTAAAAGTTGTTTCCTAATGTTTTCTCATCAGATGGCACACTCAATAAGCACGATGACTCCAGTGCTTACCATACCGACTCAAAAATTGACCTGTCCAACATAACAGATGCGTCATTTACCACGCCCTCGACCACTCCGCAACCCCAAAGCAGCACCGCGCCCACTCCGGTAAAGTAACCCTGCAACTCTTGTCATATCAAATGTGAATGTTGCGGTGATCCTTGCTGTGTTTGCCTATCTTTGCAATAACTCAATGGCAGTGTCATTCACCACCTACTTCTACTATGTAGTGTACTTAGTGCTGTCCATGGGAACCATCCTTGTGATCATTCTTTACATATTATAACCGCCACCACCACCAACATCATCACCATCACCAGCATCGTCATCATTATCATCATCATCATCAGCAGCAGCATTATTCTCATAATAATATAATAATGAAAATACCGTAGTAAAAATAACAATCATGATAAATCATTGTGACATTATCAGTTACCGAAGAACAATGTGGATATAAATTCCGTATATAATTTTGTCAAATTAGTACTCCATTATTTTCATTTTGAATCCACATGAATTATTTTTTGAAATAAGATATTGTTTGTCTGTCTGTCTGTCTGTCTTCCCACCCGTCTATTAGAATTTGTCTGTTTGCCATGTTTTGTTAGTGTTTTCTCTTTGTAACTATCTGCCTCTCTGATTTCGTTTGTGTCCCATTTTGTGGGCATGTTATTTGATTCTGGTGCCAGAATAATAGGGTATCTGAATAATTAGGATGGTTATATAATATTATATTTTGTTTTGTCCAGGCCCCAGGGCAGTTTCCAAAGGATCAAGAATGCGGTAAAACAAAGGGTTGCTATAGTAACTGTGTCGGTGGTGTATGTGGTTGGGAGGCCACTTGGAGCGACGCAGGTGACGAACTGGACATCACATTGAAGTCAGCTTTCAACGGAGATAACAAATATGTAGCCTTGGGCTTCAGTGATTCTCCTGGCATGGTATGTTCCAACAGCTACCTTAACGTGTCCAAGTTTGTATAAAGTACTAGTTATACTTTCCTTGCCTGTGTTCATTCGTAAGTTCCTAATTATATTCAGTTGGTTCCATTTGCTTTCCCGTTCTTGCTCACTTTTCCCCCGCTGCCAATCTATCATTTCGTCTTTCTTAAAAATATTCGGTTTTCATCTGTTTACACCGCTTGTCCTGTGAAAACATCAATTTTCCATCCTCATTAATTCTTTTGTTCTTTTTCTCAACCAGGCAAAAGCCAGTGTTGTGAGCTGTGTGGCCCACAACGGAAAGGTTGAAGTGCTTGGATCCTATAACCCTACCTATAGCAATATGCCTTTTGCCAACGTAAGTTATCAGTTGTTAACATGTCTGTACTTCGTAAGACATTAATAATTGTGTCCCGCATGGATGAGAAAACCAGTTGAACAAAGTTGAACCCGTCGCCGCTAAACAGTTTGTTGGGAAAACCCGCTGTCCACCATAATTTTGAAGTATCGTGTTGCATAATACAGAGATGTGCAAAAAGCATGCTTGAGGCCTTAGCATGGATTAGAAAGGGCAGACCCGTGAAACTGAGATGGTTTCAAATGTTCTCTTCCAAATAAAATTTCTACATTTATATTATAAAAAGAAGTCGAGCGACCTTTAACAAAACCTTCCACCGCTCATACGGCTCGAATTTGCCTGAAATTTCACAGATGACTTGCTGGCGAAGTGCAGAAGGTTCTTGTTTTGATTTGGAGATTGGAGAGTGTATTTTGTGTCGCTAATTTTGCCCCCGATTCTTTCTTTACTATGAATACATGGGCCCATGTCATTACCCGTTCCTGCGATATGTTCAATATCAAATCAACTGCCCAGTGCACAGATTTCGTGACAATCTTCGTCTCGAATCCCGTTTAGGTGCGTTGGGCGTTACGCTCAAAGGGAGAAAAGTGAGACTTTGACTAAAAGCAAATAAACAAACGACAACAAAATAAACATAAAGGAAGGGAGAAGATGAAGCACATCCATTCCAATCACCAGAACATGAACAGATTTAACCTGGGCAACGCCTGAGACCTCAGCTAGTTTTAAAGACATGTCCATGCGTACTTTTGTGCTCTAACGAATTTTGCAGCATGCAATTACTTATGACATGAACGGCGGTTTCAAAATGTGTATGCCAGATTTTAAATATCGGTATCAAATTTCATGGTTCAGAGCAAATTCTATCGACAAATGTATTTCTGTCGATTGTTCACACAACGCTCTGGTACTTGGTATTCGAATTCTGAAACACTTTATCTGGTACCCAACTTAGTATAATTATAAAAAATGTAATTAAATTGATATATTGTATTCGTAACACTTTTTGTTTTGTCATATAAAAATACAAAATAAATTCATGATAAATATTCCACCCTTGCGGAGTTCACAATGTTTGACTGAGAAAAATGACTATGTTTAAGAAAAATACAATATAGTAATAACTTTACCCTAGATAGCACCCAGAGAGTGTTTCAGTGTTCAAAACAAAAGCAAACTGGTAATAAAATTATGATCATAATTATGACTTAAAGAAAAGCAAAACGCATGAAAACACCTCTAGGTTTTGTTTTCTCTAAGATGTTTGCCCTTGATTGTTTTCCAGCTCTATTTGCCTCTTACTTGTGTTTATCTCAGGCCACAGAAGGCATCAGCAACCAGAACAACAGTTACAACAACGGCATCCTGCAATGTTCGTTTTCTCATGAAAAAGAAAACGCAAATCCTCTCATCTTTAACTTGACCGAGCCATGGTATATCATAACTGCCAGGGGAGATGCAAAGCCAGGTAATCCATTCATCCATCCATCCATCCATTCGTCCACCCATCCATTCATCCATCCATCCAAAAATCCATTCATTTATCCATCCATCCATCCATCCATCCATCCATCCACCCATCCATCCATCCATCCATATGTCCATTCATCTATCCATCCATCCATCCATCCATCCATTCATTATCCATTCATTTATCCATCCATCCATCCATCCATCCATTCATTCATTTATCCATCCACCCATCCATTCTTTATCCATTTGTCCATCCATCCATTCATTGTCCATCCATCCATCCATTCATGATCCATCCATGCATCCATCCATCCATCCGTCTGTTCCTCCGTGCATCCATCCATCAATCTATCCATCCATCCATCTATTCATCCAGCTAGACATCAATAATGATATCCACATTATCCATGCTTAATTGTGGACTGAATGAAAATATATGCTTCATTAAACCAAACATCTGTTTTGTTCTATAAAGTTGTAATTTGAAAGAGACTGTTGCCCAAAGGTCGCTGTAACTATGTCACTGAAAGGTTTGTAAAAAAGAATCCGTTCACTCTGTTGTGGCAAAGTTTTTGTGTGGTCTGTTCATAAGTTGTTGTTTTTTTTAAAGTTGTTTTCTAATATTCTCTCATCAGATGGCACACTCATTAAGCATGATGAATCCAGCGCTTACCACACCGACTCAAAAATTGACCTGTCCAACGCAACAGATGCATCCTTTACCACACCTACGACCACTCCTCGACCACTGAGCACCACAGCGCCTCTTCCGGTAAAGTGACAGCGGAATTGTTGTCAAGCCAAATTTGAATATTGCTGTTGATCCTTGCAGTGTCCATGGCAAACACATACCATGATCATCACCACCACCACCATCATCACCATCGTCATCATAGTCATCATCATCATCGTTGTAGGCGTCGTCGTCGTTGTCGTCATCCTCATCATTATCATCCTCAGCAGCAGCATTAACACCACCATCATCATCATGAATAGTAATATAATAACTATTATAGTCATCATCATCATCGTAATAATAATAATGATAATAAATCATAGCCAGTGATTATGTGATCAAAGAAAAGAAATTTGGAGAGCAAAGTCCTGCTCAAAATTTTCTGTTAATGTTGCATTTCATTTTGAATCTGCAAGATTTATTTTCCTAAATAAGACATAGTACATTCTTTGTTAAATATATATTTTTGCACTGTTGATATAATCAAAAGTTCTTTCATTCTGTCCGTAGGCAAGCAAATTCACAAAAGATCCAGCCTGTGGAAAAACGAAAGGTTGCTATAGCAACTGTAACAACGACAAAGAGTGTGATCTATTATTAGCATGGGCGAAACAAGGAGATTTGTATGAAATCACTCTGAAATCTGGGTTTGGCGATACATCGGGTGATCACTACATAGCAATCGGTTTTAGCTCTAAAAATGGAATGGTGAGTCTGACATACGAGTTGAATGGATAAGGAGTAGGCAGACAGGCAGGCAGACAGAGAGATAGACAGATAGATAGACAGACAGACAGACAGACGGACGGGCGGAAAGATGGATGGACGATGATTGGATGGATTGGTGGATGTATAAATGGATGAATAGATGAATGGATGGATGGATAAATGAATGGATGAATGGATGGATAGATGGCTGGATGGATGGATAAATGGATGGATAGATATACGGACGAAAGTGCATTTTGTCGTTTTCGACTTTGTTTATTTAGGCTACAGTGACTGCCTGGCCTTTGTCTGAATTCCCAAATTTCCCATGATACAACCTACACATCTCTGCACTCCCTTCGCTAGCCGAGAATAAAAGACTATTTGACGATTGTGTTTTTATGTGACTTAAAGACCTTTGATTGCATCTACTTTTCTCTGCCAGTATCCTGCGAGTGTTGTGGGATGCACTATATACAACAGCAAAGTGAGCGTTGCTGCCTCTTTCAACCCAAGCACATCCAATAGCCCACTGCCGAATGTGAGTCGGTTCTAGCACAATGCAATATATTAAATATAATTAATTATGGTAGTTTTCCTGTTTATAGAAGCTTTGTCAGGCTTGCCCTGGTTGTTTATGTATTTTAATTTTAATTTTTCGTCTAAAATGTGTCCATCTCTTTGATCAGGGTCTTTGTTAGGTATTCCCGCGTCAGACCTGTCATAATGATTCTGATGACAGATGAAGTCATCACAGAATTCAAAAGTTCTCTTTTTTCTTTTGATAATTCGTGGATGAATACTGTCATCTGACATGCTTTTGGGACAACCATTTAATTTTATTCCGCACAAAATCAGCTGCGCAACGCTCAAAATAGTTTATGTAGGTATTTTATAAAATGAATTGACAAGGCAATAGCATAAAGATCAAGAATCTGTGTGTAGAACCGTATCTACCTTTCGATATGCATAATTTAAAAAAGAATTGCATTTACATCGTTCCGAGACATTCAAAAAGCATTTTATAGGTTATGATGTGAATACCTCAAGTGCTAGGAAAGAGAATTACATGATTAACTATAAACAATTAACACAGAACCACATCGATCGCCGAAGTATGAAGTTTTAAAAATTTATTTTCAAGGCTTTGCGAGCCATTTAAAGAGAATATTACTGTTTATATTGTTTCTGAGCACTGCTGGAAGTGTCCCAAAAGAAGCATTTAAACAAAAGTAAAATCTGTCTCGCAGTCTTGACAGATCTATTACGGGCACTGTGTAATTTGGTGTGGGGGATATTAGGGTGGGATGGGGTGGATTGGAGGGGGGGGGGGAGGGAGCTTAAACTGAGAAGGCGGGACATGGACGTACCCTTAATAATAGTCATACCCTGGTTACCACCATGGCCATCATTAGCAGCAGCATCAACGTCATAATCATAAAAGCAAATGACAGGAGAATTAACTTTAAAGTAACACTGATAAAAGAAATGACAGACAGATGAGTTAAGCGCAGACTGATGCCAACCACATCCAAACAACAAAATGCCACAGTTTAAAAATGTCCTTTTGTAATGACAAGACTAGTTTCACATGTTTCTCTTATTTTATTCCCCGACACATTACAGTTCTTTCTCAAACCTATCATTAAATCATAAAGACCCTACCTGAGTCAGTGCTATAGTTTGAAACTGAAACCATGTTGCTTGTTATGGACTTCAATCTATAAAAGCGGAAGAATTGTTATATAATTATTGTGTCCCCTCTACTTCAACTGCATTCTTTGAAAGGTAGGGGGGAAATGGCCATTTCACCCTTAAAAAGAAGGTTACAGCAAATCTGTACATTACATTTGGTATATTCCTATGAGTATTTCTCCTGTGTATAACATATCTGAACTTCTCTAATGACAATGTATTTGTTGAAGATAAGGAAAAAGAACTGGCAGTTATGAACTTTACTATTAGCGTAACTCATGTTTACAAGCTGTAGTGATTTGGTCTCCATTTAATAAATAATCCATGAAATTTCATGGGCAGTCTTTTTGTTTCGTTTTTTAAAAAAAAATCAAATTTGATTTCTGTTTTGTCTTTTGATCATACAGCCACAAGAGGGATTGTCTAATCTCACAGGTAGCTTCATTAATGGTGTCTTAGACTGCACATTCCGCAGGCAAAATCAATCTCCCAACAATTCCAAAATTTATAATCTGGATGATGAATATTATCTGATTACAGCAAGGGGAAAAGCCAGAGGAGGTAAGGAATATTATCATCATGATTTGGTTACGAGTGTTGGGGCCGGCATCTTTTTGTTTATGTACCTTGTAATAGAGCCTATAGTGAAGAAAATGACAAACAGTAACAAGGCAAACTACAGCATCACAAACTGGTGGAAAAAAATGTGGGAATAAAAGAATTGATGAGCCCTGGAAAAGAATATAATTCGAAATGGTGGCCTATTCACTTTATCTTCTAAGTATTTTCATATTGCCTGTTTATCTATCTATCTATCTATCTATCTATCTATCTATCTATCTATCTATCTATCTATCTATCTATCTATCTATCTATCTATCTATCTATCTATCTATCTATCTATCTATCTATCTATCTATCTATCTATCTATCTATCTATCTATCTATCTATCTATCTATCTATCTATCTACCCATCCATCTATCTATCTATCTATCTATCTATCTATCTATCTATCTATCTATCTATCTATCTATCTATCTATCTATCTATCTATCTGTCTGTCTGTCTGTCTGTCTGTCTGTCTGTCTGTCTGTCTGTCTGTCTGTCTGTCTGTCTGTCTGTAAATATGTTTGTATGTATGTCTGTTTATCTATCTGTCTGCCTGCCTGCCTATCTGTCTGTTTGTCTAATTATTTTACTTCCTCATCTGCGCATTTTAATACATTGTGCTGTTTTTAAGCCATGGTGGTGCTCATTAAGTCAAGTTTTAGAGATCCAATTAGATTTAACATGTTAACAGCCGCAAACAGGTTTTGTCTCTTGTGAGAGTGTTGTGAATATTGTGAGAATGAAGGAATTACTGATGATTGCCCAACCATTTACATCTTGGTTGCACATCTAAGCAACTCGTGTATGGTAGTTGTGTGTGGCCTAAACATCACGGCAAGAGCAGTCATAATAATAATAATAATGATAATAAATGTTTGTAATAATAGATGAGTGTTTACGGTGTTTTTCTTTACTCATTGTCAGTGAGTATAAGGGTGGAGTAGCAGTTTGATTAAGTTCATAGGTGCAATAATTAGCTAACGCACTTAATGTGCTACAGCTATACAAACAATACATATAAACGTTTGAAACTGAGATGATCTTTTCTCTTAGATGGCATACTGTCAAATCACGGAGGCAAGGAACGCTACTTGACGTCATCAAAGATCAACTTCAAAGACCCGACTGTGGATATTTCTCTGGAAACCACGAAATATCCTCTTATCAAAGCCCATGGTTTGTATTATTTGACTATTACAGATTTTGTCGATCCATCCATCCATCCATCCGTCCTCTCATCCATTCATCCGTCCATCCATCCATCCATCTATCCATCCATCCATCCATCCATCCATCCATCCATCCATCCATCTATAATTTGTGTGCCCTTCATGCCTAGCGAAATAAGCTGTATATTTAAAGCCGAGATCTTAATGATTTGTGTGGTAACCGTCATATTTAAGGGTGAGACTGCAAAGGAAAATTCCTAAAAATGATTTATTAATTTGTTGTTAAATGGGTTGTTAATTTTGGCAACGTTTTGACATTGACCAATAAGTACCTCACTGGTGTTGCAACAATCTTTTGGTAAAGGTGAGCAAAAATGCATCATATCCATTGTAGAACTAATTTAGAGGCATAAAAATTGCTTTGAAGCTTTTCCGCCATAATTTATTGAATAAGAAACTGCTGTAGTGTTCATTTGTTTGGAAGAGACGGAAGGGAGTTGAAAGGGTGGGGATATTTTTCAGTAGGTATATTGTGTATGTGTGGATCCACATTATTCTGTGTGTAAGGACAGACTTTTTGGTTTTATAGATGTTTTACTTTTGATAATTCCAGATTGCATGGCATAAAACTGTCCCTCCCACCCCCCCCCCCCCACACACACACAAAGGAGACCCGCCGACCGGCGCTGTACTGTGGTGACGACCTATCTGCTCCAGATGTAAATGGGCTGCAGTGTCACTAAGGCAAATTCCCAATGGGATTAAAGAAGTATACAAACTACAAAAAACAACAAGATAAAAATTCTGGCAATGATTCCAAATTTGGATTATATTTTTAAAAAGCATCGTGACACTTCCTAGTGATTGTGTCACTAGTAACAAACACTATACTATTGTCTATACAAAGCTTATACAATGCTTATGGACAGTGAAGTATAACCATTAAATATTAAGACATTACCATTCAAGTTCACATACTCTCCACAGCTTGTCTTATGGTGCTTGCATGGATGCTGTCAGCCAGTATTGGTATTGCCCTTGCCAGATTTTTCAAAAAACAGTGGCCAGACAGTAAAGTGTGTGACGTCAAAATCTGGTTTGCGGTAATTATTTTTTAATATTGCTTTTATTCCATGATTATTGATAGCGGAGATATTGATAAAAATCTTGGTGACAGCGGCAGTAATTGAAGATTGATTATGATGTTATAGAAGAATCAACGGAAAGAGTAGAATAAAAAGTAAAAAAAGTAGTAGGAGTAGTAGTAGTAGTAGTAGTAGTAGTAGTAGTAGCAGCCGTAGAAGTAACTGTAGTGATAATGGTCGCAGTAGCAATAGTAGCAGCAGTGGTAGTGGTAGTATTGTAAAACATTAGTGGTTTTAGTTGTAGCCATAGAAGTAGTAGCCATAGCTCTCCTTTTTTTAATTATTGTTGTTGTCGTTGTTCGCGGGTGGTATTGATTAGGGACGTAAGTCCAAATTTGGGCTTTCCCGGGTTTTTTCATATTCTTGAAGACCAGGCTTTCCCGCATTTTTTAAGCTGGTAGCGGTACCTCTAGGCCTTTTATTTGCGAAGTTATTTCAGTTTACTCAATGGACGTATGTTTATATGCCTTAAGATATTCTTTGATTACAGTCGTATGAGTACTTACGGCTTTAATTAATTGCTTTTCTCTCGAAGCACAACCAGAATAGGCATTCATACAGTCGTATGGTCGCTTACGACACTAATCAAAAATCTTCTAGTGCCGCAAAGTACACCATCCCTTCATACAGTGAGTGTCACGTACGTCTATGCTCAAATGAAGATCAAGGCTGGAGGATGGCTGGTCGCCTTAAAATGCGTGCCAGAGGTACCACATTTTCGAGAAAAACCCCCAAACGTCCATGGTTTATTATCTGTATTAGTATGATGCACTTGAGATTTTATCAGCGCTTTATTTTTTACGTTACGATGATGGCGATTTCTAATGAAAGATTAGTTAGTTAACTATTTGTGTGTCTACAATTTACATGCAAAATATGAGCAAGATTTCTGTTGTAGGGTTTGATTGCTCTGCGTTTAGTAGGAACTAGTTCCAGCTTAACATTATGAAAAATTTAAGGGTTGGGTAGCTAAACGGTATTCAGGGTATCCACCGCCAACCGTGGTCAAACTGCCTTTACCTGCCTACGGCATTTGGATAAAGAGGAGGGGTGTTCTAAAGAGAGAGAGAGAGAGAGCCAGAAGGAGAGAGTGAGGAACACACACACCTTGACAGAGAGAGAACGTGAAAAAGAGAGGGGGGCAGAGAATACTAGAGAAGTTTCAGTGGAAAATTAATCCAGCAGTGCCTATCATGTTATTTAGATCCTTGATCTTTGGAGGCAGTGTAGGCGAGTGGCTGGTGAGCTGCTCTCATGAGGCAAACGCCTGTTACGTTGAAGGGCGTATGAAGGTTGATGTCATCAGTAGGCTGTGTGCACCATTAGGTCCCTGAGCAAGACACTGTATTATCGCAGTCCCAACTGGACTCAGATGCAAAAGGCGGCGATGTGGGATATTGTCCAATGTTAGTGTTCAGAGCCTTGTATGCTCCCTAGGGAGCCAAGATTATGATAAAGTGATTGTGGTTGCTGAGGTAAAAAATGTGGGGGCATTTAAAGCTTTATATGAGGAGATGAGCACGACGTAAATGTACTCCATATAATAATTTAAATTGACATGAATGGTTTCGTGCTGCACCAGACAGTTCCTGTTACGAACTGGAATACAGATGTTCTAAACAAAAATTCTAAAGAACAGAGACTGGATATGTGCTAATTCTTGCATCACCGGAAACTACCCATTAGTTACTGATCTAGCGAAACCATTTTTGGGCAGAAGGTGAACAGTGCGAAGTGGAGATTTTGGATTCTTTTTATGGATTGACGTCAACAGCTGTGGCTCCTTTCATTTCTTTGTTAGAAGCCATTAGAAATTGTGACAAGTTCACTATTCTAACCATCGGCTCCAGCACGCCTGTCTCCTCATGTGGGCTGATAAAGACTGAAGACAGAAATACATCTTTGATTCTCATGCCGAGATGGGATTGTTAACACCGGATGGGAAGGCAACATTGACTGTGAATTCCTACAACGGCCTCGAGTTGTTCTCTACGGTAGTGGATCTCAATTCCTATTGGCGACGGCGATCTGTTCGAGTTAACACTGGTGACTATTATGTGCCCTTCACAGGCTGACACAGGTCCATGCCATGAAGTTAACCATGAAGGCAATAGTCTGCTGTTATGCCAAGAATTGCACCTTGCTGACTGATTGTGAAAACATTCCTCTCAGACATTTGAAAAGAAGTTCAAGTGGGAGAGCAACGTAACAGACAACAGCAAGAGCAAAGACAAGTAAAGGAGCAAGGCCCGAGAGCCTCAGATGAGACTCCTGTGCAACGAGGCAACAAACATAGAGCAAAGAGGAGACTGGAAGAATTCCTCTTGATGGAAGACGAACCATCCATTTCTCATGATTTTGGCCACATATTATATATTATCTGATTCGGAAGATGGGGATGACGACAGCTATGTCCTCCCTACTCCAAAGAAAAAAACATGTCGGAAAAAGGGTTCCACCTTTGGTTCTTTCCTCCACCCCACTTCCAGACAACCAGTTCAGCGGTATACCTTGTCAGTCCATTATTGCATAATAGACAAGAGCCTGTGCGAGGCGACTTAAATGATCCAGGCCCTGTTCGAAGAAGGAGGAGACAGAGAAACCTAGACAACTGCGTCTTTAATATAATCAAGCGAAAGAGGAATCGCGGAGAAGAGTATATTTCAAGAAGTGGAAACACTGTTAAGGCAAGAGAGATGAAGACAGGATGCGGTGAGCGATTTAGGTACAGATGCAAACGCAACTAAGTGGAAGTCAGAGGGAAGAGATTTTCCATGGTTCTGACAGCTGGGTTGCCTTAGATGGCAACGTGACTTCGTCAGTCGGAACGTTAATGAGGTGGGTAAAAAACGAGTGAAGGCCGCAGGAGATTCATGTAGGAAGCGTACATTAAAATGGAAATTCGAAATACATTCAGTTCATGTTGAGGTCTGCAAAAAATGTTCCCTGCAATCAGGAAGGACGGCAGCGTTTTGAAAATATTATTATGTTTCTGATTTAAACATCTGCACACCATTGCTACTTTGTATCTGTGTATAAATTTAGCCTCCTGCCAATCTGCCTGGGTTAAACAATGGCGTAACGTTTCCACCACACCAGTTAAGTACACTTAAATGCTGTAGGGGCGGATAGGAAGAATCATCATACTACAAGTAGATATCCTTTGGATGTTCGTATGTTATATGATAAAAAGTAAATACTGAATTACGTATTGTGAAAGTGTGTCCTCGGGCGTCAGTTGTAGCTTCTGCTCTTTAGGGAGACTGAGGGGGCGGATGACGGCGTCATGTCCTGCATATGAATGAATGTGTGAATGATAATACAAATTGGAGGGAAGAGCGAATGGAGTCTGACAGCTCCCCCCAATTTGTTACTTACATTATATTGTTTGCTAATATGTCACTACCACTTGATATTGTTACTGCGTTGATTAGTTTCACTATATCCCTCCAACAATCACCATGGGCCTTGTGGTGCGGTCTTAAAATTGCGTCATCATCGAACTTGACAGACAGCATTTGAATCCGGATAGCACGTAGAAGAGCATGAAAGCGAAAGCCAACGCAGTCCCTTTCCCTTTCAAATGCCGGCTGGGTAGCCAGATGCGTAGATTCCCCCCCCCCCTTCCCCGCGGATGCAAAGGGTCTGAGGTTCGATTGTCAGTTGGACTCATTTTTCGGAGGTACCTCTGGCCCTGCCAACCGGGGACGGTAAGTCCGTGCATAGGCCAAGTCTTTTCTCCAATATAACCGTTATGGTGATTAAGTGGGACGTACGACCCAAACCCAATCCCTTTCAAATTGAAAAATCAAAGGCAAATGAAACCAAAAAAGGTGTCTTGTTATAGCCAAATAAATAGTAGAGTTGTACTTTAGTTGTATGTCCTCGAAAGGACACCAAAGCCGATTAAATATGGCAATGCAACAGACGTATGACCACTTACGTCTCTGAGAAATGACTAGCTTCAGGCATAACTGGGTCGTAAGTAAACTTACACCTGTAATCAAAAACTCTTTTCTAATTTGCAAGTGGCGTAAGTCCTCTCTGTGGAAAACAGGTGGTGCCAGCATAAAACGAGCAAGCTGCAGTGTCACGCAACACTAATTGTCACATTCACACAAAAGTTGGAAGCGATTAAATAGAAAATGAGTAAATGCGGAAGTTTTTTTCGCTTCCTGAAAAATGGCCAAAAGTGACTTACGTCCCTAATCAATACCACCGGCGTGTTGCCGTAGTAATTATGGAGGAAGTATCCATTGCCTCCTCTTGTAAATTCAAATTCAAACTTTTTTTTCCCATAATTATGTACATTTGTTCAAATTCATTATTAGTGCGACGGTTTAGGACTCAAATTTTACTGCGAAAAGAAAGCATGAATTTATAAATGTGATGGCTAAAGGTAACAATAATTTCTTAGTGTATGTATTTCAGGTTCACAGAACAGCGATGGTTATGGCATTCTTGATGGGAATTACTGCATTTATACTGATCTTTGTGGAAGTCAAAGGATATAGTGAGGTAGGCAAACTGGCGAGTTTTAAAGAAAATAGATGAATGGAAGTGTGAGAGCAAAAACTCTGAACAAGTTGAAATAGTAGTAAAAATAGAAGTTTGTGCAGTGATCGAGAAGAAAAGACAAGTCGTGTCATAAGAGATGAAGACATGTCAAAGAATAAAAATGAAGATGGTGAAAAAAATGCATGGAGTTAAATTTGGAAGCAGAAAAAGAAAAAAAAAGCAGAAATGATGAGGAGGACCAGATAAAGAATCTGGCATTTGTTTCAAGAGCAAGAAGCAGAGTTTGGGTTGTAGAGTCTCGCTAGTGCGTGAGGCTACGTTTTATTTCATTGTCCACAAAACCGAGGCAAAGCAGATGTGACTTAGTGTGCTACGGGCCTAAACATTTCTCGAGTTGACATTTCTCCTCTTTCTGCACTTGCTTAACTGTTTGTTACCCATGATTTTGTACTTGCAAATAAACCATCTTGTCAGATGCCATACCATTTAGTGCTAACAGTAATTAAATTGTGTTGGAATTTTGCATCCAATAAATATATTGTATAATTATGAATGTATGCAAAATGAATTGTGAATTTATAATTATTACTCCCCTCTCCCTGCACTAATATCTATCTGCTGACGTCAACAAATCAACCACACAGATTGTGGGAGCCGACTATAAGAAAGCTCATCCTATACTGGGAATTATCACCACGGTTTTTCTCTTCATCAACGTGAGTATTACCAGTGTCTTACATCACGAGATTTTGTTTACATTTGAAATATCCAGCACTGCGTTTACCTACCAATATTTCAACCAGAGGTGATGACAGAACAAAATTTTGAGGAAATAAGAAATTGCACTGGGTATTAACAAAATTAATGATACCGGAAGATTGATTAGTCCTTATAAAAGAAATCGGTGTTGGGAGAGAAATGAGCTGTACAGGCAAAATCAGTTTTATTCTGTAGCCATTAGTAGGAAAATTTCTCGCTCATCAGCCAAAGAATGATTATTTCCCTGATGGAGCATCAAAATTGTCTAGTAAGAATCTTTCCATGATATAGTTTTTTTATCTCTCACAAAGTAGTCATCGTCAACATTTCACCAACAGACTGTAATATACAATAGATGATTGGGATCAATTACTTTATTGTTTAGCTTGTAATATACAGGAGCCAAAGTGATCTATGGCGCAAAGGCGGATTTGGTATATCATTTCAAAAATGATATGCTTAACACCCCATCCAATACTTGAATATCGCGCTGTTTTTATTACTGTGCAGTTATTAGTGTATATATTTTTCTTCTGGCAAAGGCAGAAGTAATTGCCGAAGTGCTATTTCTGTAATTTGAACGTTGCATTACACATTAATTTACAGCACCTGTGATATGATTATTGATAATCTACTTATCTTTTATTTTTGTTTTGCGATACAAAATCTGCTGTTGATGTTAATTAAGTACGACTTACTTTGTACTTACAGCCGTTTATGTCGTTGCTGAGATGTGCTCCTGATCATCCACACAGGCCTATCTTTAACTGGGCTCATTATTTAGTTGGGACATCAGGGCACATATTGTCAGGTAAGCCTTGATGTGTGGTGTTCAAGCACCTGTAATGCGTACTTTCAGGGATCCCTGAAGATGCCAGACGTAAAAACAATACTTTGGGGTAGTGAGCGAAGATTATGTACGAGAAAGGGGACTTAATTTTACTGATTTTTGAGAGCTTTTTTGTGGTTGTTTTTTGCTTTTTGGCCTCTCCAATGATCTGATGTCCGAAAGTTTGCATAATTTCTTTTGGAACTTAATGGATAGTTATGTGTTTTGCTTCTTTTTTCTTCCTGTCTCTGGGTTTTGCTTATGTACATTTTGTAAGTTCTATTTTGGCCACATTCTAGCAAACTTGTCATTGGCAATGTAAGAAAAATTGTACGTGTCATAATTTACATCATATTTTTTATGAATCCCGTTCCACGACTATGTTAGTACCAGCACAGGAGAATGCTGGGTTTATTTGTGAAGACAAGGCCTAGGTAAGTTTAAGAGCCTGACTAGGCCTACTGTTTTGTGAAACCAGACACGTGAAATGAAGTCATAAAGATAAGGCTGAAGACAATACCTTCAATTTACTAGCTGGCACTATTTTGTTTAGGACGTTGTTAGGGAGACATGGCCTTATTACAAAGCCAAATAGGGACAGTACTGAGTTGTGTTCACTGTTCAGTTATAGCTTTCTATGAAAAAACACACAGACTACGTCCCACTAACAACAGCTCTTGTTTAAAGCCGTTGTCTTTTGTTTGAAGACCATGCAGATCTTGCAGTGGTTGCGCGTTCATTGCTAATTCTAACTTTGCTCTTACATGTGTCTAGGTGTTACGATAACCCTAGGCCTGTACTTGCCTAAGGCGCAAGTGGACAAGGATCTGGGACTGATCATCATGATTATCTACTTCGCATGGCATGTTGTCTTCTTCATTCTCATGTCCATCCTGGACTACATGTCAAACAACTCGACAAGTAAGACCGGCGCCAGGGAGGCCTCACCCATTGAGTTGACCAGTGTGATACCCAAAAATATAGGTACCCAACCCTTGCACACACCGCTTCGTAATATGTCTTACTTTATCTACAGATGCCGCAGAAGATCAGAGCAATCAAAACAGCTTTTCGAGGCTCTAAATTTATGTAAATTGTTACGCAGTCACAGTCATATGGCTGGGTTCTGAGTTTGTATGCTAAAATATAACCGCTGGCATTCGACACTTACTTTTTTCTGTGTTTTCCAATAAGGAAATGTAAACAAAGACTTTTCTTTTTTGTTAACTTTTGACACTTTAAGACACTTGGAAGGTGAGGCAGTATTCACTAAAGGAAAATGTGTTTGTGACAGAAACAGACATGATCTATAGAAAGAAGGTTAAAAATGTTAAATAACTATTAACTCTGAAATCATATCGTGAGCAGGTTTCTATCTGTTTCCAAAGATTCTGATTTCAGTATCACCCCTACACTCCAACCCCTAAACCAGCCAGAAGAAGAATATCGACGACACAGCGGTGAATATTGGGAATTTACAACATGAAAATCAGAGATTGGTCAGATTTCTGAACGTTCATTCAAAATTAGATCACCTCTGAAACATTTTGCTTTGCCCTCAGATTAGAAGAATGTCGATAGCTTTTCCTTTTATACCTTCGTTAAGGAAAAAAAACACCTTCAGAATATCATATGCTGTGGAGTAAATAGTAGGGTACTGTAAGGAAATGCATGGACCAGTAAATATCCTATCCAGAATTTCAAAACGGTATATTCATGATTTGATGCCACCATATGTATCAACGTACATACATATTAAATGATAGAATATCTGGTGAAGGTGATGGAAGGATCACGCCAATAATGGTCACCATAAAGGTATTTGTTTTGCGAGGAGACAGCGAACAACGTTTTTGCCCAAACACGTATGACTTTATTATTTCTCCTTTTCATGCAACACATCCCGTCCCACAGTGTCACAAACAATCATCCCCATCCCGTCTTTTGTCCCTTCACCCTGCTTTGTCATTTATATGCTGTTTAACCTCCACAGCAAGAATATAATTATAGTAAATAGCAGACTTCATAATAAGAGATGAAGACATTTTCTTGTGTCGCAGAAACCATATCCCTTTGAGAGTGCACGAATCCCTACCTTTTCATCATGCATGTGTGAAGGCCATTGTTTTAATTTGAGTGAAGACTCAATAACGGGCTTTGGTGAAAGTAGAATTTACCTTAGATATAATTAACATCGTGCTTTAATCCGAAATATCCGCCTTGAAAGGCTCATGCAGCCTGTTCGGTCTTTGAGTGGACGCATGGTTGTATTGTTGAAAGATTTTATTCAGACTTTATGGAGAATGAAAACTTTAAAAAGTAAATGGCCCAAATTAAATATGTTCTTTAACTATCATTATTGACTCGATTGATATTTACTAGGTGATTTTACAATAGTTACATCAAAATTAATTACAAGACTTAAATAACTAGTCACCCATCGATCTGTCCATCCATCCATCCAAAAAAAATTATGGAATGGATCAAATCTTGAGTATTCCAAAGTGACATTATCGAGGATCGATACAAAAATTTACATATTTGAATCTATTTTAGAACTCCTTCCCACTGTTCCATTTTATAATTTTTGATCCGTACTCGCAACTACGTAAACAATTGTAATTTGCTGAATTTCCGCTATGCTGTGCCATTGTTTACATTACCATTGACTTACTTGTCCTGTAAAACATTAGACAAAACCAGGAACAAGGACATACATTGAGATTTAGGAGTGAAACAGTAGGAAAAGACGACAGGCTTAGCATCCTCCATACCACTAGCATCGTTACTATCAGGTGGAGGATCCTCGTGGAAGAACAGATATTCGCCATCCACAACCAAGAGATTTTATAAGGAATCGTAAAGCGAAAGCAATTTCAAGATCAGAGATCAGTAATCCATTCCCACCATAAAGCCATAAAAATTGAGCCAGTCTAGAAGTCTAAAATAAAACTGAACAGATGACTTTTGAGTGATTTATGTTTGAAGTATTTGTCACAGGCTGTGGACATTTCGATAGTATTTATGACGTATGAGGCATACAATTTTAAATGGTGCATTAAGTTTCAGCTTTCCGTTTCATTACACAATATTGATTGTCAAATCACCGTGATAAAGTTTTCTGGTGCATGCTAATTGGTTATTTTCATACTCAAAGTGTATTTCACTTTCCAGCGCCACTTTTACACGATAAATTTGACTTGCAATTGGTGTGCTGCCATTACGTGTTTATTCGTTTAACTTTCAAAGATAAGAAGGCGGATAGTTGTTTGCTCTTTTTTAAGGCTATCGGAGGATGATTTGGGGGGGGGGGGGGGGGGAAGAACTGATCTAAAACCATTTTTGAATTTAGGATGTTTTACATTACAATGAATTTGGTATACTTCAAAGAAAGTACATTTTTACATTTGAGCTATCATGACACACAAAACTGTCTTTCCAAATTTTTGTTTAAATTGTGTTTGAAAACTTCTTTGACTTTAAATGCATAATTATCATTCATGAATGGTGACGACTAATGTAACGAGAACATAGTTCAATGAAACATGCACTTGCTGTTTTTAGAAAGGAAAGACAACTGCAATATAAGGTAACATTTACTGTGCATATAACATCTTTCCACTGGATTAGCAATGCAGTACTGTTTGTCATAAATCATCACATATTTTGTACTTGTTCGCAAAGCCGTCTTTACTTATTTGTTTTGATGTTTTTTATTCCCACCTTCACTGATAATAAAGACAATCGCTACGACTTGAATGCCAGTACTGAGTACAATAAAGACGGCAGCCTGAACATAAGCAAGGACAAACTAGTGCCTTCAGAAGAGGTACCTTCGGTAAGATCCTTGTCTCTTTAATCCCTCCGATTTGTCTTGCAAAACTAGGAAATCTTAGAACCCTTTGAAATGAAATGACCTGCAAGTTGTCTATGTGGGAAAAGAAGAAATTGGATTGTTTGAGAGATATTTCTTGGGTTGAACCAGACTTTTTCTTTCCGTTTCTCTGAAGATGTACACATGCAAAGATGCATGATGCTTCCCTTTTGTTGTTTTCTTAACTATGATATTCCAAACGTCGGACGGACATTACATAGCTCGCTCATCCAATTTCTGTGATGGAAACTGCATACTTACTCGTATATTTATTATGCAGAGAAACGTCAACTGCCATAGTGAGCAGCGTTACTCCTTCCAGAAACTTGCCTCATCTTTACATTTGCGAATGGAAATCCCATTCGCCAAATAAGGACAGGTGGGACAGATACTCACCTGTAAATTGTTTCGAATTAACATTCCCGAGCCAATGTGAGAAAGACTGTTAGTTAAGTACTACCCGCAGCCATGGGTCTTCAGTCAACTTTGTATGAATTATCGAAGTAGTTCTGGGGTGGATTGTTTGCTTATTTATTTTCGAACTTGATCTGCATTTTACATATCTACGAGAAATCAAGGTTTCGTCTCCCCTTTCATTTTTCTCATACATCGTTGTAAATTTCTTGTTAGATGTGCTTTCATTTCACTACAGTGACAAAATTATGTGAAACATTATGATGATGTCCATATTTTCATGTATGTTATTGTTATGTTTCAGAAATCTGGAGCCAAGAAAGTGTTGTTATTTTTCCACGTGACGATAATGGCTGGCCTTGCCATAACAATGGTATATCTAATCATTGATGGAGATGCGTAGAACAAATGCCTCATTACCTCATAAAAGCACAAAATGACCCACCTAATATTGTTTTGCCATGATCAACATGTCTACTATGTAGGGCTGTGGAGAACGTCCTTGGGTGACCCGCGTACTGCATGCATCCATTAAGTTTGACCGCCGATCTTAGTGCAGTAACGGACCTCAAGAGACAGGCTATCTGCAGCACAATACACAATGGTTTTTTTTTTTTTTAGCAGTTCTCCCTTTCCTCAAAATTTAAACGAGCCCCTGTGCATATTCTCTTTGTCTTGGCAACAAATATAGGCCTAGAATAGAACAAGGGATGCAATTCATCTTACACTGCACATAGCCCATCATTGGTATAATTTTCTATGCTGAAATCGTTTTGACTAGAGTTGCCAATCATGCATGCTTTATTTCAAATCATGGCGTCCTAAATGTCTATTTATTCTAGTACAGAACACAATATTATGACAGTTATGATCCTCTAAAGACATATGATATGTGTTGATTCAGAATAAAAATAATATGAACGATGAGCTTAAAAATAACGACTGATATGCCCATCCCAAATCTCCCAATTAGAATCATTAAGCTGTACTAAGTTTCTCATGGGTAATTATTTGAGAATTTTGAACATCAAGCTTCAGGAGCCACGAGAAAGTAAAATAATGATCCCCTGTCAATTGCATTTTTAGATTATTACGTCACATTTTACTGTTGTACAGTATTTATACAAACTCTCTTTGTTTACCGTGTTCATGTGAATAAAATACATTAGATAAAGTAAATAATGTTGTCTCTATGATTTAATAAACTGACAATTTCGCCACTAAAGTTGTTTTCTTGAGCTTAATGCAGTTATATAGTTTGTAATGACTATAGTAAATAAGATGCCCAGGACAGAACTGGTTGGAGAAGGATGGCCCGATGCGCCAGTAGTGGCACTGGAGGAACTAAGTGCTAAGTAAGTAATGACTATAGTACCAAATAAAAGGAAACGATGACAGCTCAAGCCACTGACATGAGGAAAAATGCTTTAATGTGCGTATGTCTTGTTGGATTACTCAGAACTTTTTAACTTTCATAACTTTCAGCAACGAGAAAGTCAAAAAATCAAGAACAATAAAACCAGAACACCATCAAGAACGAACAAAATCTATCAACATTTCAGAACGATCATTGGAGACAACTGAAAATTCTTTGTTTTAGCTACATGAACATAAACCGGGAGATGTCTGCTTAATGTCAGCACTTCAAATAATGCAATATGGATTGTCATTCTTGTAATATTGTCGAACTATAAATTGTTTTTCTACCATTTTGTACATATCTTGTATACTGAAATTTTTTTTTTTTTTTACATTTATAGCATTTTTACTGCAAAAGTATAAGGTTCTGTGGATGCAAATCTGATTTTGACTATTTAACTATTTTGTCTCCTTGGCATGTTTTTCTGTGTCGCTCCTCGTAATTTGTGATAAGAATAGTAAAGTTCTTGGCAAGTGAACGGTTTCGTTCTTGTAAATTATCCAAATAAATAAACAAAACAATGCAAGGTGATATTATGCAACCATATTTCAGAAACCGTTTTGCACACCCTGAATGGTTGTACTAACACACACACACACACAAAAACCAACAACAACTATGGAACCTCACAACAGAAAGCTGAACAGCGTCTTTAATAAATTAAAACATCACAATGAAATATTATTGTGCCTTAAAAAAAAAGCAACAACAACAAGACAAAAACAAAACAAAACAACGTTCCAAATCTTTTTGAAAATAATGCTGGCATTTTAAAGACGGTGCTGCAAAACTTTTATTTTGCTGTTACTGATAAAGAGATTAAAACTGTGGCTCTGGTAGAAATAGCCACTCGTTTGGATGCCTGTATAGGTTATTTGTTACCAGAATACATCTGATAAATATTCCCCTACGTCTTTAGAGATCTATGCACTAGGCTGCAAGGGTTCCACCATTGTTTTCATTTTTGAAAGCCTTGAATTTGTACACAGACGAGTGAAAAGTGGACTGGCGTGCTTAGGTGTTCAAAAGATTTGAGCCAATGTCCCGATATCTAAGGCTGGCAGCACACGGTTCGTTCATTGTTCATAGTTCATTTTATTCATCTTTGAACGATGAAAAGGCAAACTTATGTCAAATAACGAAGCAAATCACATTACTGGTTCATTGTTTACCTTTCAGCCATGATTCTTGATGTTCATTTTTCATAAAATGGGAAAGTTCTTTTTTTTTTTTTCGTTTTCCAAAAATGTATGTATTAAGCTGGTTTTGTGAGAATTATGCACCAGCTTACACTGGAATTTGGCGCTTTGTTGAGGCATTTTTGAACGATATAAACAATGGACGAAAGACGACAAACGTTAAACTGTAAACGATAAACAAGCTGTGCGCCTCCTGCCCTAACAAGACCTCTTCAATTCGCTCGTTTTGCTCAGTATGGAAAGCGAGATGCCGAGTTATTATTATGAAACTTATAGTCTCGTGGAAGCTCTTTCACTTTTGTCTGCCGCTGAACACTCTCTTTCCTGGCACTGTGTTGTTACTAAATTGTTAAAGATTACCGGTATCAATATAGTTTTGTACAACGTTGTAATCATGAGAGTAAAGAACTTGATATGAATATAATTATGTTCGTACGTGTGTGTGTGTATATATGAAAAGGGTATCTTTATGTCTGCCTGAGTATAACTACAGCTAGTCGGTATGCCTGTCCTGGTATATCAACCTGTCGCCTTCTTGTGAGCTTCTGGTAGATTCTCGTACTGTCCTACCGGTCTGTTATATTCTGTCTATAGTCTTGCGTTTTCCAAGTACAATGTCACAGTTATCGCGTTGACGTGCTTTATCTAAAATGAAATTCAAATTCTTTGTAAACTTGTTGGATTTTATGTAAGGTTCTATCTTTGTGCGTATTACTTTAGTTTTGTCTCCCTTTGTATGTCTTTAGCTCTGTCTCCTACTATTCAACTTTCGCTCTCTTTCTCTCCCTCTGCATTACTCATTCAGTTCGCTTTCAAACACAGAATGTTATCCTCCGCATCTCCACGTTTCATTTGACATTTTATTCAAAAACTGTAAATTCACCTTTGCAATAACGTTCTCATTAGCTCCACCAGCATGGCAGGATATGAAGGGCAACAGCTGGCATGAATTTTAGGCGAAAGGCTGGAGGTTCTGTTGCTGTTAATTTACAGTATGTCGCGTGAGCAAACAAACACACAGGCGAACACATATCAGGCAAGCTTTGATCAAAAACTTGTTGACGGAAATTGCGTATTAAACAATACTGTCTGTATAATTTTTGGGGCAGGGGATGGGGGAATTTTATGACAAAATTTGTTGGGGAGAAAATGTGCTGAAAGGACGAGTAATTGGCTTATGTCAGAGTACAAAATAATGGGAAGGCTTGAGGGAATCCTTACAGAAAAAATCCTTTGGCCTTTCTTTCGCAGAATAAAAATGTCTTAGCTGATGTTTGAGCTAATTCAAATTGGCACCCGAGTAGCCAAGTGGTGAGATCCCTTCCTTCGGTTTGGAGACGTCCCGCGGTCGAAGCCAGCTTGAGGCTGTGTCCAACTGTTGTTTTTTTTTTTGTATTTCCACTGATGAGTCTCCAAGCAAAAGAAAAAAAAAAAGCAACAAGAACAAACAAGCAAACAAAAACCTCAAACAAAATGGCCCATTTCTTTTTGTTAATTAACAATAGAATGAACAATATTCCTGATAAATAAACAGAAGCCGTTTTCAGAAAATAGCCAATAAATTGTACATTTCGTGTTTTACTTCGACAGAGACCTATAAGTACTTCACATTCGACGTGGCTTTGCCTGGATTAACATATTTTAAAATAACAATAGTTAATGAGCGGCACAGGCTGCTACCCTGAACTGGAACGAGAGAACTCTTCCCGGAGTACAGCTGTACACGAGAGCACGTGCTATGTGGTAGAAGATACTGTAAGCAATCTAAACTATAACTTCAGAGAAATCCTGATAACGTTTGTCACCCAATCATTCATTAATTTATAATTTTATTCATTCTTCACAACTAGTCGTTCTTGAATGATGTTCGCTCACCTCGCTTGCCACAATTATTAACTGGGATGACGTCACGCAAATTAACGTCATTACGAGAGGATCTTGGAGTGATCAAAACTGCTGCATGAAAAACAATTGGACTGTCGGCCATAGCATACAACATTTCTCCCACAAGTAACATGCTTAGTATTCGCCATATCTACATGAAGAAAAAAGAAAAGAAAAAACAAGAACCACAACAAAAAAAATACTTAAGGCTTGATCTTTGCCCTGCCAAGGCGATCAATAATACCCTATGCTGCTTTTTTATTCAGACCCCATTAATAAGCTGATTTACTTAACATTTTTTCAGTGTATATCGTATGTTGCTGAGTTTCGACAGCCAGTATAAGTCTCGAAGTATGCTCTTTTATGATAAGCGAAGCAGTTTTATGATTCTTTGCTTTTTAGTCATAAATGCATAGGAGGGAGTAAATGCTGTTCTCGATGGGTATCTTGCAGCACATGTGAGTATCAATATAAATACATACATTCTTATTATTTTCTAAAGACCTGTTGTAATTGTGCTGGACCAGGTTGCAGAATATATCATTTCTAAGCTTCAATTGTTTTCTATACTGCCGTTATTTTACCTATTTAAAAGACACTCATGTCTTAATTAATATAAGTGGGTCTTTGTCTTTCAGTACAGAAATTTCTCTACGTAATTCTGATGAACAGGATAACTAACGTCGTGGTTAATGATTGAATGAATGAGTAATTGAGTGAATGAATGCATGGATGAATGAATGAATGAATGAATGAATGAATGAATGAATGAATGAATGAATGGTGTGCAGTTAGTGAAAACAAGGCTAAATAGACGATAGAATGCATCAGTGAAGTAGTGAGTCAATCAGTAAGACATCCTGGCTTTCAGTCATTGATTATGTTAAGGAGTGAATTCAAGGTGTGAATACTGCATAAGGCCAGTTTACACTGGTAGGTTTTAGGAATAGAAAAAAGGAATGGGGGACTGTGTGGGAAGAACTCTCTTTGCTTTCCGTCTTTTGTTTTCCGATTTCCTCCTTCAAAACATGACCATAACAAACGATGCACATCATTTCTCGTTCAGAAAACAGATCAGTGTAAACAAACAACATTTCGAAGGGGGAAATCGGAAAACGAAAGACGGAAAGCTAAGAGAGTTCTTCCCATACAGTCCCCCATTCCTTTTTTCTATTCCTAAAACCTACTAGTGTAAACTGGCCTTTAGCTTGTGGTTCATGTACAGCTGCAACAGGTAAACAGTAATACAGCTAATTGTTTCCCATGCTTTGGTAAAGAAAAGCTGACAAAAACTTGGATTTTAAAAAATGGTTACGTATTGTGCATGAACCCAACCACATTGACCAGGACATTTTACTTCTTCTCATCAGAAGTAAAAGGCTATGTTTTTACAGGTTTTACAGCATCACTCCAATCTTCACTTGCAGTTAACTGCAACAGAATAAGACAATAACCGTAGCGATGACCAAAATAAATGGCCTATGAAAATCGCAGTCACTGATTTGAGGTCTTTATTTTAGGAGGTTCGCTGCCCTTGGCATTTACACCTCACTTTACTTGTTTTATTGTTTCTTGTTCTGGCGGGGGGGGGGGGGCGGGGGGGGGGGGGGGGGAGATGATATGGATAAATTTTAATCTATTAATTTCAATTTTGCAGTCACTGAATCTGCTCTGTAGTCTTTTAAATGTTAACAGTGAGGGTGTACTAGCTGGAGCTGGAGAGGGATAGGATGTAGTAATCTCGATTCTCCAATTCACTTTTATATATTTTCAAACTTAAGGAATTCAAAATAAATTTGCAAACTGATGGTTTAGAGACGTTTTGTTTTTTGTTTTTGTTGTTGTTGTTTTCAAAGGTAACCAATCATGGTAATGAGGGATTGTGATTGTAAATGCTACATAACTATCAAAATAACAGAAACATACATGGATGGATTCGCTTAAACAGTCCCAGAAGAAAAACATTTTTGTCCCCACCTTCTTCGAGCAGAAAGAGCTGTAACAATGGTTATCCATTCTTTGAAAAACACACTTGTAATGTGGGTGTGGCCCCGCCCCGAAAGAGTTCAAGGAAGTTAAGGGCCGAAACATCTGTGACGGGAGTTCTCTCCCTGTGAAGATCACCCGTAATCTAGTTTGCGATAGTCTTTTCGACGTGTTTGGGGGGGGGGGGGTGTCTTTCTGTTATCCTATAAGACCTCTTTCAACTAATATTATTTGGTGTACCTTATTATGTCTGCCAAACAAGTTGTTGTCACATGCAGAAGAGATTTATATTCAGAAGCAGCCCCTACTATCGTGGGGTGATTAATGTCAAACTTAAGGCAGAGTGTGAAGGCAGTCATTATAAAAATCGTAATTAAACAAGAACAACAACAACGACGAAAACAAACACAAACTGAGCACAGACCCTCAGATCGGGCACATACATGCCCAAACAAGCGCCCTATTTCACGGGAAAAAATACGTAGACGATGATATCTGGGCGTTTAAGAACATCACAATAAAGCCAGCATTATACTGTGCTTGGCCCGTCCATTCACTAAGCAAAATTGCCCAATCTACTGATGTTTTACATTGTCTTTGATGTAGTATTGTGTTTTCTTGTTCTCTCAAGTTCCGTCATCCTTTTATGTTCTGAATGGATGTAGTATAGAACTATTAGCAAGGCGCAAAACAATACCCTATACATGTCTCTATCTATCAGGATCAGTAAGGTGCAGACCAAATACAAAGACTGATTGGCCCAGTTCAATCATATTGATTGAAATTGGTCTCAGGTGCGGCTATTGATAGTAGAGGATAATAATTATGTGTGATCGGTATTCGTGCACATGTATGTACGTGTGTGCACATGCCAGCTGATTTGCATATGGGGTGGGAGAGGCGGGCGAGAGAGGCAAAGAAGAGACGAGTAGGTTTGCGCATTCTGGTGAATTTATCCAACGACAAGGGAAAATGTTGGGAAAGAGACACACGAGAAATCTAATGAATGAGTTACTTTTCAAGACAGAATGAAAATCAGATGTTGTGCTATTAATAAACATTTTAAGTACGACAAAATGCATTCTGGGATGAGAAATGTTTAATGCAGCAACATGTATGATGCAATTTTCAAATATATTTAAGCGCGATATCACCCTTCTCCCTCCTTGTCTTCCACATCACCCCACCTGTACGAGTTTATAACGTTTGTTTAAAAAAAATAATGTGTATGGCATGACATAGACTGATATGTTTGAAATTTATGTTGATTAATTAAACTGAACCAAGTACGTACAAAGGCGGTAATAAATGCATAGTTTTGGCAATAAAACGAACATTGAAAGTCAACTGACATGAGCTTCGGAGGTTGACGATCAGGTTTGTTTTTTTTTCATTTTCAATTGCTTTTTACCACTAAGTTTTCTGTTTTATCGCTGGGCTGGGCAACATATTGTCGATGGTAGTGGGATAATTGCCGCCTGTATGCCCAGACTAAACCATTCATGTGTAGATCCAGTAGATGCAGCATCCTCATACTGCCACGTGGTCGACTGGTAATAAATCAGCAACATTGACGATCGCACTGGAGTCGACGTTGTCTTTGAATGCATTCGCTGTTTTTGTTTTGTCGCCTTCCTTGACAGCCGAGTTGAACTGCATCGATCACTGCGCTATGAAGCTCCAGTTCTGTTAGACAACCAGCTGCAGTTCATCAGTACCACGAATCCACGCACTCACTCTCAGGTGAAAACTTTTATTTACCACTCACACCTATTAGATAAAGCAGCTTTGTCTTTGGTCACAGCTTTCTATGCTGTCTTTGTAACCGAATGATCCAGCACAGGTACGGAATGTACCCAGCCCAGGCATTATCACGAATAATATTCTGTCGTTAGTTCATACCGACAAATTACGGCATCAAGGTGAGGGCTGAAATTTTTCTCTCGTTTTTCGCTTAATTTTGTTTGATATTGCACGCTATTGAATTTTCACGGAGATGGGTGTCGAATATCATATTTGAAAGCTATGTCGCCGAATAGTCCTGTGCTTGTATCATTTGTTATTTGAGCTGTTTTGTAAATGAGATGTAGTGTTATCCCAATATCGATATTTCATGCAAATGTATTTCAGAACATCAAAAGTATTGGCTTTGTATGAACCATCAACACAGCATAGGTCTCTTACAATAAATGGAACACATTACCTTCGTTCTAGACACAATGGCAAGCTCCACTTGGTGCAGGAAACAATTTTCCTCCCTGTCTGGAGAACTTTAATTGAAATAAAATAATTTGCCTTGTATATGCATATGTGGTAAATGTGCACAGATTGGACCTGAGATTACAATAATTTCCAACCAAAATACAGACCCCGTGCACAGACCTTGTTTTTTGTTTTAACATGGAGCGATTTTGAGGGTTCAGCTCAAACAACAGATTGTTAAATTGGCTCATACTGAGTTGTTACTGGAATAGCGTAAAATCCTGTGAACTTCTGATGTCCTGTCACATTGTGTGATGTTTTTGGCGTGATCGCAGTGAGGAGAGATGAATGAAACGAATGTTACCATGTAAACTGTAGATTAATATAATTTTCGGTGATTGGTAGAGGGCAGGGGGCTCTGGTGTAGACTCGAACTGCAAAACTTATTGGCTTGTTGTTTTTTTCTCTGTCACAAATTTTAAAAGTGTAAGTGACGGGATGACTTTTGGTTGTTGTTTACATGTTAGTGAGAATGGCCATTGATAAGTGAATCGATGGAAAGATGGGACAAAGTGATTGAGAGAGAGAGAGAGAGAGAGAGAGAGAGAGAGAGAGAGAGAGAGAGAGAGAGAAAGAGAGAGAGAGAGAGAGAGAGAGAGAGAGAGAGAGAGAGAGAGAGAGAGAGAGAGAGATGAGGAAAGTGTTTATATTTTAATAATTCAACATCCCAGCTGGGAAGCGGACCATTCGGAAGAGTCATGAGTGCCTCGACCTGAATGCTTGGAAGATTTGGTATTTCTTGCAGATAATATCCGGAGTTCAACATTAGTGTTTTGAAATTAATTGTTTTGATGTATTTATAGCGAAATAAAGTAATGCACTAGAATTCACACCACGTGGTCATTATTCCAGTCTACTTTTCCCGTGTTCCTGTAGCTTCACATGTATAAGTTGGCACTGCAATGACGTTGATAGAACGGGGTGGGGCTTGGCGTGTGTGTGTAATTTTTTTTTTGGTGGAAGTTGGTTGGGGGGAGAATCTTTTTAGACAGCTTTTACGTAGCGTCAGTGCCGTTCATAATGACAGAAGCCGAGGGTTTGTTGGACGAAAGGTAAGAAACGAATACCGTTGAAAAGACTTGAATTTGGAAAGATTTGGACACAGACATCAGTCATGTCAACCACCCCCTCTTTACATGCTAAACCTGAGCGCTTCTCAAAATCTGTCACCTTTCCAGGTATTAAATTTCTTAATCGAATTTTAACTTGTTAAGACACGTATACAATTGCCCTCTTCTTATTCACTCACAAATTTATATCTATCTTCCATCACATTCAAGTATGGGTGCACTTTGACGTCTGTAACCGGTCTGCACTAAAAGTGCTTCATGCAATATCCCTACGCTTTGTCTGCCATTTGTTCAAGCCGTGGCTCTTGTTTATCTCTACTTCAAAGTGATTTTTCTTTTTATGAATTCCAATTCAGTTTTACTTCTCATTGCCCGCTGACAGACTATAGACCCATTATCAAAACTATATCGGTATGTACAAATGGAATGCTGTCGTTACAGGTGCTCGTTTAATACATAACATGAACATACTGATTATCAAGTTGCAAATCGAGCTGGGGAAGACCGGCTTCTCTCTTCATGAAAACATGTGGACATTTTACTATCTGAAGACAATAAAAATTGTTCTTATTTGTTCACGAGGGCGTTAAATTGGTCCTTCCAATCAAACGTTAATGAAACGTGCCGTAACGTGTCAAAATGATTTATGATAACGCAAAATTCATATGAAATACGTGGTACTCTGGAGTAGACAAGAAAATATATGTTGATTTATGCAATGTGTGAAATAAAAGTATTTAATGGAGTACAAAATGGAGCAAACATTAATCAGGTTCCTCTCAAGATGAACATTAACCAAGTGCACTCACATAGACACCGATCACAGCCATGCGCACCACGCCTCCTCTCCCATACACACACACATGCGCACACGTGCCTGCCACGTTCCCTTGCTAACTCTTATAATACACAATCATCTCTACAATAATTCATGCAAACGCATTGAATATCCAGTTATGTGCATACCCAAAATGTATTATGTACAATAGGCCCGTTGCTAATGGCGTCACAGAGTGTTTTTGTTTTGTTCTTCCGACACCAAAGATGGCCAGTGGATCAGCTGATGAGTGTAACTTCTAAGCGGTTAAAATTCCTGCTGGTTGCATTGCAGTTGACTGTGTTGACAAGGGTGGCAAAGATGGATCCAAGCTGGTCAGATTCCCTATCATCCATGTAAACAAGGGAAAGGAAGTGAAAGAATTCACCGAACTTCTCCCATGTGCATGTACACACATACCATTGTTTACTGTAGTGAACTACTTTTAGCTCGCCGCCGGTTGGTTCGCGACGCCGCAAGTGCTCGCTGTGCAAATCCGATAACGGATCAAAATCAATGCTACAATCGCCATGGAGATGCGTCAGTCCTTACATCAAAAATGGCCGATATGCCCAATGGGCCTATACGAAACATTAGTAGCTACTAACATTTAACAATGTTGTTAGAGGCGCTTAGACTAATTACAAGGCCAAATAAAGAAAATACTGAGTTGTGTTCACTGTTCAGTAATGGCTAATAATGCAAAATACCACGCGCCCCTAACAACGGCCAACATTTAATGCCTACTGTGTTCGCCATAGTTGTTTTTTTTCTTTCATTTTAATGAGCCATTCTCGTTGCTCGCGATGGGGGTAATTAAGAGAGAAGAAGGATGGAATAACTCCTGATGGCCCCCATAGCCCATGAGCCGTCGGTGTGAAGTTTCCAAGAAGAAAATCATTCATCTGATCAACTCCCCCTACTGTCATGAAATCCTCTGCGAATTGACACTCTCATAATTTTTCATAATTTACGAGTGACATGAATGGTTAAAAAACATTTCTTAGTACCAACAATGGCTTTTGAAATTTTATCCGTTGATTTATCGCTCTCCGGATAGAAAAGCCCTCTCGCCTTCTTCTGAAATCTATTGCGAAGTGGCTGTGTCTCTGGAAAAGGCTAGTCATTGGATGAGGAGACACATTTAAAAATGAGCAACTTCCAGCAGACTTACGTGTTTTGGCTGCTGGAAATTAACACGGGGCTCAGGATAACACGCAGTTTTCTTAGTGCTGTCGAGAAGAATTATGAAATTCAGAAAATGTGTCCACCTTTATTTCTTGATGACAATAACACCTAGGTAGCGATGATAATAAAGAATACTTCGAATGCATCAGCCACGCATGCGCACAGACGAAGCAACAATGTCTAGACCTCAGTGCCTTCGTTTTTTGTTGTTGTTTTTTTATATGCGTGAATAATTTTTTATGTATTGCATTTACACATTTCTCAATTACTAGCAGAGGTCCCCGGCCCTGCCCGGGATAAATCGGTTTGAATATTGGTTTCAGTTCTGGGTGGTTATCATGGACCTGCTTCATCTGGCCTGTTCCTATTTGTTTATTTTATTTTTGTTTGTTTGTTTTTAAATAAGTCTTACTGCTCTGCCTTTGTGAGTTGACACCCTGCGCATCCCGTACAACTGCATGATTTGCGCACGGGTTAGTGTGTTTGATAGTGAACACATCGCAGGTAATGATAACGAAACCTTAAAATGGCGAACCATGACTCGAAATAGATCTGAATGATGGCGAAACAATAAATTTCCAATAAAAAAAACTACAGCGATTTGAGACTTGTATGCCTACCGATAGTACGTTTTTTAGGGGGCATGCTGCATCAGTGCATGCTAGATCTAGCTCTCACAGACACTACTGTGATTATGAATCGAATTCCGGGGCCGGAAGTGGAAAAGCGATTAACAAAGAAAGAGGTCATAGGTTAACGAACGTACAATTCGGATCAAACGCTCTCGCAAATTTACTGTTCCATTCTTATCGCATTATTGGAATAACTCACGAACCCCATAAGCTTTTTTATGCCTATGTACATAGGAACACTGGTCAGTATCGTACAATTGTGTGTGCCAAATTTCAGTTCAATACGTCCAGTAGTTTTTGAGTCCATAGGGAACAAAGGGGTTTTCTTACATTTTTTTTGTATAGAAGTGTGTAGCGGGTGTGGCACATGCTTGCCTGTCCTCCTTCTGCCTCATCTCACGAGAAGAACACTTAATCCATGTCTGAAATGGTGACTTCTTTGAATTAATCTTCAGTTTAAACCCGTCTCATTTCAGGACTATAACTTGCAAAAGGAAAAAAAAAAAGAGAGAGAAATTAAAATGGATAGCGATATAATGTACCAGAAAATGATGGCATGAGTAAAGAGATAGCATCAGGGAACAATAACAGTTATGTACCCTGGAGAATTTGAGAATTGGGAAATTTCAGTTTTATTAATGTGCAGGCTACTAACAGATCATCTCTTCCAGTGTGTCGTAAAAGTTACAGAGTGGAGTTTCTAACGTTAGAATTGAAGGATAATATAGAACTTTAAGACTAGGCGAAGACAACGAAAATGCGAGCGCCAAACATTTCGTGGGCGTATCCAGTTTGTTGAATATTTATCGTCATATTTTTGTGTTGTTGTTTTTTTCAAATCTTTTGTCATTTTCTGGATTTGTTGTGATAGTGCCAGGATTGTGGGACGTGGAGTCAGCTGTAAGTAAAGAATTCTAAACATTCTATTTCTGAACTCGCAAGATCATGTCACTGTTAGTGCTCTATGCATTCAAAATTGTACTGTACTGCAGATTCAAAGATTGGTGCAAGATGGACGTTTCAAATTTCTCGAATACACAGTAGGGCATATTCAATGTTTCGAATACGCAGCCGGGCGTTTTTGGTCATTGTTATCCTGAAAACATCAGTGCAACAATAATTAACAGAGGTCAATCATTTGCACTTTTTAAACATAATGCGAGTTCAATCCAAAAACAATAGCCGTTTCAGTAAGTATTCACATTTCTAGTAACACTTGCAACGGTGACTAAGATTATGCCTCGTTCAGTGGCAATACTCCAAAATCAACAGTTACTCATACCGCGTACTTAAATTTACATTTTATTTTTATTGTGCAGAATTTATACAGTTAATTACTCATGCACAGGAATGAAGTCAGGAGTGGCATTCTGACTGACTTACCACCATTAACTGAAGGGACAGATTATGCAAAGGGTCATTATTATGTTGGCGTACTCTTTAGGATGTTTCACTATGATGACAAACACAGCTGACGAATATTTGCCATAATGCCACCTTCATCCTGCCCTTCCTATCCTCACTCTGTCATGAACATACCCTAATTTCCTAGTTACGTCAATGTTTTATATGAGACAAGATTGCTAAAAACGAGAATTACTCCACTTTAAGCATAGTCTTGTACGACAATTAAAATTTTTCTTTTTTGTTTTGTTTAGTGTTATTGTTGAAATATTCTGACAATTCTTACAGGCAGGAAGTATTTGAGCAGACGCAACTTTAGATTCGCATTATTGAAGTCTCATTCTCTCATGCTTTACATGCAAGGAATGGTGTGCGATTCATTAATTATAATGGTCCCCACGCGGTTTTGTTTTCACCAATTGAAAGTAGATTGTCTTGAATTTGACATAATTATTTGCTTGCAACTTTAAAAAAAAAAATTTCCTCGTGAAATATGACTTAAACCGCAGGATACCGATAATTTAACAAACCGGTAGTAAATATTACCTCCACATTGTGGAGTTGAAGGCATCTAAATAGAAGTATAGATTTCCGATATTTTATATACAGGAAATTAGAAAATCTGGGGAAACAGCAAAATTTTGTTGACAATGAATATCACAAAATAAAACTTCCTTCTGTCCGACGAAATCATCTGTTGCATGTAATGATGGTGTGAAAGACATCATTTACAGCATTTTCGGAGGTTGGTTTTTACAATTTTCTAAAAAAAAAAGCAAAAAGAAAAAAACTTCACTGAGAGGGAGATGGGGCACTTCGATGAACCAAACCCACGGTTTTGAAATGCACAAAGCAACAGCAGGCTGTAAAACTCTGTTATATGTTTAATTTTTTCTCATTTTAATAAGCTGCGCCCGTCCATTACTCAGCCAAGCACGACATGCTGATTGCTTGATAGCGGCTTTGCTGGCAACACGTGGCCTGGTGAGCCAGTTTGCACTGGCTACTTTTTTTATTCTTTATAACTTGAGCCCGGTTCTAATTATGGATGTACCGCACTGCATCCACACAGGAAAATTACGAATGTGATCAGTTTCTGGGATAGAGAGGCAAAGAGAAATAGTGTGTTGTGTCATTAGTGTCAGTGAGACAGCTTGCAGTTCATATCCCTGTGGCATGTACCATACCGATCCCCAGGCTGTATTCACACGATTAATATTTCAATCTAGGCCTGTCTTGCACAATGCGACTTCGTTGCGTTGCAATCTTGTTGCATACATTGTATTCTGAAATCTAGACGAATGAAGGGAGATGTTCGCCCATGGGAGACACCGACACATTGCAGAGTCAACGGACATGAGACTGAGACACGAGTGCAACAAGACAGCAAGTTGCAGGAGACCGCCTAGCTTCACATAGCCTTACAGACATCCTGACCAAACAGTGCTTTGTCCGTCCATAAGTTCAAGTCTATCAGGTGCTTTTATATTTGCCTGTTTCAAATTCAACTGTCATGTCCAGCATTGCTCCCAATAAATCTGGCTGCAGACCCCTGTTGTTTGTTTATTAGCTGTTTCTGTGGATCTAACCAGTTTTGGTCGAATTTTCTCGCTATGTTTAGGGTTTAAACAGCTCGATCCAAGATAATAACAGATTTCATTTGTCTCTCTAACTTCTTCTTTAAGTTTTGCTGTATTTAATGTATTCGACTGATTATTTGCATGATGTGGCGGGAAAAGACGTGATTATTCTCGAGGGAGATGCATTCGAGTCCTGAGTTACACCAAACCACCCGTCTCTTTGCGAGGCTTTGTTGCATATGCCTACCGCTTTCGTGGGCTGGCACATTTTTTCAAATTGCTTGTGCATGGGTAGCTTATAGTCAGGTGGTGTTCTCTTGCATACATGAATAACGAACACACAGGCTGACCAACTTTGTATCATCTAGATACCCAATTCTATAAGTTGCTCGCGTGCCACATAAGCCGAAAGATTTGCGTTTGATTCAAGTACCGGAGACAAATGTTCATCATTAAAGCCATGTATTAACTATTCCATTGCCCTAATGATCTCAGAGGAAAGTGGTTTTCAGTGAAACTTTAAAAAAAAGGGGGGGGGGGAGAAGGGGGAGGGGACGGAGAGAGTGAGAGAGAACAATAGCCAGACAGATAAATGCATTTCTACTTGTTTTCCCCTATTCTCAATTTTCATTTTTAATACTGCAAAGTGTAAATGAAACATCTCAAGAGACAGCAGTGAAACTCCAATGCTGCTGGCTTAGTCTCTCTGGTTGTTACAGCAAATAGGACGACAGGATTATGCATCCCCAGTTTGTCTGCAAAGTGCCAATACGCGTCACTTTTGAATCTTCCTGCTCTGTATTTTTTTTTTTTCTTTCCAAAAGCACAAGTTTAGATTGGAGTGACGCCCACCCAAATGTGGTAGCGCTCTTTGAAATCGCCAAAAGCGAGCACATACAGGGAATGTTTTGTTTCAAAGAAATTATTTGCGGTGTCTTTAAGTAAGGCGATTCTTTGTTATACGCTAAAGGCATATTAAATAGCCCACCCGAAGCTTTAGCTGCATAAAAGAAATAATAACTTTACAGTAAATATCAGTAGTTGGTAGATATTCTTCTTAAAATTTGTCGTTTTAAATCAGCAAATTAAACTAGCTGTCATCTCAACATGGCGCCTTTTCAAATTCCAGCTGATTAGGCCTGTGATCTTTCACAATGATATCGAGACCTAAACTCATCTTGACGCGCTGTCCTACCTATTGAGTTTGTGTCTCACTTACAGTAGGCTCTTGATAGTTTACACTAATATGGTAATTTTATTCTATATTCCCTATCGATTTTTACTTGAACCTGTTTAATGTTGGCATTTTGAATGAATTAGCAAATCTACAGCTGGCGTATTGTTGAGCGTGCCACGTGTCGCCCTTGTGGACGGGCTGGGTTGAACTGTTCAGCGGTTGAATCATACCTGTTCGTGCTTGTTATACACACAGGTAAACAGTCTTCCCTGTCAAACTGGGAGATGATGATTTACGGCGTTGATCCACTCTCGCCCGAAACCCACGATTAAAACAATATATATTTCAACCATTACACAACTGCAAACATTGACTACATACGGACAATATATATTTCAACCATTACACAACTGCAAACATTGACTACATACAGACAATATATATTTCAACCATTACACAACTGCAAACATTGACTACATACAGACAATATATATTTCAACCACTACACAACTGCAAACATTGACTACATACGGACAATATATATTTCAACCATTACACAACTGCAAACATTGACTACATACGGACAATATATATTTCAACCGTTACACAACTGCAAACATTGACTACATACGGACAATATATATTTCAACCATTACACAACTGCAAACATTGACTACATACGGACAATATATATTTCAACCATTACACAACTGCAAACATTGACTACATACGGACAATATATATTTCAACCATTACACAACTGCAAACATTGATTACATACGGACAATATATATTTCAACCATTACACAACTGCAAACATTGACTACATACAGACAATATATATTTCAACCATTACACAACTGCAAACATTGACTACATACAGACAATATATATTTCAACCATCACACAACTGCAAACATTGACTACATACAGACAATATATATTTCAACCATTACACAACTGCAAACATTGACTACATACAGACAATATATATTTCAACCATTACACAACTGCAAACATTGACTACATACAGACAATATATATTTCAACCATTACACAACTGCAAACATTGACTACATACAGACAATATATATTTCAACCATTACACAACTGCAAACATTGACTACATACAGACAATATATATTTCAACCATTACACAATTGCAAACATTGACTACATACAGACAATATATATTTCAACCATTACACAACTGCAAACATTGACTACATACAGACAATATATATTTCAACCATTACACAACTGCAAACATTGACTACATACAGACAATATATATTTCAACCATTACACAACTGCAAACATTGACTACATACAGACAATATATATTTCAACCATTACACAACTGCAAACATTGACTACATACAGACAATATATATTTCAACCATTACACAACTGCAAACATTGACTACATACAGACAATATATATTTCAACCATTACACAACTGCAAACATTGACTACATACAGACAATATATATTTCAACCATTACACAACTGCAAACATTGACTACATACAGACAATATATATTTCAACCATTACACAACTGCAAACATTGACTACATACAGACAATATATATTTCAACCATTACACAACTGCAAACATTGACTACATACAGACAATATATATGAGAGAAAAGACAGAGACGGGAAGACTGGAGAGTGTGTGTGTGTCTGTGCGTATGTGTGAAAGGGAAAGAGAGATAGAATAAGATAGTGTGACAGAGAGAGGATGTTTATATGTGTGTGAGAGAGAGAGAGGAGAAAGAAAGAGAGAGACAGAGAGACAGAGAAAGACAGGGGTAGGGGAGAGAGAGAAAGAGAAAGAGAGAGTGCCTGAGAGAGAGAGAGAGAGAGAGAATATAAGTGCAAGGAGTAATAGAGAAAGGGTGAGTGTGCATAATTATGTGTGTGTGAGAGAGAGAGAGGGAGAGAGAGAGGCGGAGAAAGAGAGAGAGAGAGAGAGTGGCTGAGAGTGAAAAAATCGATTCAGAGAGTAATAGAGAAAGAAAGAGCTAGTGAATGAGAAAGCGAGAAAGACAGAGAGAGAGAGAGAGAGAGAGAGAGAGAGAGAGAGAGAGAGAGAGAGAGAGGTAAACTATTACTGTTAAGCATAGCAACTTGGACCGTTCCAATTTTTATTCTTTAGCATGAAAATAAAAGTTCTTTCGACAATGACAATGGATTGCTATTATACCAAAGCTAAGCAACCCCACCGGTTAGCACCACAACTGCTGTTCTGTCGCCACCGATGTGAATAGAGATAACGCAAGTAATAATGAGCAAGCTGCTGAACGAAAAATTTTAACATGCAATGATATTTTGTTTCAAAGCGTATACTGCATTTTGTTCATTTAAAATGTCTCATTTACGCATGAATACACAGGATAGTGGTATATAAAGTCATATAACGCTAAACAGTCAACATTCAAGATGAACTGCAGGCCTACGTAAAAAGGGCACATAACACTACACAATACATTAATACAACGCAGGTGATTCCACACCGTTGGCCTTATTAATGTTCGGTTCTTTCCCTTGTTCTTCAGTCCCCCACTCAATTAGGGAACACCTTGCCGAGGGAAGGCCGAGGGCTACTGTAAGCTTCATCATGCAAGTTCAGAATTTCCATTTTGTCATCTGTAAAAAGCGAATTGTGGCCCTTGTCTGTACACACTCGGAATGTTGAAAACTCGTGTAGCTGGTTGCTGGTCCTTTCTCTTGGAGAGCGAGTTGCGTTTTCGTTCTGAGCAAATTAATGTCAAGATTTTATTCTTTGGTATTGTTAATAATATAATTTGATCGGGATATTATTTAATACTTTTATTTATATACATTATAGACGAAGAGAAAAATTACAGAGGCTATCTCATTTGCATTCCCACATCACTGTCAGCGGGTAATTAAATAATGTTAAATGATATTAGGGAGTGATTATTTTGGTTGTTTGGTGGCTGAGAACATTTTTTTTGTTTGTTAATCAGTTTGGAAAGTTCCTGATATAGTGTTACTGAAAACCTAACGGTAGCTCTGATTTTGACTTGAACCCAGACTTTACCTTTGAAAAAAAAAAATTGAAGTCCTAACAGTGACGTCAGTACATCTTAACAAAGGAAGAATGGCTGATTCATCACAGTAAGGAATTTAATTGATCGAAATTAGCGGAAAGAACCAGAAAGGCTGTAATAATTACTTCGACAACAATAAACTGGTTGGTAATTTTTCTCTTGGTTTGCGATAAACTCAGGCGTTAAACCAGAGCCAACGTAGACATAATAGCTACGGAGGCGTGGTTCTTGTAATGTGCAGCAATTAGAAACATCTCTCGCATTAAACTGACCCCCACCAACGCCCTTGATTGTTAATTTCATTTCATTGAGCCCACACTAAATTATTAACAATACAATACAAGGCAAAGGTAGAACAACAGTAACTACTACCAGTTTTATGAAAATTATTGATTTTTTTCGTTTCATGAGAATAAAAACTGATAATGATCAGAAATTAAAGCTGAAAAGAAAAAAAAAAAAGAAGAAAAAGAACATTATTGGGTAGAAATTATCATAGAACAGCACACCTGTCGCCAACACAAAGGGATGCTGAGTGAGATCTGTCTGTTTGATATTAAGTCTGATGGTGAGTTTTTGTGTCTGTTCTTTCTCTGCTGTTTTCTGTTCCCGAGAATGAATTTTTTCAAATGTTTCTCTCCCTTTCTCCAGCTAAAAATTAGGTGCTTGTTCGCCATCTTCTCATCATTAAGTCAATATAATTTACAATTATAGAACATACTGGTGGAGCTTTTTCTTTCGATAAAACCTACTCTCCCTTTCACTCACACATTCTCTCTCTCTCTCTCTCTCTCTCTCTCTCTCTCTCTCTCTCTTACACTCTCCTCTCTCTCTCGCTCTCGCTGTTAGCCCCGTACCTTCTGTCTCTCTCATTAACTCTCTCTCCTCTCTCTCTTTCTTTTTCCATCTCTTTGTCTGTCTGTTTGTCTGTCTCTCTTTCTAATTGTCTTTATTTGTTTCTCCATAACACGTTGCAAGCACGAGTTTCCTTATTAATGGGATCCGCTCATGAATTGTGCAGAAAATTATCTTTTTTTATATTATTATAAATAGCTTAATATACATAAAATGTGCATATTGGCACATAAACCATTGACTTCATAGTGAGGGCACAGAAATGTCTCACACGCGTCAAATACACAAAACGTGCCATCGAGCGCATAATGCTTTGTCCCCGCTGAACAGCCTTGTCTCCGCATCGAGTCTTTCTCCGAATTCTTTTAAAAGAGGGAAGCTTCGACGATGTTGATATTGTTGTTAGACACAAGGACTGTATAAATCTCCCAGCTTTTTCCCCCTATGCGTGCTAACAGATATTCAAAACATTGAGTTGACTCAGTGCACTTTCATAGCCAGATGAAACATTATTTTGGTCAAATAAGGTTGCTTTTTATTTTGAACTGCGAAAATATTTACAGGTATTTCAAGTTACAGTGCTCCTATTGTTTATTGTTTACTCCAAATTTAAATTTCATAGGATAGACATAACATTGATAGCAAATAAATAGAATTACAAATGACACTACCTCAGTTATTTGAATTGGTGGATCTGAGGGTATACACGTTTTACCTGAACTGAGATCGCCATTTAGAAATTAAATTTTTAATCAAGAATTTCTCTTTAAAATTAAAGTTGAAGAGATTGTTTCATTTTAAGGTGTTAGGTGAACTGGGGTTGTAAACGTATTATTTATGTGAGCTCTCGTTTGAATCGCAAGCTTGTCCATTTTCCGAAGTCTTCAACTCTTATTGTGCTATTCAATTGTGTAGATCCACGATTTGTTTTCAATCGACCTCTTAGCCTAATGAGTCTTCACTACGAATTTTATGTACTTTGTAAATTTAAAACCTATGACTTGTGAAAAGTTAGATAACAAGAAATAACGATAATCATTTTTTATAGAAAGCAGTTAAGAAACAGGCAAAATATAACATGTTCTTTGCTTTAAAGATATTTTCATATCTTAGTTAACAACAATGCAGCCTTTGTGAACCACGATATACATAATTCGTTATAAAGATACAAGCCTACATCTTTCGTTGGTGATGATTAGAATAAAAGATGGCGACTATCAGCTCATTTTTATTTCGTTTCTTGTCATCTTCTGAATTCATTGGTTTGTCACATCCCCCCCCCCCCCCCCCCCAGCTGTCACATTCATAGTTCGTGCTAATTAGAATTTAGATGGCCATAAATATAATTACTGTTGCCGTTCGATGAATGCCTGAACTTTCCAAGTTTTTATACTGATGGATTAAACAGCATTAATTTTAACATCTATGTAAAAGACAGGCTGGCTATAAATTAGACAGACCTGTCATACTATTAGTGTCCACTTGCCACCATTTGCGTGTGCTTGTTAAACTTCCAACCATCCGTAAATTGAGTGTTACCGTCTGTTTCCAACAGCCCCAGCGATATCGCTGGCTGTGTATGTTTACTGGTTACAAAGAATAAAGAATCGTACCTCGGAAATATAATACGCTTGTCGATCCAACATTTTCATAGATTAAATCGCTCAATTAATAGCGACCAGAAAGGGAATATCATATATTTCATATTTATGAAAGTGTTTGTCAGTTTATGGTGAAGGCCTATTGCTTTACAAAGCTCTGCAGTGTTTAGTTTGGCCAGGAGAGAGAGAGAGAGAGAGAGAGAGAAAGAGAAAAAAGAGAGAGAGAAAGAGAAAAGAGAGAGACAGAGAGAGAAAAAGAGAGAGAGAGAGAAAGAGAAAAAAAGAGAGAGTGAAAGAGAAAGAGAGAGAGAGAGAGAGAGAGAGAGAGAGAGGAAAAAAAGAGAAAGAGTGAGTGTGAGAGAGAGAATGAAGACTGAAATGAGGCAGCAAGCTATGGAAGTACAGAAATATGATTCAGAGAGTGGAATGTTCATAATCCTGTCAGTAAAGTTTATTTTTTCTTCCTTCTACACTTATTAATACAACCATTACCTTCATTGTCATCGTCACAACATTATGACACTGGGAACAATTTAATGTGACATACATAAGACTGTTGACGTGTGTACATTATTTTTGTAAAACAGATTCTGTAGAGTTAACACCAATCGGGATAAAAATGCCGAATATTTCCACCCAAGAAGTGATTTGTTTTCAAAGACAAATTCACCATCGTCATCATTATCATTACCACCATCATCATAGCCATTGTTGTCGTTATCACGATCATCATCATCGTCGTCGTTGTCGTTATCACCATCATATTATCATGATCATCACCATCATCGTCGACATCATCATCATCGTCGTCATCATCATCATCATCATCGACAACAACAACAACTGCAACAACAACGATACCACGTTCTCAGCCAAGGTTACTTCTGTTTTCAGTTCAGTGAAGTTTTTTTTTTTTCCTTTCTCATTTGACCAGTATTTTTCTCCCCAGACCAGGGAAAAAAACAACAACAAACCCACATGTCTTTGACCCCCCTGTATCATCATTCTTCTGATGCTGTAAGTCCAGGGATTTGAATTCATAACCAATTCTACTTCAGCATTTACTTGAAACTTTCAAAAGTAAAAGAAGGTACTGAAATTCAAAGAAAAATCTTATTATGATTGTCTGAAAATAGCGTAGGGATATCTTGGCCTTCGTTCTTGTTTGTTCCAACTCCACTTTTTTCACAACTGAGAAATTCGACGTTAAACGCTTACGGCTTTAGTAATATGATAAGGAATTAGATTCGGACTGTCAAACAGTTTGATAACTGCCAGAACACTTTTTTAAACAAGTGCCAAAGTGCGCATTTGCTATTACACCTCTTCTACATATTAAAAGATGTCCAGTTTTTCAGAAAATGGAGATTGAACAAACAAGAAGTCGGGATATGGGTTTAGGCTTTAGACAAAAAATGGAGAAAAAAAGCCAAAGGGGGGGGGGAGAACTTAAGACCATCTCCGCTTATACTCCGACCACTGTCATCATCACTCCAGGCTAGCAATTTTTTTGTTTTTTTGTGGCTCTTTCATTCATAACTAAACACAAGCACACGCCCAGGCCAGGGACACAGATGTCTCCAAGCAACTACGGTTCGCTGGCATATCAGGGCAGAGTAAAAAAGACTTAAGCCGCACTAAACCTGTTACCAGCGCCTCGTGCCACGGGGAGCTTTTTCTTTTCTTTTTTCCCCCTCCAAACACAATGACAAGATTTTATTGGCAACGTCACAGACTGTTACTGGTTCTGTTACATCCAGGACACCCCTGTCCCCCTATTTTTAAATACGTGGAGCCGACCACACCATTAGCATTAAATACATGATCGGATAATTGATGGTTTTTACCACACCCAGAAAATGTTACATTTCGTACAGCAGCATAATTATGGGGAATGTCGATTCGCGAGAAGCTGATGATAGTTTTCAATAGTCAAAAATTCTGCAAATATGTCGTAACAGAACATTTGATTAGTTTGAGTATAATTACAATATCTGTTAGACGAATCGGCCATCTTGAGAAGAATCTCCAACTTCGTGGAATTATTCAGTATGCATAGTTAGAAAACTAAATTATTAAAAATGATATTTCGCAGTAAGGAACTCCGGAACCAAGTGTAGTTACTCCTATGCAAGTTGGTAGTGAAAACTACACATATTATATGGTCTATCATTACAAGTTTATTTTGTACAGTCACCTAGAGGTTGGCAGTTTGAGAGTACATGGCGTTTTTTTTTTTGTTTAAATGTATATGGGTAGGTTTTATCGCTGGTTTTAATTTATAGACTTTCACTGGCAACAGAGACTTGGTCATGTGATAATTTGAAGAGAAATTGCAGCAACCTTTGAATATTGTACTCGGCCCTCAACTGACAGAAACTGGAGATCTCTCTCTCTCACTGCTATGCACTTGTTCTAGTGAAATATTCTCCTTTTTTCTGCATCTCTCTTCTTGTTGAAATATTCTGTCTTTTAAAAAAAAAAAAAAGTTGGGTATGGGGGTGAAGAAGGCTGGGGTTGAGGGAATAGCAATAACATTAAATCACAAAATTTCATACTGTGTCCAATGTAGATAAATCAAACATTTGTTGTCATGGAAAGAGGTAAACTGGGTGATTTACGATATACAAATAAAATAATAATTACAGACAGATATTATCATACAGTATAGAAACAGAATGCCTTTGCATGGAAGTGGGTGGAGGGCTGAGGGGGTGGCTAACTGATTCATCTGAGTGTATGAACATATTTAATGTTACCTTTGGACACTCTGCCCCACCCATCCCCTCCCCATCTCTATCTCATGTGTTATCCGAAAGCTGCATCGTTATATGACCACTATTTGAATTAAAATAATTTCTCGAACAGAATTTAGGCAATTCTATCAAGATTTGAAAGCACAGCATGAAATACTAATAAAAGCCAATATTTCGAAACAATAATGTTTCCTTTTGGTAAGTCAAGGGTGCGCAAATAAAGAATGAATGTCTGTCATTTTGGTGGATCTCAGCTCAGCCCTGCTCTTTCTATTTTTCAACAATGACCGACGTGGAACTAATTAAGCACTTGTGTTGGATAAAGAAAATGATGAGGTGAACAAGAGAATTTGGCAGAAAATATTGAGGGAAACTGACCTATCCTATTTTAGGTTGCAGTAATACCTTTTCTTTTTTTTAAATCTGTCTATTTTTCTATCTATCTATCTATCTATCTATCTATCTATCTATCTATCTATCTATCTATCTATCTATCTATCTATCTATCTATCTATCTATCCATCCATCCATCCATCCATCCATCCATCCATCCATCCATCCACCCATCCATCCATCCTTCCATCCATCCATCCATCTATCCATCCATCCATCCATCCATCCATCCTTCCATCCATCCATCCATCCATCCATCCATCCATCCATCCATCCATCCATCCTTCCATCCATCCATCCATCCATCCATCCATCCATCCATCCATCCATCCATCTATCTATCTATCTATCTATCTATCTATCTATCTATCTATCTATCTATCTATCTATATCTATCTGTCTATCTATCTATCTATCCATCTATCTATCTACGTCTATCTGTTTATCCATCTCTGTGGCTGTCTATTTGTCTGTCTTTCTCTTTATCCGCCACTCTGTCTGATTTATAGACATGTGAATAACATTGTATGGAGCAAAGTTTTCATGTTACTTTATAACACATCCATCCCTGTCATTGATGATAATCACAAACACTTACTATGTGTTGTATCTAGCAATCGATTGGACTCAGAAATAAATATATGATTATTCGTGTCGTTGGAAAGGAGGAAGCGGAAATGAAATGAGTAGCACAAGGGAATGAGATGGAGGAGATGGAAAAGATGATACCTGTAAATGTGTAGCCACCTGACAAACTGAGGCACTTCTACTATTTTGGTGGTATGGAGATATTGGTATCATCAAAAAGGTTATTCAAAGCCCTTTCATAGGGTAAAAAAAAAGCATTGCTATAACTTAATTAGCTGAGAAGATATGGCCTCTCAATCAAAGGCAAGAAGTGACATAACCCTAGTTTTGAGAAAAACGCTTTTAAAGTTTCAGCTTTTAGTCAAATTTATTGATGGTGACTCGATTAAAAGTCAATTTTGAGGCATTTACCGTTCTCAATGAGCATTGTCATTTGGAAAAAGAATAGTAAAGAGGTTAAACTTTCCAAAAATCCTGAAAACTCAGAATCGATAAAATTGCCCCCATGATGCCTTTTAACGATTTTCTCGAATCAGGTGGTGCCGAGAAGCGCCTCATTTTGTCAGGCGGCTACACAAATAATACATGTGCTACTTTAAAAGGAGACTAAACCGGCTTTCTGATTATTCATAACCATGAAATATTCAAAGGAGGTATTAAAAACATATTTGCTAACACAATCATTGAATCCTGTTCTCCAAGACCCGCATTTCCTACATCGTTATACAAAATTAATATGACATGAAATGCAATTATCCTTGCAGATACATGTACGAGATCATATATATATATATATATATATTTTTTTTTTTGGTCTTCATTTTGACCGTCGGCAAGACATTGTATTTTCCAACTCGCAGTCATGCAGGCAACGAGGATGAATCGTCATTTCGGCTTTGTGACCGTTATAATGGGCATTGCAGAAAGAAAGGGCCAATGCTCTTTTAACGTTCATAATGTCGCGATGACGATGTGATCGATAATGTTAAACACTGACGACGGTAACGATAATGGTGATAATGAAGTGAAGTACGACGATATCAACATTTTGTCACTGTTTCCACACCTTGTCGTCACGGATCGTCTTTCACTCTGTCAGAGTGGTTTACTGAAAACAAGAAACGCTGTAGCTCATCAATATGGATGGGGCGGTCACAGATGGTGAGCCTCTCTTTTTATTGCTCAGCCCATATAAACCAGCGTGATAAGGCCCACCATCACATCACTCATCTGACTTCAAAGTCTAGCTGTAAGCTCTAGCCAAGCGGACAGGCATTTTGCGACAACATTCTGCGCATTGACTATATATGGAGCTCGCCCTCATCATCATTTTCGTGCATATTAACTGTTTTTCAATGCCATTAAATTGTGCTCAGACAATACTGGATTCAGGTGTTTAATCTACGTGATTATGAAATAACAGTGTGCACATTTTGCAACACAATAGGCTCTCTTCTTGTTAGACTAAAATTTAGTCCGAGTCTGCAACAGGTTTGCATAACCATGATTGACCTAACCATTTTAATGGCATTTCCACTGATTTGGGGTGTCCGTCGACTGAACAAACAACTTCTCCAAAACCAGTGAGGACTCTAATGGAAAGCTAATGATACCTTTGCTGTTTTATTGGGCCTGAATTTTAACAAGGAAAAATTACAATGCGCTACAGGATGACCGTCTTTGAAGAGACTGACATTGATCCAAATATGTTTTCTGGAGCAACATTTCATAGACTGAATGACCAGCCGCCCACTGTTACGGTCAGCCCTACAACAGATCTGATGACCAGCCAAGAACACCATCGGAAACGACACGATCGCCGAGCGACAATGTCCAGTGAGCACAGACAGACGGGTACAGGCGCCCAGGGTTTCCGGCCCCAGTGGCTGACCAGGTAGGAAGTTTTAATCCTTCAGTTTGATCCAAAGTTTTATGGGTGCTTGTAATTTACTCAGATAATCCCAACCCTTATAATTTATCTTATCCTTTTGTTGACTGTTCCTCTGTATCGTGAGTAGGATTACAATGAGCCTTCTGCCAGTGTTGAAACTTCAGTCGATCCTGGGCAAAAGCTTTAAAATGTACCAGGCAAAAATCAGAAGTGCCAACTGACTAAATCTAAATGACTGTGAGTTCGAGCAAATTATATAATATATATGCCATTAGCATTGACATAAAGATTTAAAAGATATTGTACAGTCTAAAATCAACAATACAGCAAAGGTAACAGATCAGTTCAGATTTTGGCTGTATTTAATATCTGAGCTTGATTCACTCCTCGTGCTCCACTTTATTCATTTCATAATTAACTCTCTCATTTGCTTTCTGCGCTTCTTTGACCAATTGCCATGTGTTATGATGTGTTTGGCTCGATATTCTTTGCTCAAATTCAATGAAACTGGAAGATCTCAAATGTTGTCTTCTGGGATTTCTTTCCATTTTTGTGAACATTTTTAAAAGAATGATACTCAAATAGCGTGGATGGATAACATTTTTTCATTAGTTCAGTACTATAGAAATGCAGTTAACTAAAACTATTAGTTGAAAATAACTTCGCCATTTGTGGAGATTCTGAATTTATCTTATTTATGTTTATCATCAGGGATAATTATGTTCTATCTAGCATATTACTCTATAGTTCACTATCGAAATAATTTATGATTATGTTTAATTTGGGTTTGGTTTGGTATTTAACTATACAGTTTTGCAAGACAAGAATTAAAGAGAAGGGGCCATGGGGGGGGGGGGGGGGAGGAGGCAGAGGGGGTTGCTTGCCCAAAACAAAGTCTTTTGAAAGCAACAGATTTGATCTTTACGGCACAGAAATTAGCATTGTATTGAACTGATAAGTTGTCGGAAAGTTGAACCACTGAGGCAGTCGAGAGATATAAGATATTAATGATAGCTCTCTTGCCTATTAGCAACAATACTTCACTTCAGTGAATGTAACATAAACGTCCCCTCTGCGCCCATGTGCTGTCTGAGAAACGGAATGAAAATAAATTAATGTTATTCAGTGAAAAATTATGGTGAAACACATATGGCATGATAATGCTCTAGGCATGAAATGATCAGTACACGATAGAATATTCCTGAAAGAGTAATTTTGCTGATGTATTCGTAATGCAGGCCTAAGTTTATTTCGTTCACTAGTTAAACTAAAGAAATAATTTTGATCACTATTGCCGCTTAGTACGGTACAATGCAAAGATCACCGACTTTCAGGTGTGCATCAGTTACTGGGCCATGGATAATTGGTACCCCCTACTATTGGGAAGACTGACAGAAAGGATGTCCTTGTAACAAAGGCGATGTGTGGTGCCGAGTGTGGAACTGACCACAGACTCATTGTTTGCAAGCTCAGACTAACATTGAGGCGCAATAGACGCCCTCAAGGGAAAGCGCCTAAATGTTTCAAAACTCTGCTCAGCTGAGAAACAGAGCGAGCTCTCATCAAAACTCTCCTCAAAATTGGATTGCGTGACTTTTGACCCTGAGAACATTGAACAGAGCTGGACTGACCTAAATACGACTGTACACTCTTGCGCCAGCAGCACAGTTGGTTTTCCTGTCCGCAAGCACCAGGACTGGTTCAATGATAATGATAATGAAATCAAAGTGCTCATCAAAGAAAAAAATAGTCTCATCCAAGCTCACTGCAGTGACCCCTCTTCCACAGCAAAAGCTGATGCACTGCGTGCATGTAAGGGTGTACTCCAGAAGAAGCTGAGGAAAATGAAAAATGACTGGCTTGAAGAGCGAGTAAGAGAAACTCAGAAATATGCCGACACAAACAACACTAGAAAGTTCTTTGAGAGCCTCCGAGCTGTGTTTGGACCATCCCGCTCTGGCACTACGCCACTTCTTGCGTCAGATGGTTCAACACGCATTGTTGAATTGAATGCCATAATTCAGCGTTGGGCAGAACATTTCGGAGGTGTGCTAAATCGGCCATCAAATATAAATACTGAGTCCATTGACCGCCTCCCTCAGACTCCTATAAATGCAGCTCTTGCCAAGCCATTCGCAGCAAATGAGACCCGAACTGCCACAAATCAGATGTCCTTTAACAAATCACCAGGCGTGGATTCAATTCCTGCTGAGGTGTATGCCTTCGGTGGAGAAAAGCTTATTGAAAGGTTGACCGAGTTGTTCAATCATATGTTGAAAGCAGGGAAGCTGCCACAGGACTTCAAAGATGCTTCAATCATCCATCTGTACAAAAACAAAGGGGACAGCCAAGTCTGTGACAACCATCGGGGAATCTCTCTACTTTCAATTGCTGGCAAAATACTGGCAAGAATGCTTCTGAATCGCCTTCTTGATCACCTCTCGTCAAATGGCTGGCTCCCCGAGAGCCAATGTGGCTTTCGTAAAGAGAGGGGAACGGCGGATATGATTTTTGCTGCCAGACAGATTCAGGAAAAATGCATGGAACAAAATAAAGCGCTGTATATCACATTTGTTGACCTCACAAAAGCATTTGACACAGTGTGTCGTGAAGGCCTCTGGAAAATCTTGGCGAAGTTTGGGTGTCCACCCGAATTCATCACAATAGTGCGCCAGTTTCATGATGGCATGCAAGCTGCAGTCAAAAGCAACGGCAGTGTTTCAGAGCCCTTTGCTGTCACAAATGGGGTAAAACAGGGTTGTGTCTTAGCCCCAACTCTGTTCAGCATCATGTTCTCTGCAATGCTACAAGAAGCCTTTACCTCTCCTCATCAAGGGGTAAGCATCAAGTACCGAACTGATGGCAGTCTATTCAACCTCAGGAGACTTCAGGCAAAAACCAAAACCAAAAGTACTCAAGTCTGTGACCTACTATTTGCTGATGATTGTGCACTTCTGGCACACGATGAGGATAGCATGCAAAACTGTGTTGATAAGTTCTCTAGTGCCTGTGACAACTTTGGCCTCACAATAAGCACAAAGAAGACGGAAGTGCTCCATCAGCCTACTCCAAACGACAAGTATCCTGTGACCTCAAATATCAAAGTCCATGACAGTCTTCTGAAGGTGTCGGAGAACTTCACCTATCTTGGCAGTACACTGTCTTCCGCGGCTCGTGTTGATACTGAAATTCTCTCAAGAATCAGCAAAGCCAGCTCTGCATTTGGCAGGCTTCGAAAGAGAGTATGGGATGTTGCCGGCATTCGCACAGACACTAAGCTGAAAGTGTACAATGCTGTGGTCCTTCCCACCCTACTCTATGGGGCTGAAACCTGGACAGTGTACCAATCGCATGCCAGAAAGCTAAATCACTTTCATCTGGCCTGCCTTAGAAAGATCCTAAGGATCAAATGGCAGGATAAAATTCCAGACACTGAGGTCCTCAATCGTGCCAAGGAATTGAGCATCTTCTGCCACCTGAAAAAAATTCAGCTACGTTGGGCAGGACATGTTGTCAGAATGCCCGGCTCCAGACTCCCTAAGCAAATCTTCTTCTCTGAGCTCTCCAATGGAACGAGGAATGTTGGGGCCCCAAAGAGACGTTACAAAGACACTCTCAAGCAATCACTGAAGGCCTTTGCAATTGATGTGAGTGAGTGGGAAAAGCTCTCGCTTGATCGTGCAAATTGGAGGGCGGCCCTTACCAGAGGCAGCAAAGCATGGGAAGCTGACAGAGTCCAGCAGGCTATCAAAAAAAGAGAACGGCGCAAGAAAAGGCCCAGTGGTACTGAACCAACGGAGCACTCTTGTCATTTATGCGGAAGGGTCTGCAGGGCAAAAATAGGACTTATCAGTCACATGAGAAGCCATAAGTCATGAAAGAACAGTCTTTCCATTCTGTCCTCTGTGTCCTTTAGTTCTCTTTATTGTCCATGTGTTGAAATTCTCAACAATTTCTGTTCTTTATTCCTCTGGTGTTAAGGTCATCATCATACCTGATGGACGAACTATTATTATACTATTGGGATGAAATTGCTCTGGAGGAGAAAGAAAAAAAACGTAGGCTTAATGGTCCTTTATTGAAATATTACCAAGAGATTTTCACATATATTTTTTCCTTATGGATATGCGGGGTTGTAGGACAATGTGTTTGGTATACATTTTAAACCTGATGGTTGTAGGACTATGTGTTTGGTATACATTTTAAACCTGATGAAGATACTACCCCTTACTGAACACTCAAACATTGATAAAATAGGTATCAGTGGAGACTTGGAGGCCGCGTAAAGGTAATACATTCACATTTCATTATTGAGGGATGCGATGCAAAACAGATACTGTCCTGTATTTGGGGGGAGGGGGAGGGGGGAAAGGGTGAGGAGTACAATGTGAAATGGCTCACACAAAGTAATGCACGCGGGCGCGTGTGGTATGAGGGCATGAAAGAGAGGCTTGAGAGGAAGGGGGCAGGGTGGGGAGGTGGATAGTCACCTTTTTGCTCTGGTCGCGTGCACGGTGGGTACAAGGCGGGGAAAGGCACGCTCAGGACGTTGAAGTAAACGTTGAGAAAATAAAGTGAATCAATAAGAAGGGCATTGTTTCACCCAAGTAAGGCACGGGCTGGTCCAGAGGACGACAGGATGTCGCCACCAAAATATATGAAAATGACGATGGCACAGCTGCGCTTGGCATTTACCGAAGTTGATATCAATCCTGGTGTGAAACCAGCTGTTCAAGCGGTCTCCATTGTACAAAGATGATTGATTTTCGTCTGTAGGCCTGAGGCACACGTGTAAGCTGTGTTAATGTGGGTGTGAAATGAGGCCTCCATGCAAACCGCGATAACTGACTGATACGGAATTGATAAATTGTTAGTTGGTCAGTTATTTATCCCTACTCCACTGTCCCGTTTGCCCATATTTTTTCTCTCTCGTGTTAAGTAAAGGCCTGCAGCTGAATGTGTGTCTGTTTCCATAATGGAACAAAGAGAAGGGGATGCTGCGAATGTAGCCCGCGGCCTTTCAAAATTAGATAGAAGGAAGCGATAGCAGCCAACACAGTATTGGAGAAAATAAATGAAATTGATAGTATCAGTATTTGTCCAAGCAAGAATTCATTACTGTACACTTGTGTGTCTCCGTGTTGCCTGAGTGAACGAGTGAGCGAGGGCGATTATAGACAACAGTCACAGAAAAAGGTATTAGAACAGAACTTTGATATCCTCTTTAAAACACACGTAACGTTTTAGACCGCTGACACCCATTGCCTGTGTTACGCTGGTCTATCAAATTTTAGTTGATAAAAATAATGGGATTTCATCGCACTTGCTGCAAAAGCGTTATGTGTAGGCCTGGTTGGCGTTCTAGAGAGGTGCCCGGAACTTCTCCCTAAATAAAACTGTAGAGCAAACACAAATCGTTCCAGTTTTGAAAAATTAGGAACTTACAGCGGATTCACAAAGAAGTGTAGGTCACAAGAAGCCTTCCTCTTAGTTCGTCTGTTTTCCATATTCAGTCATATCTTGACTAAAGGATTCGCTAATTATGAAAGTTCAGTGACTAGGCCTTTTTGTATGTGAAGTTATCCACTGGAGTGTATTTCAAAAATTCTTCTGCGGAGTTTGAAAAATCGTACGTCTTACAATTCTTTACTCAAACCGTAAGGCACCAGTGCAGGTCTCTTACAAATTACATAGCACAATATGATGAGTGTTGTGCATGGAAATTTTGAACATTTTCTTTTTTTTTACTTGGTTAGGCCAAGCGGTAAGAATGGGTTACTTTAGAATGACTTCATTGTTGTAAAATTATAGAAGTAAATTGACTGATCTTCAAAACATGAACTAAAACCATAAATTGCTGAACTTTTTTTTTTTCTTCGGTTAGTGTTAGGGCTAGTGTTAAGAGTGATTGTTTTAACATTACATACACAGAAGGAAAAGAGATGAGTATGCTGGCACCCGTTATGCTTTCAAAAGAGCCATGTCTGTACACTATATAATGTTGTCACTAAATTAAATCAGAAAGGGAATTAGGTTATAATCTGCAACATTCTGTTACTTGTAGTTAAGTACTGTCACATTTATATCACTTATTTCTGGTGTCACTGTTGGATTTCTTAATTTTTTTGTTCAATTATTATTTTTATTGCTACGAGAGCCTGGGCTATGCTCTTGTTCTATTTACTTCACAATAACACGGGCTCTTTAGTGATGGAAAATGATATAAGCAAAGGCGTCCACGACCTGACTTTACACCATGGAATTGAACGAATGACACTGCAATCTGTACAGAAGGGAAAGTCATACAAATAGTAGCACAAATTCTCACAATGCCATCTCTACATGTACACAGTGACCAGTAGCTGAAAGGTAGTGAGCAACGGGTTTTAATCTCATAAACAGCAGTACTTAAAGGATTCAAAATAATTTACAACCTCTTGTACCTGTTTGGGAAGAAAAAAAGAACAAAAAAACAGGCACCCTCGTCCAATTTTTCGGAGAAAGGAGTGTGTGTGCGTGTGTGTGTGTGTGTGGGGAGGGGGGAGGGGGGGAGTATCATAAACGTTGTTAATTCACGGGTGTCAAACTGAGCGCGATACTGGAAATTTAGAGGACGCGAATCTTGTCGGATCTGAGAGGCACGAAAGAACAATAGACGCTTTGGAAGTTTCACCTGCTGGTTGGCTGCTTTCAGCTGTCGAATCTCATAGGGATGGTCTGGCTTGGGTTTGGTGCGCCCATTACGTGGTGGCGTGAACGGGGACGGCTTTGGTGACAGGCAGTTTAAAATAACGAGAACTGCGAGACACGGTTGAGGTGAGATTATCGGCACACGACCAACGCATTTTGGAGTCGGAAAACCAATTGGTTATCCCTTTACTGCCACTCGCTCCCGTTGATCTTACCCCTATAATTAAACACGCTCTTTGCAGAGAATGAGACAGTGACCACCAGTCGGCGGTCGGAACTCACTCCCAGTGTCTTCACATTGGTTAAGGGTCATGACGTATCACGGTGTATGTTGGGACTGGAAGGAAGATGAGCTTTAAAATGGTCTGACTTGTGAGCAAGATGACCATTACAGCCTCGGACATCACAGTGAAATGACCAGCACCAGGCCTCTTTTGCCAAACTTCAAAAACTTTATGTGGACTCTGGCAGTTCTCAAGTAAGTTGCAGTGTAACTCTATGTGGAATAATGCTATATTTATTCTGTTTAGAAATAACTTTATAACATCAGAAAAAAGGGTAATCTATTATAATATTTCAGTAAGTTGCAACCTTTGGCATGACTAACTGACCAAACTATACACTCTTCAGGCCTTAAATTTGGCAGGAAGGTGGCAATTGAGATAAGGAAGATGATGGCTATAATTAAAAGTTGTTTACTTCAAGAATGTATTTTTTTAAAAATGACGATGTTTATTGCTATGGAACATCTGTAAATTTGCATGTTTGTTTCGTAATATATATAGTACCGTGCATGTCATAAATAGTAACCGTATCAAGCGTTCTGAAGCAAGACTGTGGTTTATTACTTTCATTATATGAGAGAGAGAGAAAGGGGGGGGGGGGGCACATGATTGTTTATTCCGGGCAATGCCCGGTAGGTCATCTAGTGATATAAATAATCTAATAGGAAGGATGCATTGTTATTGGATGTCGCGTTTACTGTTGACAGACGTATTCTGTATTCCGTAAATGCTTCATGGCCTAAAGTATCACAGGCACATTATATGGAGAACCAAGCATCCAAATTTCTACTTATCTAGATCTAGTAAATCAGAGGGTATTTCAATGTTCATATAGTGTTCAGATACTCGGGAGATAAAACTTACATGCTTGGAGGAAAAACGCTTGAGCACTTTGTTCTCTACAACGAATCTGTGACCCTTACAACCATTTCGTTTCCATAAGACTTTTGGCCCAAGTGGAGAATGGTGTGTATTCGAGATGATTATCTTCTTTTTCTTCTTTTCTTTCTATGTGTGTGACTTACTTTCCATAGATTCATTATTCCCAGTGATAGAATTGTATCATTCTTTCTTCAGTCTTGTCTCTAATTGTTTTTCAATTATCGTCACGTGGTATAAAAAAAAAAATGCAGTAAATTCAGCCCCCCCCCCCCCCCCCCAATGTTTATATGATCTTTTGACATTCACCTCCCAGCCTCAGTGCTTCATGCATTTACATACCAATGGTGAACACCGATATAATTTTTCTTTTGTTTCAAAGTGTGTTAGACTTACATTCACTGGTTAAAACTTTAACCTAAATAAAACAGAATACGCCCACCTCAGGCATAGAATGGAATTATCATATTTTAGAAATTTAAAGAGGGGAAAAGGCCGGCAGACATTGCCATATACTATTATATGATTTAAGCAATTTGATGCAAAGATAGCCACTGTTGTAGTTTCCTGCTTTTAGGGCCATGAGTCTAGTCACTGGAGAAATGGATATTGCCTACTTTTGTCCCTGTGTATAAAACCCAGTTTGAGAATTGATTCTGGTGGCTGGCATGACAATAAAGGATGAGGTGCTGACATTTTTACCCGGTAACTGAGGGAACAGCTGTTGTCATAGGCCGCCATTTTCACCGAGCTGCCACGTGATCGGCACACAGCAATTTCAGCGTCGCTGGCCCTGGGCAATTTCTGCAATTGTGTAATCGAATCAGACACATGGGATAATGATAGCAAATATAAAGAAAATAGTGTAACAGCAATTTACAGTTGACTACTCTGTAAAGGATGCTTTACCATTGGCGGGAAAATATATATTGAGAGGAGAGAATTGCCTTGGCGAGGGAGAAAAGAAGGGGGTTCAGGGGTGCTAAAACGATATTCTGTACTGATTTTATAATTTAAAAAAATATTTTATTCTCTTAGGAATATTGCATGAAATGGTGAGGACAGCGCAATGGCTCGGTTGACCAATATTTCTCCAGTGTATGAAGTTTTCTTCATTCTATAGTAACTCTAATAGTAACTTATTTTATTACTGTTACACTTTCATACTGCCATCATGGTCCACGTATCAGCTGTGTTTTTAATGCAAGTGTCCGCAGAGCTTGCTAGTGTCTTCTCACTTCAAGGCAAAGACAATTTTGCCATGCAATTTTAACCGCCTTGGGCCTTCTAAAGATATCGGTCAATTCATACTATTTTATCTATGTGCTCCTTACCAGCCTATAAAAAATTATTATTACTTCTCTCTCTATTAACATGTAGAATAATCGAATCTGAATATTAGTGGTATTCGCCCTTTTTTCCGGAACGAAAAATGTGCCGAAAATGCACACGAAAAATAATCGAACCAGTCGACAGAATGTCTCTTAGTGGCCTGATCTAACTCCCCACAATAATGGTGTTGTTGAGCAACCCTCGAGCGCCTTTCCCCTCGTCAACAAAGTGTTCGGTCATGCACAGAGACGGCAGAGCATTTTGTGGGAGGTAACAGCTGTGCGGAGACATGAGGCTGCTGCCGCTCGTTCTATACACTTTGCACCAGCCTTCTTTCTTTCATTAGTTTCTCTCTCTCTCTCTCTCTCTCTCTGTCCCTCGCTCGTTTCGTCATGGTTCTGGGAAAGGGAAAGAAGAGAGATAGAAAAAAAGACATGAAGAGTAGCCTATCCCATAATTACCTTTCTGTTGTATTTCATTATTTGTCCGAGAAGTGGGCGTAAATTATCACAGGGACCTATCAAAAGGTGTGTGTATGTGTATTTTCACCAGGACACAGTCATTGTATAACTTTTCTTTTGCGGTGGCAAAACATTTATTTATGCAGTGCCTATGCCATTTTATTTAGCCCTCGGCTAAAATAATATTATTTACTTATACAAAACACTTAAAATTTGTCAGATTGTGTTGAACTGTCATTTTAATTAATAATAATTGAAAATTTTTACAATAATCAATGGTGTACCTGTATGCTTTAACACTGAAAGTCCGAAACGCTGATCTTGCTTCAAAGTTACGTCACTGTATACGCCTATGGAGGGCATAAAGCATGGGATAGAAATGCCAGATGCTTTATTTCTCACATGTTTGTCATTGCAACTGTTTGTTTACACCAATGTCTAAGGGCCTTTTCCCACTGGCCCACTCTCATATCCCCAAATCCTCTCAATGTTTATGATGATTACCTGTGCACACTTTGTCTCAACGGTAGACAGGCGATGACTTGAATTTTATAATAAGGCATATAATTATATTATACATCATGAATTATTTCAACTTATACAAACAGTGTATTGTTTTATGTCTCCACAGTTGCGTTTGGGCAACTTAGTCATTTAATTTGTTCGGAATAAGGTTGAAAATTCATTTTTCAGTGACTTGAATGCATAGGTAGATGATTTTCTCGATTTCAGATTACTGAGTCCGCTGTCCCAGAATTCCGGAGACAAACTGAGCAGCCTAACTCTCCTCAAGTCTTTTCCAAGCAGCGCAGTGGGGACCATTGGGTGTACACGTAATTATCATGATTTTATGTACAGTAAATATCTTAAGGTTACAGAGACTAATTTGCATCTCAACATATATACGCATCTTTCTTGCCTTAAGATGTGATATATTAACAAAAAATACATGTAGATGGCAAAAGGGATATTTTATGGAATGAAAATGCAAGTACATGTACTACCCAATTTTACAAACAGCACTTGTAAAGAAAGTACATCTTCTGAATACTGAAGAAAGAATGGCATCCGTCCAATTAAGATGCCATTCACATTAATGTATTACATTTCAAATATTACTGTGATCTAAAAACTGATCATAAAATGGTGTATTGTCAATGTCATCTTTTCCACTCCCAATCATCTTAATGTCAAGCTAGACTTTCTACAGTTCTGAAATTGATTCCTGTAAAATTATACGTACGACTGTGTTTGCCAGTAAATTATGGAACACAATTTTTATCTGCACCCTTGCTATAGCCTAAAACTTCAAGAGCAAGTGTCCTCAAGCCATCAAGTAGGTAATCTGTCGCTATAAGTAGTGGTGCCGCAGGTAAGGGTTCTCACACTACCTGCACACCGGTGCTTACAGTGAGGGTTACTTAGTCCTGCATGCCCTGGTGAAGGTGGACCCGGGGGTCATCTGCCTGGCTTTAGAACCTTTGCATGATTCATTTGCTAGTAGTATCAAATGCCTTAGTTTGACCGTCTTGGAGTGGTTTTACACTGCTGATGAGACGTATTGTTAAAGATGCCTCTGTTCTGCGGATAATACATGGACATTGAGAAAAACCGGGTACTTTGATGCATGGTTTATGGCTTTGAATTTGGTCCTTTTTCTTTATTTCTTTATTATTTCTTGGATTTGGCCTTTCAGTGTGTGATGGTTTATTTCTTTTACATCGGTTTGGACAGCGAGAACATAAGAAAAGAAAAAGTCAATAACAGCTTGTGGAGAATTTCCAAGGCCATAATGTTTCGTTTCTCTAAAGAGTTTCAATCCTTCTTTTTGGATTACAGCACAGTCTGTTTTCGCGAATGGGCAGGCTAAGCTGACGAAAAAAATAAAATGCAAGTGTGCCATCGGGCGCTAGTACATGCGGTGTTTCCTTTTGAGAATATTCAAGAAAGGTTTTTCGACGTCTTTGTAAAACCTTCAAACACATGCAGTGAGTTTAGTGTACATTACAGAGGAAAAGATTTTTTTTTTAATGGGCCAAACTCAACGAATCACATTTAAGAAAAAAAAATGTGCAGTTAAGACAAATCATTTCAAGACCACATGCAAACATACATGAATTCTACATCATGAACAAAGGCGATACATGTTTAAAGAGTTTAATTTTGCTCGAGTAAAATTTTCCACCCCCTACCAATTTTGAGCTTTTTTCATGATTCCATTTATTGTGCATAACAGAGCAGTTAGTTTCAGTCTAAGTCCCTGAAATTATGCAGCGGTGATAAATCGATTAGACTATATACTGTATGTAGGTTACACATAACTGGACATGGTGTACAAGATACGAGGCCTATGTACCCCACGGTGTTTAAACTTGTGGTAAACTATTTGTTTGATACAAGCTACTGGTGTGTCCATCATTATACTTTTTACACATATGGCCTATTCTTTTCTGAGTTAACAAACTTTCTATGGTAAAGGGTCGTAGGTGTGTCGTGTGACATGTGTGTCACAGCTGGTGAATATTGATTAAAGGGTACGTTGTCGTTGACGAGTTGTGCTCCTGTGATACGCTGTACATACCGTACTTATTTATATTATGCACGGTGTGCAAGAACTGATTGATTTCTGTTTCATAAGCTGCTGTATATCCAATTTTTCTTACGGAGATCACTATCAAGTGCCTGTACGGGACCGTTAATTAACGTTAAGGATTTAGGCTGAAAAATGAAGTTGGCCTGTAAATTTGCAGGGGCGGATTCGAGCATTCACATTAAATTTTGTACAGTATGTTTTTTATGTGGACAGCACCCGTTAATTATAGATATTGTTTTATAACTGACCATTTACAAATGTTCAGTTCCTTTAGTACAAGTATTATACCTTTATTCATTCTCCCCTCCCCACCCCCCCAATAAAGATTAATTTCACAAATCATATGAAGAAAGCATTTGCAATATATATACGAAAGCTCGATTAATTGGGTAATGATTGATGTATAAAGTCTTGTTTTACAATAATGTTTCATACATCTGCCATTATTGCTTATATGTAGCAGCATAACCTAAAGCTATATTGTACACTTCCATATCTAAAACATGTATTCAATGTTAAAGTTTATAATTATATTAGTTTAGAATCTTGGAGCGAGCAATAGTCATTACAAATGAAATGAAAACAAATCATTTCAGTTCAAGGCATACCTAATGCTGGAGACATGCTGTGAAGAAACTGGCACACCTTGTAGTGAAACATGGGGTAGCCAAATAAAGAAATATCAGGATCGTGTGCTGTTCTGTATTTCTGTGCTCGAAGCTCAGCGTTAAATCGCAACATTCCGTTTCCCTACATAGTTCTATTTCAGCGTGTGCCATCTAATATATTGGCAATATGATCTGCTATTTGGTGAGAGAAAAACTGTCATGCACAAGAGCCCCCCCCCCCCCCCACACACTTTTTTTTTGGGCCTGTCCTTTGTACTCTTCTAACCATCTAGAGCGGAGTTCCAGTTCTCGGGAACACCCCACTTGCTCAAAGACTGAAAGGAAGGATAATCTTTCTTCTGTGTTATGTGTATTAATTACCTGGGAAGGTCCCTGGCGCTTGCCTCATTCTGAACCCATTTAGCTTACCCGGTTGGCGAGGTTAACATGCCCTCATCAGAGGAGACCATTGGCCAGTAACTGAGATCTATCAGGCCAGCATTTTGTATGCGGTCACATGTCTATTCTTTTCATCATACACAATTATAGTGACGTTCTTTGAATTTTGATAACTCGTCCAGGAAAGGTACTCCAGCTTATTGAATTTTTACCTGGGAATTTAACCACTAAGTGTGCCCATGGAGGTAAAGATAAAAGCTTTTATCTCTTTTCATTTTTTTGTCAAAGAAATTATTGCTTGACGAGGCAAATGAGGAGACATCTGTTGAGCAGTTTATGAAGCACGTCGAAAAGGATGCATTGTTCTGTTTCATTGACAACACGTGCTGCATATATCGATTACTGGTTGGTTGATTGTCACTTGCCTGTGAATGTTGCATACACTTATAAGCTCCAGACAGTGAGGCATCTGCACATTTGAGGGGTTCATTGTTTGACAGTGCGCATCGTGCAGTGGGAGACCTGAGAAAGTCAACTGGACGCTGGAGGAAATTCATGAGCTTCATCGTCAGAAATCTAGCCCGTTTCTAAGTACTGGTGCCGCGGGATGGTCTATTATGCTCTCCAGCGGTTCCGGTGCTTATTACAGGGCAGAAATAACATCAGAAAAATCTCTAGCTGCCGTCGTCAACAGCATGGTCTTCTTCATCAATAACTGCACCATCTTATCATCATCATCATCATCATCATCATTTCAGCAGCAGCACTTGCAGCACGACGCTCATCCGTGTAATCACAGCCACAGTCATCAACATCTTCATTAATGTCCTGCACTCTTAAGATAATGGATTTTCATTCTCACTTTTGGTTTCTGTGCATATAATCAGTAGTTTAGACAGAAGAAACAGTGGTGTTCTCGTGAAAGAAACTCTTCCACATGTTTAAACTTTTAGTTCATTGTTCAGTACTTTTATATCATAATTATGAGACAGGAAGTTTAAAAATATGTTCTTTATCATGTTATGGTTCGGAAACCTGATTTTAGATCTCCAGTTTTATCAATGGGTCACACTGGCGAGCTATTGTCAGAGGAACCAAATGTACAAACATTCACAAAACATCAGGTGGGTCACCTTTATAGTCTTATACATTGCTCCGAGGCGGATAGGCAGACAAACCTAAAGGCAAATCTTAATTAATACAGTCGGTACATGTATCATATTTTATTCCATCTCCAGCTGTTGGCCGCGTGTAGGCTCATCAAAGGAGAGGTGAGTTATCAATCGTGGTTGAGTAGATAATCTGAAAACGATGTTCTTCTCATCAAAATTTAATTCTTGACGTTCATTTCACACGCCCCTCAGCTTTCGCCATAGACACTAAACTTGTTTGTTTGTCATTGGTGTTTGCTTCAAGACCTCTCTGTGGCTAAGGCTGTTACTTGGGATTCTACATGAATTTGTAATGTTTCTTTATTGTTTCTCGCGCCAGGCTTTGTAACATACAAACTTTTCTCTCTTTTGCCATATATTAACTTTGTTCCAAGCCCTGCCACGACCTCACAGACTCTCTCTCTCTCTCTCTCTCTCTCTCTCTCTCTCTCTCTCTCTCTCTCTCTCTCCCTCACTCACTCTGTTTTAATATCTTATAACTTTGAGGTCGAGTTGAGTTCCTGAAACTATTCTTTCACCTCTCAATGGCAAAGAACTAGTGGATGACACAATGTTGGCGCTTACATTATGGTAAAATTACAAATTATATTCTAGGGGCATTAGTTGCTGGTACGAGTTGTTCATTGAAGTTCAACACACAAAAAAGGCATACACCCATACAGTGACATACAAACAACAAAGACAACAGCCACAACAGCGACAACAACAATAGTGAGAACAGTTCAGCCTCCACAGCAAAAGTCTCGCATGCAGTAGAAAGAATTAGGTACATTCACAGTGAATCCGCCTTTTGCAGTCCCGTGAATTTGTAGGAAACTGACTAAAGGCGGTATCATACGTCAGCATCTGACTGTGTCTGATCGCGGGCGAATGTTGCGTTTGGAACTGGTCCGCTTCATACAGTTAAAATCTAAAACAAAGATTACAATAGTGAAATTTACGCGTTGGAAGGGGGCGAATCGAAAGCGGACTTGTTTCAATGGGCATATAGAAAATAGCTAGCCCATTCGGGAATGTAATAGCACAAAAGTAAAATTATCAGATCCACCCTGGATGCATTGTTCTTTGTGCATGCGCAGTGGAGCACCTTTATCCGGGCCATGGGATGGAGAATAAACGGCAGAAAGCCCCTAGACTTTTCCATGACAGCAGTCGCACTTTCATATTTCATTTAATTTACAGACGTCCAGAGCAGATGTCGCACCAGCAATGACTCACTCTTGTCAGTGAAATGTATACATTTACGCATATGATATGCAAATGTAACTCTACAACAAAAAAGTGAATGATTATTCAACTATCCCCACCACAGGACTTTGAAGAGAGCGGGGAGGGATGTAACTTGAACATTTCCAGATAGGCCGGGGCTAAAATCAATAAATGTATGTATAATACAAGAGTTTTAATGTATGCGATACCCTTATCTCGGGGAAATTTCATGAGAAAATTGATATGTCTATAATGTAACATATACGTGCTAATATGATACAGTTTTCGTCGAGTTATAGATCGTTTACCCATTATTCATCTCTCTCCTTTTAGGCTGCCCAGTCATGTAGGCTCCATGTATCCAGATTAAGCGAAATCACATGTGAAATCCTGTACTTTACACTCAATTAAATATCAGTTGTTGTTGTTTTTTTTTATCAGGCATGAAATTCCAGTTTTATATACCTCATGTTTGTTAGTTAATGTGCACCACAGACATCATGATTTCTGCAGGCTGAGATACATAGTACATAGTAGGCATCCTTCAGTCTCGGAAGGCTATGGAGTTACGCTCTGGGTGTTTTTTTCTGGTACAGCGTCTGGTGTGGCTGGCCAGTCCGATGCGGGAATGGCAGTCTCTGTAGCAGAGGGCACAGATGAAGTCTGAGGCTGGTCTGTCTGCCTGGGCTGCAGCTTTTCTTCCCATCCTCTTTGCCCCGTACTGCTGAACAAGTGTCTCTTCGCAATTGGAGAGACCATTACTGCACAATCTGTCTCCAGGCTGACCGTTCGCGGACTGTTGCTTCCTAGTTGTTCTGGCCACATCATCAATTGAAAAAAAATGACAGCAACAACGCCATGTCAATAGAAACTCAAATAAAGATTTGTTTCTTTTTCAAGCTGACATAGTCTTTCTTTGTTACTTTCCATACGGTTTCAAAAATGATGTAATTCACGAAACGTATCTTATGTTTCTTAATATGAGATGGATATACAAAACAATGAACAATAATGACTTAGATGTGATAAATGCTCTATTTAGTTCGCCGTCACTTCATATCAACAATCATGAAGCAATATTGTTATGGCCACCAGTATTTTCTGCAACCATAACTTTTTGTGTGCTGTTGACCAAAATCAAATCAAAGCAAAACAAAAATGAGAAAGGGAGAGAGAAGGAGAGACAGAGGCGAGAGTGGGTGAGAAAGAGGGAGAGAAAGACAGAGAGTGAGGGGGTGAGAGACAAGAGAGAGACAGCATGAGAGAGTGAGTGAGAGAGAGAGAGAGTGTGAGGAGTGGGAGAGGGAGTGCGTGAAAGAGAGAGAGAGGGGGGAATGAGGAGTGGGAGAGGGAGTGCGTGGGAGAGACAGAGAGAGTGAATGAGTGAGAGAGGGAAGAGAGAGAAAGGGAGAGAGAGATGGAGAGCGAGCGAGCGAGCAAGAGAGAGAGAGAAAGTGAGTGAGTGTGAGTGAGTGAGTGAGTAAGTGAGCGAGAGAGATAAAGAGAGAGAGGCAGAAGAATACAATGAGTGAGTGAGGGAGAGAGACAAAAGGGCAGTGAGTGAGTGAGAGAGAGGCAAGGGGGGGGAGAGACAGAGAGATAGACAGAGAGAGAGAGAGAGAGAGGAAGAAAGAGTGGAAGAGAGAGAGAGAGAGAGAGAGAGAGAGAGAGAGAGGGGGGGAGGGAGTCTGCAGTATGTAGCATTAATTCGTGTTAGCACAAAAGTGCACCATGAGCACAATGTAGAAAGAGTGGGTCATGTAGCATATTGTTATGAAGGGCACCATATTTTAAAAAAATACACAAAAATTTTAAAACACGTAAATTTTGCACTTTCATAGTAAAGTAATTCAATTTTTTCATTTCTCATATAGCTATCTAATACGACAAAACAAAATATCTGATTCAATCACATTATTACTTACATGTAGATATCAACTTCAGATGTCAAAAGTAACAAAACTACAGTTTAAATGTTAAATTTCCTAGATTTAGCATCAGTTGACGTTACTGGAAATGTCTGTTTCACGCAATAGGTGCACGATCAATGCTAATTAGAGTGAGATTGTTCAAGCTTTTTTGTTTACCCATGGTGCTCTTCAGTTCAGTTTTCATCCTGTTCATGTTTTAAAGTCAATGTTCTCCACTGTATGTGGCAACCGTGAGAGACAAATACATGTGCAAGGCAATTTCTGCATCCAGAACACAAAAATTCAAAGAATCGTCAGTCATCAAACAGCGAAACTGTAACTGTATACGGTCTTGTCTGAAGTCAATATGAGAAGCAGGACCGTGATAAACAGTTCAGCAAACTGCACAAACTCTTCACCAGGACTTTCTTCCAGATCATCCGAATATGATATGATAAAATTTAATGACTTTTTTACAGTCTCTTGGGGTTTAACCGACTGTAACTAACGCAGGACTTCAAAAAATACACCATTTCATTTTGATAAGTGACAGGACAGAAAGCAAGCTGTCAGCAATGGCAAGAAATGTTCAGTTTTTGAACTTCTGAGGACGTTTGAGATTCAACAGGTTGACCAAGAGTGCTGAAACCACTGAGAACTGAGATCTTCACACTCGCGATATTGCTTGGGTGTTCTTCCAGTTTTTTTGTTGATAATCTTCACACTCTGAAAGCTCGTCCGCTTTTTTTTTTTTTTAAAGGCAAATCTGGCCGAGCTCTAATGCAGAAAAGTCGGAAGAAATCGGCAATTGAAAAAATTCCAAGATAATCGGAAAAGGGTCCATGGTGAACTCTATCGGATTCTGTACGCCCAGTTATTTAACAAACCATCCAGCTGACTCAGGGCCTGAGGTGCGTTTCCAAGTTCCAACTACCAAGTTTGGGTCTTTGCGCCGCACCTGTAACCTCAGTCTCGAAGTTCTTCGTTTTTATGCCTGTTATACACGACATAAGTACCATACTCCCGTTATTATCTGTGTTAAAATAACAACTCCGGTATGATAATTGGCTACAGTCGATAACCTTAAAAACCCAGTCGAGTCGTTCATAAAAGTTGAAGACGGCTTCGTACTGTGGCAATAGAGTAGTGCAGAATCACTGATTCGGAATTGAAAGGCTGCGAAGCATTTTTGTACGTGGCGCTTGAAATGTAAGGCTCATAGCATAATTTATATTACTTTTGCTACTGGATTAAATCCGTCGCTGCTGTAGAAATGCTCAAAGTACATTTACTGTATAAAAATAAATAAAATGAAGAGAGCGCATAACGCACCAGTGAGGATCGAGAGTGATGACATCAAAAAATAATTTTTTTTGTTAAACAGAGAGGGAAGATTTCGTGAAGGCATCCCAACTACCTTTTGGTGATACATTATTTAATAATTTATGCCCTCTCTGTCACAATTATCAATTTGCCTCAATAAAATGAAATAATCTAAAATGACATACGGTACCCAGTAGGAAACCGTACGGAAATCCAACACATAGGATTGATTTCAAGTTTGCACATAGAAATGACATTGTTTCTACGTAGATCCTCTGGTTTCGGCATCGCGCCGATATCGGTTTGATGTGGGGAACCCGCCCCCCTACGGTAATCCTACCAACTCTACGGAAATCCTATACAAATCTTCGTCGGATTGACATCGGGATGCCGGCTGGGCATTTGCAAATAGACAATGTGAGAATTGCCTCAAGTGTCCAAATAGTTTTTCACCAACTATCCTAAACAGTCATTATGTGGTGTGAATTAGGGCCTACCATCGAAAATTATTCAAAGGTTCAGTGAGTTGTTTCTTTTTAACCGTCATCTCTGCCATCAAGAAGAGCCACAGCTTGAGAAGCACTGTGACAGGGCAAAGCTGCCTTTCTCTAATGTATGTCGTTCACTGTGATATCGTTACAGCGTCATGCCAAATGCTACCCAAATGACAGCAATAGTCCCGGCCCTTTGTTGGAGCTGCAATAGCAATTTACGCTTAAGGTTCACCACACTGACAATGTGTATGTGAAGAAGAACAACCAATACATTTACACACACGCACGCACGCACACACACAGAGAGAGAGAGAGAGAGGGAGAGAGAGAGAGAGAGAGAGACAGACAGAGAGAGAGAGAGAGAGGTGGCAGCAGGGCTTGGAACAAAGTTAAAATGAGGCAAAGAAGTAGAGAAAATAAGCAAAACCCAGAGATACTATAGGGCTTAGGGAGATGACTTGCCTACTTATTTAATAACAAATAAGGACTTCAAAACTGCCCGAAATAACGTTAAGATAAATTTTAAGACACGTGCTTTATCACTTACAGAGATAGAAAAAATATCCGTCCAACTGTTTATCTGGTACATAAACGCACACCCACTAACACACCATACACACCAGCATTCAAACAAGCAATTAATATATATAATAATCAAGGACTACTGTATGATACAGTAGTCCTTGATAATAATGTAATTGTGCCGCAGCAAGAATAGGCTATAGAAAGCATCTTCAACTAACTGGTGCACTTACATTATCGAGCCTCTGTGACACTTTTTATAAATTAACGCTATGAACAGCCGGTACCCTTATCGCATGGACGCTACTGATGCTTTGTTTCAATGTTAGTTTATGATAAGATATGTAAATAATTATGTTCTGGGAATGTCCGTGTTCAGGAGATCACTTCTGTGACTTGCCATCCTTTGTAAGTGGTACAGTTATGGATGTTGTGTGATCAAATATGACAATGTCACACGCACACACACACAACACGACAAGAAGAAAGGGTAGAAGGGGGACCGAACAAAATATGCAAGAGAGATGATGAAACAGCCTTGCCCAGTGAACAAAGTCACTACAGATAAAAATTGGAACTTTCATACACATACAATAGGTAAACTGCTAACATTACACCATCCATAAGAGCCCCCCCCCCCCCCACAAAACAATAAAAAAATACTTCCCAAATAACATCACTGTGCCAACAGAAACAGCAGCATTTTTATAAGAAAACTCCGCTGACCGGGCGCTAAGTTACAGACACTTTCAGACAGAGCATTATAATGTCTTCATTAGTGCAGTCTACAATGTTACCATTTCTGAAACAGACAGACAGACGTACTGGTGAATTGGTTCCAGATAAAAGAATCAGAGCTAAATGCAAGAAAGGAAGAAAAAAAAAAAGACCTCAAAAAAGAAAAGTAGCAGCCGCCAACACAACCCACTGGAGGAATTTGTGATTGAGTTATTATATTGCACATTCGGCACAAAGGGGTCATTCATCTCTCATTATCGTCTTAGTCACAAAACGGCAAGAAAAAATTAACAATACTGTTGTCCATTAAGAAAATTAATATTGGTCACAGAACAAAAGGCTCGTGATTATGAGCATGTGCTATAAAATGCTTGGAGGTTTGAAATTAAAAGATTGACACAGAAAGAATGCCGGAAAGCTCATAATAATTATATCCATGAGATGATAAGTGATCCATCTGATAACAGTAAAAAAACTTTGGAGATATGTGAAAAGTAAAAATAAAGAAAACTTAGGAGTAGCCGCACTGAACGATGAGAGAGGGCACCCACAGCAAGATGCCCAAAAAAGAGCCAATATCTTAAATACTCAATTTTGTAAGGTCTTTTCCGACCCAGGGGGAGTCTTCTCGGGAGAGCTGAGTGATGCCAAACTGCCGGATATGGATGAAATATTTGTCACAGAAAATGGAGTACTGAAACTTTTGGAAAACCTTAACGAAAATAAAGCTACAGGGCCTGATGGAATTCCCGCCAAATTACTGAAACTCTGTGCCAAGGAAATTGCCCCTGTTTAAACTTTATTATTTAGAGCTTCAATTGAACAAGGAAAAACACCGGAAGACTGGAAAAAAGCAAATGTAGTACCCATTTTTAAGAAAGGAAATAGAGCTAGTCCTGAAAATTATAGACCAGTCTCCCTGACATCAATATCTTGTAAACTTTTAGAGCATATCTTGCATACCAACGTCATGAAGCATCTCGAGAAACACTCAGTTTTAACACATGTACAGCATGGTTTTAGAAAACACAGGTCGTGTGAGTCCCAGCTGGTCACAACTTGCAATGATTTTGTTAATAACTTGAATAACAACAGGCAGACTGATACCATCTTATTAGATTTCAGTAAAGCCTTCGATAAAGTGCACCATGCTAGTCTCTTGACTAAACTAAACCATTATGGAGTTAGAAACAGTACTTTGAAGTGGATTAAGTCTTTCTTAGAAAATAGAACACAGATAGTCGTCGTTGATGGAAAGTCATCCAATCCTGCAGCTGTTCTCTCGGGAGTACCCCAGGGTACTGTAATGGGCCCCTTACTATTCCTAGTTTATATTAACGATATGCCAAGTAAGATCTCTCCAGGCACTAAATTACGACTGTTTGCTGATGATAGCCTCCTCTATAGAACAATAAACTCAAAAGAAGATACGGAAATTTTACAGAAAGATCTAGACAGTCTACAAAAATGGGAGAGGGACTGGCGTATGGAATTCCACCCCAATAAATGCCACGTCCTGAGAATTTCAAATAAAAAACACAACATCACCTCAGACTACTTTATACACGACGAAAAATTGAGCGAAACACATGAGGCTAAATATTTGGGAGTTACATTGGACAGAAAACTTACATGGAACCAACACATTAATAACACATGTAACAAAGCAAACGGTATACTAGCATTTCTAAAAAGGAACATCTCTAACTGCGATAGGAAAGTAAAAGAAAAATGCTATAACACCTTTGTGAGGCCCCCACTGTCGAATAAACATAGACCAACTGGAAAGGGTCCAGAGGAGAGCTGCCCGCTTTGTGACAAATGACTATACTAGAAGTAGTAGTGTAAATAAAATGATGAGAGACCTCGAGTGGACACCATTAGAAGAGAGGAGAGCAAAAAACAAAGTAAAAATATTTTATAAAGGCAGGTGTGATGTTTCCACTTTCTCTCACTAACTTTCTTCTGACACCAGCCGTGATGGGCACGGCACAAACACACTAAATAATCGACTATCTCTCTTCTATAAGTTATAACAAACGATATCTGTATTGCTTACATATATACAATAATTATTAATTCATTCAATAATAATAGGAACATAGGTCATACAATTTCATGTGAATTTCGATGGAATGAAGTTGATGCAAATCAGTACATGCTAATTAAATGGCTTCGTAATATTCAATCTCTAGCACATTTTATAAAACACATGGGAACATTCAGCATAAGGAAACCTCTCCTTTAGGGGTGTATGGCGCTATCTGGGCACTGGTTCTTCCTCTCTACCCTGGCTTGACTGCGCAGTTAGATCAACAGGTATCGGCAGGTACCAATAGGTCGGGAAGCCAAGAAGCCACGATGTCGTTAATCAAAGTACAAGAAGTTGAGAAGCCAAGAAGGTGTTGTTCTTCCTCCTCACTCAGCAACAGCTCAAATGCCGACAAGATACCAAAGATACCACGCTCTGACAAAGGATGTTTGCGGGTTCCCTGACCCTCCCCACTCACAAGACTAGTACAAAGTTACAGTTGCGGTTGTGGTCTCCTCTTCGGCACGAAGCTGGTGAGTGCTCTCAGCGGTCTGAAGTTGGAAGGAGCGTTCGGGGATTTATACCCAGTCAGGTAGCGTCCCAAGACGCCCACCGTTATCCTAATAGCCACCCCCGTCGACTCCACGTCAAATACTATTGAAACAGCTCTACCCCCCCAAGCAATTCCCAGGTGATCTGATCGACAAGTACGGCGGTCAAGTAAACACTACCCTTTTCGGGTGTCAAAGCGCTTCAGTTGCATCGGCTACTTTCCCCCTCTGGCCTACAATAACTCTGTCTCCCCGCCGTTAGCTATCTTCCCACGCTAGCTATACCTTGCCTGTCTGTCGCCCTGTTACAATCGCCCCCACTTAAGTCGATTTTTCCTGGCAAAATCGGCTAATAAAATTATTAATCTACTGGTAATCTAGATAGAGTGTCGGCCCATAGAGCGTCTCGCCCCCTGATGTTGCTGACTCGAAAGTTATATGGTTGCAGCGCCAGGTTCCATCTAGTTACCCTCGCGTTCTTCTGGTCTTTAGTTCGCATCCAAGTTAGAGGTCGGTGGTCCGTCTCTAACACGAAGTTTCTCCCATACAGATACGCCTGCAACTTACTAACGGCGAAAACTATGGCCAGGCATTCCTTTTCAATTGTTGAGTAGTTCTTCTCCGCGGGTTTCAACTTTCTGCTCACGTATACGACTGGATACTTCGTACCCTCGTCTTCTTGAAGTAGGCAGCCACTCACTCCAAGGTTAGATGCGTCTGTCTGGAGAATCAGTTCCTTGTTCCAGTCTGGCATCCGTAGTATCGGCTCGGAACTCAAACAAATTTTTAGGGCATTGAACGCGTTCTCCTGCGCGTGTCCCCACTCGAACTTTGTGCCCTGGGACTTCTTTGTGAGGTCTGACAACGGCGCCGAGATTGCACTGTAATTTGGTACAAACTTCCGATAGTACCCCGTTAGCCCCAGGAAACTCCTCACTTGTGTCTTGGTCGTCGGTCGGTCACAGTCGACAATGGCTCGCACCTTACTCTCCTGCGGTCTTACAGTCCCCTGTCCCAGCTTATGGCCTAAGTACTCGACTTCTGTCATCCCTATTAGCGTCTTGGTAGGTCTAGCTTTTAAATTTGCCCGTCTCAGTCGCTCGAAGACATTCCGACAACGTTCCAAGTGGTCAGGCCAATTTGCACTGTGTATAAGACAGTCGTCTACAAATGCATCTACCCCTTCGCCAGCATCTTTTAATACTTTCCTCATGAGCCTGTTAAATGTGGCGGGGGATCCCTTCAACCCGAACGGCATGACCCTGTACTGGTATAGCCCAAACGGTGTGGCGAACGCCGTCAGGTGTTTATCTTCCTCGGCCATCGGAACTTGATAAAAGCCCTTTGTCAAGTCCAGCTTGGTGAAATATTTTGCCTCCGCTAGATTGGAAATAATGGCTTCTACCTCAGGCATCGGTTCGGCGTCATCGGCAGTCACAACATTTAGCCGCCTGTAGTCGTTGCAGAAACGATGTTGACCATCGGGCTTCTTAACTAATACAATTGGACTATTGTACGGGGACTCGGACGGTTCGATGATTCTGGCCGCAAGCATCTTGCCTACCTCAGCATTGACAGCTTCTCTAGTTGAGTACGGTAGTTGGTAGGGTCTTACCTTCACAGGTTTTTGATCTAGCAATGGGATTTTGTGCTTGATCAGGTCAGTGAGCCCCGGTACATCGGTAAATATATCTTTGTATTCTTCCATGAGCTCTTGCATCTGTTCTCTCTGATCCTGATCTAGCGTGTCCCCTAACTGTACATCCCTGTAGGTTTCGGTCTGTTCTAGCTTAGGCATGACTGTCTCCAGAGGCATCGAAGTCGCTTCCTCTCCTTCATCGGTCTCGTCAATTATAGCTGCAGCTATTGCCTCTGTGTTTTCCTGTTCGTCTTCCCTCTCAATATACTTCTTCAGCATATTCGCGTGATACAGTCGTCTCTTCCCCTTGACGTTCACCATGTAGTTCACTGACCCTCTCTGCTCTTCTACTTTGTAAGGCCCTTTCCAAGTCATCTGTAGTTTCGATCCGTCACTTGGGAGAAGTATGAGGACGGAATCGCCCACTTGGAATTTCCTCTGTTTGGCCCCCCTATCGTAGTATTTCTTCTGCCTGTGTTTTTCGACGCTGCTGTTCTCGGCTACGACTTTCATGGCATCCTCCAATCGTTCTCTCATATCTACCACGTATTCGTACGATGACCTCGTTTCTGACTCCGCTTCCCCAGTCCACAGATTCTTCAGTATTGCAAGTGGTCCTCTCACAGGGTGACCGAACACTAGTTCAAACGGCGAAAAACCTGTACTGGCCTGTGGGGTTTCGCGATACGCGAACAGCAGTGGACACAACATTCTGTCCCAGTCCTTGGGTCTGTCATGAGCTACTCGGCGAAGCATATTCTTCAGCACTCCGTTAAATCTTTCACACAGACCATTGGCCATCGCGTGGTAGGGCGAGCAGAATATCTGTTTCGTTTTGAGAAGTGCACTGACCTCTCTCATCAGCTCACCGGTAAACTGTGATCCCCTATCTGAAACTATTTCCTTTGGTATGCCTAACCGAGAAAATATTTCCATTAACGCTTCACTGACCTGCTCAGCTGATATCCCCCTTAAGGCTACGGCATCCGGGAAACGCGTGGCATAATCTACTAGCGTCAAAATATAACGCGATCTCCCATGTTCCGTACGCGGAAGTGGACCAACCAAATCTATGGCGACGCGCGAAAAGGGCGTGTCGATCAGGGGTGTCGGCACTAGGGGTACCTTTGTCACCCTACCTTTATTGGATGTCCTTTGACACGCGTCACACGATCGACAGAAACGACCTACGTCCGCACCTATCCCAGGCCAAAAGAACGACTGCATTATTCTGTCCTGTGTGCGCGAAATTCCTAAGTGTCCCCCGAACACTCCTTCGTGAGCTATCTTCATCAGCTCACTTCGGTACTGCTTAGGTACCAACAACTGCTCCACATCAGCACGTCCAGCCCCGGCCTTCTTTACCCGATAGTAAATTCCCTTACTCTCCTTTATGTGAGTACCTACCTCAGCCGATTGCTCCAACGTGGCTCTCTCCCTTAAAACTCTCAAAGTTTCGTCCTCTCTCTGGGCCCGGGCTATCTCACCTGGTGTGAGTTCCCCTATCTTGGCCCCTACCCTTACCTTCTCCGTTGAGTTGCCCTTGGCCTCCTCATTATCTGTGGTCTGACTCACTTTCACACTCGCATTCTCACACTCATGCTCTTCCTTGTCAATCTCCACCTTGCGAGATCGCGTGAGTACCACACTTATCTTCTCAAGAGACGCCCCCTTTATGTTTCCTATAATCAAATCGGCCACTGGGTCTTCCACTACTAGCGCTTTGAGAAGCCCAGTATAAAATGGGGTTTCTACCCACATTTCCGCGACAGGAGCAGACCTTCTCGTCCCGTCCATCAGGACATAACTCCTGTTCTTCCCAGTTAAGCTGTTAGGAGGCAGTTTGTCCCTTTTTATAATCGCACACGTGCATCCCGTGTCACGAAGGATAGTAATCTCTTTATCCCCTATCCTCCCCTTCTCCAAAAATGGAGCGGATAAATCATTCTCCGGAACATCGTCATCGGGCTCATGTTCTGTCGAACCTTCTAACTCAATACTCTTACCTTCCGTCTCCCAAGAAATGAAGGTCTGTGGCCCAACACTCTGCTCAGCCCCTGGTTGAGTATTCGCCCTGCCCGATGACTCCCACTGACTGTCATCGGCTTCCTCATCGCTGGTTAGTACGACTGCGGTCGTCTCTTTCTGTCTCTTCCTACAGAATCTCGCAATATGGAGAAGTGACCCACACACAAAACAACCACGCCCACTCTCACGCTGTGACTTACCTCGGTTGTCCTCGACAGTGGCAGCAGCACCCTTCTTCGTCCTGCCCTTGTCACACTGCCTACTCAGGTGATTGGGAGAGCCACAGTTGAAGCATACCGGTTTACTCACTCCTAAACCTTTACTTCTGCTCTCCTCAACCCTCTTACCTGACTTCTGCTGTTGCTCCAGCCCTCGCTTCGACTGATGAGCCTCACTATACAAGTCCGCCATCTCAACTAACTCATGCACGGACTTAGGGTCTCTCTCTTTCAAATATATGGAAAGATTACAGTCGACAATCTTCAACATCTGCTCCCTGACTAACAGATCCGTAATCCCTTCCATAGTTCTCTCTGCCTCTGAGAGGTCTACCCACCTCTCAAAATATCTCTGCAATCTCACGGACAGCTGCGTATAAGTTTCGTCCTTATCTAGACGGCTCTCCCTAAACTTACGCCTATAACCCTCTGCCGTGAGATGATACTTCTTGAACAACACCTTCTTTACCTTCTCGTAATCCCTACTGTCTTCATCGCTGAGACCGGAATAAACATCTAACGCCCTGCCAGTTAACAATGCCCCTAACATGTCTGCCCAGGTGTCTTCTTCCCAATCATTTGCCTGCGCGAGCCTTTCAAATCTTTTCAAATACGAGTCGAGATCCTCGCGCGAGTCATCAAAAATGGCAATTTTAGGTACCTGCGGGGCAGCAGATTTTCCATTCCCTTTACCATTGTGACACCCGTTTTTGGCTAGTTCCCGTTCGCATTCCATTCTCTCCCTTTCAAATTGTCTTTCCTTCTCCTTTTCTTCTCGTTCGCGCTCCTTTTCTTCTCGTTCGATAGCCCTTTGTTCTCGGTTTTGGGCTTTCTCTTCGTCCCACCTAATTTTGAATTCCTCATCACTAATGCCTTCTTGTCTGGCAAGCTTCAGTGCGCCCAGATAGTCCATCAGCAATTGACCTGTAAACAAAGCTAACAATAAAGCGTGGATCGTAACTGTGAAGTTAACAACAATATTCCTGCAATAGCAAACAACAATTTTCTCTGTGACAAAAGATAAAATTGAACAGTCAATGCACAGGTAAAATCAGAGCATGTCGCAGGCACTAAATGTCAGTCTCTCTCACTCGCCTCAGGGCAGATGACCTGTCCACACAATCACACAATAGCCCCTTGACACGACCCAGATCAAAATTAAATGTTATTTACTAGCAGGATCCCACTTCTGACACCATTGTGATGTTTCCACTTTCTCTCAATAACTTTCTTCTGACACCAGCCGTGATGGGCACGGCACAAACACACTAAATAATCGACTATCTCTCTTCTATAAGTTATAACAAACGATATCTGTATTGCTTACATATATACAATAATTATTAATTCATTCAATAATAATAGGAACATAGGTCATACAATTTCATGTGAATTTCGATGGAATGAAGTTGATGCAAATCAGTACATGCTAATTAAATGGCTTCGTAATATTCAATCTCTAGCACATTTTATAAAACACATGGGAACATTCAGCATAAGGAAACCTCTCCTTTAGGGGTGTATGGCGCTATCTGGGCACTGGTTCTTCCTCTCTACCCTGGCTTGACTGCGCAGTTAGATCAACAGGTATCGGCAGGTACCAATAGGTCGGGAAGCCAAGAAGCCACGATGTCGTTAATCAAAGTACAAGAAGTTGAGAAGCCAAGAAGGTGTTGTTCTTCCTCCTCACTCAGCAACAGCTCAAATGCCGACAAGATACCAAAGATACCACGCTCTGACAAAGGATGTTTGCGGGTTCCCTGACCCTCCCCACTCACAAGACTAGTACAAAGTTACAGTTGCGGTTGTGGTCTCCTCTTCGGCACGAAGCTGGTGAGTGCTCTCAGCGGTCTGAAGTTGGAAGGAGCGTTCGGGGATTTATACCCAGTCAGGTAGCGTCCCAAGACGCCCACCGTTATCCTAATAGCCACCCCCGTCGACTCCACGTCAAATACTATTGAAACAGCTCTACCCCCCCAAGCAATTCCCAGGTGATCTGATCGACAAGTACGGCGGTCAAGTAAACACTACCCTTTTCGGGTGTCAAAGCGCTTCAGTTGCATCGGCTACTTTCCCCCTCTGGCCTACAATAACTCTGTCTCCCCGCCGTTAGCTATCTTCCCACGCTAGCTATACCTTGCCTGTCTGTCGCCCTGTTACAGCAGGGAAGGAAATATCCATATCCCACTGAACCACCTCACCATTAATACCAGAGGCAACAGAAGGAATAATATAAAATATAACATCCCAAGCTCACGGGTTAACAGCCATCTTTATTCTTTTTACCCTAATGTCATCAGGATGTGGAACAACCTCCCGGCAGAAGTCCAAACACTATCGTCTGCAACGACTTTCGACAATGAATTTAAGAACATTATTATCCGTTGCAGCTACCATTGTAACTAAAGTGCGGGTTGTATTTCTGTGCACAATCTGGAAACCAAGAGATATTTATACCAGAGTTATATATACAAAAGACTTTACACAACTAATATATTTTTAAATGGTCTTAACATCTATGTAAGGTTTTACCCTGCTTTTAGCCTCAGAGGAGCGACGTTGAGTCGCATATACTATAGTGCAGTTGGGGAATCGTCTTATAGACGAACCAACTATAAAAGAAGAAGAAGAAGAAGAACTGCGAATTATCTAAAAAAAAAAAAAAAAGTACATTTTTTTGAGGAAAAAACAAGATAACCAACTGAAAATTCGTCGCAATACCACACAACTGTCCCAACTTGATGTCACTGATAATCTTATGATGGGTTGGTTTTATTTCAAAGACGTTATAGTATAATTATCCGAATGAACAATTAAAATATTATTGACCTGATGAAAACCAGTTAGAATGAAACAACGATACCCGTCAGTTCCGGCAATATCTTCTATGACCGTAGCTTTGACTTTTTGCCTGCTGAACAAAACAGCCTAACAAGCTTTTCAGCTAACCTATACGGGAACTATTTTTGGGTGTGAATAACAGCTGCTGTTGACAGAACACCATGAACATTAGTGAACCAGGAGATTGTAGGTGGAGATAGCCCAGCCGTTTTATCATAAATATTTGTAATGTTCACGTTTTACAAAAGGACAATGGGAACTCTTCCCTTGGCCCTAGCCTCAGAAAATGGTATCTAGCCACTACAACAAACTGATATCAACTGTGGGAACTACTGTATTGTTTAACCTGCCGTTTTGTGATTAAATTAACATTGCAAACACTGAAGTGAAAAGGTAACCGCCCTGGCTCTGTCCCCACCGAAGGACTGAAGTGTAAATAAGATGAGTTGATGCTCTTATTGTTATTATTGTATATTACTGACTAGCATTCCGTAACGGTTTAAATGGATCTGGACAGATGGAGCTCATCGCGTGAAAAAAATTTAGTGTGTATTTAGTTTAACGAAATATTTAATTTCTGCTGGATTACATCGCGGATGATGGAATGGCACCATCTGTCAGTTGGGGTATTATTACGTTTTTCTTTTCTCCCTACGTCATTGTAACAAAAAAATACAATGCCCATTAATTTATCAAATAATAATAATAATAACAATAATAATAATAATAATAATATCAACAGACACATTTAAAATTAATGCTGAAGTATAATCATATCAGTTTGAATGATATTCAACCCTTTTGTTTATGCATGTTTATTTCCTCTAAAATGTACCATGATTTACAGTTGTCAAGAATGTATTTACGTATACTAATTTAAAGGAAGACTGAAATTAACTGTTATTATTATTTCCTCTAAATTGTATTATGATTTACGATTGTCAAGAATGTGTTCATGTATGTATTAACATGATATCTGATATGACAGTGATAAAGAACAATTTAAACTAAGGCTGAAATAAACTGTGGTCTTGACTTGTTTTTTAAAAAAAAGTAGGGGGCTAGGCCAGTTTAACCCCTGGTATAGTCTGGGGGGGGGGGGTATATTTTGGCCTGTTATACCGGCAAAAACTTATGTCCCCAGTGCAAATGGTGTCTCAGATCTGTACCGCAATCCGTCGGTTGCCATTGTATTTTTGTCGTTACGCCCCTTCCCGACTTCTGATGTACACGCCACGTACTCTGTTCTAGACAACTGCTTTTGCGATAACCCAAGCCTGTGCGCTGTAGTTCGTATTTTAATTACACGGTGGTTACTTTAAATTGTCATACAATAATATGAGGAAACTGATGAAAAATCCGGAATTATCGACGTCGAAATTAAATACTCTTCAACCTGGGAAGTTTACGGAACGGCATTTCCCGCCTGTTTTCTGTGTTCTTTCTCAGTCTGCATGTGTCTGTAAGTTGTGCTCTGCCCTAGCCTGACCGAAACAGGCCTGTCAAAACTTGAAAAAAAAAGAAACTCATGAAGGGGTTAAACGTGGGAATGGCAAATTTCCGCTTTTTTTTTTTTTTTTGCCACTCTTATGCATGAGGCACGTTAAAAAACATGACAACTCTCCACATAGCTTCTCTAAAATTTCATCATTCTAGATGTGTATCGATCTGTGCAACTGCATCATGACAGTTGGAGCACTGCCCAAATATGCCAACAATTTGCCACTCAAAATATGGAACGTCTCACACATAATATGTATTTGATGATTCTTTAGCAAAGACACAGTGTCAGTCTCCATTATTCTAATGTACTTTAAATACATAGGAACCAGAAATATCGCTTACTAGATGACGAACTAGGCATTGCCCGGAATAAACAGTCATGTGCGCGCTCTCTCTCTCTTACAATAAAAGTACGTAGTAATCTGCAGTCCTGCTTCAGAACCCATGCGCGCCAGGACACTGCGCACCAAGCTTGATATGGTTACTTTTTATGGCATGCACTGTACTATAACAGAATGGAGCCAAGATGGAAGATGAAAATGACAGCACGATGAAACAATGCATTTTCTATAAATTCAAGAACCAAACTAATCAAAATAATAAAAACTTCCGTGCACCCTCCGCGGTATTTGAAATGAACAGGTAAAATTGGGCGCTGTAGTTCGTACTTCCGTTCACCGAGGCATGATCACAAAAAACTGCTCGTAGCGTTGCAACCGTCGATGATATTTGAATGTAATTTGGCATGAAGTTTTAGATTTGTGATGACCCTAACCCAGATTTTTTGCTCCCGAATTATTCATGTAGTTTTCGAGTTTGTTTATTTGCGGTATATAAATAAAGAGAGCACCGACAAGGGTAAACATTTAGGTGGTTTACTGTAATAATTTAACACATGGTTTTGAGTCCCACTAAAAATAAATGTGGTACAGCACGTGATTAAAGTGAGTTTAAAAACAAACTCTCGTGATTGTTCACTGGTAGGCCAACACAGAGTCAGAGGCGTTGACAGAGATCTTTCAATTTCAGAATTCCTTTCATAGTGGATTTAAACATCAAAGCCAATACGATGCGGAACATTGGAGAACAAGACCTTCAAACTGTCAGACATCCAAAATCTAACTCATGCAGCATTGAAAATGGTCGTTGCAGAATTTTTCTCCAAGTGAGAGGACCATGTGTCGCGGTTGGAGGAAGAATACTGGCAAAACGAGGGCCTTCATTTTATTCAACCGAATATCGTCACCAATCCAATGGAGACATCCGTCTCAGAAAGCGACTGAGATGATAAAACATTTAAAGACATCGAAAAGTGTTTGCCTGTTTTGAAATAAAACAAAACATTTTTAAAAAAAACTTTTTAGGGCTAACCTTTCTATTGGGCCTAATGTAATCCCAAGTCCGCAGCCTGATCATTGTACCCACAAGGCCATGCTCTTGCAATGACAGTAGGGGCTCAGAGAGGAAAGGGTGGTCATATCTCGATATGTAGATTTCTCACAACTTAATACAGATTGGAAAGCCTAGTTACTTTACAAACTTTCTTTCACGGGATGTTACCGTTTAGCATAACTAGAAGGCTGTTTTCAGTTGATAAGTAATGAATCTGTAGTAGCTTTATCTTACAGGAAAGGAACAATAAATGCATTTAAGTGTAAAGCAAACCTCAAGTCCCTAACGTGATGCTACGCCACTGCAATTCACCACATATTGTTACTACATTTAGGAATTTAGATCAACTGCAGAGAAACGAGAAGTGACAGATCATGTTGGAACACACGTATACTGTAAACATCAATAAGTTTGGGGGCCTATTCAATTGAAAATAAAGAAAAGATCAAAGGAATTCTCCGCTTTGAAAGAACGGTGCTGTGCAGAGACTTCAAATTCAAGATTTGTAGGGTCATGATAAATGTAACACTGCATGCAAAATTTCAGGACGCTGTATTTCGTAATAGCTGAGAAAATCCAACTAAACCGTGATCACTGCTCGGTGAACGGACTATAATAGTACAGGCAGTCTAATAAAAAAAGCCTTTTGCGTTCAAAGGTCGAGATTTTTTGAAATATATAACTATGTAAAACGAAACAAACATGCAAAAATACAGATGTTACAGGGCAATAAACACTATTATTTTTTTTTAAATACATGCTTGAAGTAAACAACTTTTAATTATAGCTATCATCTTCCTTATCTCAATTGCCACCTTCCTGCCAAATGTAACGCCTGAAGAGTGTATAGCTTGGTCAGTGACTCATGCCAAAGGTTACAAGTTACTGAAATATATAATAGATAATATGTCACCATTTACGGCGACCCATCAGAACAATGGGAGATCATACAGTGTGGTTACCAAAGATGTTAAAATAGTATTATACTATTTTAAGATCTTTGGTGGTTTACTGTTTATGGGTTGCACGATCACTGTCACCCATCCTGGTGATCAGCCTCGACACAATGTAATTGCATGGTTGTATGAATGGGAAAAGAATACTGGCCCTCTGGTCTATACAAATTAGGAAGAATATTACATTTGAAATGTCAATTCAGTTTCGAAGCATGGTAAATGGCATTTAAATTTATAATTCATAACTTTCCCCAAGCCCTCTAGAATCTTGTTGTCTCTCTTTAATTGTTTCATGCAAGATCCGTTTTGGGGGGGGGGGGGGGGCAGTCGACTGGCAAAACGATGTTGTAATGTACACACCTACACAGTGTACAACTGACAAAATATTTTTAAAAAACAACAAACCTATAGAAAATCTGTAACTGTAAGGTAGCAACAAGGCTTGAAGCAAAGTCAAATTGTGGCAAAAACAAAAGCTTGTATGTTGCAAAGACTTGATACAGAAACGATACAATAAAACGCAAAGGAAAAGGAAAGGTATACAGTATAGCGGAGATAATGAGATACATGTAGTTTACTCTCCATTCAGTATCATAGGAAAACCCGAGGTGGCCTCTCGGTGCAACCAGCCAGGGTGTGGGCCGAGAGCTGGGCTGTTCGTTACATACTGTAGTTAATGGCAAGTTCTGGTGGTTGAGCATTCTGTCTCCAATTCAAACTTTTAATTCAGAGACGTATCGAAATTCAGTACCGTAGCTGAAAAAACAACACATCCTCTTGCTATATTCTATATTTCTGAACAATATGCACGCTTTAACTACATGTGTCATGCAGGTGTAGAATATGGTATGAGATGTACATGTAGAATTATGTATGTTTTGTATGAGAAAGAGAGAGAAAGGAGAGAGAGAGAGAGAGAGAGAGAGAGAGAGAGAGAGAGAGAGACAGAGAGAGAGAGGGAGACTTTTATCTACTATTTTTTCTTGGGGAAGGAGGTGGGTGGTCTAAAATTGGCGAATGGTGTTCACAGCGAAGCAACGAAGGTTGCATTCAATATTCGGTCTTGTCTTGTAGCGAGTAGGCCTATTTGAGCAGTTCACTGCCCTGCATGAATCTCCGCCACAATGCCTTCTTGCTGTTTTTCTAACATTACATCCATGATGTACCGGTATCATAAAGGCAGTGTCTACGTTCACGGAAGATTACGCTCATACCCCAATAGAAAAAAACTCAGAAAGGAAGCGCTGCTGTAAGAACGGGAGAAAGGAAGCGCTGCTGTAAGAACGGGAGTAAAGCCGAACAAAGAAAATGGTGAGTTGTGTTCACCGGCTGCCGTAAACGTAGCCACTGCCTATCAGAAAAGGCAACACTACTTCTGCCCTCGTAAATATTGCCATTGTAAACCATCTCAGTACTGTTCATCTCTGGAGTAAGTAGGCCTAAATATCTATATTTACTTTTGTGTAGTGCAGCGGATGGAACTTAGGACAGGTATACTTTTCTAGGGGAGAGCATTACAAAAAGTTAGGTCAACTCAATATTTCAAGATTTCTGGGATTATTTCCCCTACAGCGCCTTTCACCTGTCTCCACCTTCGGCAACACAGGGGAGACAAGCGAAATTTTAATAAATCCATTGTAGCTTAAGTATCCAGTTCTCGTAAATCATAAAAGACAAAAAACGCTTGGACTTTTCTTTTCTGTTATTTTCACTGCTCTATGTATGTCTGCGCAGAAAGTGGACAATACGCCAGAACCATGTGAAAAAAAAAAAAAACATTGATAATTTATCAGTGGTCACCTTATGATTCGATTATTAATTTTGTAATGTGTACAAAAATTTTAAAGCTTATATTCTTGCGATTCAGTTAGCAACTGGTGCCAAGCATCAGCAAATTCTGAAATATATATATACGAGTATAGTACAGATTATATTACATGTAGTCAGTTCACGAAATTTTGACCACTGCATGTACAAATTTGTCTTTTAAAATTCATCACCCAGGGTGAAATTACTTCTGTACAAAGTGTGAGTTCTGTGCTATTGTTGGGGAAACCTTGGTTTTGAAAAAAGCATTGCTCAGAGTAAACAATGATCTTTTGTGTGCAGCGGATAAGGGGCAAACTTCAATCCTTACCTTGTTAGATTTAAGCGCTGCCTTTGACACAATTGACCACAATATTTTGCTAGATCGGCTCTGTCACACCTTTGGCTTTTCGGGTACTGTCATGGAATGGTTCAGTTCTTACCTTAGAGGTCGAGCACAGTGTGTATCTGTCGATGGTCAAACATCTAGTGTGTTCACATTGAAGTTTGGGGTACCCCAGGGCTCTGTACTGGGACCCATTTTGTACACTCTGTATACAACACCTTTAAGTTCCATCATTAAGGCACATGATATCTTTTACCACATGTATGCAGATGATACACAACTTTACCAATCTGTTCCTCCATCTGACATTGAAACACTCATAAAAAAGTTTGAAGTTTGTATTAGAGATGTTAAAAACTGGATGATTACAAACAAGCTTCAATTGAATGATGACAAGACAGAATGTCTTATGTTTACCGCCAAGAGTAATGAACTTGTAACACCAAAACGCATTGTCATCGGTAATGAATCTATTGCATTTAGCGAGAAAGCTAAAAATCTAGGGGTATACTTTGATAACAATCTCTCCATGGATGTACATATAAATTACCTTTGTAGACAAGTGTATCTTGAATTGAGGAGAATCTCTGCCATGTCACAATTCTTAAGAGAGTCATCAAAGAGAATCTTAGTCTCCTCCTTTGTTTTATCAAGACTGGATTAATGTAATGCACTCATGGTTAATTTACCAACTATAACTTTAGGAAAACTTCAAAGATGCCAAAATAATGCAGCTAGATTAGTGATGAAGAAGAAAAAACGTGACCATGTAACACCAATGCTAGCCCATCTCCACTGGCTGCCGATAAGATCAAGAATAGCCTATAAAATTGCTGTATTGTGCCATAAATCTCTTCATAATAATGCACCATCATACCTGTCCAGCCTGATTCCAAAATATGTCCCACCACGTTCCCTTAGATCGGGTGATCAAAATTTGTTAACTCTCACCAGACCATTGAAGAAAGTAGGGGAGAGATCTTTTAACCATTCAGGTCCTAAAATATGGAACAACCTACCCCAAGAAATCAGAAACATCGAGTCAGAATCAGAGTTTAAGGCAGCCTTAAAGACACACTTGTTTAAACTGGCCCACCAATCCCCATCCATCTAATATCGACAAAATGATCTTCTGATTGTATGACGGTATACATTTGTTCATTTGATGTAACATGCTTTGTGTTTTTCCTGTGCTTATAAGACTGATTGTGCATATAATGTGTTTATAAAATGTACAGCGCCTTGAGCCGAATCAGGGATAAGGCGCTATATAAATGATCTCTATTATTATTATTATTATTTGGTTTATCTTCCATTCTGCCAACGATGTATCCACCCAAAAACAGAATTTGTAACTTGGATGAATGGGTAACAATATTAGTGACTGATTGTCAGTGAATGAGAGAATGCGAAAAAGGAATGGATGAAGAACTGGACACAAACACTTAAATGGAAATAACAACCATCAACTTTTATTGAGCTAAAGCAGTGTCCACCCTCTCATCAGTTATGTTTTCCTTGTCATCATCCTCTGTTTGATCAGCACTTTCATCCTTCATGGAGTCAGCAGTGCTGTCTATCTGCTGTGTGCTGTCGTCACCTTTAGTATCCTCTTCATCTTCTTCATCATCATCCTCATCCCCTTCTCCCTCTTCCAACAGGAACAGACGAATCCTCCTCTGAGACTTCAGCAGCTGGAAGATGAAAGAACAATGATAAGCTGATGATTATTATCATTTTTGCAAAAAAAATTTAAAAAATGAAAAAAGAAGTTTCTTTGATAACGTAAATGAATAAAAGCTGAAGCAGTGCATAAGACCACACCACACTAATTACTACAGTTGGAAATAACAAAGTCAGAATCTACTGGTTGCAGAGCAAATTATGCACGGTACAAGATATCTATTGATATGAGTTATTCTGATGATTTATGAATTTGTGCAATGCACTTAAACTCTGCTGCTTCAATCTTCAGCACTGGTTTGCTCTGACCCCAAAGCTGCATAGTCTTTTGTAATGTATCTTTACTAGCCTCTGGAAAAAATTTTTCTCTTTTTTCTCACACTGATTGTCACCATGTTTTTATGCCTATATTATCTTTTGAAACAGGGCTAAGACAACTGCTGATCAGCCAGATCACACTGCCATCCATTGATGCCCTTTCCTTTTGCCATCACTGTTCCCAATCTGTCCTTACCACAGAAGCTGTAGTCCTGACGCCGCCCACAGCAATGGAATAGCCCATGACATTTGTCTGATAGTTGACACTGGCTCTGTTCAGCAATGGACCGACATCTAGGGTTTCCCTGGGGATACACGAAAGAACATAAGTTAAATTCAGACACGGGTCTATAAAATGTATTTGTCATCATCCACGACTCCGCCAAAAAACGAAAATATCACCTAATCTACAGTCAGCCAAGAAGACGTTTTTCATTTGCATCCAAACCTTCAAAACCATCACATCGTTGAGAGAGAGAGAGAGAGAGAGAGAGAGAGAGAGAGAGAGAGGGGGGGGGGAGGAGAGAGAGAGAGCGAGAGAGAGAGAGGGAGAGAGAGAGACAGGGAGCGACAGGGATAGACAGAGAGAGGGAGAGAGACAATAGAATTAAAGGCACACTAATGCAACCCTGCCACACTGTTATTTCATTCTGTAGATGCCAGAGGGGATACCAATTCAGGAATAACAAAGGATGGCAGAAACTCTCTTCGTTCGAAATGTCGCATGTACAAAGACTATATACATACGCTGGTGTCTCTTTCACCCTCCCATTTCATTCAAGCACTGTCCTTAGCCGAGTAACAAGAGCTGTCACCAGAAAATGGAATTTCACGAGAACTTTCTGGAGGAAAAAATTATGTACACCAGGAATATTCAAAATGTCAAAATAACTGGGGATTTTTACACCTATCTCAAGTACAATTCACGCAAGGAAGCTTACATCAGGATGGATAACGACAGCTTAACTGGCGCAATAACCCCGGTAATCTAAGACAACCCAAGCCACATCATCTTTACGTTAAACCTTCAAAGACATAGGCATTGACTTGTTCAAAGGTAGCATATTGTCATTTCTGACAGTGAATCTCACTCATCTCTCAGCTTCAGTCATCTCAAAGATAAGATTAATCCACACAAGATTTATGCCATAACATCATAAGAATCCTTCACAAAATCTGTATAGCTGTTCTGTCTGCTGATAAACACAAAGGACTGCCATAGTTTGTGTTCATCTCTCTCCACATCGGGTTTTAAGTCAGTTATTGCATTGATATAATAATATGTATCTGTTCAATGCTCAGTTCAAATTGAATTCAGAAGCCATAAAAGGACGGAACGAGCGATTCTCTTTTACCTAAATAATACAATGCAAGTACAATATTAAATGAATGCCGTAACAAAACATGCCCGAAGACAAAATACTCCAGGGAAAAAAAAAGGGGGGGGGGGGGAACTACAGAGTCAAGGTCATGGCATGACTGGAAGATGCCATCTAAGGACCTTGGTCGTTCATCAGCGACACTCGCCTGTCATTTGCTGACAATGTGGCAAGTGCAAAGAGAGTCCAGTAATGTCTTGCGGTCATGTATCTCTATGGTCAGGGACAGACAGTCCAGGCCATACGACACTGGCCATCTGGAGTTCGGTAATAAATATAAATCAAAGCAAGGGAAAGATGTCATCACAACACTCATTTGTTGAACCGGAATTCCTAAATATTAGAGTCCATGAAGTCTAGTTACATTTCATTCCTCAACGAAAAGTGTAAAAAGACAAATGAATTCCACAGAATGAGACCTGACTTTCTTGGCCTAGTCTGAATGACCAGTGGACAAGAGACATATCATTATTATTTTTGATATGATTAAGTCTTCAGTTCAGAGTAGCCCGGGTATTCTTATTAATTTTGTTGAGACCAAATTCCCTTAACAATACACAGGATCCATTTATGGACCCTTCAAATCACTAATGTAATAATTTATCGGCGTACCTACCTTTTAGTGGTGGGTGGTGGGTGGGTGGGGGGAGGGGGGAGGGGGGAGAGAGGGGAGAGAGAAGAGGCGGGGATTCCATATTTAATTTGAAGGCATTGTTTGGGATTATTAAAGTCATGATTTCCACTCTTACTTTCTTTCACCCTACTCTCGTTTTTTATTGTACATGATGCTGCATTGCGATTGTGAGCATATTGGTAGCTGTTTTAGAGAGACACCTGTAAGAGTGTAATAGTGCTGGATTTGAAATAAAGGTTTGACAAAAGTACTGAATAGTTCCACTGAGATAATTTTTAGTTGTGTTAAATTCAAACACAAAATTTCCAATGCATTAGCAAAAGCAGCTGAAGAGATTCGCGCTCAGATAACACTGAGAAAGGGAGAAGTGACAGCAGCAATGTCAAGGCCACCTACAATTCTGGCACATGCCGTGTGACGACCTTCCTCGTTCATCACCGGATATTCGGACATTGTCTTGTCTGTAGTCAATGGGCGATGGGCCGTCCAGTGGCATAGGGTCAAAAGACATCTGTGATGTATCTTTGTGTATGTTCGCACGACCAGCCTCATCCCTTGACCTGCTTCACCCCTACGGGACAGTTAAGGTCAATGAGAAATTCTCGACCCGAGATCTCGTCCATTTCACTTTTTTTTCTCACTGCTCATTCTGAGGTGGTCAAATGCAGTGGTCAGAACCAATGGTCCCGGACTGAATGGACAGCGGTCATCCGAATTTGACCCCATCATCCCAGGGTTTAAAACACTGCGGCCAGCGGAGATGTCCGGCACAATACGAAGATCCCCAAGCCATTTACCCTGACTGGACATTAGCCGTGATCCCAACTGACCTGCTCAAGTCTCTGCATAAAGGCGTGGCCGTGTCGATGCCCACAGTGTGACCAGTGGTCAGTGCAAATCATTGTCCCAGGGCTACGTTTAAAGGATGTGCTTTATGTGTCCCGGTAAAATGTCAAGGAGTTTAAAGGAAAGATGTGTGATCTTTGCTGAGGCTCGGGACAATGTAATGGACGGGTGAGCCACCTGAAGTGGACAGTGGTCCTAGGGTAAATATCAAGTGTCTCCTTCACTTTACAAGGGGTTTCATCGTTTTACAATTTGACACTATCAAGTAAGGTAATTAATGTCGGAAACAGAGTTACGAGTTGCATGGGTTTCAGTAAACCTGTTCCAATCCTTCTGTCGCACTTCTTTCTTTCTTGCACCATGAGTGTCTCTCTCTCTCTCTTTCTTCTCTCTGCACCTTCCCATCCAGTACACTTTCTTTCCTACCTTTACAACAACTGGAAACCCCACCAAAATCATGTGACCCATTTTAACTACCACATATTCATAAACAGTCACTTGGTAATGCCGTTCCAGCCCCTACTCCGCCACACTTAATGTATTTCGGAAACAACAATAGAACAAGAAAAAAAAAAAGCTACATAATCACCGCCATGCCAAGAGATAACAAGTTTATTGTGAAGTTCTGGCAATTGAACCAATGTAGCATTCCAAAACTCAAGAATTACAAGTACAGAACACTGCAATGTATTTGTTTGGTAAGTTGGAGAAGGTAAAAGACAGAACTGAGAAGTTTTCTTTACGCAGTACAAAAAAAACAAAAAACAGACATCGTATAATAAATGCTAACAAAGTAATTCAGTTCGACAATGACTGCACTCCAGTCACACCCTCAAGATAACTTATGTTCTACTGTCGTCTTGTTTAAAATAACAGACCACCATTCGTAATGTGTCTAGATTCACAGCAGGTGAACACGAGACTCAAGACTTTCAGAGTCAACATAACGAGAAATTGTCGGCCCGGTATGCGCAACATTCAGCTATTTTCCATTGTCACCAGCTTGGCATTTTTTTTTCTTATGAAGAGCCGCTGAGCGTTTCGCATATTGGGCATATTTTAAATGAATAACGTTTTGTTCCTCATCCGTGATCTGTGTCTTGCCTGGCGTACTAGCGATCCACATAGTTAACGTGAACAAAATAATAATAATAATAATAATAATAATAATAATAACAACGGATCGGAATGACCACTAGCGTTTCCGACTCTTTGAGATTTTATTTGAGATATTCTTATGTGAGTGGGGGCATGATGAATTGATCTTATGTTAATCCTGTTTCTAATTTTAGTTCAGTGTCTGAGAGGACATCATTTTTTTGTGGATTTGAGCGTCAAGCGCTGTACAAGCTAATTATTACATAAATTATTACCTATTACTGCAGCTAGAAGGGGCGAGTGTGTTTTATTTCAAAAGGCTAATGAATTTTTCTAGAATAAAATATTTTATGACTGGCTATCATAAGATCCGCCTTGGCCAATTAGAAAAGACTTATCTCTTATCTCTGACTCTTTAGAAATCCTGGTACTATGACGACGTGTTTCCAAGGGATGCAAAAATATAAATTTGAAAGTGCGAGAATCCATGACATCCTCGGAGGTCGGGAACCCCACCCAAAAACACATTTTGGTCATTATACTATTTCCGTATATAACCCTATTTGTGCCTGGCTGTACCTAGGTCGTATATGGGCGCTTTCCTACTTTAGGGCGGGGGTCAAAGCCATCTCGATGATGCCCACCTCATAGTTCCTTGACATTCCAGTCTGATGCAAGTTTTTTGTTGTTGTTTTTTCCAAATGAGTATTATCCTACACTTACATTTGCATATCCTGATGGAAACGGGCGGGCCGTGTCTCAGTGAAGTGATGCAGAGGGATGTTCTGTAGAGGCAGCTGGACCAACAGAGTGGAGTCTTCCTCGCCATCTTCTCGCAACATCAAGGTCAGTGTCTGACTGTTGAACACTGCAAAGTCCAGGAACAAATGCCGCTCACATGGTGGTCTACTAAAAAAAAAAAAAGATTAAAAAAAAAAAAGATTCGTTATTATCCTCATACATACCGCAACCTCAGTTCTTGTTTATTCCAACTCCACTTTTTTGCACAACTGAGAAATTCGATGTTAAACGTCTCCGAGACTAGTATTATGATAAGGAGTTGAAATAAATCGGAACTGTGAAACAACTTTGTAAGTGCCAAAACGCATTTTAAACAAGTGTCAAAGTGTGCATTGGTTATACCTCTTCTACAAACTAAAAAATCTTCAGTTATTCAAAAAAAAATGGAGAGAGAAGAAAGAAAAACTAAGCTCGCCAAATCTGGGTAAACTGTTTGAGTCAAGGCCGTGCCGTGCCCCAACACCAGAAGATGAAGAATTGTATGATTAAGATACAGATCAAACAGCACTTGGTGATCTGGCATGGTAGGAAATATAATAGAAACACACAATCTAAATAAATAAATAAATAAGGAGAACAGGAGAAAAACTGGAACACTACTAGTGGCACTATAATAATGGGGAAATGGACAGAGATTTTTAAAGAATGAAAGAGGGGGGGGGGGGGAGGACAGACAAAACGAGAAAGAAAATGAGAGGCGAGAAGAATTGTGAAAGTACAGTTACAAACACTGAACAGGAGCAATGGATTTAGACTAACTGACTGACTGACTGACTAACAGACAGACATACAGACTGACAAACCATGTACCTGTAAAAATAATTAATGATAATACAGTGGAAAAAAAATGCACGTAACTATTTGCAATGAATCAATTGATCATAAACTGAAAAACCTGTGTACACAAAACATTAGACAAGTGACAGCACTTGTGAGACATGGATTACAAATTATGACCTTATTACTTGATAAAAGAGGCAAACATCCGCTCTAGTGTTCTTTTGTACCTAAGTAAATACACGTAGTGTTTACAACCACAATTCACCCAACAAAGCCAATTTCTCTTTTTATTTTGAAATATCTCATGTTCATATTATTTTCATGGTGTGTTTACGTCAGTGGGAAAGAGGATAAAGAGAATGAAAGACCAGACATTGGGTGGGCTGTATAATATACATATATACAGAGAGAGAGAGAGAGAGAGAGAGAGAGAACTGACTCATAGGGAACACTGAACGAGAGACTGAAGACCAGGACAAATAAGGATAGACAGATTGTGAGACTGGAGATACGGGGAAAAAAAAAGAAATGACTTTGACCTTTAGAATGAGACCTGATGGTATTGAACTGAATTTACAACTTTACAAACTGAAATTATTCCAAAATTGTATACTTCATTGTGCTACATTTAATCCATAACGGCTCTGTAGGATCATTGTAACGACTTTGCATCATCTTTTGATGTCCATTTTTTAATAATCAAACTGAAATTTTTATTTACCCATTGATTTTCTTGCCACTTTGTGTATACAATGTGAATGCGTGCGCGCGTGTACTTTTTACATTTCTTTCTTTCGTCTTTCTCCTTTGAACTATTTTAAAGTTAAAACAGGTATCTATCTCCCTCTGAAAGACGACGCGCTTGATTAAGACAGGGGAACAGGCATCTCGTGACACCACCAACAAAAATTAGAAGAGGAGAAAAAAAACTGGAAACAAACGGAGCTGGTGGTGATAAGCACGTTATTATCTTGCACGAACAAAGAGCTCTGAATCATGAGTGAGCCCAAAGTGAAAGCAAATTGTAACTAGAAAGCTCGTCTGTATGAAGGTGCTAGGTGAGGCCTTAGGCTAGCCTAGGAGCACACCAGCCGATTTTCATCGGCCGTCTAGTTGGATGTTGACGTCACGACTTTAAGTTTCAGTCTTATTGAAACTCCTCGTAGTGACATCACCGTCCAAGGGTCGGCCGGCCATAATCGGCTGTTGCGCGCCTAGGCGCGCGGGAGGGGGGGGGGGGTTTCCCCTCATACTAAGCCCGGTCAGACAGTCAGATGTTGCCAGCAAAATGTACACCAAAGAAATAATGGCAGAAGCTGAATGTTTGACCGGACTTGGTATGATAGGGTCTTCCAGGATTTACTTTTAAAAAATATAGGAAATTATGGCGTGCACTTGTCTACCAGTATCTGACTGTGTCAGAGTGGGCAGGGTATGGTATCTCCCAATCCTTCAACTACCAGGGAAGAGTTGCTATCAAAGTGGTTGAGCTGTAATCTTATTATAAATTTGGTACTTGGAACATTCATTGAACTGGAAACACCAACAAAATATATGTTTCTGGGAAACCCAAACTATGGCAGCACAATGTCCAACAATTGACCTTTTTCATGGGCAAAAAGCAATGGTAGGGTCCAAGCCGTGGTGTGATGGGCATTTTCAAAATAAAGGAGCTTGTTCTATCAACGCTTTCTGGCATAGCTATAAACATCAACACGGGGGAATCAAATACTATCAAAAGAGAGATGATATTTTTGTTTCTCCTCGAATTCTAAGGAGCCCCTCCAGACTGTTGTATTTTGTGTTCAAATCCCAGGGAAAACTCGACACCTGTTACAAAACACAGGGTCTCAAACAGACAAGCAGGAAGGGCCTTTAATCTTATTACTGCACAATAGGTGTCTGATTGCAGGTAAGGGTCGTGTAATCAGGCCTTTAATGGAACCACAATGAGGCCTGAGTCGGGGTAGCGGGACCTGCGGCGTGTTGTCCGAGTGTCCAGTTACTGCGGTGACCAGGGAGAACAAACAGGACATTAGGCGGTCCCGGATGACCTCACAGCTGTCATAATCGTCCCACCGGCGACACTACGACGTGCGTGCAGGGAACAGGATGAAAGAAACTGAAGGACTAGACATTTGGGTGGGCTGCTTAATTTGCAGGACGCCAGAGACGCAGAGACGTATTTGGCGCCTGTGGTGGTGGTTGAAGTAAGGAAAAGGGAAAGAGAAGAGAGAGAGAGAGAGAGCGAGAGAGAGAGAGAGAGAGAGACGGGGCGGGGGGGGGGGGAGTTGAGCATGAACAGGGCAAAGGGAGGGGGGGCAGAGGACAGGAATGACAGACGGAAGACCAGAACAAATATGAACTGACAGACTGTAAGACTGAAGAGACGGGAAAGAAAAAGAAATTAGTTTGACAGTTGGAATGACACTTGATGATTTTGAATTTAATTTACAACCTTAGACGACATTAAATTTAATTCATGATATTCGCAGATGAACAAGTCCACAGATATTCTGAACAGATGGAAGGATCGACTGATTGGTTAATCAACAAGCCTGTGCGAGTCCAGCCTCGTCCGCGCCATTTTCGTTTTTTTTTTTCTTCTTTTTCAAAATTGTTCATTTTTACTCTTACTGTTGTTCCCTCTTTAACCTTTCGTTAAGCTGCACGATCTTCTAGTGAGGATTACGCTGGTGGCGGATGTGCGCTTGATTCTTCCAGTGCACGAATTATGACATTATGAGAGGATGACACCACTGGTTTCTCTTTCCTCCGTCATATTAGTTTGCGCGCCATAATCCAAGCTCTCTGCAGGTCGGACTTGCTCTTCCAGTGAATGGGACGTTCAAGGTAAAAGCCACCTAGATCTACTGTAACTGCACTTGCATAACATCCCCGTGGCCTATGCACTCGGCGCGCAAACGACATCGACACAAAAAGCTCCTGCAGACAGGATAAAATTGTCATTAATTTGTGTGTTTTCCCACCTCTCTGTTCATTTCTTTCACCCCCCCCCCCGTTACCAATAACACTTGGCCCCCACCCCTTTTTTTCCACTCCCATTCGACCCCTCCGAAAGTGGATGTCTTTTGTAATACTGATATAATAACGTGTTTTTTTTTCTCCCGCAAAGAGGCATGCTTACGCCGCTTTCTTTCCACAGAAATGTATGGAGAATAATTCAATTTCCGGACTTGAGGGAGGGGGGGGGGGGGGAGATGTTTTATGGAAGGGGCCTTGTGTCGCTGAGTGTTATAATGGCGGTTACCAACCAGGGGCCATGACTTCTTAACGATACCAACGTCATCATGCATTTACCGGTCGCGTGCTTACGTTCCGTACGGACAGGGCGGCGAGGAGGGCGGAGTACGATTTTCTTACAGGTGAATATCATATTGCACTAAATGAATTCATTTCAACCAGGGTGAAAACTGACGGGCATGAAAAGGACTTTTTTGAGCCTGACCTGCGGAATCACCGAAATATTCCCCATGAAACATTTAAACCTATTTTGAGGAGGCTTATGTCAGGGTAATCAACAATATCATCATGGGCTAAATTCAAAACCAGTCTACCTAGTATTGAAAACTATTGTCAGATACAGCAGTTGGGGCATCAGGTCACTATGTAGGTTACGGTGATTCAGAATCAAATGGATGCCCTCGATGTCACAAATGACATGGGGATTTCCGATGTGGGCCTCTTTTCCTGTATACCTTTTGGAAGCAAAATCCTCGCACAATAAAATTATAATTACTCTCAAATCCAAATAACATCAATGTATTTTAATTTGAGCATAAAGAAAGTTCTCGTCACAGATGCTGAGTTACGCTTTTACCCTTCTGATAAACTGGCAGCCTGGACCAACCACAGTAATACAAATACTGAGGAAATGGTTTCATTCTCAGTTTTTGCCATTGTCAACATTGTCATCCAGTAGGTCAGACAGGTAAACGCACTTCTACTTTCGCCAGTATAGAACTAGAAGATATTCTTCATATGAGTAATCTGCATTATCACTAATCTTATGCGACATGCAAGTACAGTTTTATTATCACATAGACTAGAAAAGCTATTAACTTCTTCTCCTGGATTTTCAACCCACAACCCAATAAATGCGATGTCTGCAATGGTCCAGAACACTCATGGACAATTCTTGAGGTGCGGTGAAAATGGGGTAGGCAAAACGAGCGCACACTCCAGCACGGACAATAAAGCTTAATCAGACAGTCTGCTCGGTTTCGTATTCGTATTCATTATGTTTTCGGAATTTCATTATCGGATAGTGCTGTCTTTATGTCAATAAAACATTTGCAGATGCTCATCCAAGGGTCAATGCGCGAATAAACGCATTGCCTCTCCCACTCTTCAATATAAATAATAAAGACAGCAGGTTTTTTTCGTTGGATCTCTTCGTCACAATACATCTATTCTTGCAACAGAACTGTAGTTAAAACACAAACACTTGATCTCCTTTACATCTAGCGAGCCTGCACACGTGCACCTGTCTACTATGTATATCTCGGTTAAAAAAACCTCGGCGCCTACAAAATGCCAATACTTGCAGCAACAAAGAATTCAAAAGATGACATGATGAAAGAAATAACGTAAGAAAACGTGCCACCTTCAAAAATTTGCGAAATAAGAAATAATCAAACCAAAAAGTAAAAAAAAAAAATAGCTGCATGCGTGCGCAGGTAAAATCCACGTGGAATTTGACTGAAAAGAATTCGAAGAGCTAGATTCAAGCTGACCTTGAGATTTGGACAGACGAACAGGCGAAATCAAAAGGAGGGAAGGAGGGAGGGAGGTTTTCAAGCATGGCTTCACATGTGCAACAGACTGCTGTAATGGATGTTGCTAATAATGACATCCAGTCCACAGTCTGCAATGTCGCATGTTCTCTCTTGGCTGCCACGCGTGCAAACTGAATGTCACTACCCGAGGTCTTTTACGTACCGACTGTTTAATCCTTATGACAAAAAAAAAATGTCTTTGCACAAGAGAAAACCATACTCGCTGTCTTGCAAAGAATAAATTCCTTTGCCTTGATAATAATATACTACCCGTACCATTTTTACAAAAAAATATAAATGATTAATAATAAATTGAATAAATAAACACAATTCTAAAATTTTAAAAACATAAAAATTGTAAGAAAACAAAACAAAACAAAATGAAACAATGCCAACCAAAAACAACCAAAAAAGAAGAAGGAGGCGAGGAAGAAAGAAAGAAAACTGGAAGAACTTGGTGAAAGTCAAATTAAACGGTAAGATAATTAAATCGATCTTGTGTCGAACTAACTTTTCTAGAGGTTTCCATCGAGCAAGATCAATGCAAGTTTGACTGCTGCTTATCAGCTAGGGGTGTCCTCTAACTTGCAGGTCAAGAGCACTAAACCAAATATTGACACGTTTCAGCTCGAGGGTCGGGCACTCGGGCACTTTCAGACGCATGCCAACTCCTTCAGTATCATTATCCAGGCACGGCCTCCCTAAGTTTTTAGCTTCATTTAAATACAGCTGCTACCCATTGCATAAGCCAATAGGAAAACGTAAAAGAAAAAGAGGACATACACCCAGAGATTTGAAAATAAAGTGGCTAAACATATTTCTCAACGACTGGCTGAGCCCCTTCAATGAGACTGCTTCGCTCGGTGCTAAAAGAAAGAAAAAAAAAAAAACGTCCACGACTCGATGAATGTGCATTTAATAGCTCCGAAATAATTATGCTTATGTGCATAAAAATTGCATTCCATCGTAAATCAAAAGGTGTACGATTACAACTTTGGGAAGGGGGGTGGGTAGGAAAGAAGGACTAAAAGGGGGGGGGGGGAGAACAAACAGAAGACGATGATGGGGGGACACAGCACTGTAAACATTAATTGGTGTACGGTTCAGAAACTCTACTAATGACAGTGCATTTTGCGGCGGAGAGGGGAAGAGGGGTGAAAGAAAAAGAAACAGTGGGATGGCAGGTGAAAATCTCTTATCCTTCAAGGTGAATCAAGAATATATGATTCATAGTAACATATTATCTATGGACCAGAAAAATAATAGCGACCAAGACAGCTGGGCCTTGAACTTTCAGAAAGTAGCCAGTATCTAAAATAATGTTTTTTTTAGTGAAGACTGTACGCAATGCAGGCTCAAGTCATTAACCCCTGTACTGGTGTAAAATGTTCATAAATGGTGAATTAAGCGGTGCAGATGTGTCTTTCGATACATTAGTAAGGAAAGAAAACATAAATGGCGCCTACGTTTTGTCGACATGACTGTAAGGAACTGACTCAGTGGGTTTGTTCGATTCTCACAATAGCTGCCGGAAGAGCCACACATTTTCAGTAGCTCTTTAAACTTTCCAATCGAAGCAGAAATGCCAAGCAAAAGTGATTTACATTCAAATAAATAAGTGTCCGTTGTGGCTGTGGCGTTGACAAAAATATTTTGCGCCCTTCCCTGTTGTAAATATTTGGACTTCCATAAGCGCTCCAATCCCTCGCCCAATATAAAATGCCCACACTAATTTCAATGATTTGCATAACATTTTGTACTGTATAAATTTATGCGCTTCGTCTTCACACTCTTATTTACAGGGATGCCAAATGACTTTTGCAATAAAAAAACAAAAAAACTGAAAAATGAACGTTTCATTGCGTTTGCACCAAAACAAACATTTTTTAAAACAGTTTTTAAACTCTCACAACTGATGACGAAAAAAACGGAAAAATCGGAACTGACGGAAAAAAACGAAAAAGGGGGAAAAACCGGACTTTTGGCACCCCTGTATTTAAACTGTTATGCGACACGGGTTATTTTTTTTATTTTTATCCTTTTTTGCATGAAGATCATTTTTTTTTTTTTTTTTACAAATCTTTGTTGCTGAAATTTTTTCAACCATGTGTTTCTGAGTTTCTATTGGCTACAAACACTTTTCATCATCAGTATAAAAATACACAATACTAACTAATTTGGTATGTTGTTTTGCATAACGATAATTAGTTTCTTTTTTGAAACTTTCTGAAAAATTTTCAACCATGCATTTCCTGTTGGCTATAAACATTTCATCATCTGTACAAAATACTACAATTCTAATTTGGTATATGTCTTCCTGTTTCACAGCCTAGCGAAACTCTTCTAATACGCTTCACATTTCAAAACTTTACAATATTTTTTATTGTGCTTGGAAGTCTGTGCCTGACACTTTTTACAATAAAAGCTTTTTAAGAGACGGAATGACCAAAATAGTCGATGACGACAATCCGATAAATGCAGACACCGATTAGTCTGGTAAGATGACCATGGTTCGAACTAGATGTACACAGCACTGTTGTACACTTTGAAGAATCGTATCAACTTTCCCGGTACAAGATTACGTACACTTCATACAGATCTAGTTCAGTGAATACCCTGAGGCAAGAAAGTCCAAACTTGACTGGGCTAAAGAAGATGAAGAACGACAAAGAAGAAGAACAAGAAGAAGCAGAAGAAAAAGATAAGAATGAAGAAGAAGAACAAGTAGAAGGAGAGTTTGAGTTTGAGTTCGAGCTTGAGTTTAACGGCGTGTCGGCACGATAACGGCCACTTTGCGCCTCTCATGGTTTTTTTCCGTTAGGCGTTATCTCTCTTTGGGTTGGCTTGCAGCCCTCAGATGCTTATACGTACGATCACATAAAAGCGAAGCTAAAAATCTAACGGGAAAAGTCCCGTATCAAAAATCTAACGGGAAAAGGCCTGTAGAACTAAGAAGAAGAAAAAGAAGAAGAAGAGATGGAGGAAGAAGAAGAAGAAGAGGAAATGAATGCTTTGTAATCAACACCAACAATACTCTGACTGTATTCTAGTTTGATAGCCAGATTTAGTACATGAAACAACAACAATATCACAGAGAACTGACGCTGGCTCAAACCAGGTCATCAATTCGAGATATTGGATTTATTGGGGCTGAAATTTCCATCACTATTGAAAAAAAAAAAAAAAAAGCCAAAAATGGAAATAAAGATACAGGTGCTCCGGAACTCCTTTCATCTGAATTTGCCACGAAAATAAAGAATAATACAAAATAGAAAAAAGATAAAAAAAGCACAAAACCATCAGAGCATTCAAGTTGTTCAACAACTTTTCAAAATATGCAACAAACAAAACTGTAAATTGTCGGCGCGGGATAACGTACACATAAAGGCATATTATAACCTGTCGCGGCTACAAGGAAAAGGTCGGCTCAGATCGCTTACTCTCTCCCACACAACCCCAACCACTTCTTGAAACGACATTGAGAACGTCATTCGTCTGAGTTTGTTGAATGATTACCATGACATCTTTACAAAACTAATATGCGTGACATCTCAGCGTTCCGCCTGGGAAATGAGGTGTTTGTTGTAGTTTGAACTTCGCAATATACACCGGCCATATTTTCAAAAGAGCGCCACGGAGAGAAGAAAAAATACATTAATAGTGCCACAAGTTCAAATACCTGCTGGCATTAAAATTTATGTCGCACCGAGCAGATCTGATTTTGCGGTTTTGTTTGATTATTGGAGTTCTCAGTTTGTACACGGGGCAATAAGGAAACTCATTTGAAATTTCCAACAACAAAATAGTGTAGTTAGGTATTTTTATTGTCTTGGGTTCTACACCAACATCAATTAAAAACAAGAAAGATTCAAACGGAAAAATCGACATGAAATTTAAAGACGACACAGTCCTGTTGTGGTCACTGACGATCTTCACCAACATAGATGACCAGAAAATTTGAAACACGAATACGCGAAGACTACTTTAGCTGCCAAACTTAGAACAGAACCACACACGTTTCGTTGTTGTTTATCTTAACAAGGACACTGATTCAAAAAATGCTCCATGCAAAGCCCCATGTGACATCTATCTGGCACATTTAGAGAAAAGAAAAGAAAACTTCCAAGATATTTATTGATCATATAACAATGGAACAAGCAAACATAATGAAAATGGCCACGCTGTCCCCAACCCCTCCCCTTCCCGGAAAAACAACAATAACAACATAACTTTTTTCCCTGCCAAGAAACTGCCTATTTTCAGAAGCTTACAATGACAAACTGCCGAGCAATTTTAAAGATATACCACAGCTATTCGAAACAGAAGGAAAAGGGCGGGTAGGAGACAGATAACCCCTCGTTAATACACAATTTCAGAGCTCCGGTATTTCCCGAATATCACTATTTGTATACCACACACGTAAAGCCAAGCGCTTGGGTGAATGGGTGGAATTTAACAGGTTTCTTTTAACAGACTGACATGAAATTGAATGATATTCCCGATAGTGATCATGGCAAAACATATTCTAGATGACTGATAGCAGACAGAATGTAACTGCGCATCTTGAAAGGGTTTTTTGTGTGTGTCAACGTGAATAGGATGGGCATACGACTATGGATGTCTGTATGAGGTATCAAAGAGGTAAAGAGGGATTCATCTTTTTCCACGAGGGCTTGGGGGCAGGTGAAAGACCTAATGACTTGGTGTCAAGCGACAATGTTTCTGAAAAAAAAAAATGGCTGCGGTCCGTCTGACTATTCCAAGTCCAAAAATCCATCCAAATATAATACGACTAATAAGAAGAAGAACAAACCATCCTGTCTTGCGGATGTGTCAAAAATACATGGCTGGAAGTTACCTAAAGGCTAAAGCCCGTCTTTGCTGTAAACTAATCAACAATAACAATCATGTACAGCTGCATGAAACTATAATATGCCTTTACCCTCCACAGCAAACAATGTTATCAAATTGTACACGGTTCATCAAATGAATGGGGGGGGGGGGGCAGAGAAAAGAGAGAGATGAGATGCACTGAGATTAGTGAGATCAGAGGAGACACTATGAACCTGACGAACTCAACAGTCCTTGGCTTCCCAACTCGGCTACTACTTTTTAACGGCAGATTTTTAGATGATGGTAAAGAATCTCCCTTGTCATTCTATAAAAGACAAATTTTTCAGTTATAGATTTTGCTTTGGCAGGGTACTACATGTTGAGCTCTGGACATTCAAATACTGATAGTCTGTGGCAATGGCCTAAGTAACAGGCTGCGCAATGGAGCATTTCATGCTGGGGAAGCTCTAAGGTTTACACGCAAATTTATAATCATGTCTTGATAAAATTTACCGGGAAACCAATTTTCGTTCAGCAAAGAGCGTGGAAACGATTTTTAACGCTTACGTTTTCCTGAGTTCACGGTTTCGCGATTTTGAAGAAATCAATCTCATGAGAACTAAATAAACGTAGAAGATATCAGTCTCCGGCACTGGTATCGGGAAGATCAAAGAATTAAACGCTACTGGCGTGGGAATGGTACAATGCCGCAACAACACAGAAGAAGTGTATGATTCTATCTGATAAAACAGCATTGCATTCACAGTCTTGCTATCTCAAAATAACATTTGAATAAGCCGAGACACAGAAGGACAGATGCAGAAGCCTCGGGATGTGAGAGAGTCGGCAGGATCAGCGCTGCCGATTGGAGGAAGAAGACTGCATACCGATGGTGTCGGGCGCAAACCAGCAAAGTCCGAAAATTTCATATTTCTCTTTATAGTACCAATTTATGAAGGTTGGAAGCCCGCATCATCTGTCAAAATAGCTCTTACCATACTTCAGTAGAAACATTCAAAATAGACATGTGATCAAACCAGCTAAGTACATTTCACCTTTGTATTATCCGCAACTTTTTGTTCCTGCTGTAAAACTTGCTTATCTTGACTTGGCTGGTTTGCGTCCGACACCATCGATAGGCAAAATATAAAAAACAAAAATTTCACAGGCAAGAAAGTATTTGGTGTTGCCCCCCCTCCTTTATCCTCTGTTCAATTCTCATTTTGTGATGACCAAAGGAAATGATTAATTGTACAGAATCACCACCCAGGTGGAAAGAGAGAGCAACTTTAGGCCTATAAAACGATGTAAAAAAAAAAAAAAAATGAATTTAACTTAATTTGGTGGATACGGTCTTTTTCAGTAACACGGCAAAGTGTATGGGTGGGGGACTGGCGACTGGCGGGGGTGAAGGTTTGAGGTCTGAGTTTGAGTTTGGAGAAAGCTCATGGACACGACAACGGCCATACTGTCCTAGCCTAGGAAGATGCAAAACGACAGACAGAATAATACAACAGAATGACAGGACACAAGGAGATCCTACCAGAAGCGCCCACCAATCACCTGTGGAAGGGGTGGGGTGGGGGGAGGGAGGGGAAAGGGGGGGGGGGGTAAAAGAGAAGGAAAGTGATGATGAATGAGTAGAAAATACAGAAAGTGTGAGAAAGTGTGGCTAATGTTGAAGCGAAAGAAGTAGCTGGAAAGATGAGCAGAAAGAATGAGAAAATGTCAATGATATTAGGAGATTTATTCTGATACATCACTGAGGCATTTATGCACACCCTTGTGGTACAAAAATATTCTTTCTGGGAATGGAGTGTGCATCGGCACAGATCTAGTTTGGAAAACCCCGATTTCCATTTGGAGATGTCATTGACCCACAGGAAGTCTGTAGATATCTGTGCATTGACTCCAGTTAAGCACCAAACCTAATTTGAATACTGAACGGTAAACACTTTTATTGGGTGAAGGATGAAACTTAATATACTCCACAATTCGAATCGACAACAGTTCATAATAATGAGGTCTATGAATGGTCCTGATTTTTGTTGAGAAACTGGAAGATTTATCACGATTTATTGTTGAAATGCTTCAAAAACAAATATATCATGGCATTACAATTGAATAGTCCCTATTTTTGGACATTAGATGCAAATAAATTATCATCGGATCTGCATGGGTCCCAAATATAAGGATTACAAAAATACAACAGGTCGGTGCAAATAATAATAGTACAGTGAACCCCTCTCATGATAACTGGATCAAGTATTGTGATTAACGGAAGGATAGTCGAATAAACGTACAACATATGTTTGCATATTTTATTTCTGCATTAAGATGGTATTACATGTGTTATAGATAACAATCTTGTTCCGCGTCTCATTTTTAATTCCTCTGGGTTTTTCCCCTCCGTATCACTGACTCATAATCTGGTGGGGACAATTTTGGAATTTCGGAGAGTGGGCGGGGGGATAACCTAAACCGTTACAATAAGCACACTTCATGTACTATGAAAGAAATAGTGGCTTTTGTTTTTCTTATTCCAGTTTGTGCACAGGACAGTTTCTACTGACCTCAACCTTCCTCGCTGAATTCCCTTGATCTGGACTGCCCTATCAGTGTGGCCAGGTCTATGGAATTGAATCTAAATTGTTGTGAGGGATATAGACACGAGACGTGAAGTATAGAAGGAAAAGGGCTTCAAAAAGTTAAGGGCCTCAAATCTCGTTCCCCATAATTTATACACTCGAAAGTGAAACGAAGGCAAGTAAATGTGAAAACCATAATTATGAAGATTATAATTATGATTTAGATATAATTCTATCCATCAACTAGCACTCTCTTATGCTTAGTCTCTGGGTGTCAGCGTGGGGTAGGCATTTCAACCACTTCCTATTCCCGCCTTTGCAGTCTGTACGTGTACCATTATTATGACATAGTTATAAAATATATAACGACTACTTTTAACGTATTTTAAATGGAGACGCCTCAGTCTTCGCAGACGGATGTCGCTGCCATAAACAGGTCGCGTGGTCTTTCAATTCCAATTTGCAAGGAACTGAAAAAGGCGCTTGTATCTCTCGTGAAAGGAACAAAGATAGCTGCTTGGCTTGAATGAAGGACCGCAAAAATTAGCATGCATGAAATTAAAAGAAAATCATGAAAGCCCTGCAGATGTTCCTGACACTATCTAAACAAGATCACTGGTCGCGCCGCTTGATTTGGGAAAAATAAATAATAATAAGTGGCTTTATAAAAAACAACCATTAACATTTTGTACTTTGCTGAGGTCATGGACGTGAGAGGTCGGGGGGGGGGGGGTACAAAGTTGTTTTCTTTCGGAGGGGGGGAGGGGGAGGACACACACGACTACCTGAAGGTATTAGATAATGTTCGTCCGTCTTGGTGATTACATGAATGGGGCGAACTAAAGGCCTAGTTCTGGGAGACGGCTTTGTTGCATGGCACGTTGCATGCATGATGCTTTCTAACGTGGGCGGGGCCTGTTATGCTAAGTGCGCCAGGTGCGACACCTGGCCTGGGCAACGCCAGCGCGCCCGACATTGGTGTGCAGAGCTCAAGACTTCAGCAGTGGTCGCCTGGCATGGGGTCACTACGATGATAACCTCACCAGTGTTCATATATAATTATAAAGTAAATTAAAATTTTCAATATTCCAGACAATGGACAAGCTGAAATGCGTTAGGTAACCACTAAATGAATGGCCAAAACTTTTCACACATGACTATTATTAAGTACATTGTGCAGCCACAATAATCCCTCTACAATAGCAACTATTTCATCGAAGTGATGCCAAACGCCCTGCTTCTCAAACCCGACTTCCCTCTCTTGAAAAGGGATCGATTCAATGCATCTTCACGACACGGACTGTGTATTTCATTGTCGGTTGTACGGAGATATTTAACACACAGACTGCATCACAATCAAGCATATGGAGGCCAACAGCACTATGCTGAGGCCCCCGAGAAACAAAAGAACTCATCCCCCACAATCAAGCATATGTGTTTGTTTTGTGTGAACCTGACAAAAACTAGCTGTATAAGTTTCTGGTTATGGATGACGTAAGCCATACTGCTGCCCCGCATACCACAACAGCAAGATAAAAATATTCACTAATGTGAGTATTTGCATGTAGGAAATGTCAGTGCAACGACACAATAAGCAGGAGAGAAAATCTCCCTAGTTCACAATATGAAGGGAAGAGAAAAGGATAGGGGAGATATCAGTGCACAAGTACTACTCTTCTGATTTATTGGCATTGTTAAAAGAATCTGAAAAAGTACGGAGAGTACCAATTGCCAACAACAACGCAGAACCCAAGGACCTCAAAGATGAAAATCTATGATGGTTACATTAATCCTAGTACCGGCGGGTTCGACAAAGGTTTAAGGCAAAGCACTTCAACTAACGACACTGCACTTAACGTAAGAAAACAATGTCTCTTTCCAAGCGTCTCAATAGTATCGCAATAAATTTCATATTCAATATCGTCCACAGCTAGTCGTTTAAATGCAGACGCTGCAAGCTGGTTACTGTATCCTCATTGGATAAAATTGCCAGTTGTGGTGTATCGATTAGTACCAGGGGAGGTCTGAAGACCAATATAGTTAAAATGACTATATGGCTTTTCAAGGGTTTCATTGATGATGCAGAACGAGTTGGTACAACAGCCGCACCTACTGTTGTAAAATAAAATGACAACTGAACAGCACCGAACCGTGTGTAAATGCCAAGAGCAGAGAACCTCCTCAAATAAAGACCTAAAACACACCAAACTGTCAAACTGTGCATCGGTGCAAAATTACTGTATCCGACCATTTCATGCTGAACATTGAACAGGTATTTTTAAGTGGCCGGGGGGGGGGGGGTCATTCTGAAGTAATACATAATCTGATGGGTAAATAATGTCCAACCACGGGGAAAAGACTGCTAAATTCATCTTACATGGATTGTATTGTAAAGACTAAAATTCTCTATTTTCAGCGCAAACATTTGCCATGGTCAGGGAATACCATCTTCTATAACTAAACGCTACGTTGCTCTTAAGCAAAATCCAGAAAGTGGACATCAGTTTCGAAAATGCCGTGATTAAGAATGACGCTATGTCCGGAAGAGCATGAGATTGTATGTTCTTAACTGAACAAATACAAATCAGTGTAAACGACTAATCGCTGAACCATTCTTCAGGTTTCAGCAATTAAACAAGTAAAACAAGTCTTTTGTACCAAAAGAGAAGCTGGAAATAAGTTGCAGAAATTCTTAGCTCCGTCAACATTTCCACCGAAATGGCGCGTTAACACCCAACCCACCCGAAAAGAAAATCAGAACGCTTCCATCAATCTGTACTGGCAACAAATTCACCGACAGATCTTTGAATTTCATATTTTTTTGTTTACAAATTTTAATATCTCGTTTTCAATTCGTCTCAGCTTATACACAATATTTCAGCACGTTCCCCATGCTATTTACATAATTACTCTGTTTGTCGGGCGTTATACTCTGCCGCACATTATTGGAGATTTGGAAGAAAATACGGATTTTCGCAAAAATTAAATTATCCGTATCACAATCACTCGGGCATTTCACGCAAAGAAGAGATAACATTTTTAAAAAGAAAGGGGGGGGGGGTGGCATATTCAGAGCACGTCCACGGAATCGTCTGTAGTCACTAGGAGGCCTGATTTCATCGCTCTGTTTGCTCTGAGAAAAGTGTTTTGTTAAGGAAAGCCATTTTCCTGCCACTAGCTTGGGCGCACTTCGGAAAAAATCTGTCCTGACAATTCTGGAAATAATTTTCAAAATACAAACGGCGGACTAAGGGTAGATTTTGTAAATCCTAACATGTAATTTAGTTGATCACCAGAGTTAACTGTAGATATTATAAATAAGAGTATAATCACACGACATGCCCAAAACTTGAGAAAGAGACATCAATGATAGTTTTTAAGAAAAACAAAAAAATCCATAATAATGATTTAAAATGAAATGCAAAATTCCAGGTCACAACAACAACTGAACGGACACGAGCCAGAGCTCCAACTGATTAAAAAAAAAACAGATTCCCCCTCCGGACATTAATCAACGTATCTGACATTTTATTCTCAGATAATAATTCTGGATGGACAGCGCTCCTTTCTTCAAGTTTAAAAAGCTCCCTATTAAAATTATTATAAACATGGGCTACCGATAGCCTTTCAAGGTTGGACTCACGCTGAAAAAGTATACAATTATTGTAAAGCCGGACATTGACCCATGCAAATAATAACACACCACAGCGGTCACTCACGCGCCAGCTGCTAAAATATGCCTCCCCCCTTCCACCTTTTCAGTTTCTAAAACCCTTCTAAAATTATAGAAGAAAAGTGAGGGGTGGGGGTTGGACAGAAGAAGAACGGTCAAACTCAATGATTGAACACAAAGACATAACGAATACGTGGGCTCTCTTCTTTGTTTCTTTTTCCCCTTTTCACATCGTATCTTGCCATGAAAAACAGCCTGACATGCTGTTATTTTATGGGATATCTGGTCTTTTGTATACATTAACAACACTGACCACGACTGACAAAGAATGAGTGTAAATCTGTGGTGGAAACCGGCCACGAGCACGCCGGATGCTTTGACAACAGATTATCGTGAAAAACATCTGACGGCTACCCAGTTCATAGATTATGTTTTGCGCGCCAAACCGTACAACTTCGATAATAGTTTGCCTTGCAATGAGCAACAACTGCTGGAGAGTCAACAATATCATTGCTGCAGCTTTACCAGTGGATCATTATTGGGAAATTAACGGTATATGGCAACCATGAAATCCATATTTAAACAAGTATAAAACAGTTACGCTTATTTCCTAGTACATGACTTTTGTATGTTATATTTCCAAACATTTTGTATTGTAAATTAAGACATAGAGACAATCCCTTTAACCTCCGTCAAACAAGCCACCTTTGGACTAAATATCCTTTTCACGAATTTGTCAGCGACACAAAATGTCCATTAATTGGTCAATCCTTTGGCGGCCAGATACCCAGGGAATTTTTCTTTGACAGCCAGCCTCTGTGTTTCATACATATCTCATTGCATTTCTCCATGTTGAATGTTTGTCTTCAAAACCATAATGGTTTCGGGGACCACAAGATACTGATTACTGAACCCGTTCTGTCCATTTGCCCCGCTTCACGGGAAAAGCTTTAGCTGAATGTCACTAATACCTCAAGGTAGGACCTCGTTTTTCATACTCCCAACACTTGGACAGGTGGCACGCTTCTATTGTGGGGTAAGACAGCCAGTTACAGATACTCCTCCACCGCATCATTTTGTAACTTTCTTTGATTCTTATTCACTGTTGCAGCATTTCCGCTCTTCTGACACAAGAGCCCACAATGCCCTACGGTAAATTGACAAAGTGCCACCAACCGATTTGCTAATTCGTGGCTTTCTATTCCGCTCGTTAGCATCTACACTATATCTGTTCCTCCACATAATCACCCATCCACCCAATGAAACGCTTCGAGGGATAGACTTTCACATTGTTAATCAATCCAACTCAGGCCATCAGATGACAAAAAACTTACACAAAGCAACATGTCTTTTCAGGAAAACAGTACAAATGTATATAGGCTATCGTGTGTGATATTTATCAGTTCACTCTCAACAGATAAAAGATTCGCACAGGATAAAAAGAAACGGGATAAAACATTATTGAAAACGACAACTATAGGCGTTTGCAAACTGTAAACAGAATAAAGACATATATATTCTTATTTATAATATAAAAACATATACAATATGGTGGATTTTGCTACTCCATTCATGCAGCATCTTTCAAGTGCTAAAGTCAGTGCCTAATAAAAATGACAACTCCTTGAGTAAACGAAATGACAACCTCACAGGCAGAGAGCACTCCCATCTTGATACCAATGAGCTAACATATAAAAGAGCTCACTTTGGGCCAACTCCGCGTCATTCAGAGAAGTTTTTATTGAAAACTCCAAGTAAGATTTCAGGATCTGAACAAGCTGAAGTTGGAACAGTAAACTTGGGCGCTGTGAAAAGCGGCTTTGGAGGCCAATACAAATAGTTACGGAGGCACGCGCCCGCGTCTTTAGTGAAAGGAGAGGAAGTGTCTGGTAAAGGCGTAAATGGCAGCTGTCCCTCTGTCACACGCAAGCAATGAGGCATTGCAGGCATTACCGTCACGACAAGAAATGACTCCAAGTTCCGGTCCCTCATAGTATTGTGCTGCAGAATAGCGTTCGTCAGCTGAACGCCCGCCCCTCTCCAATACCGAAAAGAAAATATATGCTACAGGAAATGCCAACCTCGTGCTGAATCGAATCACGTATCGTGACGCCCCAACGATTTAATAGGCGCCCAAACTCATAATTAAAAGAAAAGAGATAAAAAAAAAAATTCTTTCCAAACAGCAGAGCAAAAAACTTCAGACTCGCGTTCACAGAATGATCAGTGGCCCTGAAAGGACTTTCAGCCAGGATGGGCAAGAGCTGGCAAAAATAGCAGTTAAGCTTTAATATCCAACCCTCAAATTGATTCCATGGCCAAAAAAAGACGACCTGCACGCTTTCTATTAAATCGCCCCCAACATTGTTGTCTACGCCAACAAGACAAGATGAAGGGGACAATCTGGGCGTGCATATCAATAGAGCATCTCTGTGTACCGGTGCTCCAACTTTCTCTAATATTAGACAAAATGGTTCAAGGCGTATCCATTGTTCCCTTTGAAGGCTCCAAGGGCTATTTCCTGCTGGAGCCGCTGAGCTCAATCACGGTTGTTGTACCTATCACAGCTACTCACTGCCTACAACACAATACTAGCAGCAGGGGATAACGGCCTGGGTCGACACAAACAGCCACACTGAACAATAGCTGTCCACTAGGCCGTGAGTCGCGATGCTGCACCGATTTCCCAAGCATGATATTCCCCCGGTGCTAATGGTTGCTTTGATGGTCATTTGCGGTCACATGGGAGGGAAACACTCATAAAAGTTTTTTTATCGATCTATCTGAAAATGATGAGCCTTAAAGGCACATTAACAGCCATGTTCGAATGCAAAGAGAATGGTATAAGATCAATGGAAGCAGCCAAATTAGTTCCACACAGCAAACGCGCCACAAATTCACCCTTAAAAAGCAATAAGGTATATATTAAAATACAATTGACGCTCTTGGATTTGTAAAACACAAAGTACCCAACTGGATTTTATATCCCATGAACCATTCTCCCCGCTGTGAGATGAGTGACAAGCCTTCGTAGATTTCTATAAATAGACAGCGCTAAAACACTGAAGTCGTAGAGTATCTTAATAAATTAGCGACGGGTTTCTTTGCCTTGAAACCATTAGAAAATAAGTTAAGTCAAAGCGCGACATGTTTAGCATTTTGTAAAACTATGAAAGAATACACTCATACATATACTATTCACTTTAAACCGTTTCCCTTTTCGACCTTCCCAATTTACGGTTTTAAAAACTGTTTAAAAACAACAACATATTTCTTACTGGACAGCTGATTCTGGCAAGATAAGCTTCAATAGAAGGAAATGCCCCACATAAGCCAAGTGTCTCGAAATTTAGTGAAACTAAATACAGCCAGAATGTTCACAACCAATTGTCGTCACATCTCTGACTCCAGCCATGCAGCAAATCAGACCGCCCAAATTTCGTGAGATTTTATGGTAAATCCTTAATAATTTCAACGGAGGATAATCCTACCATTGTTTCCTTCAACAACTGCACGACGTGTAACTAAAAAGACCCCAAGCGTGTCTTGCTATTCTGGACATAATACTGTATCGTGCTTAATTTTCAGCTCAGAAAGGCTCATGCATGCTTAATGCTAAACCTCAGCGCTTATGAAGAACAACTGAAAAGGCCCAATGACAAAAATTGGTGGATCTATTTCCCTTGGTAGGGATGCTGGTGTGCTGATATCTATACACTAAGAGTGAATGGACAGCGGATGACCCTAGGTTCTGCGCTGTCACAAAAGAGAGTCCACTCGGACCGCTGCTTCTATTGTTGACCGTTTCCAACAAGCCTCTCTCGAGCGGCAGTTTTTGATGAGGGAAATGAGCTCTTCATTCCCACAAAACTGGTCCTCTGGGTGTCGCTGGATGGATAAGCGAACAAAGCGATGGTCAAACGATGCATAATGATTAGCGAGATTGGGTTTCCCAGCACTGGTTCAATGTGGCTTCTTCTACCTTGTTCACCGCAGTGACAGACACTGGTCATATTAGTGACAGGGGGGGGGGGGGGGATAGACCGAAGCACAGAGCCTTCAGAAGGGCATTTCAAGGATACAATATTTAATAAAAAATATAATCTGGATCAGAAAAATAAAAACAAACGTGAGCAAATCAGAATGACCAGTTTCCTCAAATGGGCCAGCCAAAGAATTGCTATGAAATCGAATCTACTCCTTTTTTTTTTTTTGTAATCTGAATAAAGCAAAGTGAATAAAACCGTTTAATGAACACACAAACAACAACAACAACGACTGGAAACAAATTGCAATATGTTTGCAAAATGCACCTCCAGGGAACAACTGAGTTCTCATCTGATGTTAGCAAAGCCAAGAAGAAACATTGCTATTTGTGCTGCAGTAGTGTAATAATGCTGCATTTCCATTTTAAAAAGAAAGTTGTCATTCCGCTTTCAGTGTAGAAACAACTCTCAGACAACGAATCTTACTTTGTTCCCCGCGAATACATCGATGTTGTTGTTACCCTAAAGATTTGTATTTTGTTTCCGCACTATTTATAATTGCTTTATTTCATGCAATTTTTTTTTTAAAGGATAGCCTTTTTTTTTTTTTCGATGGAGCTGGGATCCGTCCGAAACAGCTGTCATAAACTACTGCTCCCAAACAAAGTTCTCCCACACAGCTTTGTTAAGAGACCATTCAGACGCAAGGGTCAGTCCCACGCGCATCATAACGACAGAACATAGGACAGAGCACTGAGTGGGCAGGCAGACAGCACCACCAAACAGCTGAAATCTTCACCTGGCTGGCAAACTGCGCACACACAAAAGACCCAGATTTAAAGAAAAAAAAATCTTGGCCTTGTTTACTTTAGTAATGGGATCCACAGAGACGACGGCGACTTCTTTACATTTCTCTGTTTGCGTTGGCTGGATGGTCTGTAGTGTCCGCTGAATACTGTAAAAGTAAAGGACGTAGATGAAGGAATAAAAACGCTCTTTATAAAAAAAAATTAAAAAAAACACCGACCCTGATCCCCCCAATTCCCGCACACAAAGAAAGGAAACATCCATTCTCAGATTTGATCACTTGATATGTCCATCGGGAGAACAGACGGATAAAATGCGTTGGTTTTTTTGTTACCCATCCCACGAACTTGTTGATCAAGCACAGACGCTGCATAGTTTGTAGATACCGACACCTGCAAAAGACCTAAAAAGTACAGAGATGAGATATCTGAGTCAAGTACGCTTTTTCAGCGAGTCACGAATCCATTTTTTTATTTTTTTATTTTGGTAATGAAAATTATGGAAAATGGAGGTTACAAAACATAGCTAAGTGACAGATCATCTTGGGAACAAAATTTAATAAGCAATAATAGGATGAATTGTTTACAATGACTAAGAGGATAAATTGTGTCTACATATTATGAATAAGCGAAGATCTCTGGCAGTTCTTTTAGTGTGAGAACTTACTACATATGGCAGCGTGCCCATTTTTCCTTTGGAGAAACTCCTTTATTTTATCACGGTCATGGTATCTGCTTATTCTCCATGTACGCCACTGGTCATAATCAGGTTTTGTAATAATTATATCCATCCCTGTTACTTGTTCCATTTTCTCAAAATAGTTTTTAAAAAACCTGAAGGCCTTTTGTTGTTGTTTTTTTTTATTTCCATTTCCATTTTCTCAACAATGCTTCAACTGATTTTGCCAAGAAGGGTCACAACTGAGTCAACAACGGCCTTCCGGGAGACAAATTATGCACTGACGCTCGGCGATGTCAGGCATTTGCATGGTTCTATTGTTGAGCATATTATGTATCTCTCTGACTGTGCAAGTAAGAAGGGCGCATGCAAATTGAGCACTATTTGCTTTGCTGAAGCCAGGTGCTGCGCTGTGATGTATGAGGAATGAAAAGCTAGCCTGACAGACAGGGATAGCCCCGGTGAAGGAATCAAGACATATAAAAAATAGAAGAGATGCTGTTTACTCTTAATGGCTTCCTGCCTAAATTTCAGGAAATGTTTTCGACACCACCGCGTATAATAATGGTTTTCCCAATGGACAGCAGTGTGCCTTACTTAGTTGGTAGGTATAATCCAGTTCTGATTGCATCAAAAGTTTTAGATGAAAGAGGAATTCCTTGAAATTAATCATACTCGAAGACACAGTGTGCTTTGGGGCTGTTTGTGCTAATACCCACTTCCTCGTACGTTTGACACCCTCACTGTTACTATTTTGGTCGATGTAGAACATCAGACAACTAAACATCAAAAACGCCAATTCCCATATTACAGTCTGATAATTTGTTATAATCATACCGCAATACCATAAAACTTTCATATTTTAAAGCCTAATTGCTTTCTGCCATCTTTTGTCATATTCCGTGCTGGTAGGGTCAGCCTAAATCTTTCAGTTTGTTCATTTTTGTATTACACTTCTTTCGTTTTGCTTCCTATGATAGATCAGTTAGCTGCCTTTACAATCACAAAAAAGCCCTTTTACAAATGACAGAGGATCCGTGATTAAATCTCTGCTACTCAATCATGATAATTAATTCAATTCAGAACTAGGAATAACATATACTTTGGCCGCCAAGAAGTTTATTCAGGTCTCCACATTCCAGATACAGATTTTTAAGTGCTGTAAAGTATGTCAAGGAGCATAGCAGTTCAGCAAAAATGATACAGATCAAGCACTTGCGGGGTAAGCGTGCCTCCACCCAAGACCCACTATTGGCCTCCACTGCCCACTGTCTAGTTGTCAGAAGTTTCTAATGTTGGCGGGCTGAATCGGTCAATAGCATGTGCCAATTCAAGTCTGATGACAAATACTAGCGCTTGAACATCTGATATTCTGGTGGTGACCAAAGTTTGCACGAAAAAAACAGGAGGGGGGGGGGGGGGGGCTGGCTTACACAAAGGAAAAGTTATTTATCCGTTCGATTGTCCGCCGACATCCTCCTTCCGCATCAACCGCATAATATCATATAACCTTGAGGTAAAGTAGATTTCTTTCACATTCATTTCCTATATTGCATGTCGTGGTACGATGAAGAAATAAAATCTCCTGAACCAAAATCAGAATGATTATGTGAGTGAATTTACTCCCCAATGAAATCAAACAGTTCGTGGTCGTAAAACAGTGTGTGAAGACAACAAAAGAAAATATTTTATATGAAAGAGTATGTCCAAACAGATCCCATTATTTGTTTAGTTATTTTTCATCAGAATGCCAAAAGACATCCAGCGCAGTTTGAAATTGGTATAAGAGCTGGTGGTTCAAGCCAAGCTGAATGATTCTTTCCTCTCCATCTCTCTTTGCCCCCTTCTCTCTCTCTAACACAACAAGTGCAATTATGTACGCCTATTCCTGGTGCTTCCTTCAATTTGAATATTGCCTGAATCCCTCTCTCTACTCTTCTACTACCATCCTTTTGCGTTGTCACCCTTTCACTTCTTTTCACTCTCCCACAAAGGCTGAAGTTACTTTGATGTAAAGAGAAACATCGCAGAATACCAAAATAGGTTGTCCGTGAACACAGGAGTTTCCACATCGATAAGCCGCGCAAAATGCAGTTTAACCGCTTAAAACGAATATTGCCGTTTAATAAAGTTATGTTATTGAGAAGAGTCGACTTACTGGGTGCAATTTGGCGTGCACTTTCAGCGGTTTGCTTACAAAACTTCTTCACTTTAGTTTCACCCTTTGCTTATCTACGTTAGTACAGTCACTACCACAGTTGTTCAGCGATTTCAGTCAAAGAACAATTTCATCCCTGAGCAAGGCATCAACAATCCATCGCCCCGCCCACATCAGATCCCAACCCGCGCCAAAAGAAGACATCCAGGTCACCTTTGTTGCCGTGTTTTCATTAAAGCCCTACAAGCCACGGAGCTGAGGCCACGGAGAAAAGGTTCAAGATCTGATAACCAGAAAACAAACAGAGCAATTGTGACAAAGACCAAATCCAAACTTCGATACCAAAGTTCGACAGGGCGAGAAAAGGTAAACCCAACAATCTTGGCGGGCTAAGCTGAAAGCTGCTCTCTGTGAAAAGGATCAACCATTCGTGCCAATATCTGATTACAAAGCACACACGCGGAATATGGGGCTTCCAATAACAGTTTTTTGTGGTCATTCTTTAGGGTGTGGTTAACAACTACCTACGTGCAGGATCACAATAGGAAAAACCAATACACAATCCGGTTGTCAACAGAGTGGACATCTGAATTGGCCTGGGTATTTACGCATTCCCAGCTGCTTAAGATAGAATGGGAGAGAGAGACAGACAGACAGACAGACAGACAAAGAGAGAGACAGACAGACAGACGGGGATGGGGGGGGGGGGGATATGCTGACAGACAGAGAGATAGAGAGAGCAAAGAAATATATCTTCATATATCGATGTCATTATTTTAAAATGTTCTCCAGGCGACTTTTCGTTTTTCTACAGTGACAATAGATCTACATGTACAAAGTTTTGGCTGCAAAATACCAAATTCAAATGAAACACTTTTTTTTCCTATTATACAAAAACAAAACTACCCAGGGCATTGGCATGTACGCGAGTAAAGTGTAGTGAAATATAGTTTACATAACATGCTTTCAAAGTCTTTTGCAACGATATTCTTTACAGAAATTTCCTTGGATTCTTGCTGATCACCGAAATGGCTGGTAAAAGATGGAATTTCATAATTATTGTATTTGTACGCTGAAGAAATGGCGTGTTTTACGATTTATATCGATGTCAGAAAATTGTGCTTCCAACACTGCACATAATTATTATGATAGATAGGCAGATGAAGCGATAGTTCCCGAACCCGTGCCATGTCAAAATTAAGGGAAAAAACAACAACGCAGTCAGCCAGAGTTGTTGACTTTCGAGAACTTTTCATGTGGCAATTTATTGTTCTAATTCCTTCCCTACTTCTGTATTTCAGTCTCCAGACACTCCGCTTAGCTAAGTACCATCAGCCAATACTTGTACTCAAGACTAACAACTTATAGTTCATTTTTACTCTAATAGCATACGCCCCCCCCCCCCCAACTCCCCGCATCTTTTTTTTTGTGTTTTGTTTTTGTCTTTCTCTAAAGATGAGAGAGACGCCATGTGACAAGGGGGGAAAAATATAAATTAGAGGAGGAAGAGAAAAGATCAAATGCCCAAGGAAACTATTAAACACTGCTCACATTGGGAAAGCCAGAGACCATCGGGCTATACAAGACATTATCATTTGAGGACAGCGCTTGCACAGATGTCCTCTCTATTGTCAAGATTCAATGTTACCATTCATCATTTGTTTTCTAGGGCTTTGCACGGTACGTCCTTTGTGTCTGGTGCCCGAAGCCACGTTATTGTTTGAAGAAACCGCATTCATCAATACTGCCACCAGAACATGATGCAAGACCTGGATTTATCAGAGCCGGTACAAGAAACAGACAGGATGCAAATTATGTTCGTTATGAACATCATCTGGTGCGAAACATATTTCGCAACACTTGTCAAATCTCCATAACACACTGCATTATCAACAAACTGACTTGTTCATTCGCTTCTAGCCTGTTACTCATTGTAATACACCGGCAAACAAAGTATGTGAATAAAAAATTCCATTATTACAAGCGCCTTATGGAAAACCACAGCAACCATTATTTTCGACTGTGCGGTTAATTCGTTCCCAAGCATGTAGCCTGTGGCCGTATGCATAATCAATGCGTAAACTAAAGTAAATACGTTGACTAGTGTTAACGCAAGAAATGAATACAATTTCTGGTGTTAACACCAGTCAACGTATTTACTTTAGTTTACGCATTGATTATGCATACGGCCACTGGACACTAAGCAGATAAAATAACTCATCAGACCCTGGTCAGACTGAGCATACATCGACAAAGCTATCCTTCAGTCCATCAGGACATCGCCCCATGACTATATCAACTGTCCCAACTGGACCACTGTTGAACATCCAAACTGAGCTGACCTTTCACGTGTGATGACGGCTGTGGTTGACCCAGATGTTTGGATGTGAGCGAGGGGGTTCTGGTCAAGGATAGGCTTTCATCGTTCCTGTATGGTAATAATGACTGGAATGTGTCGACCATGAAAAAGCACGATGAAAATTGAGCAGTTACCTCTTATCTGAAGAACTGAGTTTGAGTTTGAGTTTAACGGCGCGTCGGCACGACAACAGCCACTTTGGGCCTCTCACGGTTCTTTCGTTCTCTCTCTCTTTTGGGCTGGCTTTCAGCCCTCAGTTGCTTAAAGATAAGATCGGATAAAAGTGAAGTTAGGGACCTAACGGGAAAAGGCCCGTATTAAAAATTTAACGGGAAAAGGCCCGTACTGAAAAGTATGTCTCTGATTTTTGTAAATATGATAAAAGTTTGTCAAATTAACAAATTAACTTGTAGAGTTCGACCTCTTTCAGAAATGACAGGATGCACTGCGGGTCCATGTCAGACAATAATTCTTTCATGGAACCTCAGGCATTGTGTCTTCTTCGGATATGCACGAAGTCTACACATTCAGTTATACTGTTTTATTGTTAGCTGGCAATTGCACGCAAAAAACAGTGTGTGAGGTGGGTATGACCCACACGGAGTCTACTAAGGACAATTTCATCTCTCCAATTTTGTTGAGAGGCATGGGTCCACTGTCCAAGTTGACCTTGGACAGAGTGTAGGAATTAAAAGCCGTTTGTATCTGCCTACCTCTGGGCGGTGTTGAGTTGTGGTTGCAGTTTCCGCTCTATTCCACCTACCCGGGCCCCCCTGCAGCAGATGAGAAAGTCGTCTACGTACAAGGCGCAGACAACGTTCTGTACAAGCGTTTCAGTAATTGAATTTATTTTGATATTAAATAGGGTGGGAGATGGAATGGAACCCTGGAGGACACTCTGCTCTTGATGAAATGGATCAGAGAGGGTGGAGTTCACCTTCACCTGGAAGGAACGGTCATTAAGGAAATTCCGGACAAAGGCCGGTAGTTATCTGAAGAAAATAGTTGAACTGGTAATGTACGAAGACGCCACAGGCAATGATTGACAAAACGCCAACCGAGTATAACTGCAAGCCAAATCTGCATGCCCATGATTTAAATGTTAAGTAATTTAAACACACACCTGTATTCCTTCAGAAGCGGGAAAATTGTGCTCACTTTTTTATTTTTTATTTTGTGGGCTCAGATTCAAATGCAATGCATTCATTTCGTGCATGACTCAGTGATTGGAGATCTCTAAATAGGACTGGTATATTTGTATAATTAACGGAGATTAAAAAAAAAGAAAAAAAAAACTACTTTAAAAAGGTTTCCATGTGAGTGAGTTCGCAAATAAAAAATACGTAGAGAAGTCTACTTCAATTGTGCTCACTTTACTACCTCGCAGAAAGAAGATTTCAGTCCAATATGAATAATGGTCCTCTCCGCAGAAAATCAGCTTATACTGGGGGTTTCCAATGCATATATTTTGGAGGAAACCTAATTTCAAGCTACTTACTCGCTGTTTAATTGCCTACAGATACAGACTCATGCAAGTTCGTCAACAATCAAAATTGCAAAAACCTAGAGGAAATCTATAGTAAGGTGAAGACTCAGATGCCATGATCATTTAAAATTTTGTAAATTCCTTTCTGTGTGAATCATATTTGATACTGTTGAACACATGCAGGGGGGTGGGGGGGGGGGGGGGAAGAGAAGTCATGTTCATCCGGTATACATACAAAAAAAAAAAAATGCATTAAAGATTTCAAACAGAACAAAAACATTATTTAGCGAAATATCAATTAACTGCTTCCCATTAAATTCACAGTGAGTTAAGTTTAATACGACATTACGACTCATTCATGTCAGGAATGTTGATATAAAGTATACAATTATGATGTGATGTGACGTCCTCTGAAAACAATGTGTCCACCCAACCTGGCGTCTCTCCAGGGTGTGAACAGGCAGGGTCTATCATTGTTTCTTTGTGAACCGACAGTCCGTTTAAGACAGGAGGCGCTTCATAAGTGATGGGCAAAAATAAAAGATTGTTTCAAATGTTTTGATGACACTTTTCACAAGTCTAATGTTTACAAACACAACAAGATAAACAGGGGTCACGGTAACACTCCCTCGGCATATTATTTCTGATGAAGGTTCTTTCTACCACCGTCACGTGTACTAGTCAATTGCCACAGCAACCTTCTATTTTAATTAAGAGTACCGTGTTTGATTGTTTGTAATTGACATGTTGCTTCTGTAAAGCGCATAGAGCATTTTTTTAAATGGATATGCGCTATATAAATGCCATCCATTATTATCATTATTATTATAAGGAACAACACACAAGTGCATTTGTGTGAGTTAGCGCGTGTTTGTGTGTGTGTGTGTGTGTGTATACGAGGGGTGGGGGTGGGAGGAGGTAGAACATGGCATTCATATACGGGATAATGATAATTCTTGAAAACCTCTATAATGATATCGCTCTGTATTCCTGTTACACAAGGAGCGTTTTAAACTAAATTTTAAAACAAACATCATAGTTCTGAACACATCAATAAGACAGTAGGATGCCAAATGGTAAAGGATGAACCCAATTCGTGCTTCATGATTTGATGACATTATAATGAATTAATGTTGGTGGGGGAATAAAATAGCAAAAACACACATAAAGAAAAAAAAAACAAGAACAACAAAACCAAATAATTATTATAAAAGTTCTAGCAAACGTGCAAGAGATACAATTAGATCTAGTTTCATTATTAACGCGGCGTTATTTAGTGAGGTGGCCGATCTGTTCGTGGTTTGACCTTCTAAAAAGTCATGGTTGTCATCGCATTCTCACTGTGCCCTTTTCAAAAACAAATGTCAGATACTGCACAGTAGCCTGAAGTCCGAGGGCAAGAGACAAATTACAATGACAACATTATAAATAAAGATCAGCACCACAGAAATGTTTCAGGCAATTCCCAGGAAGAAGCTCATTGTAGGTTTTTTACTTTTGTTTGACTGTTAGACGTCGGCCGTCAGACTTGACGGTAGGAAATACAGCAGTTCATTTTCCTAAATCAGCGGGTCTAAATCTTTTAAAATCCATTCCCACCCACATGCATGTTTCGTCCCTTTATTTCCTATACAAAAATTCTCTTGTTTATTTTTAAAAAAAAAATTAAAAAGCATTTGATAAAGTTCTGAAAATGGTGACTGGGCAAGTCACTGCATGGAGTTAGACATTTGTGCGACGCTTGATACTGTTTCTCTTTAAAATGTTTCATCTTGGGAGTACAGTTGTGGGCAGGGTCTTTCCCCAAATTTCCCACCGATTTAGAACCACTGTCCTAAGCACATTGTCGTTCAGGTGATAACAATGACAGTAGATTTCTGTGTCACCACTTCGTGGGATTTCCCCCTAAAGCTTAAATCCCAAATACTAAAGCAGTTTAAAGAATCAGAAAAAAAGACTCCGCAATCTCTCTTTAGAATCAGTCAGATTTACAACCTGATATCTGCAGTTGAAAATGCATGGCAGAAAGGACGGGACTTATCAATTGTGTTTTTTTTCTTTTCCGTACACACGAACATGAACAAACCTATCAGACACATCAAGTGTACCCGAGTCAAGTGCAAAGGGGCCATTCTATAGCACTCTGTACTTGTCCCTTAATCTTTCAATCAAGAGGCTGGGAAAGGCATCGACGTGTCAAAGTGTATAGAGATGTGTAGAAAAGGGTATGCATTTAAGTCAAGACTAAGTCTTTTTTTACGGGGGTTTGTGCTCGCGACATGCCATCAACAATGAGAGACAATTATCTACTGTAAACGGGGATACGGGGTAGCAATTATTCTTCCCAGGCTGAGTGCAGCTCTTCAGCCTAATACATGACGGCGATGACCAGCTAGTCAGATACAAATAAATGGAACTGATAAGCGGACAGAGTGCGTCGGCAAATGGTTTTTCCTGCAGATCAGACAGATTGCCCCGAGCCCTTAATAAGTCAATAGTTGATACAGACCGACACTCCTAGACTATGTTTATCTACTGAATCAGAACACTGAATATACCTTCCTTTTTCTTTCCCTACCCATTCCCCTCTCCTTCTCTCTCTCTCTCTCTCTTTGTGTCTGTCTGTCTGTCTGTCTCTCTCTCTCTCAGCTTACTGATCTGTCTGTCCAAAATAAACTGATTAAAAAATAGATTTCAAAATCATCTCTTTCCTATGCATATGGTGCAAAACGTGTATTCGTACTACAATTGTAGCTGATGAACTGCAGCCATGAATGTCATTCCCAATGCTACCATTCCCTGACATTTTGCGGCTGCTGCAGCATCACTAACATGTTTGTCGTAACCAGTACTGCAAGGTTCACTATCAAATTACACCTGTAATCACTGCCATCATCACTACAATTATCGCGCCCTATTTCTAGGACTCTCCGCCACTTTAGATTGTTCACGGTTCTCCCCTGACATGGTGATCCGCCCTGGAATAGCAAAAGGCAACAGTGAAGCTCTGGCAACAGTCGGGCACAGATTACTAACGACATCATTTCCACTGCAGAACTATTGAATATGACACCAGGTCTCAGAATCTGTTTTGGAGCTAAACGCGGAGCAGCCCCTAGCTGGGGGTGGAAACTGATCCCATCTGACGCACAAAGCAAATTATGATCTAAATGGCTTTCTCAACACAGTGAGACTACCAGCATGATGGCGTTCGTGCATAAGATGGAACAACCTCGGGCTGGGATAAAATGATTGTGAGATCTGAGGACAAGGAGGGCTGAAGTGCATTCATCTGTGTACAGTAACTGTTTCAAAACACTGACCCTGAGGCTACTTCTTTAACCTAAATGGGTATCTATTTGATGCGTCACGGGTGCAGAGAGTTTTAATGGGGTATATCATGTCTCGCGCTTACGCCCTCTCAAATCTGATAATTTTCACTAGATATGAAAACAAATGGGCCGCTATCTGGAAAGTTTTGCGTCTCCCTGCATCTATGTCGCTGAAGTTTCTGGAGCATATTTGTGTTTTCCTTGCTGCCCGTGGCTCTTGCTGCATGCTTGAATTATTGTTGCTTTATGTTAACATCGAAATCTGCATCAGGGATGCTTGTCAGTAAGGTTAAGAAATGGTTGAGAGATTTCCGGTGTAACCCTCTAAAAGAAAAGAGAGCAGAGAGCAAGCGAGCGAGATACAGAGATATAGAGGAGAACGAGAGAGAAAAGAGAGACAGAGACAGACAGACAGACAGATAGATGAATAGATAGACAGACAGACAGACACAGGGAGAGACAGAGAGATCTACAATGACAACGACAGATGGGGATGACATCGTGGATGAACAAAAGGGAAGCAAACTGACACCATTTCTTGGTTATATCATTATGTTCAACAATGGAAGAAAACCTATTAACTAAGAAACGGTACTACGGGATAAAGTCATGAGATATTAGTACAAAGAAATTTAGAGCACATAGTTTACTGGCTGTCGGTCTCTGAGAAATATGATCTAGTATGTTTTATTTCTTCATTCAGACGGTTTCAGTTGCCGCCGGGGAAAGTAAAAATATTGCGGGCACACGTGCCAATCTCAAAAAGCGACAGCCTTTCTCTGCGGGTGACCATAGAGCTGGCGGCATACAGGATGAATAGACTCAAGACGCCACCACAAGTCTAATTTGCAGATCTGTTGGAAGTATGAAATTATCTAATACGACAGCTGAGATGACTGGGTTCCTCGTAACGGGTGAGTTACTTCAATTGATGAAAGAGTCGTGTTCATCAGTCAATGGGTTCAGGCACGTGCAACAGATACAGTACCCACATCATTCAGATTTTCTAATACACATGAAAGAAACTCTCTATGGGGCCATAATCGCAGAATCATCAGTACACTGCTGCCATTCAACCCAAAAGTGCTATCTATCTGCGCCACAAGCATGTGAAAAGCACGAGCACACACACACATATACGTACGTACAAACACACATACCACCAGGAAGTATACAACTACTCCAATTTTCCCCTGTTACAAGAAGTACCATCAATGTACCATCGGTCGCAGCTGTCCATTAAGAAGCACGACTTTTCTGTACGGTCTGGCCTTAAAACTTTCCTTGCCTTGGAGGATTCACTGATACCTTAAAAGTCAATGGTGTTAGTGTGATACTGGTTCTTCCATGACAATATTAAAACCGGGTACTTAATCAAATAAAAGATTTTCAAACAAGTGTCGGCGATGGTGAGCCACAAACGACGGCATAATGTCGCAAATGCGATCTGTCTAGATTACAGTTACAAAATAAAGTAAAGCCCAGGCTTTGGTTTGCTTGTTCTACACCACCCGTTTGCGTAAAACCGCAATCCAAATCCGGACTCTATATGTACATGACTTTGCAGGTCTTGGTGTTTATCGGGCAGTTTCACGAAAATCACATGCCCCTCTGTTTTAACAGCACAGAATGTATGATTTCTGCAGCCTTGACGCCACGCCCCCCCCCCCCACACACACACAACCTGGATTTCCCACTCACTAAAGCTCCATATTGTTGTTTGGTGAATATATAAATACATTTGCTACATACAACATCCATTTTCAAAATAATATCAAAACCAAAAATGATGTTTTTCCTGCTTTCTCCAATGGCAGTAGGGTGAAAGAGAAAGAATTTTGCTGTTAGACGTATGCTAATATTTTTGTCTTCCAGTCTAAAGAATGAATGCACACTCTTAGATGCAACACTGCATGCACATATTATTTCGGAATTCAGTTCATGTTATATAAAAATTAGTATGCGGTTAAAAAGCTTGTGCTGCACCTGACAAGCCAGCCCCAGTTACCGGCATCTGGCCTCCTTACATTTGTCTGAAACAGCACAAAGCATCTTCTGGAATGAGTCTTAAGCCTTCCGATGAAGTCCACCGAAAGACGAAATCGAAATATTTGCCAAACTTCGGCTCGAAGGTGACGCGTGGGTCTTGAAGTGACAGGACCCATGAACTTTTGGAGCTGGAATACAAAGACATGCTTAATCTTTCCGATGTTTGGGAGTACGACCGAGCATTGTGTGGTCTGACCTTTCTGTGGGTCTCGTACACCACAGTGCTACGGTCAAGACCATGGTCACTTCATTCAGTGACCCAGGCCAGCCATTAGGTAAAACGACAAGTGACCAATGTCCACCCTGTATCCCCTTCACTATGGCCAATTACTTCGTGTTTGGTTTTGTCGCCCGCAATATTTGCTCTCAGATTTGTGAGAGAAACAAGCCCGCGATTCATTCTGTTCCCTTCAGAATTAGCAACTTAGGGAAGTGCTGAAGCGTAGAGTGCCAGGCCCGTTTGCTCAGTGCTCGCGCAAAGAAAATGTTTTCCTATCAGTGTATTGTTTGTCGGTCTGCCACATGTCGAGCTGAAGTATCTTTCATACGATGTGCTTTACCCACCCACGTCAAGCTTCAAACGGAGCCTGTAAATCAAGCCCGTAAGCTCTTTACCAGCAACCCCCTCTCGAAATACAATATCAAAAATTGTGAATGTGCGATGTCACAGTCGTCAAGACAAGAATGAAACACAAAAATATATCTGAGCACCAATACATCCCTATGGTTTGTACCATGGATTTCTCGGCTGAAATGGTTCCTTCACATCGGACCACTTTTTGACATGAATACATACTACAATATCAAAATACAGGTGATGTGCATTCTACTCCATGCAGACAAAGCTTGGCCTGAAATACCTCTTAATCTTAATAAAACTGCAGTATTGGTAAACGTGGCTGAACTTTCCCAGGTGGACTGTCTCCGTACTTTCCCAAACATAAATCACAGCCGTGGATTAAGGGGCGCCGCCGCGAGATCCAGGAAATTCGTAAACTCACACCACCTTTAATTGGAGATTAACTGAAACGGTTGATTCTGTTCAGAAAAGCTGTTGGGTTTATTTGTTTAAGCTGACTAAATGCAGCGGTTTTTCTTTAGTCTTTTTTCCTTTTCTCCTCAGTGCCCTCAACCAAAAAAGTCGAGATACGGTAGTTTGCAGCTCGGGTCTCGAAACGAAGTATGATGACTGTATGTGTCGATTTTATATGAAATACAATAGAAACGACACTCCTCTGACATTCCTAAGCCCTTGTCTTCATTATATTTAAAAACCAAATATTAAAAACCAAATTTAAAAAACAAAAAGCTACCGACCACAGAGAGCGTCACCGCCGTAAACGTAGTCATTTTGGCTGCCAGTACGAGAGCGGCAAGTGTAAGACACTGATAATATAATACAGAAACTCTTTAACGTTGAGTATGCGACCAACGGAGATATGTCTTCATGCTGGTATGTGAAAAACGTACTAAGACGTACTGACTCGAAAAACGTGAAAGATGACACCTAACAGTCGATACATCTGGGTGATATGAATTAATTTCAAATACATTTATAGGCATGGGACTGCAAACTTCTGGGTCGGTAATTTTGATAAAGGACTGCAGCCCAGTAGCCGAAACGTTTGGTGGCTTCCTCTGACTCAGACCACCACAAGACTGTGACATAATTCCTCTCTCCTTGAACAAACAGAACCAGACTTCATGAAGAGATCTTGAGAATGACATCGACAGTTGACAGAGGGCAGACCTTATTGGTCACCTTTGCTGAAAGATTACCTCAAACAAAGTCTTGCTGAGGTGCCGCAGCGGCGACAGATGCGCTGTAATTATGGCTATTCTATATGACTTTTCGACATCCTGGGTCATCGGAGATGAACATTTCAATGTTCAGTTATGTGGAGGTCAGCCACCCATTGCATCACAGTCGTGTTCCAGCTCCTCTGAATCACGGCACGAGGGGGGTGTCCATTTCCGAGATTGCTTGACCATTGTCAAAGAGACGTCACAGTGTGTTTGGAATGACCTCTTCAGAATCACGACTCAGTCCGTTCGGATCCACCTCTTCAGTTTCATGTTCTTCACTTGACCCTGCCGCAAGTCCACAACCCGTTCACCTTTCATTTAATGTGACGGGGGTCGTATAACGTATTATCTAAGACCACTGGTCATAAAGGAAGAAAATGCAATCCCTTCAAGGTTAGCATGACATACACGTCTTGGCTAAATCTTCTGTCCTTGAGGAAACAGGGCCGGTGTCACAGGATATTTCGGAACCGGACGAATGGGAACCATTCCGATTTATCCTGGCCCTGGCGGCAGGATTTTTGGGAACCATTCCGATTAATCCTGACTCTAGTGGCAGGATATTTGGGAACCACCAGGATATTTCGGAACCGACTAGAAGGTCATTAGCCCACATGAATTTTTGACTTTCTGAATTTTTCTAAACAGATTTTGTGGCCGCTTTGATGAGGTTGTGCAATAAATCTCTTCTCACTACCTGTTTATCTCTTTGTTTATGATGCATTCACGCACAGAAGGCCCAAATGGCTTCACTAATATTCTGTTTGCATCATTCCATGTCAAAATTCACTGAGTTACAATTCACTGTACTCCAGCAACGTGAGGTTACCAGCTACAGCGAATACGTGAATAAAATCCAGGGCGCGAGCGACCGCTCCCTCAATGAATAAAATAGTAAAATAGTTCAAGAAGCGGCCGTTGCATTGAGCTGTCTGATGTCTCTCTGTCGCCCGCCCCGCCCGACCAAACCACAACTCGTAAACACTCCCATCTCAACGAAGACAATACATTGCACTTCATATAATAATATGTATACCCTCATGTAGCATAGTACAATGTACACCCCCTGTAGTACCTTGTAATGTATTATGTAGCTCTAGCCTAGACCTAGGTGACATCAAGATTCTGTGAAATGGATAGAGAAGTGCTACATGGCGGGAGTATTGTTTTTGATATCCCAGATATTATATGGGAACAGTTGAATCAAGGCAAAGAAGTGGAAATTTCTGTGCCAAGCCAGCCTGTATCCAGTGATTCCAGCGAACAGAAGGCCAGTGGTTCAACAACAACATCCACTACTGGTACTGAGTATTCTCTCTCTCTCTCTCCCTCCCCCCCCCCCTCTCTCTCTCACCCCATCTCTCTCTATTTATCTATCTATCACTCTATCTCTTGTTTTCTCTCTCTCTCTCTCTCACCCGATCTCGATCTCTCTCTATCCCCCCCCCCCCTCTCTCTCTCTCTCTCTCTCTCTCTCAGAAACTTAAATACTAAGAAACTTAAATACCTTCAAGCTCAAATTAAAAAATTATCTCTTGCAAAATCTAAGCAATTGACCAAAATTAGGCTCAATCTGGATCAATGCAAGCGAACTTGTATACCAGTGGTGTGTGAATGATTGTATGTACATGGTATCTGAATCAGTATGAATTTCTCTGACCCCTATCGCGTTATTTTTCTCTACATCTTGTTCTTCTCTATTTGAACCTGAATGTTTTTACCTTTCAATTTATATGTGTTTTACAGCATGTCATATGAACTCATTGCTGTACTTGTCAGTACATTGTTTATTCATTAATGTGTGCCTATTTCTTACCGATAGCATTGTTTGCTGATTTTATTTCCTTATTTCTTGGGGGGGTATTCTGCTAGTTTATTATTCTAATTATTATTTTATTATTATTATTATTATTATTATTAAATAATGCGTGTGTGTGGGTGAGTGTGAGTGGGTGTACGTGCGTGTGGGTGTGGGTGTGTGTGTGTGTGGGTATGTGTATCATGTATAATTAGCTTAGTCCCTCCTTAGGGCGAGGGCTGGATGTAAAAAAGCGTCATTGTTTGCTTATTCCACTACCCTCGAAAAATAAAATGTTATCTTATCTTATCTCACCCCATCTCTCTATCTATCTATCTCTCTATCTATCTACCCCCCTACTCACGTTTTCCTACGTTTTGCGATCCCTTTCAGGGCGGGGCCAGCCTGTATCTAGTGATTCCAGCGAACAGAAGGCCAGTGTTTCAACAACAACATCTTCTACACAGTCTACTTCTTCAAGCGACCAGAAGGACACAGGAGATTCAGAGTATGTACCTTCTGACGATGATTCCTTGGAGGACTTTGACACACAGGCTACCCAGACACAGAAGTGCTCTGATGGTAGAAAACGATGGAATGGCACCGTCAGGGCCCCCATCCCTTCTGATGAATGGGCACGCAGGATGGAGCAAACAAGGAAATTCCTACTTGATGGTACCCTCCCCACCTTCAGCGACCGGAAGGCCAAGAACAAATTAATTTTGCAAGCACACCACAAGTATTTCCTGAATGGAAACAAGTTGATGTTCAAGAAGAGTGGGAAGGATCTGGAGGTAGTGGCCGACCAGAAGGAGCAGCTGACCATCATCCAGTGCACCCACAGTGGAATTGGCACATCCAAAGAATCAAAAGCGCTTGGTGGCCACCTGGGTTGGAACACTGTGGCAAATCACCTCTCCACCAGATACTTTTGGCCGCGTATCACACAAGACGTCAAGAAGTACATCAAATCCTGTACAGAGTGTCAGCGCAACAAGGTGAGCAATTTGGAGAAGGGAAAGCAGACTCTGCAACCCATCCCTGTTCCTCAAGGAGTGTGGCAGCAAATTGGCATCGATCTCATAGGCCCCTTCCCTGAAAGTCCAGAAGGCCATCTGTATGTGTTCACTGCCATTGATTACTTCTACAAGTGGGTAGAACTGTTCGCCCTGAAGGACAAAACTGCTAAATCTGTTGGAAACTGCCTCTTCTCATTAATGTGCAGGTATGGCCCCGCCAAAATACACATCACAGATCAGGGCAGAGAATTCTGCAATGCAGTGTCTGACCGTCTGTATGGCCTTACTGGCCTGCACCACCGTATCACAGGGGCATACCATCACACAGGCCAATGGACTTGGTGAACGCCAGAATGCCAGCACCCTTACAGCTCTGAGGAAATCAGTCCAAGACCAACCCAGTGACTGGTATAAACTTCTTGACGCCTTAGCCTACTCCTCCAGAGCGTCCAGAAGGCGGGCAACAGGCAGATCTCCCTTTGAGATAATGTTTGGACGCAAGATGACCCTGCCAGTTGATCTACTGCACAATAAACCTGAGGGGGATGACATCTCAGAAGAGGAGGCGCGCAACCTGGAGAAGCAACTTGAATCTGAACAACAGGAAGTCAGCCAATAGGAGGTTTTCGAGTCAGCAAAGGCCATCCGTGAAAATATGTTCAAAACTGTGTCCCAGAACATTGCCAAGGAGCAGAGCGTCCAGAAGGACTATTTTGATAGAAGACACCAGGCAGGTAAGCCCCTTGAAGTGGGTACCAAGGTTATGAAGCGGAACACGATGCACACCGGCAGGAAGGGTGGCAAAATGGACTACCAGTTCATGGGGCCCTACACAATTGTGTCTGTGGATGCCAAGAAATCTAGATACACGCTGATGACTGAAGAGGGTAAGGTACTGGCCCAACAGATGAATGCAAGCAACCTGAAATTGTACCACAACCCACAAGAAGAGTTCCCCCATCTGGACCTTACAGACGCACCAGCCAACTACAAATCACGTCAACCCAAAAAGAGACCTGCTTCAGTCTTCGCCTCTTCTCAAGAATCAGCACCAGACTCAGCAACCCCCTCATCACAAGAGTCAGCGACTGCTTCTCAAACCTCAGAGCGCACAGAAGGCCAATGTGAAGCAACTACCTCACCAAAACCCAAGCGCGCCAAGAAGGTCTCATTTGCTCCATCCACAGAAGTTTCCACCAAGGAAGCCGACTGGATCAAAGTGATCCCCCCACCTGGGCCTGCTGGACGTATGGAGTTTGATGACGAGGAGGATGTGGACATGAGCATTGTGATTGGCTGCACAGAGTCTACTGAGTACTCCTTCAACCCCTGCACGACCATTACTGAGAGGAGAGTCCTCTGCGAAAGAATGGGAGGCCTGAGCGCCCAAAAGGTCAAGTACTGCTGGATGGTGAATGGTCACAAGATTACTGAAACCCTGGTCACCAGGAAGGTGCAAGGGGATGGGAACTGCCTCTTCCCTGCGTTGGCCTACCTGATATCTGGTGACCAAGAGGACCACCTGATGGTCAGAGTTGTCATTACAGAAGCGATTGCCAATGCAGGTCCAGGTTCAGTGAGCCAGCAATTCATTGGGCGGGAGCCCGTCTGGAAGTACATCCTACGCACCAATATGCCACGGTCATCAGTGTGGGGCACAGAAGTTGAAATATTCACGGCTGCCCAGATTCTGCAGATGGATATTTACACCTACACATTTGGGCAAGGCACTTCACCCGACCAGGACAAACTCTCCTGGGGTAGATTCCCCTACGTGTCTCCTGCAATGGTGGAGGAACAAACAGCCGCACAGAAGGCCGCTGCAGAGGAGTCGAAGAAACGAGTGGACCAGTGCAAACCATACAAGTTCACCAAGGACCAGCCTACACCGCGCGCACTTTATCTGGACAACAGCACCAGGTGTCACTATGCACCAGTGGTTGGATTTAGATGAACGAGTTTACTTTTTTACTTGTGTTTATTTGTTTATTTTGCACAAACTCAAGAAGCTCGCCACTGGTATAATTCTACCTAAAATAAGTTTGCATAGTTTTGCATTTTAATTATGTTTGGAAGTAAAAAACGTTTATGAAGAATACAAGGGAAGTGCTTTGATTTCTTTTCTCTTTTCTTTTTTTAAAACTTTTATTTTGATGCTTTTGAAATTTTGAAGTGTGTACTGGAAAGTTACATTGCCAAGTTTTTTGTTGAAGCCTGTGTGCCAAATGTACACATATAAAGCTGCCATGGATTGTGTCATTTTGTTCTCTGGTTCTATGTTTTCATGTAGCATTTCAATAATGTAATGATTGTGGGTTTGAAAGTTGCCAATAAAAATGTTTAATTTTATTCATTTGTCTGTTTCCTTTGATTGTGTAGTGTGAGATACTGCGTATCACACAGGGATGACGATGGTTCCGAAATATCCTGGAGGTTCCCAAATATCCTGCCGCCAGGTGCAGGATAAATGGGAATGGTTCCGAAATATCCTAGGATTTTTGGGAACCAGTTCCGATTTATCCTGGTTCCGAAATATTCTACGACACCGGGATGCCCAGAAAAGAGCAAGAGACGCTACTTGCAGGGAATCATTTCAAGGGGTAAGGGGGGAGGGGGTGCCAGAGGAATGGTCTCTTCACCTTTGCCAAATTCCATACTACTTGCAAAACCGAAACGCTTAGCAAGAACAAAATATCTTAGCATGTACACCGTACCTGAAATTTAATGTCTGATGGCAAATTTAAGTATCAACGTACATCTTCTGACTTTGAGCCTCTTTTCCTTGCGTGACCGAGGAGAAAAATCATAAGTTGTGCAGAAAGATATCTGCTTGAAAAATTAACAGATACACATGCGGGAGTTCAAGGTCATAAAAAAAAAAACGTGCTCGTTCACCAGTTATTTACGGTCCATATGTATTCAAATTTGAGGTACAAGAACATCTTCTTAAAAACTCACTCTTTTCTGAAAGACAAGTTATCTTTGTGTTTTGCCACTGTTCAGTGTAACAGGTGTGGGTTGGGTGTTGGGTAGGGAGGAGGTGTCTGTTTCCAAATTTTGGTTACAGGCAGAGCTAGCGAAAAGCTTCCACAAACAATGTGCAAATTCTCAGCAGGATCCGGCACTGTCTTATAAAGAACACCAAACAGGGGCGGTCTCTTCGTTTCAGCAGGAGACACCACAGTTATTCAGTGCCAAATACTGGTGTGGAAGGGGCGAAAATGAAATGAAAACGAACAAACAATACTTGGAAGTGAACAAAGGTGAGGCACAGGAGGAACAAAATTACCTTAATCAGGTATCACCAGACTCTCCAGGAGCCGAGAAGGGCGTTTATCATTACAGCTTGGCTAAAGACTCACACATGAATGTTGTTGGAATCATAGGGAGAAGGTCTGGCCTCACGCTTTCGTCTTGAAATTAGAGAGTACTTCAAGTTTCCCATCTGCCATTTTTTTGGTGCGCCTAATTATTCTCTCTGATCATCTCTGCTGCAGACAAAAGTGCTGAGAAATTTCCTAGGGTAGATATTATGGATGTGGCTGGGTGGAATAAATTTCTATTTCGCAGGACAACATAACGGCAAAAAGAACGCAAATATTCAATGACTGGGACTCGACCTGCACAAATTAGAATAATGTAATTTGAACTTTCTCTCTAGGCATTATTTCGCAGGCTGGCTTTTTTTTTTTTCAACAGAAACTTAATCTTTGCAAACAATCACCATTCACCATATATAAATAAATAATTAAAATAAATAAATAACACACAGAAGCATAAATCTGCCTGATGCATTTACATTGGTCTCGCCAATCCTAATCCAACATTGATTTTTTTTAAATTCTTTTTTCGTTGCCATGCAGATCTCTCCATCCGGTACGTGCCACGGTCCTTCATTTCTCAAAAAAAAAAAAACCCGACTCTTCCAAGCTCGATGTCAACAAAGGAATTTAATGAAAAGTCGGATCTGTGTGGTTCGTTTCGTCCAGCAGCAGGATCGAGTACGGAAACAATCACTCTGATCTGGAAAGTTTTCATTCAGAACGACACGGGGGTTCTATGAAATGTATTCGTATCAGTCGTCACTTTATGGCACAAGTTGTTCCATTAATTCTATGGACATTGTCCAAAGTCAAGCTCGATACATGGTTTTCAACATAACACCTGTCCAGTTCAAAAACAAAATCATGCTTGAGCATTATTATGTGTGTCCTCGTGTATAAACATTCTCTTTTGCTGTCCCATCCAGTCTCTGGAGTCTTTTGTGCAAAACTATGGGGCGTCTTCGACTTTGAGATGGGGGGGGGGGGGGAGGGGGGGGGGAAAGCAACCTCTCTCATTTCGGCGTACCCACAGATAGCTAAAATTTCCAATACATTTAGAGCTCTTTCCTCATTCTCAATGATTATCATCTCGTTAGACGAATCCTTCCCTCTCATCCCTATAACGTCAGGACCAAGTGGTACTACGTCGGCCACACCGTCTTCACACGAGTACAGCATTATGAGTGGTATTGTTTAACGGACATGGAACATGATTCTCTATCTTGTCACGTTACGCTCCAATGCCGAGAAGGGCTTGCGGATTAGATGGATACCAATAAACTCCACGATAATGGGACAATCTCTGCTATTGTGCAGCTTCCCGGCAAATATGGGATATCATGCTGAGCCGGTTCATTCTTACCCTCCCACATTTCCACCCCTTTTCTGTAAGACGTCTACCTCTCAATCTGCCGCTAGGCTACTTTTCTTTCTTTTCTTTTTTTTTTTGTAGTTTTTTTTTTTTTAATTTTCTTTAGCTTTCCCTTCAACAGTTTCTGTTATTGTGCACAGAAAGAAAGGCCCTCTCAATGAATAAAATGAAATTTCCTGTCAAGATTTCCCAAATAAAAGTGAATCTGGTGACCTACGGTGGTGAGCTGCTTGTGGCACGCTGACTTTGTTCAGGGAAGAAAGGAATTGGGACATGAACTCTGATTTTAAGTGCAAGTGTGAAATTTTAACATTATGAACTAACAACATTCCCGCCGTCTCATAATTGGCCAACACACAGACTGCCCTGGCAAACACGGAGTCCAAAGTTCTACTGATGAAGTGATACGACGCAGGCGCTAAAATGAAATGTACGATTACTTTATCACACTATGCCAAGCATCTGGATCTACATTTTAGCTATTTAAAATCACCGAATTGCAATGAAAAGCTGAAATCGGTAGATTTCTAGAAGAGAGATATGCGATTAATGAATTCCAGGATCGGCTGAGAACCCTGGATGCGGATTCAAGGCACTACTTAAACTAGACAGACGAAATATTCCTATTGTCTCTCCTGATGTAGCAGCAGAGAAAACGGCATTAAACTACGCAGATTTTCACAAGTTTCCCTAGAGGTTAAACTTTTAACTCTCTTTTCTGAGATCCCAGTGTTTCTTGGCAACTTCTTCAGGACCCACAACCTTTGCAGCATACTGGTGACAAATATAGTATATGTATGACGTTCTTGATATACGTTGCCAAGATGAATTCGAGAACTTAAGTGTTCATTATAATTATTTATTGAATTGCAGCCATCATCTCGTCTGTACTGTTCCCATGCAAAGACGTTATAATGTTTCACCAATCTAGATGCCCCTTAGCTCTGACAATGATTTTTTACCGTGCACTGTTGTCGATGTAACAGTTGGAGATATTTGCAATGGGATAAGATTTTCCGCTCTTTCTCACGCTACTTTTCACAACTTCCTTACAGAGTACCATTAACAAAACGAACAAAATTACACGGACATTCATATGTGAGGCCTAAAGTCAATCATAAAATGGCAGTGTTGAGCGGACCCTCAAGCATGAGGCCGCCATACGTCTACTGCCGCTAGTTATCACGAGGGCCATGGAAAGAGGGTGTGTATGGTATTTCATGAAGTCCTCCTTATCATAAACGTCAGCCGAATTAGTCAAATTGGCAGGGCACGGTCATTATCACCATAAAGCAATAAACGTTACAAGCCGAGTTACAATCTAAGTGCCCCCATTGTAGTTCTCTTGTCCACGCTGGCAATGAGGTCCTAGCTGGAGTAGTAGCACCGTTCTAAAATCCTCCATTGACTGCTTGGTTCTCACGACACCTGCGTTTATTGCTGGTCAGGGCAATTTCCAATAAACACAGGGACTACGTACGTAACCAGCACTACTGAAGGCAGATACCAACATGTCCAGCTTGTGTGAAAGATGTCCCGAAAGCAATCCCATGTGAAAACAACCTGGTCTGTAATAACTGACGAGTTTTGCCTGCCATCACCGGCATTATCACTTATGAACAACCGGCAGCAAGTGTGGTCAATAAGGGAAATAATTATGATTAAATCGCCCGGTTATTTTCACGCGTTTTGCAACATCAGTGCAATAAGCATTTTAATCTAATTCTGAATACCCGCTTCATCTTCATCACCATTATCATCTCCATCAATACCTTACTCTTTCTCTGTCTTCCTCCTTTGGCTTCTTCATGCTTCTCTATCAGAAGTCTCGGTCGGTCTCTCTCTCCCTCTGCATCTTTCCCACTCTTTCTCTCCCTCTCCCCTAGCCAAACACATGCAGAAAACACAAACCAAATCAACCAATGCAATTTTTATTTGCTCCAGCATATAGCACAGTATGATTTTACCTCAGCCCCAATAAGCCGCCACCAAAGCGTTTATCCTAGTTCCAACATTCTAAAAATAAAACTTAAATCACAATAATTCATTTCTTTAAATCATAAAAGGTTTTTTGGCTCGATACGCATAGAACTGTGCAGGCTTTCCACTGCCGATGAATAGAACTTGCACGAAGAAAAAACGGGAGACGGCATTAAAATTTCTCAATGGTCGGCGGAGACTAAAAAAAAAAAGATGTGAATGAAATGTTTCTGAATCTGAATCGCCAAGTCTGTGTCAAGCAAAATTAAAAGAAAAAAAAAGGGGGGGGTGGGGGGGGGGCGCGCACGGAAGAGTTGAAAATTATCTTATTATTTTTCTCGAGGACTTACGCGCGTATGTTAAGGTTATGTGCACAAATGTGTGTCGGCATGCGGTCTGGCCACAGTGCTAAAGAGTGCCTAACCTGGGTATTTCACTATTTGACAGCGGTAAAATCAATTAAGCTTCCAAAGATATAAGATACTTTCATATTCTTAGCACTGAAAGTAATGTTTTGACAAACGTAGCAGTCTTAGTGCAGGAAGGAGGAATGAGGAAAGACCTTTCGTGATAACATGGACGGACAAAGACCGAGAAGTCCTTGACACGATGCAGAATGTACGTAGCACTCCAAGGTTAAACAGATCAGAGGTCAAGAGATGCGGGTGATTACAGACCTTGGGACAAGACCGTAACATCCAGACAGTGCAAAGCAGAGGCGGTGAGGTCAGGGCATAGACGAGATGATGGAACTGTTAGGTTAGGCCTAAACTGTGAACAGAACAAGACAATCGGGACAGAGAATAATCGCCGAGGGCAGAACAGTGACCCAACAGACAGGACACAGACACATTGACACACAGAGACACTACAGAGAAAAAAAAACAACAACGTGATAGTTCAAACACAACGAACAGACCCATTAACACAGTAATAATTAAGACAGAACTGAGACACTGTGGATAGAACAGAGACACTGTCAACAGAACATAAGACACTGTAAACAGAACACATGCAGCTAGAACGACACATTTTTGATAGAGCAAGGGACAATGAAGACAAAACGAGAGACGCGAAAACAACAGGGGTACTGGTGGCAGGGTGGTGGCATAAGGGCGGAAAAGAAAAAGCGAAAAAACACGACAAGAAAAAACAAACAAATAAAAAAGGGGAACAGGGGATTCTGGAAACAGGTCAGAAGTGGCAGAAATTAACGGAGACGCGGAAACTCTTGCGACTGAAGACAAAGAGTGCCCATAAATAACATAAGGTCAGAGCAGAAACGTGGCACGGAAGTGATAACAGCAGTCGGGTGGGGAAGACAAAGCCGTTTGATACGCCGGGTACAGGTACACTCACCCTCATTTTCTCCCCACCCCCACCCCCCAAAACAGTGAGCAGAATCTGGGCTATACCTGAAGGTCAACATCAGCCTCAAAAAGAAATTCAGCAAAAGAAAACAATAAGGTCACTGAAAAGAGACAGAAAGAGAAAGACGGGGGAGGGGGGTGGGGGTGGGGAAAGACAGAAAAAAACACAGAGAGAGAAAGAGAGATGGAGAGAGAGAGAGAGAGACTCTGTGCGGAAAGGGATAGTTTGGGGGTGGGGGAAGAGGAGGTAAGCTGAAAGCATAAAACGAAACCACCAAATTTACATTAATTTTATGGAAAAATTTGTAAAAAAATTAATTTTCATCACTCCACGTGAAATCTAAGACTACGTAGGACGCACTTCTAACAACAAGTTTGTAAATAGTTCACCCTTGCTAAAAAATGATTGCACATGCTGCTACAAAGTATCAAGTGAGTGTAAATAATTCAGTCTTTCTCCTATCATGGCGGTGTTCTGTAAAATTTCTACAACACATAGAACAGGCACGACAGCCCAGGTGTAGAACAACTAGAAACGTCCTACTTTCTTCTTTAGAACCCAAGGGAGACCCATTCACCGGCAAGATGCAAGATTGACATACATAGGTCCTTTCGTCTCATCTCTCATTCAGATTCATATTAAGTTAAACATTAATTGTAAGTCCCGCTCGCGCCGAAGTCTATTGAGAGATTACACAGAGGATTATCTAACAAGGGCCGACGGCACACGATCACTGATCAAACTGAACCACATACCGTAATTCTGAAAAGGCGGACGCCACTCCAGCGGCTCCTCGTCAATACAAACCAGAGAATCACATTGAAACTAAAAACGCTATCGGCACTAAATTTAAAATTGTTTCTGATCCCCATGAAAAATATAATAACATAAACCCCAGATATCCAGTTATGTCACCTACTTAATTTAAATCTACAGAGCCATGTAATCTTTAAAAAGACAATCATTTTTGCATGTCATAACAGATTAGCAAGGCTGCAAAAAAAAAAACTAGCCTTGGACAGAGAAATCACTACACCCATCTACAACTTCCTTGCACCTTCATATGCTGATAAAAGATGATATTTTTTTTCCTCTAAATATGGTTTTCAGAAACTGCTGCTCTTAAAAAAAGAAATGAGAAATTGAAATTGGTACACTGCATGAAACAGATTTTCTGTTTGTTTGTTGTTTTTTTAAAAATAATATTATGAATGATACGAGAAGTTTCTACTCTTCAACTTCCAAAAGATAGCTAACCTGTTCAAAAGATATGTTCAATTTCATTCCGTTTTACAACAGTCACTGCGTTACAAGAAAAGACGTGTTGGACCGTTCTCGAGGGTTTATTTCTCAGTTTAAGAAAGCACATCAGCCATGTTAAATGCATGAAAACAGTATTACATGTACTAAGGTCCTCTTGCACACACTTCAGCATTTGGCATCCTTCCATCTGCTGTTTTGTTTTCCAGACGTCAAGAGAAAATAATGTCTTTGTAATACAGTGCAGGGTGGGCAATTGCCAGATAACTGAACGAAAAGTTAAAGGAAAGCCATAACGAACAGGGAATCATAGCTAGCCCTAATGTCACCCGTATCTATTCGTGTATTTTGTTTTTCAATAGCTCCCTCATGCATCCCAGTCTTTTAGCGGATAAGACGTTAGTTTCACTGGATGGGTGGGATTCTCCAAAGCTGTTCATAATGCCAGCCTACTGTATCATCTCAACACGGGTCAACTCATGGACAACAGTTGCCCAGCTGATTATCAGAGATATAAAATCCCCTATAAAATGGATAGCTAACTTCATCACCAAGATCACACCGCCAGTCAGGAGAGCTGCATACTATAAATATAAGACCTTTGGGGAATCCTTAAAGCCATGGGATTTATCTGGCACAGATTGGAAACTATGATCATCACGAGAGTCCTTTGACAAAACACTGTATGTGTTATAATGAGTTTTTTTAATGTACTGTTGTCGACCTCATTCTGATGTGATAAGAACAATGTCCCATGATTTTATTTTAGATAATCAGATTTGAAATACAAAAAAAAAAGAAAAAAAAACCCAGAAAAATGGAAGTATTGCTTCTTCATGGATTGTTCTCTGTAGAACATAACCTGACCACTATCCAGTGGTGTGCGGCCGTATTGTACAAGTTTGATGATACTTTGACTCATCGAATATAAAATAGCAGATAGATAACCACTCAAATACATCATGGAAACATCAGAAACGAATATGCATCTTTTTCTCGGACTCACTCGCATGACATACAATGTCTGTTGTGCCTGGTGAAAGGAAGTAATTATGTCTGTATATTTTAGAAATTTTGAATGTTTACAGTTACCGGTACCAACTAAAATTCGAACCAAATTCATATCATCCAAGTCATTGCGGTATGTAAGAACAAAAATATAAGTCTTGGTATAAGTCTTGGACAGACATTCTGAAGAAGTTGCACTTTTAGGCTACTACTTTCTGATACGGTGCAAAGAATGTATGATTTTGCTTTACAAAAATTTCTAGGTCAACTGCAACTGTGTAGGACTTCATATCGCCGACTAAATGTAAAGAATAAAAAAATGAGTCCGAGGAACAGGTATCGCTGTCACCATGACGCTGAAACCTTGGGGGAAGACTAAATTGAGTGGGCACGGGGAGAGTCGAGGCGGCACAAGACTCGTGTGAGGCGCTCCGCCAGCGTATCGCCATAACTTGTCTGTCCTAACTCGAGATCCGGTGTGGTGAAGAGTCGTGGGGGCTGGCTAATATTGGCTGAATGGGTGACAAATAACAGTGTTCCCGCGAGAGTCGCTCCTCCAGTGATGGCTAGGACTGCTATGTGACAGCACCCGTGTACTCCGTGTGATACAAATCTCAGTGGTAAATAATTCGTTGCTCTGAACGCCGAAGCCATTTGAAGCCACAAGTTAACAGTGACGTGAAACTTTATCATTTTATTTTCTCTGATGCAACATGTGAAGAATGTTGATTTTAAAGTTTAGACTTCTCCATAGCAAATACATTGTGCGCATGTAACTTGAAGCTGAAATAACATCTATCTATGCAACGCGTTTTATAGCGTTATGATTTGTATGTAAATGTTAATGCTTTTATCTCTCTGACAATCTAACAGTGACTGCCGAGCAGCGTGTTGACTGAAGCCTTATAGCAGAAACTTGCATAACAAGTCAAGAAGATAAGAGCCGTGTGTTAGTGTTTGTATTGGCGTGTGTACGAGATAAGCCAGGCACACCTTGAAGGACACAGGCTCAAGTCAGGCAACTTGAAGTTTCGTGGATACTGTCTTCTGGTGACGTGATAGGAGAAAGGAAAAACAAACATCTGCTTGAAGAAGCCGCGTGCTTACGTCTGTGGGCCTACGTACAGTGGCTTGGTAAAGACAAAACGCTTTTCTTCAGTTTCCTGGCACTGATCTTGACGGCAAACAATAACTGGCCGAGAGGCACTACGTTAAACAAGTTCTGCAGATGCCAGGCACCGTGACATGATCAGGAATTATGCTCAAAAGTTCAACTACATGTGTTTGCAAACATACAGATGGTGTTTATAACATGTAGCTATTGACAGAAGCCATTTGGATTACCAAGGTTTGGAAGCCGCCGAGCCCGTTTCTACTGTTACTGACGTGATCATGAGGCTTTCGTCCCAGACTGGAACTGCTACATTGTCACTGGCTGGTGCCGGAGTCTTCGGCACTGGCCGGGGCGTCAAGCAGTTCATATCATCTCTCTTTGTTCTACTCATTGCTGTGACGTGCACAGTTGGCGAGCAGGTGAGACCCAAGGCCTACATTTTAATTTATGGCAAAGACATCACTCCTGATTATCCTAATTTTAAAAAAAATACTAATAATAACAAAATAAATATAAAATTGAGGGGCGACCAAGCTGAAAGAAAACATACGCTCAGTTCTTTTACATTAAGTCGGTAGACATGAGTATTTGCGTAAAATACGACGGAATCTTTATTTACTGCTAAATTGGGTTCATTAAGTATTTGCAACTTTAGTTTGAGACAGACTATGAATTTTCACAAATCTCCGTAACTACAGCAACACTGATACCATCAATACCATGTTCTCCTTGCCTCTTCCCGATGCCACTTTTTTTTTTTAAATTCCAAAAAGCGTTGGCCGCGTTTCCTTTCTCCAGACTTATAGCTCCTTTTGTATGCTGCCAAACAACACAAATTCTTGGCTTATTTCTACAATGTTAAGATAAACAGTTTCAATGCCGGGTCAACACAGCGTGATCCCTGCCAGAATACCTCTCACTTGAACAATGTGGCATCTGCATGCAATGTGTGGACGAGCTGTTTTTAAAGAAGGAGGGAGACTGGCCGAAGAGAAAGCCAAATTCGGAATGAAAAGACGTAACTAACAGACAACTGACAAACAGTTACGTCGACCTAAGCGATTCAGAATGATATAGTCAGAGACAGAAAGAAACCATGGAATCACATTAGTCGGGGTCATTAATAGTGAAATAGCCGCAAATGTATAAGAAGACTGACGCGTGATTTCACTGCTAAATTGCCGCGATGAATACTTTAGTGTTGCACAATTGCAAGACGTATTCCAGCGCGAAAACACACATCGTTAATACATGTAGTAACATATTAAACATTAAATTTAACTATAGCCCCTGCCGTCTAGTCAGTAAAAGAATACGTGTCAAGGAAGCAGTGTTTAGGGTTACAACGACATAATTATTCAATTCAGCCCCTTTCAATTTGTTGCTGATTGGAAGCCCACCAAGTTGTATATTTAAATCACCTTTTATTTATGAATGCACAAAGGTGGCACACAAATAGACAGACAGTTCATTGATAGTCAAAATAAACGTGAAGGGAAAATTCTTCAGATTAATTTAATATCACGTTAAGTTCCAAGACCGAAACGGTGAGTAAAAAGCTTGTAATGCATGAATCGACCAGCACTGTTGTGTATCTGCAGCATGAATGAATAAAAAGGTTTCTTGTCTATGAATGTCTACAAATTCAGTATTTTCACATGGACATAATCATATGTGTAGGAAAGTCAACATTTATTCTCATGCGAGGAAGAACGTCGGTTTTGTGGGAGAATGTCGTGTGTCGAGTTTACATGAAATGTCGGAACTGGACCAGAGGTAGGCAACAAGCAATTACACGGCTAACAAAAGGCTGGGGAAATGTCACCTAATTTGTCATGCGCCCCCCCCCCTCTCCTATTTTCCCATTCTAGCTATAATGTCCCCAGTTTACCTCGCAATCCAGTCCGGTTAGAAGCAGATAATTATATTACAGCCAGTGGTGCGCAGTGCATACTAGGCATATAACTTCGTGCAAGGCGCTGTCACAGCAGGACAAGGTTCGCACTGTGTGTGTAATGCAATGTGGTGTAAGGTGGTGGAGCCGCGGAAGGTGCAGCAGTCCAATGCATTCATGGCGCTCCTGCTGAAAGGTGTTGGCTGTTTTATGAATGAAAAGAAAACAGACCATTCCTGACAGTTTATTTAGGGGGAAGGGGGCGATGACAGAAAGGAGCACGCGACTGCCAAAGAAAAAAAAAATTCTGGGATTTTCCGACTATTGCCGTGATAAAATGCACCTGCTGTTTATTTCATGGTGATAAAATCTTATATAATCACTAAAAATGCTCGTACTGGAGTGCCATACAAGCCACAACACCAGATTTTATCGCTAACACTATAATACATGTATTAAAAAAAAAAATACAACACACACGCACGCCGATACACATACATAAACACATATTCACACACAGTTTGAGTCACGAACAAGGTAGTGCCCTAGGCTGTGCTTTTGCTGTACTTAATGAAGCTACAGCCTTTAGTGCACAAGCGGGCCGGTGATCTTTTTCTTTCTCCCCCCCCCCCCCCCCCCCCCAAAACCATCAGGCCATGGGTTTGCAGTTTCCCACTGTTTTGAAGGGCTGAATGCTAATTGCCAGGACCTACCCAGTTCTGTTTCTGGATCTGGTCGCTGTCCACTGCACAAAGGGAACATTTTCCTTCTCACCTTTCCACGGTTGTTGGATTGTGGTACATGTACTAAGTAAAATGTGGACTCAATCATGAAAAGTCATTGTACATCATAATATATGAGTATGTCATTTCTTCACTTCGGGTGAAGCAATTTCTAATTTTAGCATCCAGGACTGCGACACTAGGCATACAGGGATGATTTTCGTTAACAGTTATAACAATGTAATATTGTAAGCCAACGGTGCACACGATATACGCTTCCTATACAGACCTACACATGTATTTTACACGTATTTACATGCAGACATGTAGACTTTATCTAACGCGACACACAATACATTATTATATCTGTGCTATTTTGAAATTTACAAAATAATAGATCACTTCAGGGGGAGCTCAGGCATGACTCTTTCTAGCGATGCGGAGATCGGATATCATTAAAAAAAAAAAAAAAAGCAGCTCATTCACATGATGGCATACAACGCTGGCTTTACAAGGGACGGGGAAAAGGCTTTCTGGGCCAATGACAGTGGCCCTGGTCATTTGACCCCAAAGTCTCTGTGGTAACAGAATCTTTCAAGTGAAGATGAATGTCCGTATTATCAGGGGAAACTCGAAACACCGTGACACAGTAACCGGTCGGTTCAAGCTCTCCCTCTCTGTATTCTATTCCTTCACTTTTTCTCTGCTCCGATTATTATGTAGCTCTTTCTCCGTCACAGTCTGTCACTCACTTTGCGTGTTTTTGGGGGCTGTTGTTAGCGAGGCGTAGTGTTATACTAGAAAGCTATGGTTGTTACAGTGAGCACAACACATTATTTTCTCTATTTGGCTTTGTAATTAGGCTACATTCCCCTAACAACATCCGTCTGTTTACGGTCAGTATTTTCGCTCTTCGTTTACAAGCTCCGCCCTTCTCTTTCCCCATCACATCTTTATTATTACAACATCAGCGTTGGGCTTTCTGATACCTCTCTTTCTCGGCTTCTACTCATATCTTTCTAAAGACAAAGCCTGCAGCATTCCAGCATTATTTGTTCAAACAATGGCAGACATGCAACTCTGTTAAAAGCCTTTTGAGTTCATTTTTAAATCTTCCAGTTTGCTTTCCTTGGTCAACACCCATGCCGTGATAGCTCTGGAACGTCCCCGCGTTTACGACGGTTTTTACGCCCACGATATCCCTTGACCACTTTGTGGCCGGGGCTTCCATGTTTTATTATGGACAATGAAAAAGGCTCCAAATCTCACCCTGGTACTTCATTCGGACAATGAAAAAGCCGATCCTTAACCTCATGGACAGCTTCATCTGATAGAATCTAAGGCCTTAAACAACAGAGGTAGAGCCCTGGGCTCTGTCGCCTTGTCTGCAGAAAGGTTCCGTGTGGGTGTCGAGTTTTGTTATTGCTGTTATTGCTTATGGCGTGGAGATATATCACTACATGTATTATGTTGTTACGAAAGTCTGCATTCTTAATTGAAAACTCACCTTGAGTGATATCATAACGTACTGCATGATAGGTGCATGAACGTGCCATTTCATAGCAGTGTATAAAAATAAATAAACAAAAGCGCAAATAATTTTTTTTTTTTAATAAACAATCACATGAAACAAAACAAAACAAATGAACCAACGATTCTGATACAATACTGTTTCAGCATTACTATGAACATAACATCTCAGATTTGACAAAAACAAAAAGGGGGGGGGGGGGGGGGCAAAATAAAAGCGTTCAAGTACTTGGAACAAAGACACTTGCTATGGCCAACAATCCCTACGGCGACTTGTTTAAAAAAAAAACCCACCCCAATCTGAGTCGGTACGTGTACATAAAAAAAAAAAAAAAATCAAAGGCCTGGCAGTTCCCAGGTTCATGTCTGAACGTCTGGAGTATGGCTGTGGTCGTGGCTGGGAAAATACGAGTTAACACACGTACAGAAATCAATACCCTTGTTGTGTCTCACCTGAATTTACATAAATTAAGTGTGGGGGTCCTGAGACTTACTTCCAGCTTGAGACATCAAAGTCTTCAAAGTTGTACAGGATTAATTTGGTGTTCGAAACACCGTGTGAGTAAACATACATTTTTTTTTTCAAGGTGGAAAAGGAAAAAAAAAGGTGTAGAGTATGACGGGGGAAGGGGAAGGGCTAAAAACAATAACTGAACTTATGGGGTAGAGGATTTTCGCTGCCATTCTTATGCGTACAATGTTTTGGTCGGCTAAACAGACGCCATGTTTGTGCGCAGTGTTAATAGGTTATGCAAATGTAATTCCTCAGTTTAATTTTGTTCAGGTTTCTACTCAGAAACCCTTTGAATTCTCTCGAACTACTCGTTATGTGAAGTATTTATCCGTCCCCAACGAGATACTCGTTCCTTTCGTTAGGTAAAAGGTGGCACGCAATCTCCAGAACTCCTTCGTCGATGACCACTGCGTCTGTTTATTCGACATTTGAAATGTTTCGTGATTAAGATTTCTAGAGGCACTGATACTGTCAAGGAAACATCCAAGCAGCCGGAAGGCATCTTTACCTGACAAGGCGAACGCCAAACGTACTATGCGCTCGCTAATCTTTAAAAATTACAGGCTCTGTGTCTAAACGGTACTTGTGTTGCGACTGTGCTCCCATGCCAAGCCTTGTAACAAAAGCAGACTGCAAAAGACGGGACATGTTGGATGATTACAAGTTTGGCCGGTGTATGGGGTCAACTCGGATGACCATCATTACTTAGCCATAAACACAGATGTTGCAGGACTAGCTTGGTCCACTCCTATGTCAACTGATCACCACTGCGGAGGAGGGCTTGTAGAGGTCTAAGAGTTAAACTGTGGTATTACACTGTCTTAGCTCTATCGGCCCGACCAACAGTAACAGATGGGAGACCCAGGTATTCCGAGTATTACGACAGCACTAGAGTGGGGAGGGATCAGGAAACAAATTAGAGGATCTGCGTCACGACCATACCTGTAGAAACATGCCGAATGGGAGAACTAGAGAACAAAATTGCTGCCGGGAAACCGTTAAATATTCATGCCACAGATATTTTAAATGTGATGACTGTTCGGTTATAAAGACCCCGGCCTATGCCGTACAACGGCTGTCACAAATGGGGAACTAAAACTGCAAGATTCGATACGAACCTTTGCCAAAACATCCATGTTCACCGTAATTTCCAGGGCTGTTATTTTTCAGATGATCACTGTCAAACACTGAAAGTTCAAATGTTGACAATGTTCATTATGTTGAATTTTCGACATTAGCTAAGATATTACTTATGCAATATACGTCTACGTTTTCTGACACATATACCATTTTTCCACATATTACACGCCGGCTATACCATTTCTCGCCTTTCGATGATTTGAAATTTTACATGACTTCTTGATGATAAAAGTGATAAAAACTATGCCAAGACAAGAGAGAGGTGTCTCCGAGTCTAGACTTACAATTGTATATATGTATAAAGTTCACTTGCAGCAAGCTATCTTTGATGCTGAAGCACGGTTAAGTCTGAGTCATTAGGTCACACTTTCTGCATGTTTTATTACTAAAAACAGCCCATTCGGAATGTTTATTTGGTCGACGATGGCCTTGTGATATTGCCGGAATCCCCCTCAGAAATACCCGATATACGCCAATGCCGCCAAGGAATTTCATCTTGGCAAAACCCGAGGTCAGGATCTGCATACGTAACTAAACGTGGATATATCTCGCCAGTCCATAAAAGTGCCCGCATGTAATGGGCTACTTGGGGCAAATTTATTCAACGCCAGTGTGCAAACATATGAAAGCAATGCAAGCCTTAAACCGAATAGATAAAAGAATTCCGGTTCTAATACGTCTGAGGCACAGAATGCGGGACACTGAACCCGCCGGTGCAGGCTGAAACCAAAGAATGCCATGAATGAACGGTTTATCAAACGTCCTTTTTACACGTAAATGGTTGCATTTTAACACGTATTTTCTCCCAGTCCTTTTTCGAACACTGCATTGGCAGCATTTACTGCATTGTGCATGGCACGCGTCTTAGAAACCTACATGTTTTTGTAAAAGCTATACTGACAAAGGTTCGCCATTTACAAACCAGTTCGCCATATACAAACCAATTCCCAAACTATATTAGTCTACTAGCCTTTTCGCCCTTATCTCCCTTCGGCACGAGAGCTAATTTGCATACTTTGCACAAAACATCTACAAATACTCTCTTTGCCAGATAGACTGTAATGATATCTACAGTTCCCTTGATCCTCGATGTATATCTATAAATTCAGATCCGCTGACAAACTCATGTATACTAAAACCAGAGGGTTTTGCAGTGCTCAGTTTGAACCAGGCTTTCAAGCTATTTAGCAAACTAGAGGAGACCAGGCAGATATCCCATTCCTGCTACTGGGCCATTTACTGTTTGTACATGTATCATTATGACGCTCGTGACAAAACGAAGGACTCGGAGGGTTTAAGGAGGACCAGGGAAATGACAAGAGTGGGAGGTGATTAGGTGATTAGAGTATCTCTTAGGGTACTGGGAATACGGTACGATGAGCAACGCTGTCATCTGCCTGTCTGATCAAATGACAGGAGGATGCGTAAACAAGTGGTTCTCAACCTCATGGTCACAGTTCTGAAACGACAGCATCAAGCCCCTTCAACACTATTTGCCGTTTAGCTAACGAGCCCATCATCGAGAACACAGCCCGGAGGTCTCATGGCTGAACTTCGGTATTATTTCTATAAAGAAAATTGGCTTCGTTTCATGTCGAGTGGAAGATCCATGTTCCGCAAAAGAGCCTGTTAGAAAGTGATACCTTGCGGTTTTGTTTCGCTTCGTGACTAAAGAAACTGCTCGAAACTATCCGCATTCAAGCAGACGCTAGTTTTATGCTCGAATCATCTCCAAAAATGAAAAGCCTGCATCCGAAATAGCTCATACTGTTTATTGAAAAATGAGAAATTCAAATTTCCATGTGCATTTCCCCGAATCTGTGATTCGTCCAGAACTAGACACTTTTTTCTAAATGCATTCGGACATGGGGGAAAATATTTCGGCTAAAGATCAAGATTTTATACTCTTGCCCATTTCAGGAATAATAATTTGTGATTGGACGTCACAAATAATACTAGATCCGGTTTTAATGTTGATGAAAACATGGTTCAAATAATCTTTAAACAATGGAAGGTGGGGATATGCTCCTAAAACATCATACATCAGAAATGAGTAGAAGATCTATTCTTCCATGAGAACAGAAAACAGAATAATTGTATCTTGGCTCCAATCTGAATTATAGCCAGAAATAATGATATGCCCTGGGTTCTTAAGAATACAAGATACAATACAACTGCATCCGGTAAATAATGAATATCAAAGTCCATGGCCCTGAAGTGAGAACAATGGGACAAAAACATCCGCGTTGAGATGCAAACAATGGAGGCATGGGCAAACACAATAGTGACAGAAGGTGCAGCTAAGTTCATTTCTAGATCTGGGGGAGTAGAGAAAAAAAAATGTAAATCTTTCACTGTTAAACGAAAGGCTGTGGGACTCTCGATACAAATGCAGAAAATAGTAGTAATTAAGTAAGTCCACCCATCCCCTGGTTCCGTTGACCCTGAAGACGGGGGTCATCTTGACAAAGGTCAGGTTTGCTTCAATTAACTGTCAGCGATCCCACTCCGCGGTCCTCGGGCGCCTCTCTGTACGGCTGTACCCGGGTAGATCTAGCATTGTTCTTCCTGCGCAGCGGTACCGGGCCTATTGTTCTTTCACCCAAAGAATTGCTACTTTCGGGAAAGGCTTATAATGGCGTATAAGATCGCTTTTCTTGAGATGAAGAAGGTTTGATAGAGTCCTCCGTCCATTGAGAGCTTTCAAGCGGCGTAGAAAGGAGTCTTGCTTGGCCATGGGACCGTGGTAAATGTCCTCTTCACGCTTAAATGGCCCGTGCTTTCTTGTTCTCTCAAGTTAACAATTGGTACACACAGTCTGACCAGGAGAACAATAGCCTGACTTTCTTGGCAAAAAATTAATATAGTATTTTGTTTGCGAGTAGGAGTAAATCGTCTTGGTCTCCGCGCCCGCCTTTCAGATCTTTTTTTTTTATTCCTTAATGGCAAAGTAATTCAGTAAGGAGCCGGTAGGTCTTTGTACAAGAGCAGGTGCTTTAACTGTCAGAGCATGTGGCCTACGTTTCTTGAGAGTTTGAAACAATACCAATATAGAATATCCATTTCAGTGGACATAACTGCTCAAGGGGGCAATGCGACAGACTGAAAAGGTTGAGTTCTAGGGTAAATAACATCTACGACTGTGAACAAAAGTGAGTGTCTTTTCGGAAGTTCATGACAGCACCAATGATAAAATTGACGAAAGACAAGTTCACAAGCCCTATCTTTGGCCATTACACTTCTATAGTTTGGAATGTAACAAAGTATGACTGGTAGTGAAGTTGAACTGAAAAAGAAATAACATACTTTTATAAAATTTTAAAACTCTCCCAGTAACACAATCATTGTAAGAAAAGTTTACCTAAGGTCATAATTTTATCACAGTGAAATATAATCATTGGCCCGACAAAAAGTATTATTTTAATGTTTCGCCCGCGATAACAAATACTTGCCGTTTCGAGCTACTCTGCATGATAAAAACGGAGAAGCGTAGGTTTTGTGCTGGCGAAACCAACACCATTCATTTCGATGTTGGAAGTAAATTACGCCACGGTGGGTGTTGGGTAGGAACGATCTTGGATAACATCGAGGGCTTACGGGTGCTATAGAAAAGTTAAACTGCGAGAGAGATTTTCAGTGATGATTAAGATGGCAAGACGAACTTAATAAATAAGAAGGCGTAATATGAAACTGTATCCACAACAGACATTAGAAAGTACAATGGAAATGGTTTGACTTAAGATAAGATGGGTTTGGCTGCATTGTATATCATTATGAAGTAGGTCATGTTATTTATAAGAGAGGGGGAGCATAGCTCACGACCCCGTAGTACCCCAAGCATAGAAAGGTCACCGTAGCCGTCGGCATCTCTGTCTGTGAGTGACACCCGTAATTTCAGAGGCCTGTAGGGGCATCTGGACAAGGGATTACCGAAGTGTTAGATAGAATTTATGCTCCTGCATAGAGAATGACGTAAATCTGTCGGTCTTTTTTTTTTCCCTTGCCTCCCCCCTCCCCCAAATCTCCTTCCGTCCCCTTTCCCGATCTGTGCTCCTGTAGGCGACGCCTCTCTCTCTCTCTCTTCTTCCTTCTCCTCCTCCTCAATAATGCAGTGCACCCTCTTCTTATTTCCCTCAAAATAAAAAGCACCGAGATGGTTTTGTCCTGCAACGAGTGGGCTAATGCTTGGGTCATCTCTCCCTCTTCTCCAACGTTATCCTGGCACATTGTGTCACAGTTGCTATCACGTGAAGGAACAATACAGCAATGTGTTTGTTCGTCATTAAGTATTCCTTGGGTCAGGCCTTTGGGTGACACAGACACATCATAGTGTTGTTTTTCTTTGCTCCTGTCGCCTTCACGGGTAAATTACAATGCGCCAGAAATTAAACTAAGGCTATCGAGTGGCTGGGATAGCGCCTGAAAAGAGGGTCAGACCACCAGGCCCAGAGAACTGGAGTGGCCTGGGGTGATGGTCCTATTATGACTCCAAGTTTCCCATCCTTTGGGAAGTTAGCCAAAAAACTATGACAAAAACGAGGATGGCAACGGTGTTATCTCACACCATCTGTTGGTGAAGAGCCACGAGTGCCATTGTCATCGCAGGGATGGGATTAAAATAGTAACAATCTCAAAGTTTATTGGTTTCGGAATTTCTTTGTCTAAAGACGACACGCTCACGCCCCCCCCCCCCCCCATTTTAAATTCGAAAAAACAAATTTTAAAAATTCAGATTCGAGGAGCTCAATATCGTTCTACATTGAATCATGAATGACATTGTACATTATATAAGAAGATAGACGATTTGGGAAGAAAGACACGGCGGGGCAGAAGGGGTGGGGCAAGCAAACTGGGCCCAACATAAAGAGAATGTTGTCTTAACCACTGTTGTTTTACTGTTACGGCGTAAAGTGTCGCATTTCGACACCTGGCTTTGTCACAACTGCGTTCATATTTTATTGCCTTCGACTTGTGTTTGTTTTATTTCGTCTTCAGTGTTTTACAACTTGTTTTTGACCGACTACCTGTGCTCTTTGACACCGTAAGACGTGCTATAAAAATTGTCAATGCTCTGCTGGAAACAAAAATATCTCCTTACAATAATATTTGTTCAAACTATATAGAGGTAAATCATCTCGTTCACCTGTTGGGCGACAACAAACCCAAGGCAATACTTAAAATGAAATTGCACAACGAGGTAACGGCCGAAGTGAGGACAAAACATATGAAAGGGGGTGACATTATGTTTTCAAATCTTTCCGGTTTTTCTTCTTTCAGAACCCGTTGAAATACGCGGTTTCTGTGGGAGAGGCCTTCGGACACATTCGCCATCAGTTATGTGTGGCCAGTGTGTAATTATCCATGTTTTCAGGGCCAGGGTTGAATTTATGAATCATACTCAGGGGTAGCGGATTTGGCTGGCTTTATGTGTGCCTACAAGGTCTAAAATTACAGGTGGGGCATTGAAGTAACGCTGTTTGAGACCTGTACTGCTGTTGAGCTTTATCATTGAAACTCACAATGACTTATAAAGTCAAGACTGGATTTGACTGAATACGAGAAGCCGTGTCTGTTCAGCACTGGGATCTCCATAGTGGGCCCCAGGGAGAAGGCTTTACTAGTGTCACAGTATGGGGCCAGTTCCGACTCTCCCACTATTAAGACCATCGAAACCATTATTCTTCTGGTCTTCTTTGTATGCTGGCTCAGCGTAAACCATTTGCCGTTGTTTCAAATTGTTAAATAAAATAAAATAAAAACGACCGCTCATGTCTGAAGGCGCGGAAATGCGGCACTGATATTTTTTTCATTTATCTACGTCGGTTCTTGTGAACAATAAACAGAATAATGTATGTAGTCAGCTTGCTTACTGACAACTAATCGTATGACCTGGTTTAACAAGTTTTCGTACGGTGAATCCTTCTTTCAAATGAATAAAAACTGACCTGGAGTTTCCACAAGTTTCGGCGGAGGAAAGTGAACAGTTTTGAGTTTCACTTCCGCCATGGACACAATACTAAAAATTCTTTCAAAGCCAGCTATTAGAGTTACCTCAACTCCTGCAGCCTTTCGAATGTTGATCAGGTGCACATTGGTTGGAGAGATGAGATAAAAAGTAGAGGAGGGATAATGAAGAACGGGGAGTGTCAGTCATCAGCAAGAAGGACGAGCAACGATTCGATCACTCCACTGTGACCGCCATATATCTATTTCAACAATGAAATGCGGTTACATCAATTCATCAAAACCCGTCCTTCACCTGGCCTATTCAAATAAGAATGTTGGTGGACTTGAGCAGTGACTTGATATAGACCAGATCTTATACCAGAGCCGGCATGTGTTTTTTTTTTTTTTTTCCCTTTCTTTTCCGGGAAAATTCTCCTACTCTTAATACTCTTATCGCTTTGTTTAGTGTTCTGAATAATAAAAGATATAGTTATAGGTCCAAATGCAGACTGCAATCATTCTTACACGTTTTCTTCATTTGTTTCAAGATAACAGAAAACAGGTATAACCGGATCTCATCAAGCTAACGTCATACTGAAATGCGTGTATAAGTGTTCTGGGCAATAAGATAACGCACGGACTAGCCCTGTGCGACTCTGAAACTTTGATATTGAAAAGTTCCGCATAACACTGTCGCTATACTCAACCATTAAATACTTTCTTCTGGCAGCTGTATTAACGTGGCCTCTGAAATCTGTTATCACTAACACATCACCCGACGTGCCTTACTGAGATTTATCCCAACACAGCCCGCTTGTCAAACTGGCTCTCCGGCTGTGGTAATCTTAAGGCCCATTTTGAAAATGGCTGTCCCTGGTTGAGCCGTTGGGTTAAACTACTGATAAAATATCTGAGTGACAAAGAAAGGCCAGTTTTCTATACGGGGTGACATAGTTAAGTCAGCTCTATTTTGTTTGCATTGTAACATCATATGGCATCTTAATGGAATTATTGTCCTCGTAAATGGCAGGTGTTTGTGATGAAAAAGAAGTGAAAGGCTTGGCTCGAGTTTGTATAATGATCGTGATGGGTGTGTACGGTAAAGTTCAAAATGCGCCGCGCGCCAGTAAAGATCGTAGAAGTTTGTAGGTAGTATTCAACCAACATAATAAGTCAATTTAGTGCAACCGAGACGAAAGCTGTTACATGCAACTGTTACGTTTTCAATGAAGGCCTTTGAGAATACGGATTACAACTAGACAGAAAACAACATCGGAACACTGAAATTGAAGCGCCCGGCAACTTCCTACCACTCATCACATTAGCGTTTTGATCCAGGGGCCTTCTTTGCCACTAGTGCGTGCCTTCCACGTACTGGTTAGGCGATTAACGACATATATATTTCACTCTTTCATCTTTGCGTCCTTTATTAAATCACATTTACCCCACCCCCTCCTAAATCATTGCTATGGCGCCACACGAGTGCCCTGCCAGCAGTCTACACTTAGCCAGTTCTGTTGTTAAAAGATTGACAAATCAAACAGCGCTGGCGACAGCTGCGCGGATGCAGAATGAGGATGCTTCTATACAACTTAGCGACATAAAAATGTATATATTTCGTCATGGACCCTGAACATTCACTTTGAATAGATGGACGGGTTTGTGACAGAGCTAGGCTTATCATTATAATGAAGCATGCCACAATCCCACTGTCGTCTCCCCCGAAATGTATTATTGAAATTGACTGGGTTTTTTTTTTCCTTTGGCTTTGGGGTGGGTCGGGGTTACCATTGTTCTCCCTATTAACATAATGATCCTTGCACAAAGTTTATGCGTCTCAGATGTGTTCATGTCTCCTATTCACCAAATCTCTTTCTTTTGACAATACAAGTCATTTATGTATGCAAACAGGTGTGAAAACCCGCGTAACTTTGTACCAATACTAGGTCAGAACTGGAAATTCCATATGAAGGAGATTTCAAGAGTCAAGATTACATGGTTTATATTACATAATACATTTTTTATTACAATATTTAACTGTCTTGGTTATTGACGTTGTAGCTGAGTCAAGATTACATGATTTATACAATTTTTGTTAATTAGTTTTCCAACTCGACATGGCTGAACCAATCAACTTATTAATTTCTTAACACAATATGATGTCAACTCTTTTCCAAAATCGCCAATCTGAAGTATAAGACAACTCAGTTGGACACTACCAAACAGGGGCAGCTGTTGTTGTCTATGTAGTCTGGTTTTTACGACATAACGCGATGTAATTAACTTTCAGCATGCGTGAAGATTCAGATTTCGCCTCTATTATTCCCCAGGTCGCTATCTTGAAATGAATGAGAGTGGCTTTTGAGTTCATAAACTGGCCGCTCTCAGAGAATATCTTTGTAGGAACTGACAGTAAAGTCTTATGGTGTTAAAAAAAATGATCTGGAGGAGAGTACCACCAGAATGACAATGCAATGTAATTTATTCATTTTGAAAAATCCCAGTTATGTAAATATTGCTTGCTTGCAATTTCATGCCACCATGCCAAAAACCAAAAACTTTTCCCACAGAAACTTCCGTTTTCCTTTTGCGTTTTACTGTATCACTTCTGTATTATTTCTTACACGTGGCTTTGCTACATTCAACTTTTTCTTTTTGCCATATTTTGTCTTCGCAGTAACATTACTCATACCCTTTAATGTTCGCAGGTGCCAGCATTCGCCAAGTTAAAGGCCTACTATCCAGGTTATGCACGCTTTGGCGGCGTATTCCACAATCATGAGCTAGTGAACGCTATTGGCTGCGACACCAACCTTCTCTTACACGACACCAGTGCCTTGCGACTGTCAACGGCGCTCAATAAGATAGGAGGTGTGCACTCACTCGGCAAAGAGCTCATTAGACTGTCCAAATATGGACGTGACAGTGTCACGGGGCGTGATGGGCTCCAGTACATTTACCATCCTATCGCTTACGGGCCTTATCTTGCCGATAAATATGGATATCCAACAGTGTCCAAATTACATGAGTTGGATCCGCTGGACACGAAGAAGGTAACTAGCCTAACATAGGACAGTAAATAAAGTCATTTATTTATTTATTATAAAGGCAACCAGACGTCAGCAAAATCAGCGCTACTAGTTCCCAATGTCTAAAAAATATATCTACATTTGAGTTTTTCTGACAATATGTAGAACTTTAATTCCAGAAGACAAATACAAATGTCTCTCTAAATGTCTATCCATTATTAGTAACTGATGGGTGCCTCCAGTAGGATCAGATATGACAGCTTCATTAATAGCTTTGAAATGGACACCAGGAGAATAAGTATGACGGGGCCCAACGTATCACTGGCAGATGAACTTTACAGCACGATACCGTGAGGCAGTGTTAATCACGCCCATGTATATCGCAACTGTTCGTTCTTAATTTCTTCTTGTTGTTTTCGATAACCATGAGTGACATTTCTTGTGCTTTTTTTCTCCTTATGACAGAATTTCTGGGGCAAGCAAGGTATCCTCAGGGTGATCACATACACCAAAAAGATGAATATGCCCAAAGGGCATGTGGCTTTGTGGGACTGCAACCACTTCCACGAAGCTAAAGATTGGATTGCTGGACACAGCCTCATAACTGTGGAGTTCTGGGAGTCTCCAGGTATGTCGAGCACCACCTGGTAATTGTATGGTCCAAGTGTTAAAAATCTCGTTGTGATCAAATCTCATTCACGATGCTTATAAATTCCTGTTGGAAATCAAACCATTAAAATAAGAAATGCTTACAAAAAAAAAAGTGCACGCTGAGCAATCTTGACATTCAGTGGATATGCCTCAAGCTCATTAGAATCTGTGACCAGCAAAAATGCAATGTCAGGACACAGACTGGAACAGAACAGCAGTAGGGTAATAAATGTGAAATGATGGGTGGGCCAACGATTTTAGTGCGGTATTGCAGTGACATCACATAATCGTGTACTTCACTATCTATTGCACTTAAGTGTAGAATGTCTTTTCCGTTTGTTTTTTTTAATTTTCTTGAATATTAAAAATATTTGCTAAAAACAGTGTAATTTTCTGTATAATTTTGCATTGTGAAATAACATTGATATTTATTACTACTTCCATAAATTCTCTTTCAAATAAATGGATCTAATTCATGTGCTTAAACTGCACAATAAACATGCCTTTGAATCTGAGAAGTAACACTCCTGTAATCTAATGTGACCTTATCAGAAACATTCAATTAACAAATTCGTGACCTTATCAGAGATAATTAACAAATGCGTAATGTATTTTCATCCCACAGACTCAGACTGCAGTCATATGTCTGACATTCAACCACCACCAAAACAGCCCAATGTTGCCAAAATATTGCACAAGCTTCGGCCTGGAGCTAAACCTGCCAAACTCCGCCACAGGCACTGGGAGAAGAGATTCATCAAGAAATACTACCAGCTTCACAAGACAAATCAGGTCCACAAGTAACGTCCTTGTGGCAGAACCCCCTGAAGCGGGGAACCAAGCTGTGCAATAATAAATCTCTCTGAGGTTTAACAGTCATGGAAACCTCCATGAACTTCATCGACCATGCTGAACTTGGTGTTTTCGACTGTTCAATGACTGATGATGGGTTTATAAACCAAGCAACTGGACACCAGAATAGCATTGCTCTAAAAACGGAATAAATCCCCCAGCATATAATGTCAGTGTCATTATTTAATGACACCAACACAGTCAAATGACTGCAACTTCGTCAATTGCTGACATAATTACACGTTCCAGGCTTCTCTTTTAAACACTGCCAGACCAAGTTTCCATCATCTAAATCTACTTGTTAAACGTCTTCCACAACTGCATTTAATTTCCATCAACGGCCGTACCAACGTGCACCTTTTAAAACAGAGTAAAGAACAGTGTCTGTGTCCTGGACAGCCAACAGATATACAATGTTTGAAAACTTCAGCTCCAACACAATCAACATAAAAGACACAATGATTTTCGATGCTGCATGAAGCATTCTGCACTACCAACTAAGCTAGCTTTAAACCATTTTGTACAAATTTCATATCTGCTCAATGATGTGTCTTTTGGAGGAGGATCAGGATGGGTAAGAACTTTGAAAAAAAATAACAACTTACAACGGTTCAGTCTATGCAATGATCTAGATTTTCCATTTGATACTGAAACCTAAACCTATAAAGTTATATTCTTCGGCTGAGGAACACCAATTGCCAAACTCACAAAAGTCTGAGAAACAAATTTTAGCACAACTGGTAAACGTACACTTTCAGTTAAGTCTATAATGACATGTTATATGCACTAAATACCGGTCTTCCATTCCTGTTTTAAACCATCTTTTTCATAAAGCTAGCAACATACCCCCTTGCTGTGCTGCTGTACAAAGTTATCACATCTCAGATCAGACAATAATCCGAAGATGTCAAAGTGCCTCATCAACCCTAGACAGTGGCTTGTTGAAAACGTCTTTGATCTGTACAATTAAATACTGAGTGATACAATAAACTTGGTCATGCTTGAATGGTTTCTCTTTCCCACTTTTTTTTCACAAAGAACTCCAGCTGAAAAGGTAGCTTCCAAGATATAAATGTTCTTTTTGCAGTTACTGCCATAAAATATAAAAAATAAAAAATAATATCTGCATGAGTTGTCATTGAAAAACTATGTGCCTTTATATTAAACATAAATATTCATAATGTGCATCAATGGATTTTTACTTTCAATAATACCTGATTCATTTCAGCCAAACCTTCAATACAAAATGAGCAATATCCCCCTTATAACAGCATTGTTGGTACAAAAGGCATGATTTGATGGCCATAATGACCCCCCCACCCCCCCCCCCCCCAAAAAAAACCAACAACAACCACCTTTACTAATATAACCACTGCACTTACTCGGTGAAACTAGAAGCAAGAGTATCTAATAAGAACTGTCATACCTCCACAGTGTAGGCAGCATCAAGTTAAGTTTTGTGGAGAATATTTTCAGGTTGATCACTAGGTTTCACTTTCTTTAAGACATAAATCTTAACAATAGCAAGCATACGATACTGCCGATAGTCGTCTTTACCAGGGGATAGAGTAGGTAGCATCAGGGACAAAATATGATTCCAAATTATTACAGGAATAGTCTGATAGTTCCGCCATCCATTTTTTTCCTTTTCTCGAATGTGTTTGAGAAACTGAAATTTAATCGTGTGAAAATGAATGAAATGACCACACCCTTCATGTATATATGGACAGAAAAGAGTTATTTTATCCAATGGCATTTACATATAACCCACACAAATCAGAAATCACAATGAAAAAACACACACTTTCCCCTCTTGCATACAACCAATGAGTACAGCAGCATTTAGTTACAATATGATGTTGACATGTTCAGTCATTAATTATTTGTGTATACTTTTACTGCTGAATTATGATAATTATTCTCTGGTCATTGTTTTGTATATATGAGAGAGAGAGTGTGTGTGAGAGAGGGAGAGCGGGAGAGAGAGAGAGGGAGAGCGGGAGAGAGAGAGAGAACAAGAGAGAGAGAGAGAGACTATGAACAGGAAGAAAGAATACACAAAATTGTGAGAATGAGAACGAAATGACAGAAATTGACCTAAGGATGAAAATGATGTGTGAAAGACATGTATGCTGAAAACAAGAGACAAACAGGGGGGAAGATACTGTGTGAATGTGTTCTATGTCCTGACATAATATTTTTCCATAAATAAACTTGATTTGAATGCCTAATTTATCCCACTCCTAATGAAATGCCATGATAACTTGTTATTTCTCTTTCATAATCTCAATGTTATGAAAACTGCCACTGCATGTTATATTATCCTCACCCTAAATATCTTGGTCAACTTATGTATGAAAGAAGAAACTACATGTATTGTGTTGTCCTTTAATCTCCTTTACTTAAACTAGTTTGTCCCCGCTGATTAATTATAAGGGTACACAAGCCATTACCATTCTTTCATTTTAAAGGTTATGTGCAACAAGCAAGAAATTTTTGACATTCCCAAATTTAAGCAACTTGATCCAGTGACAACGGAAATTATCATATACTGAGAGGAGAAAGGCTATATTGATATCATACAGGATTGTCGAAGGAAAAAACCACCGCGAGGACAGTGGCGTTTGTTTCTGCATAAGAGCAGGAAATATTGTTTGCAATACAAATGCCTGCTGCATGAATGGTGTGTTGATTCTTTTATGTAGTTAAAATTGTGCTTACACATTTTTTTGAGCCGTCACTATTAAAAAATGAATCGATAAGTAAATCAGATGTTATATTTGCTCAGTCACCTGTGTTTTGTGGCGAATATAATTACTTTAGTCACCCGGGTTTCTTCATCATAGCATTTAACAAAGGGTTGAAGAAAACGCCCTGCTTTACTTCATCACAGTTTCAACAAGCTTAACAAAGAAATCAGCAGTGAACAACTTGGAAAAAGGCAGCTTGGCACAAATTAGTACCAAGATATTGTAATGACAATAACAATGTGGCTTACCGATGCTGAATACGCTCATACAAAAAAGAATGCCATTCTCCTCTGTGTTTGCCTATTATTACATATTAAGCAAAGATGAATGTAAACAGTATTACTTCCTTGGCATAATCACTCATTTTTAGAGTTCACCGCCTGAGATCAATGCTGCTGTAACTAACAATTCAAAATTTTATGGACGAAGGTAAAACGGTTACCATTTCATCAATACATGACAGTGACCACAAGATTCAAATTGAAGTATCAAATTAAAGTATGAGTATAGAAATATGTACCAGCCTGCCTATGATTGTACACATGAACTTGAAATAAGATGTAAAATGATCCTGAATGCAAGAGTGGGTTAAATACAAATTTTGAGACCAGCAAGTTTTAGTTACAGGAGTTTTAATCTCAGGCGTTGGGTTGTAAATTTAGGTTATTCAATTGTTCCCACATTGATTACTCCTGATCATTTCTCACATGTACATATTTGTGCCTTCTCTTTTACACTGAATTCCATATTTAATGCTTATGTACTTTTGCTTGTCTGCCAAATCATTGATAAATCCTTTTTGTTTTTTACTGATGACATATTCCAGGTCCATGTATAGTAACTGATTATGAGAATGATTGCTTAAGTAAAGACACTGACACTAACTGAATACTTAGAACTGAAAAGGTGGTTCAGTTGAGCATTACAGTACTAACTGATGATTACATTTTAATTTTACAATAGTACAATATAATTATTTACATGTACACTGACTTCAAAGAAGACTACCTAGATGACACAGAATCTGTTCCAAGAGAGATATCAGTTATTATCTAAATTTTAGCTAGGGAGCCTATCACCGTGTATGTAAAATGCTCCACATCAAATCAACTGCAACTTAACTGAATGAAAGTTAGACCTACCATAATGTGTCAAAAACAGCCCAAGTGACATAGAAATACAAGTTGTTATCTAAATATTAGCCAGGGAGTCCATCACTATGTAAGTTTATGCTTAGGTGTCAAATTAATTGTTACTTAATTGAATGAAAGCAAGAGCTTCCATAATTAAAAATTTGTCAAAAACTGTGCTGTTCAACAATTAATTATGTTATCTTAATGATGTAAAAGGGCATTAATTCTGAAAAAAGGCAAATGAAAAATAACGTTTGCACATACACAATTCTAAATGATTTATCATATTCATAATTCTTTTCTCATTTGATTAAAATACGTTTCAGAAAATGTTAAAGTTCACAGACAAGATGTTTTTTGATTATCAAACAAAAAGCCTAGAGGGCAAAACTAGATGTTCAATGAAAGTAAATTTTGATCTGATTTGAAATCATCAAATAAACATTTTCTGATGAAACAATTCTATTCCATGCATTTGTAAATCATAGCTCTGAGCTGTTTATTAACATCGGTCTAATATAACTTAGACTGATAAAGACAGTACAAACGTTATTAAATTACTATCATTGAAGAATGGAAATTCCTAAACAAGGCATTATGTTAGTGGGGTAATACCACCCATCTTTAACCCTCTCTGAATAGGATTATATGTTTATTGCTTGTTATCCATACTAGTCAGCTATTTTGATTTTGTTTCTGTATGCTATATGCTTTTTACCCAATGTTGTGCCTTCAATGTATGAGCATTAATCTTGATCCAATAAAAACATTTTGCCAATAAAAACCGAAACAAAATTATTTTTTTTCTTCTTTATGTCTGCATGCAGCTTTGTGTGATTTCATGATAACTGTTTCGGCATAGAATATAGATCTAATGCAGGTTTTGGGAAAGAATGGACTTTTCTGAAACAAAAGCCTGATAGCAAAGTCTTAATGATGATCTCTGAGGTGGTCGTGGCATCAAATACAGAAAAGAATGCAGATGGTATATTATCGGTGTTTGACTCAATGAGTGGATCTGGTTAAATCAGACTTGAAGTGAAATACCAAATTCTTGAGAAAACTTTGGGGGAAAAAATTTCGACGGAAATTGAGACTTGCTTATAAAATGAAAAGATTAGCCATTTTTCTGCATTCAGTTCAATATTTAGCTTGAAATCATCTTAAAGATATTTTATTTTGATTTGTTAAAGAGGTATAAAAATTTAACCTCAAGCCCGTTTTTGCCAGATCCTCTCACAAATGCAGAATGATGAAGACAGAAAACAGACTGACTAATTGTAACAACCCTTCTCCAACTTGGTGCACCACCACCCGTCTACATGTCAAGCACATATAAACCTCCGGAGTACTGTGGCATTACAACATACTAAAGAAATGATCGTGATCTTGCACTTTTCTTGTTATATCTTAAAGTCTGTTGAAATGGCAAGGAGCAGAAGAAACACAGCATCTCCCTTTTCTTTGTATAACACAAACAAAAGCAGAGCAGAGGAAGTGACCAACCACAAAAGTGGTATTTTAGCAGGGGGAATTAGGATATAATTGTGCAAATTAATAAAGAAAGCACCAAATTTGGCACAGACGATGCCAAAGCCACCAGGAACAAATGTTGCTATAGAACCACTCTGGCAAATTTACCGAAATCTGATTTTGAGGACCCTAAATATTTCCCTATAACTATATTAAAATCAGGGGACATAACTGCAGAAATAGCGTTGAGACTGGTATTTTGTGTTAGGAATATGTTTGTTTCGCGGGGCCACAAAAACCTAAATAATCGAGGTTTTCTTTAAAGAAATTGATATTATGAAAGAGGATTGGTAAATCTGTAAAGATTTTGAAAGATTTTGAAAAAGAAATGCATTTTGAAAACGAAACGCATCAAATTATTTGCTCCCACATTAATCTCGGTCAGCCTATGTGTGTGTGTGTGTGCGTGTTTCTTCGACTCTCTCTCTTTCACCCTCCTTCTTCTCTCTGTTTCTCCCCAACCCCACCCCTTTCCGTCTCTATCCATCTTTTTGTGTCTCTGTATCTCTCCTCCCCCTCCCCCACCCCTTTCCATCACCATCTTTTTGTCTCCCTTCTCCTTCTCTCTGTCTCCCTCATTCTCTTCCTCCTTCTCCTCTCCCCGTCTCCCTCTCTTTGTGTCTCTTTCTCTGTTTGTCTCCCTCTGTCTGCCCTCCCCCTCCCTGTCTCTTCCTTTCTCTCCCCCGTCTGTGTGTCTGTTTGTGTTTCTCTTTCTACGTTTGCTTCTCTCTCGCGCTCTCTCTATCTTCCTCCATCTCTGTGACTGTGTAGGTAGGAGGGGGGTGTCTCTCCATGGTCTCTCCCGTTCTCTCTATCTCTTAATTTCTCCCATTCTCTTCACCTTCTGTATGTGTGTCTTTTTTGCTTGTATCCCCACCCGCTCTGTGTGTGTGTGTGTCTCTCTCTCTTTGCCTCTCTTTCTTCTCTCTGTCTGTGTGTACGTGTGTAATGTGTGTGTGTCTCTTTCTTTCTTTTTGCCTGTCTCTTCCCCCATCTCTCTGTCTTTCTCTTTATCTCTAGGCATCTTTTTTTCGTTCTGTCTCTGTCTGCTTTTCCCCTACTCTCTCCCTGTCTCCTTCTCTCTGTCTTTTCCCCCTGCTTTCTTTGCATCTGTCTCTCTCTGTCTTTTTCCCCCTTTTCTCTGTGCCTCTGTCTCTCTCTCTGTCTTTTCCTCCATGCTCTCTGTGTCTCTGACTTTTTCCCCTGCTCTCTGTCTCTCTGTCTTTTCTCCCTTTGCCTCTGTGTCTCTTTTTCCCTTGCTCTGTGCCTCTGTCTCTCTCCCCCTTCTCTCTGTGCCTCTGTCTTTTTGTCTTTCGCCCCTGCTTTCTGTGTCTCTGTCTCTGTCTTTTCCCTCTTTCTCTTCTGTGTCTCTATTTTTTTTTTCAACTTCTCTCTTGTCTTTTTTCCCTGCTCTCTGTGTCTATGTCTCTCTCTATTTCCCCTTCTCTTTCTGCCTCTCTCTCTCTGAACCCCTGCTGACCCCCTCTGACCTCTCATCCCCTCTCCTGGCCTCGCTTCCTCTCCCTCTCTCTCTCCCTTCTTCCTTCCTCAAAGTAGTCGCTATTTTTCCAGTCTACTTAATGCATAACAACACTTTTTCGTGGTCCTACCGCTTTCTCTCGGCTATAATACAAGTGACTGGCTGTTCTGCCCGGCTCTCTGGACCAGGAATATGGATGGATAACACGGACTGTGATCGTCCTTAAGTTGTTTTCTTTTTTTAATACAAATGCTGTCCAGAATTTCTCAGAATGTATTTTCTAGCCAAAATTTGTGGCCGGAAACAGAACATGAGTATCCACCGATCGGTCAATGATGTTTCTATGATTGTTTTGGCTGTTTCTGCAGTCTGCAACAACATTCTTTTATCAGCTTCCTTTTGAAGATTTGTAGAAAATGGTGCATTACCTAGAACATCGGACTGTAAACTGAAATGATGTATTTATCGACACCTTTTTTACCAAACATCTATGCAAGAAGTCTGAAGACTTTTATTTATTTCCTTTGTTGATTTGTCTTTCATAAATGACATTAGTAGTAAACAGTGATTATTCCTTCGCGGATCATTCATCTATGGTAGCCATAGTCACTGGCCAATGAACCCATGGCACAGAATTCTTCCAATTGCTTCAAGTCCGCGGACATTCTCATAAATTTCATCTCCAGCTGCTTCACCAGTATCGAAGTTAGTTAGAACAGGACTATTAGTTTCCAGCACGGGGTTTCTGAAAGCTGCCTCTATATGCCAGAAAGAAGTGTTCATCTAGACTTTTTTCTTTATATTACCTGTCATTTTCTCCGTTCACTGATCTGACTTCGTGTCTGTCATCAGTCTCGGTACCGGCATGTTAAAAATTATCCATTGCGGTCTGATTTAATCCCGTGAAAAGAAAACCAAAAATCAAGTCGTCGTCGTAATGCTATTTGGTCGCATCTTTCAACTGTGCTCAAAATAAATGAAAACAAATACATGTATTTACGATAATTCCAAGATAAAAGCGAACATCACTTTCCGCCATAAAAATATACACAAAAATTGCAGATAATCTATACCACTCCATCTTGTAAACAGAACAAAACTTAGGAACACCGCTTACTAGAAATCAAAAGTTCCCGCCGCATCCCGATTTGGGAGGTGAGATACTAAAATTTATGACCTCCGACCCGTCACTGACACGGAGAATCCTTTCATTCGCTTCCCGGAGATGAGTATTAAGTTACACAGTGAACAGAACTATGGTTCGCATCTTAGTACGGTGTTGGTGGGACTTTTTTCACCCAGATTATAATTTTCATAACTTTGAAGGCTTATATCTCAGCTCCTAGGCACACCACAGAGTGGTTCTATAGCAAATTTTAAAGCTCCAGTAATGCTGTATCAACTGTAGAAATTTCATGCTTTCTTCATTTATTTGCACAATTCAGGGTTTTCATGCTCCTAATTCCCTCTACTATTTGTAAAGTAGGATGGAGAGATAACTGTGCAGACTATTTGAAGTTTCAGCATTTTTATCTATATGCAAAGTTAAAGTGACAAACTTTGTTCTTTAGCAAAGAGAAAAAAACTGCAAAATTCTGCTGATGGCATTGCACAAAATGAAGAATAAATACTGGCCATTACATTTTTTAAAATCAAGTATAATAAATTATGCTGATTTTAGGTTTGCCTTGCCAAGGGACATAACAAATAAAATGATACATTCAAGGTAAAAGTATCACAGCTGACTTACCTGTCGGGCAACTCCTCGTCAGGAAAAACCTCTCCTATACAGCCCATACGCACTCGCAAGACTTGCACATCTCTGAGAACAAAACACCTAATGTTAGTATAGTGTCATTCTGTAATAGAAAACTAATTCAAGTGGGCAACACCAAGGCCTGAAAAGTCAAATGCAAATCTTCCACGTCCTGACTGACCTGATGTCAAAACACAGACATCAAGCGGGGGATGTGCAAGACCGCATTGCCAGTTTTAGAAATTTTACAGGACAGCGATTTGAAAGTTTGAAATGAAGTATAAAATGTCTCTTATGAACCTTAAATCCTCATCAATAATTAGGTGAATTTATTCGATAATGGAATTCATATCATGTCAAAATGTAGTACTTACAAGGCGAAACAGATGCAAAAAAAAACAAAACAATAGAAAATTTTCAAGTTACGGTGTTTGCTCAGGCACACCTCAATATGTGATCTATGAAGAATGCACCAGGACACTGCTATTTAAAAGTGCTGTACTGTGTGCACTGAATGTCACCAGCTTTCGATATAAATTTGGCAAAACAATTTCTCTGACAATTCTAGCTATGTTACTAAAGATGTGACACTACAGAGTGGCTCTGAAATTAAGAAAAACTTTAAGAGAATTGTTCATTCTGAAAAAAATAAATAAAATCCACAACTGTAAGTCTCTGTATACCAAGCTCCAGATTTTTAGAATCTGATAAGGAAGTCAATTAACACTCAGCTACCTCATGATTGAAAACCTACCATGAACTTTCATGTTACGAGACATACCAAATGGTCCACAGTTTACACTGAAACCTTTATTAAGTTTAATAATATATAAATGTCAATTTCATCACTAAATATATACCTGCAAAGTTTCATTTTGCCTGTTTCCTTTCGAGCTGATCTGTGATATCAAGTAGTAATAAAATCAAAATTTCTCATATCTATCAGGTCACAAATATAAACAAATCCTTGAAATGGATAAGAAAAATGTGCGAGGAGAAAACTGGTCCAAAATACTTTTACTTCATCTTGCATTTATCTGCTTTTCGCATACTATTTCAGACAAAGTGAGTAAAGTGAAACTTAAAACAAAAAAGAAAAGGAAAAGAAGGACAAGAGAAAAATGTTTCACTGATATGGAAGTCACGATACTGTTGTATTAGCTACACATTACCTTGAGTCTTTGACAGGGTGATGAAGCAGGTAGATGGAGTCACATGGGAAGTTTTCATGGGTGTAAACGACCCACATCAAGTTCTTTTCATCATCTGTGAATCTGGTAGATTCAAATAATGCCAGGTAGTAATACAAGCTGCGATCTGAGATAAGATGGTGGTCAATTTGAAAATCTGTTAACTTCATATTCTTACTGCTGGACCTGGCAAACTTTAAGTCCCAATTTTTCAATTCATTTGCATGTTTCTAAAAAAATCTTCTGAAAGAAAACAATAAAAATTCTCAGTATGAAGGGAGATAACCCTTGGTTTTTTTTGTGGCGAGTAAAACTGCATAGTTTCAATGTATTGATGTTAAGAGGCAAGAATGGAAAAGATAACTGGCTAGTGACTGCTACTATCATTCACAAATACATGACATGTTAATTTAATACTCACTGGCAAACTTTTGGGGGACGAATATCTCCTCCTGCACCGCTGTGGAAGACGGAAAACTTAAAACAAATGCATATTAAGAAAGTTTATAATTATATCATTCTCTTTTGCAGAAAAAAGGCAAGGAAAGGAATCCTCTTTAATATTACTGGTAGCATAAGCAGGTGTTTTCTATCAGCCGACAAAACTGAAAATCCATATCTTAAGCCATACTGCAACACCAGGCTTGCACTTTAAGAGTGAACTGCACACGGAAATCATTTACCTAAAGTAATGGCTCAAAAAATAACACAGCAAAGCATTACAAAACATAGAAAAATAAAACAGTATGTTTTCATCAAAGTCATACAGTGATAGAATGACCGCAGAACTTAGTTTGAACTCATGTTTCATTTCAAACCACCTGATATTCATTTGAACATATGATGTTAGTGCACATCACAAAGACCAAAAAAAAGTCAAGCATGAACGAAAACCAATCAATATGGGCTTAATATTCATATACACTCTCTCATAGTTTACTCGTATACACTCAGATTATGTTGTAATTACCGTTCAGCTCCCAAACAAACTGTACATTTCATAGCATACTAATTTAGCACAACAAATGCAAGTGCCATAATACTGCAAATTCTGCATTGCATATTTGTCATAATGATCTGCAAAATAAAGTTTCAATTCACAGGACATTTTTACAAGTAGGTTATGTTGATACTTACTCCTTTGCTTTGAACAGGCAAAATGAACTGATATGTTTCTTGGAAGCACCAATGACTCTCTGGTGAAAGAAAAAAATATGTTTCAAATATGTGGATATTGCTACTTATTTATCTTCACTCCTGTTTTGTTTCCAGAGAGGCATAAGGGGGGAAAAAAGCATTTTACTAAAGACAGTTTGATTCATTATTTTCTCTCTTTTGAAACAACTCACAGCTAAAAATAGTTATAGGTCAGAACAGCATACATATTTATATACTTAACTTGTATGATCTTATTTTTTGTATTTGTATAACTCTTTAATCCCATTTGGGAAATTTGCCTTTGTGCCACTGCAGCCCAGTTACAACTGGAGCAGGCACGTCGTCACCGCAGTGTAGCGCCAGTTGGCGTTTTTTTTTTTTTTTAAGTGGAGATGAGGGAGGGAGGGGGAGAGAATGGTAGGGATGAATTTAATTTAATTTTCCCGGGCAGTGGCCTTTTGGGCCTGCTCTTTACGATTTCCAACTGCCAAGGTATCTTTAACATGTGCAACGTGCACACGGGCCCTCCAAATTTTTTCGTCCTTATCCGAGAAGACTAGGTACTTGATCTTACCCCCCAATAGGATCAAGGACATGAAAATATGAGAAAAATCCCAAACTTCCAACATGCTTGCACCAGCCGGGTTTTGGACCCGGGACGCTTGGCATGAGAGGTCAGCACCCTGCCTTTAAACCACCTTGTTAAATTCTTTATGATCTGTTGGAAATTAAAGCAACTCATCTCTAAGTACAATCCACACATAGTTTCTCAGTCTGTGCCAAAGCATTTTTCAAATGAAAAGGAAAGTATCTGGAACTTGGCATGAGATAAAGCAATAATATAATTTGTTTTCGTATATGAAATTAGTTCCAAAAAAAAAAAAAAATACAGCCCATTCCTTTAGACATTATCTTATATTAACTATGGTGAAATGAAGCATGTTTATAATTAGAAAATTTTCCACAGAGCTCCTTGACCCAGTGCAGCATCCAAAACTACTTACAGCTGGTTCCAGCACTGCATTTTCAACAGCATCATCAAGCATATCCTTCCTCTGCAGCATGGACTTGCCTTGCATGCTGGGATACAACACTTTGCTATCTGAAATGTTTAGGACACAAGGCATTAAATAGCAACCCTCAGCTCGTCATATGTTTTTACTTGCTTGGAGGTAAAAAATGTGCAATGCAATTTGGATGGATTCTGCTTATAATAGTTTAATGGTGAAATCATTTGTTCTGAACAACTTCATTTCAACACAAAATAATATACCACATTAGTTTTAAACTAGTATGAATAACAATCATATCTAAAGTATGAAAATAACAGCACTTGTGAATCCCTTGGCCATTTCCTTGATGACACTTTTATCAGAATTGAATGTGACAAAGGAGACTCCACAAACTAGGTAAAATCCTATTGGTTTATGATGTTCATTGGTCACAATTTGTATTTGAAGACTACAGTGGAAGAACGTCAGTCGTCACAAAATGCCCTCCCCCCTCAATTTTTTTTGAAATTACCAAACTAGCATTTTTTGGGCACAGTGTAATTATTGTTACATTCACTGCATCATAAAACAAACTGCTTTATCATATACACTAAGGTCAAATAAATCAGTATGCAAAGTTTCATGCATGAACTCCTACTGGGAAAATTTTTTAACAATTTTTTAAAAATATCCCCAAAATGGCTGGATCCAAAGGGTTGTGTAATTGTGCTTGGGTCTGGTCTCAAGGGAGTTGATAAATGTAATAAAATTTCTAAGGCCACACATCTTTCAAAATGGGTAGCCAGACCACTGAACTTGTTTAAAATGCATTAATATGCTTGAATTTCTAACAATCATATTTCATTCAGTCTTATGGCAGAAGGAAAAAAAGTTAATTACTCAGACTATCCATTAGTAAATGTTAAAATGTTATCAGGAGTAACTGTGACACTATTACAATAAATGAAGAAAAGGAAAGGTAAATTACCTCTGTGGAATGATGTGGACTTGAGGAACTGCACCCATGGATTTTCATTGTAACAGGGTGGTTGTACAAGGTCTTCCTTCTTCAGATACTGGCCAACTTTCTCCAGCTTAAAGCCCTGCGTTCTGGTTGACTGTCCAGCACCTGATGTACCTGGCTGTTGACTGCTTTCCTCTTCCTAGAATAGTGTTACAAATTGAAGTATGGGTTTTTACAACCTTGGGCAAACGAAAACATTCTCTTATCCTCAGCGTCACACTGTTATTTGTTATTATAAGGTTGAACAGCTTTTCTTGTGGCACGTTTGGGGTAGAAGCACAAGGAACAGTTCTTTGGCAAAGGGGGATATTTAAGTGAGAGGGAGGCATGTGCGAATGAGATAGATCTTAGAGTACGAAAGAAGAAGGAATGTATGTACTGTCACCATGAAATAAAGAAATATAAAATAACCAGTTGACAAGAAATTTTCCGGTTGACCAACTTGTTGTACACAAGACGAATTCGTAACAAATGGATAGATTTTATTCACAGTATTTTGCATCAAACCATGGCATTGCAGTCCATTTCTTCTACCAATTTCCCCTCCACTGATTAAGTCCAATACAGAATCTCAATTAATCTCCCTGCCAAATAAGTTTATGTTGTTTACCTATAATCTATTTTTAATAACAGTTTCATAAGCTAAGATTTCTTTATTGTTTATGTGAAAAGAACTCCCAACTCACCCCGAGAAGATGGGTGAAATTATCTCGCAGAAAGTCAGCCACAAACTTAATGTCATGCTGTGTCATCTGTGGATTATAAGGAAATACACTAGAGCAAATAAATAAATCATGCACTTATATGCCCTGAACTATTTCAGAATACTGAATCGTCCAAATTTATCTCAACTGGAATATGCATTTCCAATGATGAAATTCCATTAAGACTTTCACTCCCCCTTGTCCTAAAGAAGTTTCAACACTTCAAACCTCCAGCACAGCACTCCACAATAATTGTTTGTCCATAAAAATCCTTCAACTGCTGTTCCAAGGAAATAATCATATTTGCAAATTTTCTCCCATATAGCAGATCACTTCCCTTGCCTAGCAGCCTTAGCATTATCACCACACTTCATATTTCCGTCATCTAAAACTGTGACTTATATATAATTAAAAATAAGAAACCCAATGCTGATCCACAACATAAGATTTCAGTGTGAACAATATCTCATGTGTATCATTGAGATCTACAGCAGCCACCTGAGTATTTACAACATAAGAAAACACCCACCTTGTTTATCTCTGATGGTGGATGCTCATTTGACAGTCGAAGGATGGCTGTAAAATAGAAACATAATAATATTAGGATTAAAAATGTGACAAATCAACAATTGGACCATTAAAAAATTTCAGCTAAAGTACATAATTATTTTAATGATAAATTATCTCCATATTCCCTATACTGAACATTTTCTAGACTTTTAACAATAAAGAGCCACTGTTTTACAATAAGATGCCATCAGTCCTCTCAATTAAATTCTTCGATAGCTTAAAATACAAAAAATATTTTGCAACTGAATCATCTGATTTCAAATAATAACTGCAAAGGGTGTACAATTTAGCAAAATAAAATTCTTTGTGATGATCTGAAATAAGCTGAATATGGCTTACCAATATACAACCATCTGAAGAATGCCTTGAAATTTTTTATGCTTGTGTCGATGACCCTGTGTGTGAAAAATGAGACCTTTTTGTTCAACTGTAAATAAAATTTAGTTTCTGCATCAAATCAACTCATGGTGAGTCGTCCTGAACAAAATCCTCTTTGACTGTGTAACACAAATGCACAGCCCTTCCATTATAGCTCAGTGAGTCTACCTAACTTGTTGACTTCCAGAAATAAGACAAAACAGACATGTCATTCCAGATTTTTCTAGCTGGTGCCTGTTACACTGTTTTAGCTCCTTAACTTGGTACTAAGTCCATTGGAAGGGAAAGAGTAGTACATTGTCATTCTAAGGGGACGATATTATGGGATGCTCCTGACCATTTTCCATCACCACATTCACATAATAGTATAGTGTATATTTTTGAGATCAAATAAAATCTCATGAGTAAGTAATTCTCATAACTTTGTGAGATGGAGTGTTATCCATTATGGCATGAGACTCCATTTCTTATGGGTAATTAATTTTTGGTGACCTTAATTTTGGGAAAAATAAGGTTGAATGATTTAGACACATTTAAAGTGAGCAATAGAAGCTATGACTAATACTTACTGTTGCAGTTCACTGGCACTGACAGCAAAGGCTCCAGCGACTTTGACTGCCTGTTGTACAGTGTCAGGATTCAGTCCTAGCACACCATACCTGTCATACCATTGGGACATGCCATGTAAATCGCTCAAGTGACAGGTGATGTTCTGGCTCACTCTGGAATGAGAAAACAACAGCCAACCTGGTATAATTGAAGTCTTTAACTAATCATGGGAAACAACTCTATAAAATTTTAAAAGAATGATTATTTCCCCTTCGTGGCTGAAACGGCACGCACAGCTCCTTGGAGTGCCTGCCTTGAAATGTTCCTTATCCCATCAAGTTCTATTTACAACTAGTATCAAATATGAAGTCAGGCTATGCATAAATCTCAATACTAATTCTATCCTTAAGCCTAATGCATAACCTCAGCTGTTTCTCAAAGATTTACATTCTGAATCCCATAGGGCAAGAAGCTAAAGGGATCTGCGATCTGTAACCAGCACACAAATGAAACACTTCATACAATAAATTTTGTGAGTCTACTGCTTACTTTTGAAAGCAGGCTGCATTTTTTACATATCATTACATAATTAAGAGCCTTCAAAATCACAAATACTTGCTGAGAGATGGTCTGCAAGTGTTATAAATAAGAACTGAAAATTGAGCTGGTAAGGCATCCTGTACTTTAAAATTATGAATGATGATGGTCCATAATCTTCTCAACACTCAGATTATATAAAGTTACGATAAGTTTTCCAAACTTTTCCATACCTCTGTAACTGCCTGACAACCAACTTCTGTATGTTGGAGTATGAGTTCTCAATTGAAAATCCCAGTTTCTTCAGACCCTGCAAAGTTGAATTTTCAAAATAAAAAGCTGGACAGTAATTTGCTCAATTACATTATGTTCATAGAAAGAATTTTAGCAAAAAATACATTATACAAAAAGCTGCAGTGTTCTTGAATTAATATTTTAACCACCAGGGGAACCAAATGGCTAAAAGAGATTCGTATTTTAAGTATTACTGTATTGTCTCAAACTTAAAGTCAATAAAAGAACTGTAAAACAAATGTCTAGTAAGAAGGGGGGCGGGGGTCTCTTCGTTTGAATTTTAAAGAATTAAAGTTATTAAATCGTTCATTTCACTAACCTTGTCAGTAAGATCTTGCAACAAAAAAGACTGCAACTCCAAACTGAAATATGAAATAGAAAATGGCCACTTATTCCATGACAATATCTCTCTAAGATACAAAATACAAAGTTTCTGTCCCTAAAGTTCTAAGATATGCCGTTTCTAGTGAAGTATTCTAAGATTTGATAACACTGTCTTCCTCATTAGCATGGTCAAGTGCAGTCATGAAAGGGTCGACTGTGTTGTAGGATTTTGTTAGTTTTCAAATAGAAAAATCTCAACATCAGTGCAATAAATTTGTTCTTTTTTTTTTTTTTTGTGCAGCTTTGGAAACAAAATCTCACAGTCCACTCAAGGAGTGGCACAATGATCAGAGTGCCTAAATTGGGTGTGAGAGATCCCACATTTGAATCCTTTTCATTGATGGGATCAAACCTGGCTAATTTCTCATCGTGTTTTGAAGCACTGACTACCCGGCAGTCCAGCAGAGGCTCATTCTCGTGCCTCGTTTCTGAGTTTACAACTTTAATTTGCTTAAAAGGGGGTAAAACCCAAACAAAACAGCATTGTGTCCCTTGCCCATATAAAACTTGATTAATTCCCTTGCTCCACCGGCCATTTCATCGGCAACTGCTTATTTTTCTGTAACTTTAGGGGTTATGTTATCGCTTAAAAGCCTAGTAGAAGACAAGAGCCGTATAGAAAAAAAATGACTTGTTTACAACCAAAACAGGAAACACTTGATTCTAAAACAGGACGACTCGACTCATTTCCTATGTGTGAGTGATATTTCTACTTTTCCTACATAATATACATGTAATAAGATTTTTATATTATCCCCCTGAGGACCCACCTGTTAGAAAAAAAAAAGAGAGAGAGATAGAGAGGTAAGGAGCCTTAGAACAGGTAAGAGACTTAACAAGGCGGGAAAGCACGAGATAAAAAGGGGCAGAAATAAATTAGCAGTAAGGACAAGAGGGCGCGGAAAACCAAGACAAAAAAAAAGGGCCTGCAAAGTTTACCTTGTGGTTCCAAACAGCAGTAGTTCCAGGAAGTCATTGCTGACAGAGCCCTCTTTTCTTTGCTGATGAAGTCACAAAAATCATACCATGACTGGTTAATTAATGGTTAGAAAAATAACATCTGGCCGTAAAGATGGAATGGCTGTTTCAATGGCATAGGGTGGGTGGATGGAAGTATGGATGGATGGGTGGATAGAAGTATGGATGGATGGATGGATGGATAGGATGGATGGGTGGATGGAAGAATGGATGAATGGAAGAATGGATGGACTAAAGGAGCGAACCAAGGTTGAGGTTAGAAGAAAAAAAAAACGAATGAATGCAACGATGAAACTATCGGAGGTACAGAAACAAGGTCTGTTATGGGGGGGAAGCCAAGGACAGAAATGTTGCATCATTTTCAAAACGGACGACACGGTAGTGCCTCAACTTGTTTGTCATCTTACAATGAGAACGACAAAGTTTAATCAAGACATCCCGATATATTGGTATAGCCTACTTTCAACCACATCAATACTGAATATTTATTTGCGTAATGATAATGCCTCAGCTAAGCCGACGCAGTGGCCCAATTGTTAGGGCTCTCGACTCAGGTGCGAGAGATCGAATTCGTGTCGCGGTATTTTTAGGGCCCTCACCCAAGACATAGCCATACTGTGTCTTGGCCCTCACTCCATGATGGCCTGGAAGAGGCCTAAGCACTGTCTCTGACGTAGCCTCAGTGTGCTGACAATGGACGTTCTCACCCCCGTCACAGATGCCTAATACTGATCCAAAATGACTCGCTGCAGTTGAACTAGATAATATATAAATTATAATTTACCGTCTTCGTGTCTGTCGACTCTCGATCCTTAATGTACTTTGTATCCTATAACGGCCACCCATAAAGCACGTGCCCTCAATTTGGCGATTTCTGAAGGCCACTTCCCCATGAACGCTTTTCTTCTATCTCACCCCCCCCCCCCCCCCCGGTGTCCGATCAATGAATGGGCCATGATTGTAAGGCCTTGGCGTCCAAAATGTCCAAATATTGGAAACAGCGTTTTGGAGGGACTATTATTGACTGTGTCACTGGAAATATGATGTTTATAAAAATTCCAATCTAACAACTAAATTTGCTGGTTTTGGTTTTCCTTGGTTTTCGATTCATTACCAAAATTGAAAAGCATAATTTACGTACGTTCCCCTAATTTGTCACAACACCCAAGGCAGCTTACAGTCCCTTCATTTTTATTCGCGTCTACAATAAATGTACATAATTACAAGTATAAGGGGTTTGGGGATTTCAGCACGATAGTGGCTTATGTGTACAGGCCATAGACTTACACCGTGTAAGTCTATGGTAAGTCTATGCCTGTCTATGGTACAGGCACACAGGTATGCAGAAACGCCAGGCACCCAAGGTGACCACAGACATACTCGTGATACACAGGAAAGGCTTTCCCACCACGGCAGTTTCGGTGATGCAATGTGTGATAACTTTACGACCTCCCCCGGTGTGACCACTGGCTCGGTCAGCCGCACATCAAAAGAGACGCCGATTCATCAAGATTGGTACAAGAGAAGTAACGGCCCAGCCGCCTGCAATGGCCCTACCATTTTGACGGCTTTAGCCTAGTCTAGGCCTAGTCTTATTTCACAGATTTCTAAAGTCTCGTCAGGGTTTTCTGTCTGCCTTGACTATTAAATTTGTCTATCTTCTACGCCTTTGTGTGTATATGAGCGGAGTGTAAATTTATTTGTACCAGCGAATGTAGGAGTGAGCGTTTTTTGTTTGTTTGTTGTTGTTTTTTTTACTTCCCATGGCATCCACAAAGAAAATAAAATATCATGGATAAAGTTTTTTCCAGGCAACCTAGAAATTTGTTTGTTTTTTTTTTTATAATCGCGGGCTCTGTTCTACATGTCGCGACCTTAATTCTTGTTTGTTTCATCTCCATTTTCTGAAAAACTGGAGATCTTTTCGTATGTACACAGGTAGAACAAATCACACTTTGACATTTGTTTACATTACGTTGTAGCACCCATCAAGCTGTTTCACAGTTACAATTTATTCTAAGCCCTAATCACAATACTAACGCCGCAAACGTTTAACGTCGAATTTCTCAGTCGAGCAAAAAGTGGAGTTAGAACAAACAAGAACTAAGATCGCGGTGTTACTATTATGAGGTTTCTTGTGATCTTTGCTTTAGTCATGTTTACCACTGTGTTCGTCACTGTTTGGGCTGTTGAACAACTGTACACTATAGAAACTGTCAGACAAACTAGACAAGGAGACAAGCGACACGACATTGTAGATGAAAGTGGAATCGGTGAATTGAGTTTTTCCCATGACTTCCTGCGCTACAAAATGCCTAGCTAGACAACCGACCCGTTCATATTATGGATGGCGCTGACTTCAAAACAGTGTCGTGGAGACAGGTACATGACTTGCAACCATAGATATACACTAGTGAACTTGCAACACTTTTCAAGCGGTCAAATAGAAGAATCACTTCCTGATCGCAGTGACCCTATTGTTCTCAATTTGCCTGTCTGTCTCTCTGTCTAACCACCCACGGAAAGTGAAAAATATGTGCCAGGTATTCTTCACACAGGATTGGTATTTCTAAATGGTATTTTACAAACACGCCTGTTTAGGGAATACTATTACTATTATTAATTGAGTCAACAAAGACCACATAATATTTAAGGCTATGTTTAGATCAATGGCGACAAAATTAAGTTACAGGAGACTGACTTTAAACAACCATGGTACGGATGGTCTTTTGTCCAGTTAACGCTGTCCCGTCAAACTGTCGCTGTGATGGCCTCTGTGGTCTCCTGTGTACTTTCTCTGAAAAGGCGCCTGCCGTCATCTAGGGACTCACTATCTTGCCGATGTCTAGACACAAGTTTAACCTCCCGCCACCACATGAAAGCAGTTTATTAGAATAAGAATGGTGATCTTTCTCTGTCTCCCTCATACATACACACCCACACACACAGACAAATACATGCGTGCCCCCCCCCCCCCACCCCCCTTCTTTCCAATGAGCGGAAATGTCAAAATGAAGATGAATTTTATTTCAATAAATCCCCAATTCAAGAGCACACCATTTACACCACCTCTCGGATTATATGAGGTTTAAGTATATCCATTTTGTTAACGGTACACTGTATTTTCAAAAAATGATGAAGTTGCATACTCAACACGGTCCTGGAGCAACCATCACTTCGTCCTACCTCCCACTTCAAAAAGATCCAAACATCGGTCAAATTTGTATTATCCAAAAGTAGTCGCCTAAATGACTGATTACGTCCCGAGCATTACTTTAATTTCAAAGACAGACAACTTTATCCTGACCAGTAGGCCTATAATTTTTATTAGGCTAAAATGCTGTCATCATTACAATGGTTGTCACAGGTGGCTGAAAACTTGAAGCGTTTAAAGCTACAGATGCCCCTGGCGGGTGTTAAATGGCTGGCCCAGTGTATGACTGCAAAATGTCGTCGTCTTTTGTACTGCATTTTCTTTTCGGTCTCTACGCCAAAGATGAACTCTCCAGGACAATGAGCCCAGATGGTCAGCTCAACCTAACAGATTTCACCAAGATGTTTATGAGGGTTTGTGGACAGGTGTCGCAACAAAGACGTAACAATATCAATTTATTCGGCGCCTTGGAAGTACTGATGGAGTTTTGAAATTCATGTCCAAGTTAGTTGTATGATACTCTATCACCAATAAAGAGGCGCTGGGACATAGTTTTGTTTTGTCAACATATTTTTCATATGATATAATGTAGCCTGTCATTTTATATCATTTTGGTTGACTGATGATGTCATTACATGAAACGGGGAAAGAAAGTTATATTGAAATGTCGCCAAACACGGGGTCAGCAGCCATCTCTTTATCTCTGTCTCAATAGCAAAATGGCTCTGTATAGATTATTTTCCGGACCCATGAAATAATTTCTTCCTGGCAATCGGTTCGAGTTCTTATTGCACGCACAATGCACATATACGTGATGTTATTGTGCTCCATCTTAGATACAAATTCACACAATGTCTATCAAAGAGATACCCGCTTGACCAAGGATAATACCTTATAAAGAAAACGTTGGTATTGATGTTTATTGATGTTAATGACAAACCTGTTTAACAACTGCCGATATTGGACGAAAGAAACAAATAGATGTTAAGAGCAATTCAAGTTCTGCCTGAAATAACTGCCTTCTGTCCTAGCCTGCGCCTTTTAAAGAATATTTCACAAATCATTCATAACGATCACCAACAAAGACAAAATCAGAGGTTAATTTATAACAATACAATGTTGTTCTAACCCTACACTGAACAACCTGAACGCAATCACATTGATTTACTCACGGCACAGAATGAATGATCATGGCGCTAATGGTTTGTAACAGAACTGCAGCCTCCACACACATACTAATTCAATTTGGTTGTGCCTACTTCGATTTTCAGTAAAGATTCCGTCGGTAAAATTAAAGCCCACCAATTATATATAATTATATATGCTCAGTGATGAATATCTGGATAATCTATAACACACTGGTAATGCAAGCACAGGGGCCAGGTTCGATGAATCTTCGTAAGAATAAGTTGGTTGAAACAGGCCATTATTTTAATGTTTGTTTTTTATTTTATTATCGCCTGCATTTAAGAACTACAAAGCATTTGCTTCCTATTTTATTTAGCTGCAGGTTGACTCTCGTTCATGAAATACAGAACAAAGGAAGGGCAGCCAAGACACAGAATGAATTCAAAATTATGAGACTTAATAACATTAATCTTTTATGTCTAACAATTAAAGCTACAAATTTTTGGCCTCTCAGCCAAATCACCTGTCGTGTCTATATTACTTGCGCCAATTAATGACAATTTGACAAAGTTACTTAAACAGCATTTTCAAAGGCCTTCACCGTCTGTGTCTGGCTAACATAAAGAGATTCAGATAATACAATATGTCCCACGTGTAGGGGAACTATAGGATTCACACTCATCCCCTAGGGATGGCCATGATTAAAGCATTCAATACTCTTTAGCATTATGTCGTCAAATTGTAATTTGTAAACCTTGACGCCGAATTTCTATGACGGAGCGTCTGAAACCATTTTTCAACAGACGGAGTGTATCTTGTATTGGTGTAGTGTCAAGGTGACTACTAAAGGACTGCAGGCAGAAATTGCATTTGAGCTATTATTTTTAAAGACATGCTGTCCACGAAGAAGAACTGAGTTCTTCGGCTTCTCGGAGACCTCAGCTTAAGGCGGTTGGCCCATTAAATACAAAGAACACCTTCCATGTTTTACACGGGTGTGAAAAGTTGGATTTGAGTGCATTATTCACAATTATCGTCCTGCGGGTTTGCAAAATACAAACCCCAAAATTATATTTGACATAGATTTCGGTTTCAAAAGACACAAATTCGTGCATTATTTGTTGAACACTGAAGGTAGCAAAAAGATAAATCTAGTACACATTAAAGTTGTCTGATCGACTGGTATGCCACTGCCACACCCGGGAATGATTTAGTATTAATAGTATTGTTGAGTAAAAATTTGCGTGTGCATGAGTATAATTTGGGTGAATGGTCTATGAAAATGTCACGCGAGCTTCAAAATAATGGTGGCACAAACTAAATGAACCTATTCACCTCCCTTTGAAAGGCTCGAGCACGAGAATAGTTTAAATTTAAATCCAGGACAAAAATGGTTTCATCAGCAAATCGACATTTGCAACGCGTGGCTATCAATTACTGCAAAACGACCATTGAAGTTTACATACGGCACAACCTGTTTCTATTGCCCTTTCCAATACTGTTCTCGTTACCTGTCCGTTCAGAAACCCAGGTGGATGGCTATAAGTTCCCCCACAACATTTATAATATGACACTTTTGTTTCTCCGGGTGACAGAAAATTTAAACATTTTGTGACAATAGTTTACCGCCAGCTGTGGCCAACAATGGGTTTTAAATTGTCTGTCTATCTGTCTGTCTCTCTCTTCCTTTTTTTTTTTTCCTTTTTCTTTATTTCAGTCACCACCACAGACACCAGATAGGTTTCATGATCTAATACTGGGAACCTGGGACTGATTATTTAACACTTTACTACCGCCTAGGACACGGCCTGAGTCACATTATAAACTGTACTATTTTATTATCTGCTTGGTATCAATATACATGTAATTTTATTGCCACTGGGTAATTTTTACCAGCTGGTAATATACTGGACCCCCGGAAGTATTAAGATTTGTGCATGAATGAATGCCCACCCCCCCCCCCCTCAACTCCTCCTTTTTATTATTTTTGTTCAGTTGCACCAACTATTTCAAGGTGACTGATAAACTGACAGCCTATAAATTATTTACCCCAGCTTTCAGGTCAAAAACTGTTTCAGTTGTGTGAGGTGAAACCACAATATAAACATGTTTGCTTTTTCACTGCTTTTTTTTTTTTTTAAACCTTTCCTTTTGACAGTGATTAACACTTAGTTCATACTTCTCATAAATCACCACTATTTTTGTAAAGGAACATAAATGTCAACAATTTCTTGATAAAAAAAAAAAAAAAAAAAAAGTGTCTCCTTGCTGTGACTCAAAAAGTATCCACTACATTACAAAATCATACCCAAAATGCTTTAATAGTTTACAAAAAAGATACCAGAAACTCAAAGTAATAAAAGCCCCCCCCCCCCCCCCTTCCTTTTTGGCAGTCATACCCTTGGTATCGAACAGGCAAATAAGAGTACATGAACTTTTACATGACCTGCAGCAGACGTAAAGACCGTTCAACAGTCGCATGGCGATGTTCCTTAGTTTTATATGTACAATAATCTAGAAAGGGGGCAAAGACCAAAGAGCTTACCCATAGAGCAAACATATTTACTACAAGCTCCTTGGTAAAGATTAAAAAAGAACAGTTATGTATCAGCAGTTCTACGTTAACCATGCGACACATAAGATCGGCAAACTAATCACAAAAAAACAACAACAACAACAACAACAAAAAACTATTGATCAAGTATTGCTGTTTGTTGGCCGCTTGCCTTCCTATATTTTTATCTATTTTTTTCATAAAGGACATTTTAACAGCTGCGGACAAACAAACATGAAAATAAGACAACAACAGAAGTTGCACACGTGTATAAACCAGCACGTTAGCAAAGGATTGGCCAATTCTTTATCCTAGTGATGAGGTAAAACTCGTTATTTCAATGAGCTTTAAATAATTCTTTTATATGTCAATAAAAGGCCGCGGAACTTAACGTGCTGCCTGAGGGGCGTTACCCTGCTCAAAATGGTCAACTTCACAAGAAACTCCAGTGTGTCGATAATTGAACTATATTGCTCCTTTCCCGAGGCAATAGCGCACCGGCACCATAAGAGGTCGTTATAGCAATTAGAAAGTGTATGACAAAAATACAGACATTCTCTAGTTCTTTTGTGTATGTGCCAATCTCAACACTCAACTGCGGGCGGGTGTAAAGTGCCCAATTTTTTCTGCGTCCGAAAATTCGACTATGGCCATTTTCTCGCAGGGCCTGAGGAGAGTGCTTCACTTCCCCAGCAAAGCACTCACAGCTTTCATAGACCTTCACCGTTGTCCGTGAGCTGGCATGTGTTTGCGTCCGGCCCCCAGCACACATGAGCGTAACGGTACTTTACGTTGCACTGTTTCCACAGGGATGTCCAGGTTATAATTCTTATAGTCATCTTTGCTGAAAACTCATGCGATAAACCACAGTTTGAAGCAGCTGTTGCAATTCTGTATCCTTCAAAAAATCATTAAGGGCCAATCCAAACAATTTGCTTTAGGCGCTTAACAGAAAGTTTTGTTCTCTCCATCTGCAACTCTCTCTCTCTTTTCTCTCTCTCTTCCTCTCTCTCTCTCTACCCCCCCGCCCCCCCCCCCCCGTCTCTCTCAACCCCTCTCTTTCTCTATTTATCTATCTCAAACACAATCCATTGCATACTCTTATGACAGCCAGAGGTGCACTGACACACACACATAATATAGGGACATGTGGCAGAAATTAAACAATAAAACAGCAAAACAATATGAAACGAGACAATAAATGGATTGGCAGTTAAACTTTTACGTTTTTACGTGTAGGAAAATTTATCATACACGACAACCACATGCACAGGTTTTACTTCAAAATACAGTGAGCTGGAAATCTGAGTAAATTGAGGCCAACAATTTTGATGTTGTTTTTACCCTAAACTGTCACAACTGGGGAATACGTACACACACTCATAGTGTCTACACATGACTGAAAATCAGTTTCTTGGGTTTTCCCATGCGTCAGTCTCCGTCAATGCTGTGGTGTTTGCAGAGTTGTAAGATTATAATCCTCTGACTGATTTGTTACTATTTGGGTACGTAAATACATATTATTTTGATTCAGCCATCAAGACGAGGTTTCTTGGTATGAAAAACAAACAAACACATAACCCTAGTTTTCGACACATTACAATACGAATGAAATGAAGTCACTCGGTTTTGCATACTCGGTATGAGAATCTCTTTGCAAATTCGGTCCCAAACGTCAGAGCTGTGAAATATCTTGACTTCAGATCCCCACATCCCTTGCAGCATCCACACCCAGGCCCAGGCTCATTCACGGTGTCACCGCCATGATCCTGGCGCCCCCACAAAACTACCGAAGTGAGAAGGTCACCCAGACGCTTCTCCTCATTCCATCTTCGTCGACTCTGTATTGCCATTCTCTACCATGGTTTCCACTTTCGCACTGTTTCTGTCTCTGGGTGACCCACATAAAGGGTAACTATAAAAGTGCCATCACTGAACAGAACAATACGGCACAGTTTTTCCTATTTTCCTTCTATAGTTTTCATGGGAAGGCCTAGATAAGAGGGAAGATTCACTTCAGTTAAACGAGGAGAACCGAACCGTACCCGTTTACTGGGTGGCAATTGCTTGGGGGCGAATCAATTAGTCCACTTATTGTAAGCCTGAAATGAATAAGCGCCAACCGAACCGAACGGTAAAAAATCAGTCATTCTGACCTATGGATGCGGCAAACCACAAAAAAAAAGTCTATCGCCCTTGGTTTAATCCCAACAATCTACCAATCTGAAGCGGTCAACCGTGAATATCTGTGATAAACTGTTGTCCAGGATAAACAGTAGGGATCGCCAATGTTACAGAAGTTTACGTTCAATTTTCATACTGTGGTGCTGAGTAAGTCTAGGCACCATAGCATGTATGAGAGCTACACTCGTGTTCAGTATCTCTTCACATTAACAGAACTGATGTTACTGTACAGGCAAACACACAACAAATGAACACAAATTGCATGTATACAGTTACAGTTTCTCGCCCATCTCGACGAAAATATGAGTTACAAAATATATAATCAGTGTTTGTCAAGTCAAATAAAATGTTCACAAATTTGCCAAATTTAAAACTAAACCTGCGCTCAGGGCAGGTGATAGATAGTAAAGGGAAAGGGTTTGGATTCTCCCACGGAATAGTGAAAGTGCCTCTCTCTCTCTCCCTCTCTTTCGCCCTCTCTCTCTCTCACTCGCTTACGTGTATAATTGTACAATGAGGACAATGACCGGCTTACCACTAAATGAAGAATGGTGACAAAGACATGGACAAAATAACGTTTAAGGCCAATTTTAAAAGTACAGTGTACATGTATATATTATTATATATAAATCTATCACCAAGACGAAGGCGATATTCTTCGGTACGACCAAACTAAACTCAGCGACTATTGGGCATTTGTATTGTGCAGTTGATAAAGCTAATAGCGTTTCATATAAGAGCACGCCATGGATGCATAGCTGGAGTATAACGGATGCCATTCCAAAATCCCCTTCTCTGAAGGAAATTAACTTGGAAATTCTCTGTTAACAAAGCAAACGCAGAACCCTGATTTAATCAGTTAGCACAAATCCCAGATATCTCACAAATAAACATGCTAATCTGGTTCAACGCTCGAGAGCAAATGACAACCACTGTCCCCGTGTGCAGTTACGGGACAAGAGGCTGTTCTTCGTCACTTCCAACTAAGATTAGTAACGGTCAGAGTGCTTGCTAGAGTAGCGGGCCAAAATGAGGTCCACCCGCAAAACACCTCAAAAATGCCCATTCTGAGCCAGCAAAGCTGAGGAGCTTTAACAAACTCAGTAAAACAAAATGCCGTATCTGACATTCTTGACCATTTGTTCAAATTTTCATGCCTTTGTGACTAAGAGGTCTGACGGATAAATGAATGTTATCTCGTGAAAATGCTCTAAGAGGCATACAGTGATATCTAGAGGACAGCCATATCACCAGTATCAGCAATTGTTTTCTCAAGCTGGCCATTTTTTTAACCCTTAGCTGAACTGACACCACAGTCAAATCACACAATATGGACCTGCTAGGCTCGGCAAAGCTAACTCTGTCTTACTGATGGAAAAAATAAAATCTGGTAACAACAGATCACAGGTTTAAAGCTACCAACTGGTTGTTATAGGCACTTCTATTTATAATTTACGCCTATAGGCTGTGTATGCCAACAGGTTAAGAGACAGGGAAGACAACCATTATCAGCGTTCCAGCCTGATACAAAATAATGTTAATGATGCAAGGCATGTATTTCGGTGCACTGTAAATTTTGTCACGGGGCAAAGGCTGAGAGGGACTGAGCCTCATAAAAGCACTGGTCTGGGCAGTCCCGCTAATCCAAAACACGGTGGGTAGGCAAGAAGTTGGGTGTATGTGTGTGTATAGTGTGTGCGTGTGTGGTAAAGGGGGCCCCGGAGGGGGGGGGGGGGCTGACAAAGTCGTACCTGTAGCCAGACTTCAGACTGCCGTTACTCCCACAAGAGCAATTTTTACTTCCCGTGTGGCATTTCATTTACGCTCTTTCTCTGAGAGGTTCTTGTGACGCAATCAATTTCCGGTAAGTTCTCGATACAATCAGAATAACGAGAAGCTCTGTTTCCCTTTAATAGTATAGGCCTACACAATTTTGGGGTGCCCGTGGACCTTGAACCATTCTGTTTAAATGAAAAAAATATACATGCGCTCTGTACTGCCCGCTCGATTCAACGGCAGAGATCCATATGATTGAGTGTATGATTTCTCAAATGAAGTCTGAACAAATGTGCATCTGTATGGCTGAACTTCACCACGGATTCTACATTCTGACGCCCAGTTTGTTCTATGTACCAAACACACACAAACACACCAATTCACTCACAGTTTCTCACCACCACGGAACTGAAGTTTGTTGTTCTTGTTGTCTTTTTTTTTTGATCCGAACTCGGGAGGTGGAGGTGGTGAAGGCGATACTGGAAATACATGATTTCCATGACATGCACGTCCTAACTAGAAAAAGAAGATGTAGGTCCATTTGGAATCGTACATCAGCCGAAGGTTGCATTATGGCAAGTAGAAAATCTAAGGTAAAATCTGGGTAAACTGTAATTACTGTTTCTCATTATCACCTCTCCAGGCACAGTTTGACACGCTGACAATGCCCGCGGTAAGCGGTTACGATCTTAAACCATTCCTGGTAACATTTTGGCTTCCGGTTAATCTGCTCCCTGTCAAAACAATGGCTTTGAAAATGCTCCGTGACGGTAGTTAAAGGATCTTCCATCACTGCCACGTTAACATCAGGGAAAGGGGGTTCCCTGGACCATAAAATCATGGCTCAACATCGGTAAAGCTTCCAAATGCCCCGGGCCCGTCCTAAAGCGCAGAACGGAAATTTGATAAAGCCACTGAACTTTCAATACGACTGCTTTGCTGGCTGTTGCCTCCACTGTGCATCTCGTCCAAACCTTATTATAGGGGCCCAAATGAAGTCAAAGAGAACAATTTTTACACATCAACAGATTCGGTCATATTCAACGCGAGAAAGTGGCATTTCAACGGATTCTAGATCCTTCTATAATGGTGAGATAACGAACTGACCCCTTGTATTCAATATTTTTTGACAAGCCCCACTTTTCTATTTGTGTAAATAATAATTTAAAAAATACTAATAATAAAATAAACTTTGAATGTAATGAGACTGCAGAGAAAACCCAAGAAACGGTGACTTCCACAGAATACACTGAACAAGTAAATTAATCACTTAAGCCAGGGGATACTCCAGAATAATTGGTTTGCTTGTCTCATCAATAATTACTAAGGAATGATTTACATGGTACATGTATAGTATATCATTTCCGGGATTAAAAACAGCGAAAAAGACTGAGTACACTGTTTGGCATTTCTTTGCCTCTTCTGTATAAATGTACCTGCATATGCATACTAGTCCGTCTGAGGCTGTTTCACACTCAGGACGTTTACTGTTCCTGCATTAGATGCTGAACCGATCAACCATGAACCCCCTCCATCTAAACATAATAAGGCAGGAGCGAGTTCAAAGGACGACATTGGGCCTTAAAATTGGTTACAAATCATTACTAGGTAACTCCAGGAAAGTGGTAAACGTTTTCACGCCATATGGTACACCTGAAGGATGCACGGGCATTCTAAATACAGCAATGCCCAGCAAGGTCCGTGGGAGATACATGGATGTCTTGCGCAGACAAAAGAACTCTGGGGCAATGAAAACCGCGAGTGAATGGGCCTTTTAAAGCTGCTGTCTGAGTAAAATTTGAAAGTAATGGGCACTTTAAACCGATATTGACGGCTTGAAGAGTAGAAAGAAGAATATATCTCTCTGAATACATAAATTTACGATGCGGAAAAATCTTGTCTGCAAAATCAATTTTCACCCAGCATGTCCTCAGACTCTGTCTAGACCCCTGACATAGAGCAAGGCCCTGTCAACACATGCGGGAGGAGGAACCCCTCTGAAGGAAAAAAAAACCCATAAAAGAGGTGATCAGCCTACCGAGTCCAGACACAAAGACCTCCTTGCAAACCCCAAAACAGAGACAGAGTAATGTTCTTGGTTCACAGTATCTAATAGTTACTGAAGTCATAATGGACACATTGAGTAACGATCTAATGACTGTCTTTACTCTTTCCTGGTGATTTTCACCATCATCAAATTAAATGTACATTGCATGTACTTGTATTGTAAAGCTAAAACAGCTGGACCCCACCGCTACCGTACGCAGACACACACACACACACAAACGTCGATTTAACTGTGTATGAATGTCTGTTCGTTGTTGTTGGTGGTGGGTTTTCTAATATTAGTTCTTGAACCTAACAGTAGTGACGGGCTCATTAGGAAATACGTTTGAGCTCCGAAGAAAGTTACCTGCTTCGTTCCATAGGTTAAATCTTTAAACTTCCATATAAGCGCGATCCTCGCATGATTTCTTGCGTATTTAAAAAGAACAACACATGCCCAAACCTTTTTTTTCTTTTGTAAATACAAGTATTAATTAAGGTATATTCACATCTTCTACGATCTCTCCCCCCCCCCCCTATCCTCCCACCAATAGTCCTGTCCAGTGTCCCCCCCTCCCCCGGCATGAATTTGTAAAGCTAAGAGATTAAGGTTACAATGGGAATTACTGGACCCTAGCGTCATCCAGTGTGAGCTTGCATTGGCCCTAATCGCCAAAGCCTCTTTTCATGGACCGTCTGGGCTGTGTCATCGTTATGCGGGGGGTGACTCGAGGGCTGAAAGAAGGTCTCTTTGTAACGTAGCCAAGTCTGGACTGTCAAAGGCCGGCGACAACCAAGGCTGCAGGGATGGGGATAAGGGAGGGGGCATTTAAACTACACTGAACAAAGCAACTACCACCCCAGCTGGACCATGGCAAGAACTAAGGAAATCTAATAAGCGACTTACAAATACAAAACTCTCAAAAAGCATAAAAAGGAGAAAAAAGGAGTCTAGAAATTCACAATAATATTAACAAGAAGAAGAAAGAACAAATTCATCCGGTTTGGTAAAATTTCAGAATATTATGTCTGCGATACGTTATGCTTCCTTTCGAAGCTACCCATTCTTCTGTGGAAGGAACAACCAATTCGATCTCAAGTTCTTTTGTAAGCCTATGGATATGAATTCACTACTGGAGAATTATAAGTATTGCAAACAAACTATCCATCAACAGATGCTTTCTGAACTTTTCTCGCGACAACGCTATCCAGTGACAGGGAGACTGACCATCTGGGCGTAATTATCACCAAAATTGACTTGCTAACAAATTAATAAACAATGCATGTATTTGTATAGATCCAGTGTACACATCGTCTCGAGGAAACAGATATTGAACGCCGCACGATTTAACTGACCATTACAGACGGCGATTCCGCACAATTTAACTGCCCAATACAAAAACATTGTCCAACCATTCAGTTTGCATAGTCAGATCAACTTTAAGTTAAGCCATTGTCTCCCTACCCACTAAACTTCACAAAAGCAAGAGTTTTTGTCCTGGCTAACATGTTAACACTCTATTCACATCTTAGACCAGGCCCAGACGAAACCCATTGCTGCCGATTAATTCCCCCAATAAAGAGGCGACAATTGCGCCACCTGTCCGTACGTCTTTATACAATGATTAAGACGGCCAAAGCTCCAAAAGCAAAACTTTTTCTTGGATACATATCAATGTAGTCCAAGAAAAGTGATGAAATTGCACTGTATCATCAGACTGCTTGCAAAATGATTGACTGAGAATTAATAATAGTTACCATAAATCATTTCTGACGTTCGAATTTCACTATATGTATCAGCATTACACAGTGAATTCAATCGGAGAAGCATTGTTGATTTCAGCAAAATGAGCATACAAAGGAAAGGATAAAACAGAGTGAAAACATAAACAACATTAACAATAACAAACTATACTTGGAAGACTGAGGTGAACATTGTGACCCAAGAGCGTATTCATGAGAATGTCTTAAAAAGAATAATGACGACCTCTCGGCCGTGCCATGATGGCAACCCTCCCCATCTGAACTCGAAATACCCTCCACCACCAGCAATTAATGTAACCTCTGCTGGTGTCAATATGTCCACTTTCGATGTTCACTCACTACTGCCAAATTAAAATGGCGGTAGATCAACAATACCTCCAGATGGGTATGAAATAATCGGTTAAAAGTTGAACATGTACAAACCGCCCACTGAAAATCATATTCTCCGTGGCTATTTCAGTCAATTCTGCTTGATTGTGTCATTTAATAAAGTTATCTCTATCTTAATGGCAAGCAACAGAATTGGTTTTGTTGCCTTTTCCAGGGACGCTGCAAGCTCGACTAGTAAAGGTTGAATCAGATGGACAAAGACTGGTACACTAAAGTTTCGCTTGAACCAAATACCAAGTGGCCGATAAGAAATAATACTGTAGTCGAAACTCATGTAACAATTGCAGCAAATCTTCATTGATATAAAAAGTAGGGCTATAGGTAGGTACAAACTTAGGTGCATTTGCTGCAAAACCCTGCAATCGCTATTGCTTTATATGCAATACACATTTTTCCAGTAAAACCCTTTGAAGGGAAAAGCTCAGACTCAGAGAAATTGACTTGGTTCACACCAGTCTCCCAACCCAAAATGCACATTAGCTCTACTCAAGAGGCGCTCTCTCTGCAGGGCGGTAGATGAATGTTTACATAGTGTCAAGTTAGGCTGTCCATGGTTACAACGGGTTGGGGGGCTAAAGTCTTAATTAGCAAGACCGGACTAATCATGCCACGGATGGTCTGCTTAAAATTTGTACTGAGCATCGGGAACAGTAAAGAAAATCTCAGTAGTAAGCGACCTAGTGAGACTTGAGATAACTCAGTTCCATGGTGGGAACCGGTATTGAGTACATTACTGTCTTTGTGTGTACTCAAACTGGTGTGCTTAACATGTTGAAGGCCTTCTGCGAAAATATTCTTTCTTGTTGACCTTCTCCCTTTTAAATTTCAGCCCATCCAATCACTTTCATTCCAAGCTTGGCTCATATTACTGACCCTTTTAATTCACACCTCTTTAACCTTCAAATTATCAAAAGCAGCCTTTACTCTTTCTCAAAGGAAGTTTCAGTTAGGATAAAAACATAATTTCTTCCTTTAGTAAATGAATGCATGCATCAGCATTTCCAAGTTTTAAAAACCTCTTTAAAGGACTCCTGATTGTTGAAATCCCATCCCCATTCATCAAACCTGAACTCCATGCCTTGTGACACAAGAAATGTACTTGCTCTTCCATTCCTGGTGCTTTATAATTATAGTAAGTGGAGGGCTTTTATTAGGCTATGCTAGTCTGAGGACTGCACTGCCCACCCAAAAACCTCGCTGCTGTCCGTTTCAGCGTTGTGCCTAACCCTTGAAGCTGACATTCTACCTTGATTGTCGCAGTTCAGCATATTTGGTCTATCTATTCTTCCTTGATTGTCGCAGTTCAGCATATTTGGTCTATCTATTCTTCCTCTTCATCAGTTTTATCTCTCATTTATTCCGTAATAAACACGATATAATATGAGCCCCAACTTTTAAAAAATATCTTTGCTTATGCACAGAACAAGAATATACGGGACTGAAGCAAAATTACACGTTAAAGATCTGGGAATAGGTAAGTATGGTTGAAAGTATGTGGACCTTGGGGAAATGGCTTGTGAAGAGATCCCCTGAATACTTGTTACTCTGTAGGAGACCATAAATGTTTACACCTGCCAGCTGAGACTACCTGCTGAAAGCTTTCTAAACAGAGTACTTCACAGGTCCTGCCTAATGACATTAGTGATAATGACTGCCTCTTATGGCACTTGCAAGTTGTAGAAGCAGGCGGGGCTGCTGATTTTCCAACGTGAGAAATTTATGCACATATTAAGAAATGTTAATGAAGAACGTGAAATGACAGAAGTAACAAATTCAATGTTTATTACAGATCCAAAAGACATTGGGGAAAATATAATACGGTCTTTAGTGTCTCTGCATGGTCAGATGGGGAATAATGAAAGCCATGTGATCAATCTTTGCCTGTTTCATTCTGCAGCACTGCACAAAATCTGACAAACAGAGAATTAAGAGATAATGATGGGAGCAGTTCTTCCCCTTCCTTTTTCTTTTCAAACTTTAAGTATTTACTGCACCATAAAGGTTAGTAAATTTTACTTGTCATTACATTTTACATGAAAAAACTGGCACTGTCACATTTTCAAATAAATTAATGTTCACAAGCTCATGTGTATGTGGATGGAGATTGGATAGATACGTCACAGATAAGCCCATATACATGAAGCTATCTATACACACGCACACAAGAGGGAGAGTCAAAGACAAGCAAGCCCGCATTCAGCCTTGCTAAATGTACAAAAGCAAACAGGGACTAACCTTTTTGGACTGTGCAAATCTCAGCAGTTTGGAGTCCATTTCCCTGAGTATTTCCTCCCAGGCCTCACACATTTGCTGAATGATGACCTGTAACTCCTGTAAGAGGAGATAAGGAAATGAGTAAATTTATACATGTGTATCAGTCTCATCAGTAGCTCCTACAACCAACACAGCATGGAAAGGTGCAATCAATTGAGTTGCCAGCTGTTAGAGCTTCTCTCTTCTGAAATAAAAGTTGAGAATTTACTTGCCACAGCGCTGGATCTGATCCCAATAACGGCATATGGCCTGCACTGGCAAAATTAGGATATGAACTTAAAAGATGATGATAAAGGACATAATGGCTTGGCTAGGTACAGTTGTGACCAGCTGCTCAACTTTCAATACAGAGTTTAACCAAGAGTTAAAACAGACTGAGTGATATTTCTTGAACAACAATGTAAATGACATTCCGTATTAATGTGTTCACATCAGCCCGCACCTGTCAGGTGCAGGCTGTTTTACAACCCACTGATATACCAGTCGCCCTCAAGGAGTGGCCTCTCGTACACCTGTTCATTACACCCCTCACCCCCTGGGATAACATGGAGTTTCATAGCACCAACTTTTGTTTTTTTTTGTAAACATATGATTTCATTAAACTTCTCTGCATAAGCTTTCCAATGATATACCAAATATAAATCTAGCTTTGTCAGCAGATTCTTTATGAATTTTCAAAAACACCCCCAAAATAGTGCGTACACAGGTAATACCCACTATAAAGAATGAATGTACAGCGGGCATGCGAGAGCCACGATCCCCGTGATGCAAAACGGTTAAAACAATCTTACAGATGTGTCTTCATTGATGTACTTACCATCTGGGCTGATGCAATCATGACATACTTAGCTGCTAGACGTCTTATCTCTTCATGTCTTGCCACCAGCAATGAAGTGTCAAACTGAGAAAAATGCAAGGAAGATTCTTTAAAAAAATATCAGAAATCTTTCGAAGTTTAACTCAGTGCATTAATGAAAACAACAAGCAAGCTCCCTATCAAAATCATGTTCTTCACATCACTCTGTCCAGAGGCAGTCTTACAGAAGCTTCTGAAATTCTAAAATGTAATAACCAAATTTGGATTTACAGAACTGTCAGAAATGTAAAGTGTTTAACTCTTCCGATATATCCACTCATCCTTTGTATGCCAGGTCCAGGCATTTCATTAAAGAGATTAAACCTCCGGAAAACAACCAATTTCCATCAGACATATCACCAGTCCCGTCTTAACTATGATCACTTCAGATCAATGAAGAAAAAATTCCACAGATTATGGGGAAAGAAATAAATGATACAGCTTTCAGACCTAATCTAAATGACATACAGTACACCTCGAATCCAATGAACTCGGACTCAAAGAACACCTTGCATTCAACGAACAGAGAAAAATGCCCGTTTTTTTTCTCCCGATTTTATTAAATATCTTTTACCGCACAAACTAATCTCAGACCCACCCTCGGTTCCAACCAACCAGAAGTGTAGCCAAGCTCACAATAAATTGCTTATCTACCTAGAAATCTAGTTGAAATTCAAAATTCAAAAGGTCTGCTGTCGGCTGACAAGAAATAAATATGTGTACCGTAGGCTATATTATGCCATGTAATAGGAGTAGGGCAAGGACACAGAGGAAGAAAATTATGAACAGAGTCAGAGGGGAAGGGGAAGGGGGGCCAGCCGACACATGGGAGAACATGATACGGGATCAAAGAGACAAAGCCGCCGGAACTTGGATAGTAGGTGGGAAGGGTAAAGAGTGGTTGTAGGCCTATAGACAAGCAGTGCGGGGCAGAGGGAAGGTTGTGGATAGAGGGGGGATTGGCTTGTGTAGAATTAACATAGCGCGAGTGAGGTTGGTTACTTCCCTTTGGGAGCTTATGACCTTGGCTCCAACCAACTTTTAAAAATGACCGAACTAGTTCGTTGAGTCCGAGGTGTACTGGCAAAAATTCTACAAATAGTGGGAACAAAAATAAGTGATAAGACTTACAGATTTAATCCAAAAGTCTGTGGCCCCAGCACTGGATAATTTGAGAACCACCGATAGATTGCTCAAGTCAGATGAAACAATGGCTGAATCAACAACTCGACTCTGTAAATAGAAATGATAAACATAAGGAGAGATGAGCTCAGTTTTCACATGTCATAAAATCATTATCACATGTGCACACTTCTTCTACATCCACAAACATGCAAGAGAGGAACTCTGCGAGAAACATAATGATAGCTTCTTCTGCTTTATATCATCATATAACGATATTAATCCAACAGTAAAGAATTCCACTTGGTTAGAAACGTAATAAATCCACACAAGACATGATTAAGGGAGATTTCCAGCATAAATTACATGGAACAAATTTACAAAATAGACCACATATCCTATTACATTCACAAGAAAATCTCAGCAATGAAGAACTTCCACACTTTTGAAACTAATTACACTCACCATATGGATAATTAATATTTTGGCATAACCAACAGACAGTTCTTAAGTTCCTCTATGTGTTACTATAAAAGTGATGATAATGTATGTCATCATTCTAATGGAAGGAAATAAACACACAAACCTCTGAAATGTTATCAACGGACAGGTTCACAACTCCAGTGGGGAAAACACCATAAGAAAACAAGTTGACCTCATGCAAGTCTGTCCCAACAATAAGCAGGTTCAGCCTGTGACATATTTAATTGAAACAAGCCCAACTAGATACCATTTCTTAATACCAAGTTCAAATTGAAATAAAACAATCATCTAAGCACTTGTTAACAACGGAATAATTTCTTATCTTGTTCTATAAATATTAAATAGCCATATTTCTCTAGACCAGCTTTCACTGCATTTTTAAGGACAAAATAGATTTCATCAAAAGTCAAAACTTTACTGATAATGGATACTAAATTCATTCACACACATTTTAACAAGGTTATTGTAGGTGCAATAAAACTTCAGACATTGCTCTATGTGGAACAAAAAATGAAATCTACCACATGGCCATTAGCCAGAATAACTGTACTGTGTAAACAATCACATCATTCAAATAAAACTGTACTCACTCTTTTTGTGCAGTGAGAAATCTGAATCTTTCATACGCTTCTAGGCCCCTGTACATGAACAAAAGAGGAAAAGAGATTGTTAGTGCTAATGCGACATACATACTGGTTCCAGATAACATAAGTTTATTTCAAATAAAAATGTGTCAGAGAATATCAGATTAATAATTAAAAGTTATATTCAAATCTGTGCTAACATGAGGACTATTTACAGCATTTCAAAGCTAAAAAGAACATATTCAACAATGGCACATTCACAAGGTAGACACTTACGACTGGTCCTTTGATAGAGGAGTCTCACTGTACCTGAAACCAGATTATATTAGCAAACATGAAGTTACCCATTTTGAAAGTACTACTGTGCTTACAATCTAAGTTTTTCTATAAAAAGGAAAGATACTGTGGTCCAGACTGATAATCCATGCGGTGAATATTTTCCTCTGTAGTCTTGTATAAAAAAAAGTTATCCTGAATCTGTGCTGTCATGAAAAATTACCCTTATAAAGGCTCTCAGCTTTTACAAAAACATCTCCTTCTTCCATTAAGAAAATTTAAAAAACATCTCATTCTATATAAAACATTACTGGATGTCAAAGATATGCAAGAATTCACTCAGATGAATCAGTGAAAATCATTTCAATTAAACATTCTGAATATTCATGCAATGCTTTGATAGAGCAAAACAGTATAAATTTTCAAAGATGAAGGATAAAAATATCATTACAAAGAGTTGAGCTGCTGAGCGGCAGGCAAATAATCTGCGGAGTTGTCTTCCGCATAACGGCCTTGACCCTGCGACATCTGTTTAGACTGTTCCAGCCACTCTAGAGAGGTTACACTCCCTCTAACTGAATACACATAGACCAGGTCACCTTTCTCGACATCACAAATTCTAATCATGCCCGACTTGTAGCCAACAGCAATCACTATAAGTAATAGTGAAAAAATATTCATGCATTAGTAGCATTAGTAACAATGACATACTTAATAAAAACACAATACCATAACAACACTCATTTTCAATAAATAAAATAAAAAAATGGGAGGGGGGAAGGGGTGTCCATGAGCCCGAAATGTTCATCTCTCAATGAAAAACACAATCTAATGTAAGACAATGTAGTATGTTTTGCAGGCCGGCCTTGCCAGGTGTACAGATTCCACATTCACTGGTTTGACCACATGGTATGGTTTTAATTGCACTCTCAAAAACATAAATGATGTAATTTTCATTCAACAAAAGGCTTTAATTTTCACAGATCTGTGACTGTTTCCCTACCACAATGAGTTAAGGCAATAATATAACTAAACTTCATGTTTCATGAAACATGTTCCGCCTTAATGATTTAACTGCCTTGTCACTAATGTTAACGATGAAACTGCAGTGAGCTGGAAGGTAATTACTTTTTCCATCAGGTCTCCATGCCAGTCCTCTGATCTTGTCTCCTTCTGATGGTGGTGCTAAAGACCAAACTCTCTGCCAAGAAAGTCTGTTGACCAGAACCTGCATACACGAAGACCATGTGGGGGGAATTAACTAGCTTGGTGCATGTGTTATGCATGTCACATAATGCATTTCTTACAAAAGCATAAATAAAATGTTTGTAGACATATTCTTCAGCTCTTCAAATGTCCTAATTCAAATCAATCATTTTACTCCAGGCACTTGAAATTTAATTATCTATCTATCCTCCAGTTACCCCTGAAATTTGTTGAGGCTGTCAGGTAATTTGGAACTGATCTGCTTCTCACATTATTTGAACTGAAAGCTGCTAGCAAGGTGTGGTCTGGTTTTGGTACCCATAAAATTTATTGGTTTAAAATCTCTTCCCAGAACACTGCAGGTTTCATGCAGCAAAGCACAAAAAGTCTTCAATTTACTAAGTTTTGGAAACCATTTTGTGTAGAGAAGCCGGATGTCATGACTGAATAGTTCACATCACAATATTTAAATATTTACTGGAAATGGGCTCAACCCTCCCAACTTTGATGAGGCATTTGTGCTGTTGATGACATGTTTCATGTTTGCTGGGCAAGAAATGTTAAAAAAAAACTAACAGTAAATTTCTCCCTCTTTGTACTTTTAAGTCACAGTGGTACATGTATGTTTCATATTAGCCACTGGCACATGTGAGCCCCAGAAAGAAGATGGGGAAAGAGGTTTTTCCCGCAAAAGTACTCATTAGCTGAATATGTATACCATCTCCTTTGATATTTATACTTTTACAAATGAATGCAACAATAGACACTAATTTCCAATATTTTACAAACTACAGAAAATCTGCAGGGCCGTAGCAAGGCCTAAAGCAAAGACAAAATGTGGCAAAAAGAAAAAAGTTGTTTGTAGCAAAATCCCCGCATAAGAAATTCATAATACAGAAACGATACAATAGAAAGCAAACAAGAAAGGAAGACACACCAAGCTTTCGGTATGAACAAAGAAAACAATTGTACATGCTGCGCTCTGAAAATCCAAGTCTGGACTCGCAGCTAAGTACTCGTATTGGTTTTACATTACACTTATGCAATACAGTGTATTTTCTTTTTGCTACATTTTGTTTCCAAGTTTGATTTCCAGCTTACCTCTCCATTGACATTAGCCAAAGCTAATAAGTCCATGGTCGGTGACCAGGCCATGATTTCAATCTCTGCCACCACATGCTTCTCTTCTCTCAGTTTAAATTTCTTCACCTCTTCACCCAGGGTAGCACTAGCACTACTCATTTCAACAACCTGAGAATAGGTACAGATTGAAGAATAACTCTCAACCTTGAAACTGTAATCTTGGTACTCCTTTCTGAATTTAGACATAATTATTATAATTTCTTATTTTTTTAAAAGTTATTTTGTCAGTTTATACACATTTCATAAGCCACAATTAAGGTGACAGAGGGAAAGAGAGCAAATAGGAAAGATAGAAAGAAGGAATCTCCCAGGCTTGGTTGTCTGTATCCTGGCAAAATAAAAGAATTGCACCTTTGCCTAGCACCAGCAAATTGCCAAAGGGATCCTGTCATGCTGTGAGTTTGTATGCTATGATGGTAAGTTGGTTTAATCACTACAGGATCTCTGGTTTGGTACAACAGCTCCCTTGAGATAGAGATCATTAATCATCCATTTGACAGAAAAAGGACCCAGAGCTCACCACTGAAACATGCTTGAACCCTATTGCCAGCACAGGAATTCTCTCTGATAGTAGAAAAAGGTTAAGGCAAGATGAAAGGTGTCTGGACATTTTCACAGCAGAAAAGTGATCATATGATATGACTGCAACAAGACAGAAAACTGAGCAAAGAATTAAAGTATGATAATGGTTCTGCAATTTGATCTGCCAGACCAAAAAATTCTCGAAACTGAGACCGTCAGAAAAATTAAGCCTTGTTTAGTTAAAAGAAAAAAAAAGTAAAATTGCAAAGCTTACACTTCTTAAAAAATAAAAAAAAAAATAAAAATGCACATTCTTTTGTCCTGGATAATTTTTTGAGTTGGCAAATATTATATTATCTGATTTTTATGTTTTTCTATATTTTATGCATGGAAAAGAAGAAAACACATTTGACATCACAGGTACACATTCTAGCCAATTTAATTAAAAATGAAAATGCATTTTTTTTTTCTTTTTTACTAGCATTTTTTTCATGTTTCTGCTGCCTTGAGAACTATTTCCCACAAATTACTCACAATATTCTGTTTCAGTCACCTGATAGACTCAATGCAAAGGGCAACAGAATGAAGAATGGAACTCGAGAACCATATGAACCACTCATACTACAGCATTTTCAATTTTATTTTTCATAGAAGCAGAAATACCCATTTTCAACCTAGCCTTTGTGACTTGGGCAACAGAAAGCATCTGTGGTCTGCAATGCTTACAGCGTGCAATGTTTGATGAGTGTTAAATTCAAGCATTTTTGTGAAGTACATTCTGCATAAAAAGTGAACACTTTGGATGACAATTTGGAGGAAAGTAATTAAGTAACTAAAAACATTGCTGTTTGCCCTACCAATCAGTAATCTTTGAGACACAAATTTGATACACACTGCTGTTAGCATCCCAAAATTTTAACATGATCAAGGCATTTATTAGTGGTAGTACTTCACTTTATTTGGTAAATTCAAAGCTCGTAGGCAGTAACTGATTAAATCATGTAAATCACTTGCTTTAGTCTTTCACTTCGGTTGCAGTTTAAATGCTGATATGGTGGAAATCTTCCCGTTACTGTTCCTTTACTACCCTTTGTAAAACCATGAACTAACATCAAGCTATCTCACTTGTTCTATGCCATTAATTTATAATTATGCAATGATATTAACAAAATGGAGACTGGGAATTCAGGGTTACGATGCTGGCTGGTGTCATCATGGACAATATTGTCAAATTCTCTATGAAGTCAAAAATGTGAAAGGCGGTAGGTGACATTTTTGATGCCTTACAGCAACAAAGAGACAATCAGACCAAACCAATTATTCATGATCAAATTTTCAGATTTTAAACTGTAATGTAAAAATTTTTTGAATTGAAAATGCAATGCATTGTAATGTAATCACTGCTGAGATAGGTTAAGAACTAAGGAATTATATACATATGTATAATTACATTACAAAGTACATGTAGGTCTACATTCAAAAGAATCAGAATAAAGACTACATCTAGGGCACCCATGAACTAAACTCCAAGAAAAAAAAGAATTGCTAAATAATTTCAGGGGACTGCCTCCATCTGCATTCCCTCCCTAAAGTATCAGCTAATAATCATCACTAAGTTTAACATCTGACAAAAGTATACTTTCCTATCATGGGGCCTTCCAGTCACAATTTCATAATTTAATAATAGAACATACAGATTATGTTCTTAGCTGGAATGTGGCTTCATATATTTTCTCACAAGACACAGCATACTAAACTTGTATGAATTAATTATTAACCGTTTTACATTCGAAAAAAGACACACACTCTTTTCATCTTAATGTCCCCCAACCGAATGTCAAAAAAGGGTTTTACGGGAAGATTACCAGAAAGGGTTATGCCGATGGCGCTTCAGTTCAAGGAGGCGATATCAGGATTGTCATTGTGCAGGAGGTCAACAGGGTCCCTCAAATTATTCCTCTAGAAAATCATATTTAAAATGCTGTTCCACGACCAAAACTCACAACAAACTCTCTTTAGAACGCAACATCTTTAGTTCACTGAATCTGTAATGTGTCTTTAATTAATAGCGGGTGGGAAAAAAAGGTAGGCCTACTATTATTTTCCTTGGTCAGTTTTTAATCTTCGTCCTGTGCTGAGTGAACTCGCCCACATAACACCCTGTGCAGGGATAGCTAGTGGCCAGTCAGCTACTTGTTCATGTGTTGCCAATAACCTCAACAGACGGGTCAACAGGGTCATTTTGAACAAATGTATCTCGTTTACTTTAGGACGCAATAACAATAATGGCGGATAAATCTTAAGTGACCCCTATGAATGATATTTGGATAAAGTACTTGTGATGAGATGCAATAAGTTCTATTGTTACACAGAAGGCCCGTAATCAAGAATTTTCTGCATTTACATGCCGTTTAACATGTATTTTATCCTTTATCCACGAGGTCTGTGCTTTTTTTTGTCCCTGAGTCAGGATATTCAGGTGAACAAATCATTTTTTAAGCCAGGCACTTAATGTACCAACTGCTTGTATTATGATATTGCCTTCGCCCTCCTACACCATTTGTTCAACTTTCATGATGTTAGTTTTCTTAGCACACCTTTAGCAAACAGATTTGATGTCCGGCTCATAGAGTACATAATGCACTGAAAAGTGGTTTTTAACCAAAGCAACACAATATCTCAACTCTACTTACCACATCAAATATAGACAATGACCAACAACAAAGTCAGTTCATTTTCTCCCAGTTTTCCCTGACGAAAAATCTACCAACATTGGAATTCATTATTACAGATACAGAACACCTTCTCAAATAAGCAGATGGCGCCCTTCTTATCATTTCACATGTAGACAACAAGCAGCATCAAAGTCAGAAGTTTCCCAAAGATTTTCCCCAGTTCAAACTTCTGACCATCAAAACTATTATATGAGGATGACAAATAGTTAAGAATAGTTGCATAGTAATAGACAATACCATTTTGACGGGCATAGTGGGAGTGGCAGGACAGATAAACAAATGAAACATGCGAAAATAGTGTGAAAAAAACGATATAGGCGCACCAACCAACTAATCAGAAAACGAGGAGTGGCACTGCCATACAATAGAGTGGCCTCCCGCAAGATATGGGTTGCAAACTGTAGGACACTATAGCATTAGCAGCCTCGCATGTTGTTTTAACCCACAGGATGAGGGTTAAGTTTTTGTGATTTTTCTGCCTAAGAACACATAAGATTGGATTCATTCTTTTCACACTAAAATTAAGACATGGCTTTTCTACATTAAACCCATTTGCGATTTGGCATCTGCTCGGCAGTTTGAGGTTTGGATGCCGCTTTGGACTTGGTAAGTATAAGTGCAAAGTAAATAGCCTAAATACTAAAATAGTAATGCCTAGCATCCATACATTTAGCAGAAAAAAAGGTGGGAAGATTTCACTGCGGAAGATGGATAACACTATGCTTCTTTTATATCATGAACTGCTCTTAGAAGTTGTTATTGTTTGTTCTTGGTGAAAGTGATCGTGGTAAATTTCTACTAGATTAGATCTAGATCTAGATCTAGATCTAGACTGGATGATCTAGACTCTAGTCAAAAAACGATCAGCAGACAGCACTAAAACAGAAAACGAAAGTAGAACAACTGCGTAATTTGAATGCAGCTTTGACAGCTACCTTCTGTTGATTTAAGTATTTATCATTAATGCTTTATTATAAGTTTGTTTTGCAATGTTTCACCATCTTAACAACAGAAACGATGACTGACACAGATAAATCCTTGCCTTACAAAAATTTATGTTTTCTCAAACGACTGCCGCTAGGAAATTGAAATGTAAACAGGAAGCCACATTAACTTCCGTTAATGCGCACTGCCACTCGCAGATTGCCCAATGATTTATCCCGTTACTCAGAAGACCCCATTTTTCATCCAATCATAGCTGGTTTTAGCAGTCAAACAATGAACAGCGGCGAATTCAACGCAGATACTATAATTGGCCCCAGAGTGTGCTAAGAACATGGACTTGTGAATTGTATTATTAATTGTTCAGATAGACTTAACTCTTTTATCTTAAATCATTCTGTTTTGCCTCATCAGCTCCATGTTGTAGGAAATACGACTTTTTGCTCGTAAAGTCGTAGCTTCCAAAACGACAGTACTTCAAACCATGGAGTCCCACAGGCCTACAGGTAAGTTCTTATCATGGAGCTATTAATAACACCTCCATGGTTCTTATACGTTGTTCCGTTGTTGATGTTCGCTCTCTTGTCACTTGTGCAACCGTTTTGTTACATCAGTTCAGGCACATAGTATGATTAAATGGACTGAAGAGACATCCATAATGTAAAATTTTGAGTTCAGGCATTAACGTTTTGGTAAGTTTCTTCAAAAGGGAAGGCTGGGGAACCGAGGAAAAATACAGGTTTAAATCTACTGGGCTTTGTTGAATTTCCCCTGAGCCTGAGGCTACACTGCACCACGGCCCACGCATTACTCAGAGCGTCTTGTAATTTTTTTATCTGAGAGGCTGAGTTTGCGAGTGAAAAACAAAGCCTACCCATCCCTTCATCTTATCATTTCCTTTTTCTGAACAGCAGGCGATATGACTTACATTGTTACAAGATATATACATTACTATAATAATATATAGATCTAGTTTAAAATGGGGGAAGGAGTTCCGTACTCGAGCGCCAGTATATAGCTACCCCGGCGGCTTTCCCTGATAAGTCAATCTGACTACTGCTCGGACGAACATCGGCCTACGGCCTCGATGATACAAACTGACTAGACCCTCACGTCGTTACATATCAATCATTGCTTTTTTTTCCAATGACAATTGGATAAACTAACAAAATTAATAAGTACCGAAAAAATATATAGGGTTTTTTATCAAAAAGTGGCGCTCGAGTACGGAACTCCTCCCAAAATGGGAACATTTGAGGAGCAGCTCTTTTCTAGACCATATGAATGCATAGACTCTATAAATGTGTCATTCTGGGGACCTGCATGGGAAACTAAAACGGCGCTTTTTCGGTAGTTCCCACCCCAACTTACCTAGGCTATAAGTAATATTAGTCGATTGTCAGATTGATATGTAACGACGTGAGAGTCTAGTCAGTTTGTATTCATCGAGGCTGTAGGCCAATGTTCGTCTGGGCAGTAGTCAGATTGACATATCAGGGAAAGCCGCCGGGGTAGCTATGTATTGTTTTCACTCGTACTATGGAATGCATTCGGAAGCCTTCCGTTAACTGGGGAGGGGTGGGAACAACCGAAAAAGCGCCACTAAAACATTAGGATGGGAAAGTCTTCTGAATTCGTCTCATGGCAGTATTACCACTGACCACTGTTGTTATCAGCTTGCACCTTTTCATGTAGGCCTACTCGGCAGTTAGTCAACGAGCCATGTAGGCTATTAACCACAAAAACATCCCTCTGTAGTGTATTAGGACTTAGACTAGCTCGCCAGAGGGGCTGTCCCCAGCTGCCGTCTGCATATGGCCGCTGCAAATGTCACTTGCTTGAGGGGTTGCACTTACCACTTTCTTTTGGAAGAATTTCATTATTCTCAGAAGAAAATCTGACCATGAGAAGCATTCGGAAGTCCTCCCGTATGATGATTGCCAGTGCCATAAAGCTTCAGAAGTTTAAATCTAAAACAGTAAATGCCTCAGAAATTGTGTCATCTTTTAAAATTAAAAAGGCTGTGGCTATACTCTGGTCCCGGACTGACGAATAGCCAAATGCCTATACTCCAGTCCCGGACATGTGTGTACATTGATCACCAATGGCTACCCCAGCCCCTTTTTGTCTACTTAGTCAATCTGACTACCACCCACTGATACAAACTGACTAGACCCTCACACCCCCAGGTCCAACAAAACATATAGATCTAGAGGGAGGTCTTCCCCCCGTCCGCACCACTTACCAAAAAGTTAACAAACATAGTACATGTATGATTATAAGCTTAAACAACCTGCATTGGAATAGTCAGATGGACCTGGGGGCGTGAGGGTCTAGTCAGTTTGTATCAATGGGCGGTAGTCAGATTTGACTAATCAGGCGAAAAGGGGCTGGGGTAGTTGTGTTTTCTTGACTGGCGCGGACGGGCGGAAGACCTTCCGATCTAGATCTGTCAACATCCATTCCGCCATTCGAATGTTTGTTTTCTTAACCTAGCCTAACTTGGCGATGAAAGACAGCTTTTCATTGGTCCAGGACCGGAGTATAGCCATTTGGCTGTTCGTTGGGGGGACCAGAGTATAGTCTAAGTCACTCCGAATTAAAAAAGCATGTGCCCTTGTCATATGAGCTTGTTTTTCTCTGATGATCAGTTTCGTTATGGGCAGCAAATTACAGGTTACTGTGAAAATCACAATGTGAGCTCGCTCATGCACTGTTTTTTTTTTAAATTGGAACTTGCATAGAATTGTTAGTTTTGCTGTTTTCTCACTTTTTGATGTTTTAATCAAAATCGTTTACAATAATTGTGGAAAGACCTCTTCACATCATCCGACATATGTACGAAAATAGGTTTCATGAGCTTTCCTAACTTTCCGTCATTAAGCTTTCCAATCCAATATTCTCTTGATCATTTCTTGATTTGAAAGTTCGCAATATTCTTTTTTTTCAGTTTTGGTGTAGCAGAATACTGGGCTTTTAAGCTCTTGTTAAGATCGGAGAAATTCACAGTGTGATAGGCCTAATTAAAATATTTATAACCATTCTGCACATTTTAAATTACATTCAGTTTAAATGCAGAGAAATCGACATAAGTTTTGAAAGTTACCATTGACTTGTATTGCTTTGCTCATAGCATTAAAGCATGGTTGGTGCAGCAGTTTAATATTCATGTGACAAGTCACCACATCCTATTTGATAAACATGACAGACTGATAGTAAAACCAAACTTGCCCAAATCAACCCCTATGGTGTTCTCGGCTACATTAACATATTTATGTTACTGTAACTGTGCTTGCAAATTTATTTAGGGCCTGCTATTGTCCAGAAAGATTAGAATTATGAGTACAAAATACAACCATTTTATTTAAAGCAAGACAATCAGGAACTCAGTCTACAAAAGTTCTACAAAATAAAGTTTTTGTTTCTTGATGTTGTACATTCAATGATTACAACAACATAGGATCAGACCATTGACATAATTATGACTAAACTTGTTCTGGCCTATTTAGTTTGCTGGTAAAGAGGAATCATTCCATGAAATGAAGACCAGCTATTAAATACCAGCTTGTAATCCCTTAGATTGGTTTGACAAAGGTGGACCAGATTTGGGACCTTCCTCCTAATCTTGTACCATTTTGCATTGATCAGGCTGGCTTTCAACCATTATTGTTGTGACCCATCCATGTGTAACGCTGATGGCTTTCTTTAATGCCTTATCTCCCCGCTCCCCACCCAACCTGCCAACGCTCCACTTCCCTAGAGACTGGAAATCAGTGGGGAGTTGCCCCCAGGCCAGTGGTTCTCAACATGGGCGGTGTGCCGCCACCCCCACCCCCCGGGCGATTGTGAATTCCGGGGAGAGGGGGTGGGCGAAGAGGAAGAAAAGAGCGAAGGGCTGGGGGGGGGGGGTTTAACTGTTTTTTAGTGCATTTAATAATGAATGCATTCTGTTTTATGATGAATAATCAACTCGCGTATTGTCAAACTTAACATCATAATTTGGGTACAGTCTGTCTTCTTGCGAAATGTGTCCACTGAGTTTGAGTATGGTTTTTTTTTTGGGGGGGGGGGGGGGGGCGATGAAAGAAAATTTGGAGCTTAACGGGGCGATTGCATGAAAAAGGTAGAGAACCACTGCTCCAGGCCCTTGCATTTGTACTCGGGGGAAAAGACGCTCATTTTGAATAGGAAAACATGTTCGGAAGTTCCGTGGCGCACAGAGACCTGTGTGTGCATGGTGGAGAATTATTTTATTTGCAATTGCTCAGTGACGATTATTTTATCACATAACAGTATTCATGTTGAACCGATCATCCTGTTTCCTTTTTTTTTTTCCCTTCCCCCTCCAGCTTCATGACCTCAATGTTCCCGTTAATTTATTGGTCATATGTTTCTGGCATAGGTATCCGTCTGGATATAAGATCTTTTTTGTCTTTTCCCACTTTTATTAGTTTATTAAGGTTGCCTTGAACATCCCTTGTGGATTTTTCAGTTGTATTGTATTGGACTCGGCTTTGTATGATATCTGTGTTTTTTGACGCAGAGAGATTTTTATCGTAGGTCTATGACTAAGGCTATACGCTGCGAAAGTACTCCCTTTGACAACTTGCATGAACTAGTAATAAGTATTCTTTCAAAAGAGAAAGCTACACTGGGTAGTGCAACGCATTTTCATTATTATATTCTTGAGGGGCATAAAAATAATACAAATAACAACCACGTAGCTATAAAAAAAATAAAAAAAACTTTGTTTTTGTTGCGATGGTCAATATCCGAAAAAGTTACCGTGGCCATTTCGGTGATCCCGTTTTCGGCACACATCGTCAGAACCCATCCCATATTTTGCACGGTTTCGGCCCACTGATATTTAGTGATGGGTTAAGAGGATCGATAATCGAATCTGCTTCTTCCGTTAGCCGGGCTGTAAACCCGTTGCCCCCTGCATATCAACGGGGAGGTGGAAGTAAGACTCTGTGCAGGATATTATTTAAGGTTTAATGTCGTTAAAAATCGATAAAAATCTTCCCATCTCGAATAAAAACTTTGTCTAAGCTGTCAGTGGCTGCATCTTCAGATAGATGGCAGAGATAAAATCGGCCTGTGAAATTTCCTGCTGTTGATACTTCATTATAAGTTCAGCTCTTCTTTGTTCCTGAATCCTGGCCCTCTTTGTTAGAATGAATTTTCGATGAGAGGCCTTGATCTTCATGTCAGATTTCAACTGCTCATCCTGAGCTTTTCTGAGCTAATCGAACATGTTGGGGTGTGGACTTGAAAACATGGCGCCAAAATGACAGTGGAAACTCTCACAGCCGTTGTTGGTCCTTCTCTGCTCAATAGTGTCATATGTCCACAAAAACGGTGGGAAGCCGGAATTGGATGAGATGTACCTTGTGAAGAGATAATCGCTGAATTTGTCGACCCTTTCATCGTCCGGCTTGTCTGCAAAGAGGACAAATGCAAAACAGTCTTCAATTTCGTCGAATGGGAGCGCTGGCAGGCCAAAGCACTTCTTGAGCCAGTTTCCAATGTCACTTGATGAGTCCTTGTACTCGTTGCTCAGTCTCAACGGTTGTGGACCTATCTCCAACATGACAGGGCCAGATGAAACTGACATCCTTTGACGAAACTGTCTGGGAAAACTTCTTTGACTGCTGACAGCACTGTCTTTTCAAAATCCAGGTGGGATGTCTTGTTTCCTAAGTGAAGGTTGAACTTTTGACAGGAATCTTTCGGGATGTTCAGCATTGACACTTGAAAAAAATGTCGTGGACAAAATTTGAACGTGCGTCGGCGAAAATTTCAACATCTGGTGAACACAGAAACGAGAAAGGGAGTGTTTGATTCTGCTGAAACCATGACGATGTTTGACTGGACATCCGCTGGCTGTATCATGATTTCTCCGTCTTGTGTCTTTGTAAATTTCGAGTCCATTTTGTTCAACTCCTCTAAGAGAGCAAAACAGGTTTCCTCTTTGCTCTTGGAAAGAACCGGTCTCAAGTTCAGCCTCTTCTGACTTATGGCGTTTTGTAGATCTTTCATGTGTTTGTAGTTCAAATTTTCTGTCCCCCATCCACTCAGTTCTTGACAAATTATCTTGGAATGTCGCAATATCGGGTCTTATTCTGCCTTTCTTTTGCAAGCCTGACGAGCTTTGTGCTTCCACATTTCTTCCTCACTCAGTGCTGGATGATTGTGTGAGAGTGAACTTGAAAGTAGGACCGTTATTTCCACGTCTGTAGTGCGGTGTGCTTTGCAACTGTTCTTCTTTATACACCTCCACTCGATTGTCGAGGTTGTCGTTCTCTATTTGCAAAATCTGTGTATTTCAACCATCAGGCCGATATTTCCTCTATTTGTGACAATGCCTTCCATATTCTCTGAATGCTTTAGACAAAGTGATCCTCGAACACATTTGTTTGTTAATGAATACAGTAGATCTAGTGTGCTACTGGTTTTTTTCCCTGGCTGCCTCACCGCTGTCTTTGACTCGCCCACAAAACACAATTTCTGCACGAGGAAGACCTTCAAACCTTCAAACGTAACGCGGGGTTTTCAAAGAAAAAAAATTAGCCTGAATGCATTATCATGAGTGTGTTCCTCATCAATATAATATAAACTAGTCATCCACGGATAGAGAAGGGCAGATTTAGTCATTTTTGAGCGAAAACATATCGATACTCGAGAGCTTGAAGATTCAGTGAGAATATGAAGGAAAAACAGTGGGCCGAAAACGGGTAAGAAAATGGGTGTGTCAGCGGGCCGAAACCGGGTACGAATTTTTTTATCTGGGCCGAAAACGGGTTCTTCCGGCCATTTCTTCGAGGAAAAGGTTACGTGGTCGGTAAGCCAAATCCTAACCCTTAATTTGCACCTTCCCTAAAAATTCGGTATGCAAAACAAGACTCAGTTTTGTCCCATAGCCCAAAGTCACTCTGAAAATGGTTGCAACACTAAAATTCTGAAAACGACACGCTGTTCCACCATGAAACTAAATGCGCAAATTTTGTTCCATAAGCTTGAGAAGTCAAGTTACAAAATGGGTAAATTCCTTAAACTCTCTTTGGCCTATGCTAAGACCTCCGTCATGGTACATGTATATTCTGCTGTGCCCGTCGATGAAGATACGGTCGAGCAGCCGAGTTTTGTGCTTGTCGGCGGCAGTGATATCTTACACTAACGTTAGTATCGTCATCTACCTTTGATTTCACGGTTGTTTTCAACGTTTTTATTCCATTGCTCCATTTCATGGTAATTTTATTGGTAGTGTACAGTAGTAATGGGTTAGAAAATAATGTGTACTTAGTTGAACAAATAAAATGTTATTTTAGTGTGGATCATGATCAGGATATTGTGTCTGTTTGTCGTTGTCTGTGTATTTGTTTGTAGCTAAAGGTGGCGGTTGGCTTTAGAATCTGAGGGTCCTGAAACTTGGTTCTTCGCAGAGAGTGGCTTGGCACGAAGATGATCCTAGGTTTGTAGGTCAGCCAGTCTGTTTGTCTGTTTTAAGTGTTAGGTTTTAGGTCTAGCGTTTTGTTTTGTTTTGTTTTTTCTTTGAATAGTAAAATACTGACATGGAACGGCTGATAAATTATATGAAGGTAACTGACAGCTATTTGATTGCAGTCATAAATTATCAGTTTGAGTGCACTTTTCTGACCATGAGAATGTGTGTCTGGAACAGGAAGAAGATGGCAAATGGGTTTAGTTTATGTAGGATTTGACCCCAAAAAGTCTGAAGCATGTTTATTCCGGGAAAGGCCAGATAATCTTTTCTGTTTTATCGCCCGTCTTTGCTTGTGTCATATGAAAACTTGGCCCATAAAGGGCAATGTGACTCGTCGACACAAAACATTGCTGCAATTTTAGGGAAAACTGGACGTATGGTCGTCGCACACATCGTGCAAATTGTCAGAACACAAAGGTTGTTTTGGAATATTATTAATTTATCGTAGCAGCGTTTGTTTATTTGTTTTTATTTGTGTGTGTGTGTTTTAAATCCCAACAACCTAACCAAACTAGTCATGAAACTGGAAAACATGGGCAGATGTGCCTTAGCAGTCATGGAGAGAGAGAAAAGGAGAAATGTGATTTGCAGGCATAAATTATCTCAAATTATCTCAGGCATCCGTAGGAATTTGTTCTCGTCAACAATTATACATGTACATCCAGGCTAAGTTTAGACGGAAAACACTGATTTGTTACAACCCCACAAACTGATTACTTGTGATAAGGACTGCGCACTGGGTTTTGAAATCTTCTTCATGCATTCATTGTTGCTACCATTTAACCAATGATTTGGCATTGGGGTCCACTACATTTTTCACAAAATTGAGTCTGAACTTTTATCATTATGGCCTTCGATTTGAAGCCAGCATGCACGCCTATATATTTCCAAGTGACATCGTATTATGGACTGTGCTCCTAGAGGGAAACATTTTGGGGGCAGGGGTCATTGTAAAATTGTTTGCATAACTGCAGCAAGTATGTTTTTCTTCTGGAGACCGAAAGTACCTGGATAAATGACCTTCGCTCCAGAATATCAGAAAAGAAATCAGGTTTCGGCTAAAGGCTAGGCGGGGGACTGCATTTCAGAACTGGGCGCATATCTGCATAAGGCAAACATAATATAATTTATAATTTGAGTTTCATTCCTAGATCCTCCTAGCCCATCGTAAAGTCTGTTGTGTCAGCAAAATTGACTTCTGCACAGAGGTACAACGAGAGGTTAAGGATAAATGGTGAAGGAATCATTTTGCAAATACTGTAAATGCATTGTTTCATTTTTTAAGTGTTATGAGGAGAATAAAATGCAATTAAAATGTAACCATCACTCACGAACAGGCAGTGTTACCACTGCACCACAGGAAACTGCTCTCAAGGATAAGAAAAACCAGTATTTACCAAAACAAGTCACTTACTGTATTTGCGTTCCGAAAAAGTTTTTTTTTTTTTTTTTTCAAGGAAATTCGAAATGACATCTTGTATTCATCCTTTATAATAAAGCACGGCTAATTAAATTTTGTGCTTCACATTCGATCAAAGTTTGGAGACAGGTGGAGGGGTCGGTCTTGTTCTTTTCGTTACACATTACCCTACCCCTGCCCTGATCAATACACGGAGTGCTGAAAACGTTTTTGAACTTGTTATCAGTTCAGTTTGATGCGATTTCCTTGCACAAAATCGAATCTCTCTATAGCCCTATCCATCTATCTATCGTGGGCATTCAATTTTTTGTGATTGTTATTCATGACCTGTACAGTAGTGGTGGTGAAGGCGAGGGAGGGTACGCTCCACCTCACTTCAATTATTTACAACTTGAAGCATGTTCGCGCGAAAAAGGGGGCTTGTGTTTGGTCGCTGCGCAATGTCATTTCTACGAATTTCCCATGGCCCTTGTCCAATTGTTATGGTGTAAACCAATCAGATTAGAGAAGACGCAAGACCTTTTGGGTAATCCACCACCATATACACCCATATACAAAGACATCGTTTACGCGTAACAATGGCTACGATATGATATTGCGTGACGGACGCTGGCGAGTTTCTTAGCCCCTCCCTCAAACCCACGCTCGTTTATCGAACTAGCTCGTCGGGCAACGTCACTTGTCCATACAAATCAATGGCCATTCAGCAGTCATATAACTACCTGTCTCGCCATCTCAGCTGATCAGTATCAGTTTACTCTCAGTCGCCTTTGAGTTTGGATGTAATACTTGTGTCGACCTCGATATTTGATGTTCAGTATTTTGCATGATCTATTTCGTGGGACTTACAGCATTTTGGATGACTCGATCTATGGAGTGAATGTGTCAATAGTGTAGCAAGTGATCCGACATTGAGTTCTGCCCACATTGTTAAAACTTCAGTTGTATTGCGAACTAAAAAGCGAAAAATACAACCATTCTACGTCACCTGAACATTGACACTACTTTTAAGGATTATACAAGCAATATCTGCCTAGTTTCTAGGGTAAGTACACATGTGTAGATGGTTGTAGATCATCTGATGAATCCAATTATGAAATTCTATCAGATTTTCTCTCTTCCATCAGGCTATTGTTTAGTTATCGCGCGTTACTGAACAAGCAAGATTGATTTCTTGCTTGGGCTATTTACAATGAGAAAATACAGTTCGTCAAAAAGAATTGAAGGACACTAAGTTGACTTAAATTCTTTCGATCATTATTTGGGGATACAATACGTACTTGCCTTTGCAAAAAAATAAATAAAAAAATTAAATGCCAAGAAACTGAAATATGAGAACTTTGGTATTGGTTTCAAGCACTTAGGTTTATAAGTTTTTGTCGAAACAAACCCTATACGATTAAAATGTTCAACTCAGATGTACAGAATATGGTCCAAAGCATGGCCAGACTCTGTTTCTATCAAGATTGAAAACACACGTCTAGATTTTATGTTTAGTTCCTTATCAATGTGTATGCTTATTTTATTTTATTTTTTTTTAATTTGTGGCAATTGTTTTGGTTGTTGTTATTGCCATTTCGTGTACATGTATTTGTGTGTTATCTCTCTATCTATTAAGTTTCCTTCTAAACATAATCATTATCAGTGTGAAAATCGCTAGCCACATGATAGAGGCATTCAAGAAAGTACAAGGTGGTCTAGAGGGTTCCAAGGCCAAGGGTCCCGGGTTCAAAACCCGACCATTTGCAGGCATGTTGGAAGTTTGGGATTTTTCTCATATTTTCGTGTCCCTGATCCTATTGGGGGGGGGGGGGGTAGGATCGAGTACCTAGACTTCTCGGACAAGGACGAAAAAAATTCGGAGGGCCCGTGTGCACGTTGCGCACGTAAAACATACTTGGCAGTTAGAAATAGTAAAGAGCAGGCCAAACAGGCTGCTGCCCGGGCAAAATAAAAATAAAAATTTATCCCTACCATCCCCCCCCCCCCCCAAAAAATTAAAACCCGCCGACCGGCGCTGCACTGTGGCGGCGATGTGCCTGCTCCACTTGTAACCGGGCTGCAATGGCACAAAGGCAAATTTCCCAAATAGGATTAAAGAGTTATACAAATACAAACAAAAAAATACAAGTATATATATATGTGCATGGCATCTTTAATTTGATTTCGATGACTTTGTCGTGCCGATGAACGCAAATTATGGCCAACGGTGGAAGGTGGTTTCTTCACTTCATATTGTTGTGACCGAAGGAAAAGATTATGTGTTCAGTTTGAATGCAAAGGTGCGCTTTCAGTCAACCAACCATTGATCAATTAAATCAGAAGGTTTCTGGTTTAGATCAAGAAACTCACACGGGGTATAGGCCAGTGAATATTGATTGAAGTAATGGCAGCTTAGATGGTATATATGGTGAACGAAAAAGATGAAACATCTTTTCAAATGGTGGCAGAGCGCAATGTGCAAGATGGAGACGCGTTTTCACAGAGTTCCTGCACAGTCCTAGAATTCCAGGGGCCATGGAAAGGCACTGGAATTTAAGAATTTGATAAAAAGACACGGAAAAGCCTTTTACGTGGTGGGAAATACCTAGAGCCTGGTAATTCTCCTGGGGGGGGGGGGGGGGGATCAAACTTAAAAGTAAATAGATTTTGATCTCTGCTGTCATCTGGTTGAATGTAAGCAGCTTGGAATACAAGATGTTAGCTCAGGGAAAGCCACGGAAAAAAACTCTCTCGGAGGTGCAGAAACCCTGTTTTCATTATAATTATATAAGTGTCATTAACTGAGCCGAAATCGTTCGATGAGCAAAGTAGATCTGGTCTTGGCCTATTTCAATATTGACATAGTCTGCAGTTTAGCTTGATCTGGAAAATTAGAGCCATTTGGCCTAGATAAGTTTAGATAAGCAAATGCCATGTCAAAAACCCGTTGTTTTCTTTTTTGTATCTCTGGTGCATATCTTAAGTCACAAGTTTCATTGTCTGCATGTTGGAACACTAGAAAGTATGCACATACACAATTCATCGAAACACCAAGTGAACGTGTACATCTCTCAGTGACACATTTTTTTTATGATAGTCTGAATATTCGAAAGGCGACCACGAGGACATATTAAGACCTCACTTCAGGATCAAGATGCTTTTGGAGATACTGTGTGCATGTATATTGCTACTAGTATCTGTCTTGTTGTCGTCGGTTGGCAGCATTGTTTTGAGCCTTTACATTGAGCAAGAAGTCGCCTCCCCCTTTCCTTCCAAAAAATATATCTACTATGACCCTTCAAAACAAGTATGGAACAAAGTCGTTAATTCGCTTTTATGGTCCACAGAAATTGACAGTGTTTTTGATGACTTCCCCACGCTCTTCATTTTGTCCTTAAAGAGCAGCTTGTGTTATAGATCTATACTTTATTTAATATGTATGGATGGCACGTGTCCAGATTTACATTTGTCATTACCCAAGTTAACCAAGGCTTGGAGGGAATATGGAGACCACAAATTGTGACCTTAGAATATTAGAGTTGTAATTGTATCTCCACTTCTTGAAATTTTGAGAAAATCGGCTTTGAAAGTTTGACGCCTCACACTGGGACTCCATGACCACACAGGTGTGCAACACGTCTTAAGACATGTAGGCTATAAAAGGGTGAAACCCCTAAAACCAAGTAATTGGCAAGGCACTTTCAAGTTTGATTTATTGACCCTCATTGTCTGCAGACAGAAGCCCTATTACTCTAAAATCTATCAAACTTTTCAGTATGTTGTGGGGCCCTTCACATTATTATGACAGGATACACATTTGCGTAATTCAAAATGAAGTTGGAATCAAAATTCCCATTTACTGTTAATAGAGAAAGTTTTGCTGGAGCAGCTATCTTCACTATAACCATCAAATAATCAATTGTTTTTTATCATTTGAACACTTGCGAAGCAGAACACAGGGCATGAAAAACGGGCACTACCCTCTTTTTGCTTATTTTTTTTTTTACTATTGCAAAACATCACAGAATTCTTTTGGGTGTTTCACAGTTTCACTCTTGTCCAAGATGACCAGGTAAAATTGTTTTGCAACATGTACAATGAAAGCCTGTACCATCAGCAAAAAGCGAAATGTCTGTGGCGTTGAATAAAAAAGGGGGCGAAAGGTGCACCACAATGAAATATTCCCGCCACTATTTTGTATTATATAAGATTCAGCTCATGACAGTAGTGGTTGGAAGAAAGTGGGGGGGGGGGGGGGTGCTCAGTATCACTTTTATTCATATGAAAGAGTAAACGGAAAAACCCGCACTCGCTCATCGGACTGGCTTGTTATGCAACGTCACTTGTCGATACATATTAGTAGCCATTTAGTTGTCATAACTATCTGTCTCGTCATCTCAGCTGATCAGTATCAGTTTACTCCCAGGCGCCGCTGAGTTCGGACGTAATACTTGTGTTGACCTGGATATTTGATGTTCAGCTTTTTATAGCTGTTTCGTGGACTTTATTAACATTTCGGATGTCTAGTTCTTTGGAGTGAAATGTGTCATAGTGTGGCAAGTGACCCGACATTCTGCCGACATTGTTAAAACCCAATTATTTTGTGAAGAAGAAAGTGAAAAATACATCCGTTCTTTATCACCAAGACATTAACACGAGCTCTACTTACAAGGATTATTTATACAGTCATTGTCTTCCTAGTTTCTAGGGTAAGTACACAGGGTTCACACGGGTCCTTAAAAGTCCTTCAAGTCCTTAATTTTCATAAAAGAAAAAATAAGTACTCAAAAAATCCTTAAATTCTGAAAATGATGCCAAAGTCCTTTAAAAGTACTTAAAATTTGTGTTTCAGTTGAAACATTTGAGATTCAAATCTTCCAATTGCACACTGGATAATTGGTACTTTGAAATAACTGAACTTTTTAGAGTGAATTTACTGTCTGAACCTTGGATATGGAAACATTTCTGTATCGATGAATGCTGCACACCACTTGTATAGTTGTAATATTTCTTGGTCACAGGCACACAGGTCCTTAATTTGTTTACTGTGGGACCTTAGGAAGTCCTTAAAAAGTCCTTAAAATTAGTTTTCAAGACTTTGTATGAACCCTGGTACACTAAAGTAGATGAATCTAATCATTAAATTCCATCAGATTTTCTCTCTTCCATTAAGTCACTGTTAAGTGAACGTGATTTTCTGAGAAAGAAAGATTTTCTTCCTTCAGTTATTTACAGTGAGAAAACACAATTCAACTTTTAAAAAATGGACACAGGATTGTTTTAAATTGTTTCGACCGTTATTCAATTACACATTCGCCATGGAAACAAAGCAGTGGCAGGAAACTGAAATATGTGGATTTTGGTATTGATTTCAAGCGCATAAATTTATGTTTAATAATCCAGACAAGCTACATAATGGTGAAATATTCAGCTCAGATGCGCAAGAAATGGCTCAAAGCATGATCCGAATGTTTGTTTGTCAAGATTGTAGACACACGTCCAGGTTTGTCTTTAGTTGTTTTTTTCCCCAAAACGGTGGCGTGGAAAATTGCAGGTTTTTTAATATGGCAAATGGTTTCTTCTTCTTCTGCGTTCTTCGTGTCAGTCTATTTATATCAGGAGGCCGGTAGCCTTTATGAAGGATGCTGTGCTCCTGAGTTCCTCTGCTGTCCCATATAGCTTGGTGTGTAGTGCCGCACCTCGGGGCCAGCTGTTTTCCCTCTGTTCTCTGTACAGGGGGCATTGTTGGAGGACATGTTCTGCATTCTCTGGGCAGTTTCCACATGGGCATGTCTCAGTTTCTCCAACCCTGAATTTTTTGTAAAGGTGCTGCCGGAGTCTGTTATGTCCTGTTCTCAGCCTAAAAATGATAGTTTGCTCCTTTCTGCTGAGCAAGTGTATCGCATCATCTGTTACATGGCTTGGGTGACTTTGTTTCCACTTGGATTTCAAGGCTGCCTTAATGTGACTTTTAGCTTCTGAGACTGTTATGTTTTCTTTGTCTTGGGGGAAGTTTGCGCCATTTTTTGCCAGAGTGTCTGCCTTATCATTTCCGATGATGTTACAGTGGCCAGGGATCCACTGGAGAACCACGTTGCTTGCTGTGTGGCATAACTGCACTAAGGCAGAGGTGAGTTTGTTTTGATGATAATCATGTGAACTTTGAAGGGCCTGCAGGACTGACTTAGCATCTGTGAGAATAACTATTTTTTTGTTGTATATGTCTCGGTTTTGTAAGTTTAGCGCAGCTTCTAGTATGGCTTCTGTTTCAGCTCTGTAGTTGGTAGAATATTTCCCTGTGGGTACTGATAGTTCTGATTCTTCCCCATTAGTCCATTGGATATATACACCACCTCCTCCATCTCTTACGGCTTCTTGTGCTGACCCGTCCGTGAATACCCGGATCCAGCTGTTTTGTGGATAGGAGCTGTCCAGCATTTCCTGTGTGAGTGATTGCAGCTCTGCCGTGGACTGATTGGTCTTGGAGGTGATGCCGTAAATGGTGTCTTTGATTAGGGGAAAGTGTTGTCTTTCCCATGGAGGGCAGCAGTCAACCTCTGTAAGGTCCTCGTCTTCATCTATGGGTGGGATTTTAAGGTTGATTAACTGTTGTCTAGCTGATTTTATAAAGCTGGTTCTTTTTAGTCTGCTTTTTGTTGGTTTCTTTACTCTATCATTCATAGGGTGATTTCGAAGGTTTTGAAACTTTGTTAGCTGTGAGGTTAGTTTTCCATTTTTTCTGTCCTCCAGTGGTTGTAAACCAGTGATGCTCTCCATCTCTACAATAGGTGTGGATTTCATTCCCCCGGTGATAATTCGAAGGCTCTGGTTTTGGATGCGTTCCACTCTCTGGAAATTGCTCTTTGCTGCTGCTCCCCATGCTGAGATACCATACTCCAGAACCGGACGTATGTATCCGGTGTAGGTTTTCTTAAGTATGTTTTGTGCTGCACCCCAGTCTGTGCCTGCCAACTTTTTTAGGAGTGCGATCCGCTGCATTGCTTTAGTTTGGGTCTTTTCCAGATGGGCTTTCCATGTCAGTCGTTGGTCAAATGTGACTCCGAGGTATGAGGGTGAGTCATCTTTGATGAGAAGCTCGTTGTTGATTTTGAGTTTAGGTGCCTGCATTCTGGTGGAGAGACTAAAGACTGTGTAAGTTGTTTTCTTGGCATTCAGCTTCATGTTCCATGTTGTTGTCCACTGTTGTAGGTTGTTTAGGGTAGACTGAAGACGCATCTGAGCTGTGCCAAGGCTGGTCTCTGAACAGAGTAGTGCCAGATCATCAGCATACATTACCGCTTTCACTCTTGGAGTTAGAATTTCTTTTATGTCATTCATGAAGAGGTTGAAGAGTGTGGGGGATATCACTCCTCCCTGAGGGACTCCATGTTTCAGTTGTGCAGTGCTACTTTGGCAAATGGTTTCAGTTGTTATTATTGTTTTTTCATATACAATGACGTGTACTTGTCTTATCTGTCCAGATTACGTTTCCCACTAAACATATCGTTCATTATCAATGTACAAATTACTATTACTGGTTAGGTCAAGCCACAGACTAATAAAATACACAGACTGGATGAGCCCATTGTGTGACGTCACAAAACAACGAAAGGTCATGAACCATCCGCCACATTAGGTTTACGGTTGCGACCGACGCTTCAGCATAGCTACAATGCAGCGGTCGTTAAAAGTCCAGGCGGTCATCATTTATAACAATAAAAAAAAAAGGCAGCTGTAGACAATAAAATGAAAGGATAGGCAAGATAATGCATTATTAATACATGTACCACCAATCTTGACAAATAAAAAGAAATTTCTACTGCAGATTGAACTAGAATCGGAATTTCCCGAGCGGCGGCCACGTTGGTTATACGGCCGCATCTCATTAACTTCCGTAAAAAACGACACAGCCCGAAGCTTGTGTTTCCAGTCTGGTTATTTATTAGTCTGTGGGTCAAGCCACATACAGACATTCAAGGAAGCATAATATGTATGTGCATGGAAGTACTAGGACTTTAATTTGAGTTCGATGACTTTATCATGCCGACAGAGTCAAAGTTGTGGTCTACAATGGGATGATGGCCCATTGAAGTTTGTTTATTATCATGAGTAAGATCAAATAAATAGAGAACTCAGTCTTGCAACTGCACTTTGAGACGTAGATGTCAAAGTTCTTGACTATAATTTTCAGACACTACTATTAAACAAATGTCTTTGATTTCAAAGTCTTGACAGTTCAATTTCAGATACTTTGTTAGAAGTATCGTTTACTATACAACTAGAATTTTCTTCACATCATAAAGTTGGCATCAGGAGGAAAAGATGAACAAGTGTTCATTTTGGATGCAAAAGTGCGCTTTCCGTGAACCGTTGACCACTTAAATGAGAATGCTACTGGTGTAGATAGGGAGACTCACACAGATTGTGGGCCAGAGAATATCAAAATTCTTATTTATTGTTACTACAAAAAGTTCTACCGGAAGAGCCCTCTTCAGTATAACCGTCAAATAATTATTGTTTTATTCTCTCATTTGAACAGTTAGGTAGCAGAACATGAAGACATAAAAAAGGTCACCTACTTTCTTTCGATTTTTTACTGCTAACGCCATCTTTACTGACTGCAAAACATAACAAGTCATTTCACAATTCATTGTCCGAGATGACTAGATAAACCTATTTTATTAATATACATGTACAATGAATGACTGACTTAACGTACCATCGGGGAAAGAGCCAACTGTCTGTGATGGTCAAAGAGTCTGCAGCGTTGAACAAAAAAGGGGCGAAAATTGCGACACAAAGAAACATTCCCGCCACTATTTTATGTATCTGGTCTATACATATTATGATTCAGAAAATTCTCCACCCTTGAGCGCAAAAGACTTTTTTATAAGGCTACCTACAGTAACCAAATTTGGCATGTAGGTATCGAATACTGTGGATACTGTAGTACCGCAAGTTTGAATTTTTTATTTTTATTTTTTATTAGTGTTGGTTTTTTTGGTTGTTGTTGCGGTTGTTGTTTTTAGTTTGCTTGGGTTGTTCACTGCTCGCCTCCGATCTCTTTTTTCACGAGCACATGATCCATGACATGCACACTTCTCGCTGGCTGACGTGCTTGCGGGTAAAATTAGAACACAGGAATGCATGGAGGATTGAAAATGACGAATGGGGCGGTGGTTGGGTGGTCAGCGCGGAGCGCGGCTTTTAAACTTATAATAATAAGATTCAACTCATAATCGGAAAGGAGGGGGGGGGAAGATGTTCAATCACTTACGTCACAAAGAAAGAGCATTTACGGAAAACGTCAGAGGGGTACATTACAAAGAGCAAACGTAAAAAGGCTAGGAAAGGGAGAGGGCGCTGCGTCTGGTCACCATTCCAAGTCTTTTCCATTGTCCTTGCGTCTAATTGTTATGATTTAAACCAAGAACTGTCGGCAAGCCACTACCACATACAAAGACACCGCTTGCGCGCAACAACCTCCGCGTTATGATATCATTACATGACAGACGATGACGATTTTCTAAGCCCCTCCCTCATACCCGCACTCGCTCATTAATTGAACTCAATGTCGCCTGTCGATACAGTGGTCATTCAATAGTCATAACTGCCTGTCTCGCCATCTCAGCTGATCAGTATCAGTTTACTCTCAGGCGCCTTTGAGTTCGGACGTAATACTTGTGTTGACCTCGATATTTGATGTTTAGCATTTTACAGCTGTTTCCTGGACTTATTCGGATATCTAGTTCTTTGGAGTGAAATGTGTCATATTGTGGCAAGTAACCAGATATTGAGCTCTACCGACATTATTTAAACTTGCAGTTTGAGGAAGAAAGTGAAAAATACAGCCATCTTACTTCACTGAGACATTTATACTACTTTAGGATTGTACCAGTATTGTCTTCCTGGTTTCTACAGTAAGTACACACATATTATGCAGATGGTTGTAGATTATCTGACAAATCCATTCTATCAGGTTTTCTTTCTTCCATCAGGCTAATGTTGTTGTTTTTTTGAAAAAGCAAGACTGATTTCTTCCTTTAGTTATTTACAGTGAAGAAATACAATTCCTCTCAAAGAAATGAAGGACACTGGATTGCTTTAAATTATTTCGACCATATTCAGAGTTACATTCGCCGTTGAAAAAAAAGCAGTCCGGAAAACTGAAATATTACAATTTTTGTACTGATTTCAATACATAATTTTATAAGCTTTTTATCCAAATAAGCTACATAATGGTGAAATATTCAGCTCAAATGTACAAGAGATGCCCCAAAGCATGATCAGAATATGCGTTTGTCAAGATTGAATGGACGCGTCTAGGTTTTATCTTTAGTTCATTTATCCATAAAAGCATATACGTGTACTCGTGTCTTAGTGTGAAAACTACTGTAAGTGGTGAGGTCAAGTCACATAAAGTACATGTAAATGTTCAGGGGATTTTTAATTGGTTCCGATGACTCTTTGTCCTGCCGACATTGCCAAACTTGTGGCCAGCACTGGGAAGATGGTCAAGTGAACTTTGTTAATTGATTACATGTATCACGAGTAAGATCAAATGCATCGAGAGCACAAGGGGCTTGGAACTCCACTTTGAGATGTAAATGTCAAGTTTCTTCAATTATTTGGGAAACAATATTGTTTATTAAATACCAATGCTTTTTTTTATTTTAAAGAGATGGCAGTTCATTTACAGATATTTTTTACAGATGTTTCTTTAAACTTTATTACACACCTAGTCTGTTTTCTTTACTTCATAATGTCGGCGGTAGAAGGAAAGGATGAATACGTGTTCATTTTGAATGCAAAGGTGCGCTTTCTGTGAACCGCTGACAAATGAAATGAAAATGTTACTAATGTAAATAGGGAGATTCACATAGAGTGAGGGCCAGAGAATATTGGTTGAAACAATGGCAGGTTAGGTAGTATATGGTGAAAGAAATTGATGAAAGATGTCCTTTCTAATGGTGGGTGGCGTGTGTCTATACATACAGCTCTTAATACCCAATTGGGGGAGAGAGTAGGGATATGGAGAGTAGACATTGTGACCGTAGAATATTAAAGTTCTATCTCCACTTTTAGCAGTTTTGAGAAAATCCAACTTTGAAGTTTGGCCGCGCACACTGGGACTTCACGATCACATAGACAAAAATCTAATATATCAATACATTATTTCTTAAGATATTGTATAAAGAGGGGGCCCCCCTCCCTCCTAGGCATCAGTAGATGACAGAAGTGTCATTACTGTTTTTATGTTGAACATTCACCCCACTTTGGCAATCCTACCGTGTCAGGATATACATCTGCGTGATTTAAAATGTTGTTGAGTTCAAAATTCGTATTTGTTATCACTGCAGAAAATTCTACTGGAACAGCTCTTTTCAATATAGCCATCAAACAAATTCTTTTCTTCCCTCATTAGAGCATTTATGCAGCAGGACATTGAGCATAAAAAAAGTGGCGTCTACTTAATTCTATCTGATTAGGTGGGACAAGGGTGAAACTGAAAGGGGTGCTGTTGTAGGCAAAAATAAAGACGTTTCACATTTTCACTCCCGTCACAGTTAACGGGATAGAATTAAGAAGACGTTTTATAATGAACAGAACATGTACAATGAAAGTTTGGTTTAGTATACCATGATGGAAAGAGCAAAGCGTCTTGTTATGGCCAAGGGGGAAAAAAATGTATTGGGACTTCAGTTGTTTTTTTTTTTTTTAATGTTTTTGGTCAAGGATCCTTTATGTCCAAGTTTCACTGTGATGTAAGAACTTTATTTCAAAGACACTATCGGTTTACAAATTATTAGACTAGCAAAATGCATAAAAAGCACTATTATTTGTCATCAAAACTCTGAGAACCCCATTAAGGACTTGTCTGTTGGCAGCAATGTCTTTCGTGATCTTTTAAATGGTATTTGTTTTCAACAGCATGACACTATACAAACGTATCACAAGAATAAAAAATAAATAAATAAATATTTTCAGTTAATTTTATTGAAAGGAAGTAATTATGATATGCATGTGTAACAAATGAAGTTTTTAAAGGAGATTGAACTAACATTGACAGAAAAACAAATGCGAATACGTACATGTGCAAAATATCAGTGCTGTAATTTCTGCCAGTCCACTTTCCTTTACCATGCAAAATACAAATTTTATGTACAATAACGAATTCCTCTTGAGAAAGTTTCTAAATTCTTGTTCTTGCAGTCCATGTTAGTTAGGCCATCGCCCTAACAATATCTTTCCCTGCAGTTTGCCGTGTCGTGTGTACAGTGTGTCGGTAGTCCCAGCTTACTGACAACACTCGGCTGGTAGTACTGATACATTTTCTTGTTTTTTTTTCATTGATCAAATGCACAATTAACCGGGTAGTCATTAGCTAAATGTTTCATACAACATAAAGATAAAACCTTTTCACATAATTACAGTTTCTCTGCGACTATTGCCTGTCGTGTTCTAGTTGTATCTCCAACACCATAGAAGGACGCCATAGTAAAGTTCATAACACGGGGTATATATTTCAGTTTTCCGCGGGAGTGGAGACAGGGCCATATTCTAAGATCGTGAAATGTCAATGTAAGGCGAAATTTGTAGCTTTGTAATGGGAGAATAATTACTAGTAAGGACATCACACAACTGAACTGTTTACTTATTTTAAACTCAAGTGGGTTGGATTAGTTGACACTTAAAGAGATTGAATTCACAATTTTCAGTCTTATTTGGGCTGTAGCATTGAACAAAAGAGGGGCAAAAATTGCACCCCGACGAAATACTCCCACCATTTTTTTTTAATTATTATTATTTTGAGTGATATAATAAGATGCAACTCATGATCGGCAGTGGTGGGAAGGGGTGCTCTGTATCACTTCAAAACAAAGAACAAACAGAAATCGTGCCAAAAAGAGGGGAGACTGCGTCCGGTCACCATACCAAGTCTTTTCCACGAATTTCACCATGTCCTGTACAATTGCTGTGATGTAAGCCAATCAGATTAGAGAAGACGCAGTGTGCATGGGCATCGATAATCGGCCGCCATATACACACAAAGACATTAATTTTGTTGGGCATAATGACCACCGTGTTGTGATATCGTTGTATGTCGGACGCTGGCGAATTTCTAAGCCCCCCCTTCATACCCGCACTCGCTCGTCAGTCAAGATCACCCGTCGATACAAATTAGTGGTCATTCAGTAGTCGTAACTCGCCGTCTCAGCTGATCAGCGTCAGTTTACTTTCAGTCGCCTTGGAGTTCGGATTATGTTACTCTTGTCTCTAGCTTCCGCTCACAAATTCAATTGATATTCGGTGTTCAGCAGTTTGCATGTGTTTCGTGGACTTCTATATTTTGGTGAAATGTGTCATAGTCTAGCAAGTGGTCCGACATTGAGCTCGCCTGACATTGATAAAACTGAAGTTAGATTGTGATATTGTGGGTGAAGAAGAAAGTGAGAAATAGTATCCGTTCTGTTTCACCAAGACATTGATACTTTATGCACAAGGATTACACAAGCATTAACTTTCTGGCTTCCGCAGTAAGTACACAGTTGTGGACGATTTTATATTTGTCGAAAGAACCAATCTTCAATACTATCTGCCAAGTTGTTGTGTAGTTAACGCATTGTTGTTGTTTTGTTTTGTTTTTTAAAGACGAGATTATCTTCATTCAGTTATATAGTGAGAAAATACAATTCATCTAAACGAAATGAAGGACACTGGGTTGGTTGTAAACTGTATCGACCATTGTTCAAAGTTATACATTCGCCGTGGAAAGAATACAGTCCCATGAAACTGAAATACGAGACGCTTGATGTTAATTTCAACATCATGATTTTATAAGATTTAATCTAAACAGGCTACACGTGGTGAAATATTGAACTCAAGTTTTTCAGAAACACCGAAATGTATTTAAACAGATGCATTGATGATAAGAAGTATAATCAGCATCTATATTATCATATTTGAACCCGTCTGGGCTGTGTCACTTTATTTCTAGAGTCTAGATAATGATCATTATTTTGTGTATCTATAAAAAAAAAAATGGCCGGAAAACAAATACACAACAATTATGACAAGTGAGTTTCATTCTGCCTAGATTACGTTTCCTTCCAAACTTATCATTATCGATGTGCAAATAAATCATTATAATTGGTGTATGGCTAGTCTCATAACAGGGTGTTCAAAAGTTCTTTAATTTTAACTCTTGGAAACTTCGTGTCGACATTATCGCCGAATTTGTAACCAACAGTGGGAGTTGTTGGTGCACTGAAGTTTGTTTCTTGATTATTACGAGTAAGATTATGTGTGCTGAGAATACCGGGGCTTGCTTTTGCACTTTGAGCAGCAGGGGCCAACATTCTTCGCTATATTTGGGGACTATGCTGTTTAAACTTATGCTTTTTTCTGGTTTAAAGAAGCTGACAGTTCCTTTGCAGGGACTTTTTCTTTCTTTTTAGAATGCAGTCTTTTTATTATAGAGCAAATTCATACTGTCGGTGATAAGAAGGAAAAGATTAATAAGTGTTCATCTTGGGTACGCAAGCGCTTTCAGTGAATCGGTGGCCTAAGCTAAATTTAGGTGAAAACCCAATGTATTTAGGTTTTATGAGTGGTAGTCGTTGAGTTCTCGGCACACGTTTAACAGTGTTGTACATAGAACTGGCCCCTATGTATAGAGATTATATCTACTAATGGCACATGTCTGTTCCGATATCTATCATTACCCAAGGCTGGGCGCACTGCGCTCATGCGGAGATGTTCAACACTTATTACCTTCGGGGGAGGGGGGGGGGGTGATGTTCAGCCATAATACATGTATTTTAGTAAAATCCTAGTCTGTGGGGACAGATGAGATGCCCGTACATCACACAGCATTCGTATTACTACCCAAGTGTCGTAAGGCTGTGCGGACTATGGGATGTTAATAAAAGACGGAAGTTGCAGGTTTGCAACACTGCGTTGGGAAAATAGCCTACTTGTAATAGCACAGACAATGACAGCACAGCCGTTTACTTATTATAAACACTAGATACAGTGGACTAGTACCAGGGTCTGTTTTCATTTGCGTCAGAGGAAAGGATGCAATAAAGTCCCACAATAAGTGATTTGCATGCAATACATATTCGGGAAAGTTTCAGAGCTGGCAAAAGTTTCCCCCTTGCTCAGTTTTGATGGTTTGTTGGCGGAGTTTGCTAGTTCTTGCTGCTGCTTCTTTCAAACTGATATTCGCCCGACCATAGCTAATTGTAAAATAACGGCAGCTGCTGATTAAACGCACATGACAACAAACAGCCGTTATCGTTGGATCTGCGTTATTCGGGCTATGTTAACTTCATCAGCATGCATGCCTTGCACTGCATGCCAGCCCTTTCACTCGATCGTAACGTTGCAGCTGTTCTAGAGTACCCCTTGTTTATTCATCACGTCATGCTGAGATCCCTGACTCAAGCCTCTAGCCTATCATTGACCATCACTTGTACCAATTCTCTAGGGGTCCACAGCTGATAGAGAATTTATTCTTCGTGTCACTCGAAGAGGAGCAAAGTCGCAGCACACTTCACACATTCTGATAACCAGTTTGCTGGTGCATGAGAGTGTGTGACTAGGTTATCGTATAGTTACAGCAAAGAAGTGATAATCTGAGGATGATTTGTCGAGTCAGTGTTGCCATGAAAGCTGATTTATAATAAAACGTGGGTCTTAGCCACACAAAAGTTGTGGTTTCAGGGCAGTATGAAATGGCGTGCTTTTCATTCCCAGCTATATATTGCTGGGTTTTTCTTTCCTCTTTAAAAGAATGTGGGTGGGGGGGGGGGGCGTAGTGTAATTACAAAGCCAAATAGAGAAAATACTGAGAAGTATTCACTGTTCAGCTGTAGCTTTCTATGTAAAACACTGTGTCCCCCTCACAACAGACGTTTTATAACACCACCCACAACTTTACCAGACAGATGCACCATTTCAGACGCCCGAATCCCTTTCTTCTGTTTCAAACACATCACACTGTATCTGTGGCGCTGTTCAGAAAGAAGTAGGAGTATATGTATTTCATCCCATTTTCGAAACTCTATGCCAGCACTGTTTCTGTTTCCAAATTTTCAATATTCGGCTTTGGCTGAAGTCTTCTACCTTCTTTTGAATTAGATTCATCCCTTGCCACTGAACCGTGAATTACTAGGCATTATTATCCCAGTCTTAACGTTCTTTCATCTCTTTACGTCGCTTATGTGACTTCCTTGGGAAGCAAGCTGTGCAGTGGCAGCAATGTAGAATGTTGTATCACTTGACATTTCGTTGGGAAGAACATACAACGTTGATAACTGAAGACGTTGTTGGAATGGTACGAATTAGGATTTGGTTCTGCCTCAGCATTGAACAGGACATTTTGCACTACTTTTAATGCCGGAAGTTTGTGTAATTGTTTGTATAAACATTTGTTTATTCTTTTTTTCGTTTTTCTTTTGCTGTAGATTCTCGGATTCTGACAGACATGGCAAATCTTGCGCCAGAGAAGCTACAGTCCCTCCAGGACAGATACATCAACAGAACCCGGAAACATAAGCCAGAAAAACTTGAAGAGTTGTGCAATATGCACCTATTATTTCAACTGGACCTTAATGAAGATAAGCTTGAGTCCCTCCTGGGGGAAGAAGAAGAACAAAAGAAAGGTGGTCTGCTACCTCTCTTCTCCAGAAAGAAAGGTAAGTCACTTTTTTTCTCTGTAATTTATGAAGCATTGAATGTGAACATTTGCTTTTTAGAAGCGAGTTATTCATTCTCAGCCATTTACTCACTCAGTCATTTAATCTGTGTAACTTGGCTAGATAGCTGTCCACCTATCATTCATCCATCCATCTACATGTATCTCTTGTAATTCCGATTCCTGATTTTCTTGAACACTTCTCTGTATCCTCTTTCTCCACTCCTCCGAATAAGTATCTATCATGTCAAATACATGTCCGAGCAAGAAAATTTTCACAGACATCACAGGAAATTGTAGTATTGCTGTTTACTGGTGCGCCTGCTTAACATTGCCACCTCTGTTAGCATTCCCATCTGGAGCATAGTATTGCCATTTCACAAGCCGTCCTGCCAGTGTTGAGAGTCAGACATAGGCTTTCATTGTTGCCATAATCCCCCCCCCCCTTTCACACACACAAACTACGTGTCGGCTTTTTTTATTCAATGCTGTATTGCAACGGATATCTGTTTGATACGTTTTGTCATTCGAAATCTCAGGTTTGGTTTGCCTGGGATGGGAATCGTCCGCAAATTTTCAGATTTCTGGATTTTTAAATTTTGTCTTTCTTTCTGGGGGCAGGTAAATTGCCTACTTTGTCCAGTATGACATGAGCTTTGTATTGAGGTTGGTGGTGACATGATGTACGTTAAAACTTCAGGAATTTTTTTATGCCAGTAGTTCCCATCCCTGCTTTGCAGTTGTCGGAACTTTGTTTCCACCCTCCATTATTGATCATAGTGTAGAAATATTTGACCACACACACACACACACACAATTTAAGCAACACGTTTTCTGCACAAATTTCACTCATTTTAGCAACTCCATTTGTTAGTAGCCGTTTATGTTGTTTTATTAAACCAGCTCTCTCTCCCCCCCCCCCCCTCCCTGTTGCGAAGATATTCCGTGGAGGGGAGGGGGGGTGAAATCTTGTTTTTGCTGGCTCAGTAATGCAGAGCTGTTGACTAGAGTAGAATTTAGGCGTTGGCCAGGTGGCCTCGGCAGTTTATATCGTCTTTGCTGAAAGCTTAAGATACACACACACAGGACAAAGCATGTTGCGTTGGCACAGAGGCAACTGTAGTATTTCACTGCCTTTGCTCTCAGGGCAACCCGAACATATTCCCGGGGGTTGAGGGTGCCAGGTTGAGAGAACATAAATCAGCCTGTTAACCTGAAACAGAACAAGAACATCCTTCAGGCGCGCAATCCTGTGGATATTGCAGGGCGATTACAAGCCAATAAAAGCTATCATTTCTTGTCCCTGATCTTTGTGCGAACTATCTAGATTCTGCTCCCCGTGGACTGGGAATCTGCCCAATGGTTGGCTGGAATGTTCATGGACTCTAATTTAGATCTGCTTTATGAGTTACATCTGGCCGTCGGTGATGAACTTGATAACCCACAGTGTCTTAGTCAGAAACGCCGCGAGGAGGAAAGGTTCAAGACATTTCGTGGAGGCTAGACTGCGGGCTTAGGATGACGTGTAATTGGAACGTCTTCGGAGAAGCCTTATTAGAACGCCTAGCTTCAGGCTCAATTCTGGAAATGAGATTTATATGAATAGGCCCATGATGCCGGACAATCGCACTTCTTTGAAAACGTGAAAATTGATGAAAGGGCGGGCGGTGAATCAAAAAGGCAGAGCATCGTAATCTGGCACGATTCTAGCACTATTCATCCCACACGACCACATATGAACAGTACCCTGTTATATTCTATGTTTCCAGTAGATTGTTTTCTTCCATTCGCTCGAGAAATCGGAGGCGTTTTGACCCCATGTAACGTAAAGCCAGAGTACATTATTTGGTAATGTTTTGTCCACATAAAAGTTAACCTTTTTCCAGGCCAACTAAACTTACTTTCATGTACGTTTAATGGAGATGGCGATAACACCGGAGTATTTAATGCGTTTAGCGATCTGTAATCGGCACACACCAAACAGGACCAAATTTGCCTTCATGTTGGCTCAGACGCACGGATTGCTGTAGAGCAAGGTTGATACACCCTCATGATAAGATTATGCTGTGGCCGTAGACCGTGTGTGATGGTCTCTCAACGCTACCCCTGGCCTTGGTCTGTTCCTTGTGGGAGAAAGCGGAAAACCAGTATTCTAGGCAGGTTTAACACAATCTGATTGCAGTAAAATGTGATAGAAGAAAATAATAATAATAATAATAATATATTGCATTTATATAGCGCCCAACCCCGCCGATGACAAGCTCTGGGCGCTTTAACAAACTCTTACACACACACACACACACACGCATACACAAAAGAAATTCAAAAATATTTACTATTGTTGCTGCCGAAAAACACCTAGCCTAGTTTGTCTGAAAGAAATGGGTCTTCAGATGGCATTTGAAAGAACCAATGTCATTAATTTCCCTGGTCGTCTTTGGAAGAGTGTTCCAGATGGTAGGGCCAAGAAATGTAAAGGACTTTTCTCCTACAGTGGACAGATTCATTTTAGGTACTTTCAATTTTGTAGTGTCAGATGATGATCTTAGTTGACGAGATGGAACATAGTAATCAGTTAAATCAACTAGGTACGATGGAGCAGTATTATTGACACATTTGTGACAAATGGATGACAATTTGTACATTATTCTTTTCTCAACTGGCAGCCAGTGCAAACTCTGCAGAAGTGGCAGTGCTGAATCTCTTTTCGTTTTCCTCAGAAAAAACAAAATGTATGGTGCGAAGCTCTGCGTTGAAACACAAACGATAAAGAAACAGTACAATAAATTGCAAAATTGCACAAAAATAAACAGGAAAAACAGGATTTTTCCCCCATGAAATTTTTTGGTGATGGAAAGGTAGCGTTTCCTTTGGGTTTTTTCCTAATTCTTTTATGGTTCAATCTGACGGCTCTTCATTGCTTGTTTCTAATGCTGGGCTATGCAACAAACAACCTTTTCTCCCCTCTTTGCCGCTTCCTACCTGCTTTATTTAAAAGCCTCCCAGCGTCTCTACAGATTCTTGCTTTCTCTCTCTCTCGCTTTCTCTGTGTGTGTGTGTTTTTAATTATTTTCTGTCTTAATGCCTGCAAAGAATACAAGAGGGTATTTTATGTGACATGTAGGAAAACTGTCAAAAATTTAATGCATACGTTTTTCCTTGCTCAGATCCCAATCTTTATATTTACAGTAAATTCTTCAACGTTAGGGGGCATAGAGCCTCTCATTTTTATCGCAAATATCCCCAGGCATATGTTTGTCATAGGTGTAATACTAATAGAATAATCGCGGGGTCCCTTGGACTTTTAAAATCAATAACCTGCAGGTGTCCATTCTGTAGACCCATTCCATTTCTGGATGACTTGGGTTAGCCATTTGTGCACAGGCCCATTTATATAGCAACATCCACATGATGACGCGAAGATGTTGTCCGAGACCTTCTTATCTTTGCAGCACTTTACGCTTATAGTCAATATTGACAAACCGTCCTCATCTCGGTTCTTCATTGTACCAGATGTTACATGAGGGAATGTGATAATGATGTTTTTACAGAAATGTCTGTCGTGGCGACGATGTTTTTACAGAAATGTCTGTCGTGATGACGATGTTTTCATAGAAATGTCTGTCGTGGTGACGAAATTTGTACAGAAATGTCTTTCGTGATGATGATGTCTTTACAGAAATGTCCGCGGGCGCACTCGGAATGTATAGTCCATTCGAATGCAGCACCTGTATCTCCCGAAATAGATCAGCGAGTGAATAGTTTGTTTTCAGAGGTGGACATCTGTGGGCAGAATGGCCTCGACGTTATAAATGTATGAATGGGGGTGTCCATCATCCAGATAGTATCTTGTAACCGAGGTTAATGAAAACTGGCTCGGTGTCGCCATGTAACACACAGTGGTGTCCGATTAATGTCCGATAGGTCAAACATTAAGATTTCATCTTGATTTGTGTGACATGGGCAGACCTACGCATGGTTTTGTGGGAAGTCCTGCAACGATTCGAATCAGTGTCACAATGGGACGCATCAGATTTTTATTGATAGAGTATTTGTTGCTGGTTATCAAATAGAAACAACAGCTGAATCCCAAAGCCCCAGTAAAGAATGGCCCGGCCTGCTGAATATACAACATCCCGAATTTCTTGTTAACCCTACCATCGTTTAATCTGCATGTTTGTTGTCTCAGTGGCAGGGGGTCGTTGACAGGTGCGAAGCTGCACAGAAATTTTAATGCTTGCATTGTTCACCTTCGTTATGATAATTATTTCTTATATTTTATGACAACCATTACTTATCTCACTTTCCAAGCAGGCACTGATTTATTAAAATTCCTGGAAATGGCAAGTGGTCTTTCCAAGTCTAGACAATGGGGTGACTTTAAAACAAGCTTTAATGGGAACTCTGAATATTTCGTCCACAGAGAAACCCGCTGCCCCAGGTCAATTTGGTGGCCCGCTTACCGATGAAGGCGTGCGTTTAACAGTGCCGCTTTTCAAATATTTGAAAAAAGAGGAACGTAAGTGATTAGTTCATTTACATGATGTTACGATCCCATAACAGTGTATGAACGTACTAATTCAGTGTTCGGTGTTGCTGTTAGTATTACTGTACACGTTGTGATACAACGGACCAATACCGCCATAATTGTCAAAAGATATTCCTAATTTTCATACTTTCACATGAGCCTTTCACGATAGACAGTTCAGCAACAACAGTTTAAATGATATTTATGAGCATTTCTCTTTGATATATCTGATAAACGCAGAGAGGAAAATGGATTACTGTAGTTACCATTCCCTTTAAAATGATTTTGCGACCCCAAGGCCTAAATTTATGTGATAACGGATCCCTCCGTCTTCTTTTCATCTTAGAATTTACTGAGTTACAAAAGTTCCCCCTCACACTGCTAAACAAGGCAGGTAACAGGTAATACAAAAGGGTCATTAGAAAAATATTATAGGAATTCCCACTATGTCCGAAATTACATTGTTGTTTATGTGATCTGAGTATGGTTTTAATGTCTTTGTATTGTAGATATTGCATTTGAAGGTGTATTCCGCAAGAGTGGAAACGCACTGCGGATGAAACGTCTCCGTGAAATGCTGGAGGAGCAAGGATCAAAATTGGTAATTGATCCCGAGGCTTACTTGCCGACAGATGTTACTGGTGTCTTAAAGGAATTCTTACGAGAATTGCCTGAACCTCTGCTTACAGAACGTCACACGGATGCCCACAAGCAGATTCTGTGTAAGTTATCTTCCTAATTTATAATTAGACCATTGTCATCAAACTCTTTCATGGAATATTTAAGAATTTGAAGTGGCCAACCAATTCCATCACATATTTTTTTGGAAGTAAAAAAAAAAAAAAAAAGAAGAAAGAAAAAAACTCATATGAATCCATTTTGTTGTTGTTGTTGTTTATAAATCAGCACAGACTTTCGTGCCAAGAACTCAGAATGTTATTTCCTAGCACTGTCTGTATTTATTGTTTGAAAGACCCTTTATGCAGAAATTGATGGACTGGTTGTTTCATCTTCTCTTTCTTGTTCTTTTCATGTCTTTGACTTCCTACAGTTTGACCATATGCCTATTGTTGATTTTGTTTCTGCTCACCGAAGAACCCTTGCCTGTTTAGTATACATGTTCAAGTTTCATTCAGACAAATAGTTGTAGACAAGTTCATTACTGATACACTTATACTTATTCCCATTCTGTTTCAATATACCGCACTGATAAGACTTTTCGGTTAACAGGAAAAAATGTTTGGGTTTGAAGTAATATTATTTATGATTTTCTTTTCCCTCAGCCTTGGGTAAGCAGGCATTCACAACAGAAGCTGTGGCCAGGGCCGAAAAGAAAAAACTATGTGCACTGCAGTTGCTGATGCTGCTCATGCCAGAGCCCTCCCGGGTCATGACACTGCGCATACTCAAAGTTTTGCACCGTGTAGCTAGCCTGCCAGTGACAAAGATGACCCCCGATTCACTGGCCACGGTCCTGTCACCCGTGTTCTGTGTGGACCGGAAAGTGGAAGGCGTGGCGCTCCTCCAGATGGCTAATGAAAAAGCACCAATTCTTGCTTTGATGATTAAGCATGCACATGAAGTGAGCCAGGTAAGCATTTGGCTGTTGTCCTAACTGTTAAAAGTTTTGTTGACTTTTGCCTGTCATAGAGTACACTTCACTGATCCTTCCCTTCCCCCAAATCACATTGTTTCTTGCCTGTCTGTTTTTACTAGTTTTCATAAATATTTCTGTTCCAATCTCTGCATCACTATCACCAGCATTTGTTCAGTTGTCCAGATATTACCTCCCATATAGGCCCCCTATTATCAATAATTTGCTGCCTTTCCTGGGAGTTTTAGCTTCATCCACCAGTTTTCTTGGCTTGTTTGTCCTCATGCCCACATCATTACCATAACTTTCGGATAGAGTTAAATTCATTTTTGGTCGCCTATTTTCAGAGTTAGTGTATTTGTTCTTTCTTTCTTTCTGTCATTCTTTCTGTTCTTTCTTTCTTAACCCATTTTCCTATTTTATCAGCCCAGTTGCCTTGGGTTTAGATTTTTTATCTTTTAGTCTGGCTCTTCTCATCCTCTCCCCAAACATAGGCATCCCGATTCAGGCCGGGCCTTCTACTCTAGGATTTTGTGTACCATCTTTGTGCCACAATGGGTTTTAGTATTTCTCTACTTTGTTGTGCTCAGTGAGCATTTTGGCGCAGTTTTACATCCAGCAAATGACAACGGTGTATACCATAACGGTTTGACCATAAGTTTGGGCGTCATAGAAATGACATGCATGGGGGGGGGGGGGGGGGGTAACCCGTAGGCATAAACAATGTTGTTTCCTGCGGTTGGCTTGGGTACCCATCACACGGGGATTAATGGTGTTGCGTCTGACCAGTCAGTTTGCAAGAGGCAGCGGAGCGTGGGACAATTTGTAGAGGTCTCCCAAATCTTCGGGCCATAAACGTTGCCTGGGGGTGTTTGTGTGACCTTCTTCAAATTGCTCCTTGTCAATACAGCCAAGGCAAGAGGGTCATTAGGCGACACGCCTTAGCCTTGCCAGTTAATATCTTTCTCTTGCCCTTCATGGGAAACCTGTTGTGCTTTCCACTTAGTCATAGGAAATTGGGTCATTCTCTATTTTTAACTCTCTTCTCACTATGTGAAAAAGCAAGATTATTCCAAATCCGTGTATTCTTCCTTGTGGCTGCTTTTATATTCCCCCTTGTTTCCACACTATGAAGTGGGGATGGGAATACTCATTCCAAGACACACTGCGATGATTCTGAGGACACATGAGATTTCAACTTCCCATTACTCATTTCTCACAAGGCCAAAGTTTGGCAAGACAATTGTAAATAACAGTGACAACCTTCTCCCAATGCCGTGATTTCTATTTAAGTTTCTGAGACAGGTAGCTTCCATCGGCATAACAATTATGAATACATCTACAAGCGCAAAACTCGACGAGTTGTGTGACACATATTTTCCCCCCTTATTATTTTGTTAACGTATTTCACCAAGCAAACAATGCACTGTGAAAATTGCCCCCGAGCATGATTTCCGTAAAGCTGGTTTTTGTCTCATTAAATCACGCCGCTGTCAAATCGTGGATTTCAAGGACTGGTTTTGTAGAACTATTCATCTGATGTGCCAAAACAGAGGGCTGATGGACAGTTATTCAAAATAACATACGCTGAAAATCAAATGAAACACCACTAAGCTGTCGTTCGGCAGATGATAAAAATTATGACATGAAGTCGCATTTTTTTTCTCTCTGTTCTTAATTTGGTCCTGAATTATCGCGCTAGAGAACTGAATTAGAAATACAAAAAAATTTTATGCTTCAGCTGCCCAAGAAATCGGTGATGTGAGCCTATCTCAGGGTACCCAGCTTGTCTATTAACTGGATTACCAGTGTGTAACGAACAATACGTGTAGCCAGACTGACAGTAATTGGTTGTGGACTTGCCCAATGGACCGTAACCAGGGCTAGTTTTGGTCATCCGTCCCTGATGTCACAACTAATTGAAGCCTCTTACCGAAGCTGACACGACCGGGAATGATGTACTCTACCATGAATAATCCCAATTCTCCACCCATGTAGACACCGTTCTTTAGTGTATTTCTATTTGGCACTTTAAGAGACCCCCCCTGATTTGGATGGGTATAGGATTACAAGTGATGGCTGGTAAAATTACACGGATGTGAATAGAATGGTTTAATTTTTGTCACCGCCCTTCCCCACACTGGCCCAACTGCTGCCTGAAATGAAGCGTAATGTAAAGGCGCCATTTAGCACGATGTGTAATTTCTCTGCCGTGGAAACACATCTTTTATGGACATTTAGGGATGTCATTTTGAATACTAGTTGTAGTACGATATTTTAATGATGGTTCTTGTTTTACCTCGCAACATCGGAGTAACTGATGCCCCTTTTAACATTGACGAAACATCTAAAAGTCTTCAACATTTTTTTTTTATGCAGCAAATATATGGCAGAATTTTGTGGAGGTACATACCCACATATTGAAGTAAATGACTTGAGGATTGAACAGTTTTTCCAAATATATACCAAAAACTGTTTATAAAGAAATTTAACTGGACAGCCGGTGTTCTCAGATGAAAAGGCCAATATAAACCACTTGGTTGTGAGTTTCAAGCCATTCATAATAATTAGACAGACTGATTATCCTTGACCAGGTTGGTCCCGTTTTTTACAGTGCTCACTTTTATGCAGGGACCCTTATCAGAGTTGTGAGAAGCAGACCTGCATTGTATTTAAACTTTCTGACAATGAACTTGAAGCAAATAACACAGAGCACAAAGTATCCCACTGGAACCTCCTTGTAATGTCAGAGCTTGTTCTGAAAGGTGCTTTCGTCTGGCATTGAAAAAAAAATAACAGAACGAAAGATTTTTAAAAGCCAAATTTGAAAGAGATTTAGAGCAACTGACAATAGAATAGAAAACACGCTTTCAAATCAGCTTTTCTTATGCTGCCTGCAGAACAATTTGCACAAAACAGGTAATGAGAACAAGTGGGTTCATTTAACAATACCTGGAAGAAGAAGCCATTGGTCTTAATGCATTTTCATGTCTGTCAAAAAGCAGCCCTTAACACCTACTGGCCAGAGTAAACTGTCAGCCTTATTTTTTAAACGGCTTTTGTACTGCATTCCAGCCAGTTAATTGTAAGTTTAATTATTTCATCTTTTCAGGCCCCTAAAGAACTGATTCTGGATTTGATTAATTATTGGGACACTGTGGATGAAGGATGTGATAAAGAGGAAGAAGCCACCGAAAATGGTCAAAAGGTAGGTTCAGTCGGGTAACTAAGATCTTTGGAAATATTAAGAACATACTCACTCTTGTGCTCAAAATACTCCCAACTTTAAGGTACCAATTTCACCACATGCTTATGCTCTTAATATCAGGTAATCTGTTTCTGTGTTAGAGTATCTTGAAGAGGGCATGAATGGTTTTTGTCATATGGCCATCTTGACCATCATAAAGATTCTGTGGCCCATAAAATGTGAGAAAATTCACCTGTTTTTGCCAAGTACGAAATATTTGTTTTCAATAAATTTGCCAGTAGTCACGTCATTTACAGCATAAATACTTTGAGATGTCAGTTTAAAAAAATAAAAAAACAAACAAACAAAACACAACACATGCCTGCATTGTTCATCCAGTTTCCAACTGTAGTAATCACATAGAGGGATCCTGTTCACAACAGACATTTTTTTATTTTTTTGGGGGGGTTATCTTCTATCATAATAACATTTCACAATTTAAAGTTCCTGTCCATTAACAGGGGTTTATGATTTATTTCTGCAGCTCCAGAAATCTGTCAGTGGGAGCACATTGAACACCAACGTTTGTTACATTGACCGCGAGTTATCCCGTTGTGACGACATCGCCAGCAACACCCAGGCTGAGTTGGAAAGTCTATATGCTCACATTCATTCACTACCAAACACTCCGCATAACATGAAGCTGAAGAAGCAAATTATAAAGTCTACAACTACTCCTACCTCAGCAAACAAGAAGCATAGTCGCAGTAAATCCATTGGAGCCTCTATTAAGGTCGGTTATGCATGTTAAACAAGATTCTAATATACAATACAGCTGCAGTTGAACATTGGTGCGCGTTTGCTCTGTTAGACGGGCCAAATGCGTGCATATTATAATCACTGATATTTCGTTGCTGACCAGGAAGAATGTCCCAAGTCAAAATCACTGCTTTTCGAGAGAAGCAAACAACTATTCTGTTGTGTTCATCATACAGAAAAACTGTTTATTCCAAACTGATTCCTATAATGGCAGGCAGATATTGTCTTATAACTCAACATTTGAGACTGGCCAGGTGAAAACCTATAATGTGCCAGATTTTCAATGTTTAAGAAATTTGACAAACTTTTCTAGGTGGTGATAATTTCACATATTTTTAAACTGTTCAAATCTGTGTTTAATTTTCATGTTTAAGGAATATATCTCGGCTATTACAATGACTCCCTTTGAAAATTATGTCTGCAACTCATTACCTTGGGATCTTTGTGAGGACAAACCATTGTATTCTTGGTTTCTGGAGTTATTCACAAACTGAGTATTTCCTTAAATTATTGCAGAAGAGACTCCCGTCTCTGACACGATCTAAGAATAGACGAGAAGGCTCAAGATTCAGCACCTCATCCAGTTCTTCTGTGTCCAGCAATGATTCCAAGGTCAGTAGCATTTGATGTCGTGTTCCACTGCTGTATTTTTGTGCTTTTTTTTTTCTTCCACTTTTAATAATTCTCTTCTTTATATTGATAAATAACCCATAAATTTACAGAAAGTTTAGGTTGCTTTTAGTAAAGTTATAACATTCATTGTTCTTCTGCCAGGAAATTTTCTTTGTTGAAGGGGGGATGAGGGAGGGAGGGTGGAGTTGACCGGACCATAAATCTCAAGGAAGTGCTCATGGTCATCAGATGTGAATCATATTTGTATTTCAGTTTCTTGCAAAGGATGAATTTTAGGCTTGTCAATCAAATTTTTTTATCTATTGCACTGAAATTAGTGAAATACATACTGTGTTCTTGAAGTTTTATTGTAAGTATTGTTTCATTGATTTACACTTCTTTCCTTTAATATTTTTACCATAAATCTTCTTTGTTTCATAAAGCAGAACCACTATAACATATTAGTGAAAGTTCATTTGAATTCCAGATTTACATTTAGAGGGAAAAATAATGCAGCCAAATTTATTATCTAATAGTTCCTGTGTTGTAATGTTATAGGCATTTGGAGTGGTGGTGTGTTATAGAAGTACAGATAAAGTGGCAGTGGTCCACTGTGGGCACCATCACCACAGTAGTTCACATTCTCTGCAAAAAAAGCTGAACTTCCAGTGCAATGTAAGATCCAGTTGTACATTTCACCTCTGCTGGTAGAGATGTCTACTCTACTCTTTGCTTGCTGTGTATTCTCTTATTAAAATGAATGTGTAGCCCACAGAAAATTTTCAGGAAAGTAACTCCCCGCCTTTGTATTTTAAATGTCAAAAGTAAAAGATGATAAAAGCATGAGCCTTTTCTTTCTAGTGGATTCTCTATTGCTTGCTACCATTTCTAATGCTTAAGTAGTACTTGTGAGTTGCCAGTTTGTATGTAGCACTTGCTATTGTCATAAAAGTTTAATATCAGAAGCAGTAAAATTCAGCCATGGAATGCCTGTTTTCATTGTTCTTTTGCATGCTTCATGTTACACAATGCCAACTGATTTGTGCAAATTTTCTGACTGCTGTAATGTCAATCCTTTGTAGAAATTTTAAACATTAATCCCAACAGAAACATTACCTTATATTGTTTAATTTGTCTGCACTGTACAGCGTCGCATGTGGTCTGCTGTTTTGGAAAACGTCATGTTTCAACAGCACTATTTCTTCCCCACTTCTTTCCAGAACTCCAAATTTCTGTGTCATGGCAAACTGTAGGCCAGTTTAATAAGAGGCTAGGTGACTATTGCAATCTTACCTTGTGCTGCAAATTTGATTTGGTGTGCTTCCCTCCTGAGAAATATTTTCTTTTCTCTTGCATGTTTTTTACTCTAGGGTGTACATTAGAATTTGTGGTACAAAAACTACAACAATAGACAAGTCCACTCAGGATATCTGAAGAAGTGAACTATTATTCTTTGTTAAATACATAAAGTTGATGACATTGAAATTTGTTTTTTTTTTTTTTTTTGCAACGAATCTCTGTAAATCCTATCTTAAAAACAAAAAGAAAAGGCTAACATGTATTGTTTGAGATCGTACAGAAAATAGACATAACAGTGTTATGTATATAATCCAGTTTGTATGAGATACATCAGACCATCTTGTAAATGGTAATAAAATTGTCGCCAGGTCCTGTGAATCTTCTATAAATGTTTATGGGCAAAATAGCAGCTAATCTCTCTGGTCCATATTTCATATTATTTTTCTTGAACTCAGCCTTCATCTGTGGATTGCTTTATTGCTCTGGAAGAAAATGTAAATTTTGTAGCACCGTTTGAGAAATCTATAAGAATATTCATTTTCTTAAATCTTTGTCACAGTTGTTTGATTTGATATTCATCTTCCTCCCAACTATGTCATTCAAGGGAAATTCCTCTGCTATATAACCTTGACTGATAAGCTTTTGGCAATAGCTTGCAGCTCATTTTTATATTTCTAAAGCTGTTTAAATATACATTTGAACATTGCTGTCGGCAGCTTTTACCATTGTACATTATCAGATAGGTTCGCCCAAACATTCTACACTTTAAAAAATCACAGCAGCTATAATATGTCACGCCAAGACCTTTGCATTTGTACTGTTTATGGGCTTCCCTTTTCTTATGACATACAGCGACTGTGTAGCGACTGCACAGTAATACAATATGTGTGGGAGCATGGGAAAACCCGGCATAAGTCGGCAACATGAGATTTTGAGTTCTGTACATATAATAAAAGACAAGATATTTCTGATAAATTGAAGTCAGTGACCCCCCTAAAACAAGATTTTGAGAAAACGGCATTTAATTCTATAAGTGGCAATAGCTAATTGACCAAGTAATATTGGAGTGATTGCTGTTAGGAGACCCGTAGTCTAATTACAAAGCGTTATAGAGATCATAGTGAGTAGTGTTCACTGCTCGTCTACAGTTTACACTGTAACATGCCACGTTCCCCTAAACAACAGCTAAGTTGGAAGTTTGTGTCGGACCCATATTTTCACTTCAAAGCCGTTTTTCTCAAAATCAGCTCTGCCGACTTTGTGTGGGTTTTCCCATGCACACTCACATATGTGCTGTGTTGTCAGCATCTGCAACATTCCTTACCTCCATTTGATAAGTATAGAGTTCTAGAGTACAGCGCAACCCATATTGTCATAAATAATATTTTATTTTAAGATATTTCTTTTCCAACTCCATTTTGTAAACTTTTAATGAAACTTGCTATATGTGCAATTAAAATTGCAGTTTGGTTCCTAAATAATTGTCTTCTGACTCAAGATTCAGGCAGGGAGTCAGTTTCCATTTATAAACAAATGTGTCCACATCAAGTAATTTATTTACTGTCTGCACGCCCGCCTCCTAATTATAATAACAATGATTATATTACACATTTTTAATTGTCCATGTTACAGTCTGTAAGCTCCCTCTAGGTCGGCCAAAAGCCAAGTGAATTTTATTATCATGTTCTTTCTTTCACAGATGAGTACTACCCCAGCCATAAGTGATTTGCTGAAGTCACCACATGCCAAATCTTCAGGTAAATTCCAGTTACGACTGTCCAGACCAAAACATAAAAGACGCCACCATTCCGAATCAGACTCACCAAGTCTACCTAGTGCATGCACACCCCCCAAACAAGAATGTAAATGTGAGGATTTAGAGGCTACCCCAGTATCATATAAGAAAGAACAGTTTGACCAAAAATCCCATCAAAGGGTAGAAGATGAGGACAATGTGGAGACAGAAACCACTCCCAGACCATCAACTTCAGACTTGTTGTCGGAGATCCTGGAAAGCGGAAGCGTTGCATCTTCAAGATCTTACATCAGAATGGATTCTCCAAGACCTCTGACCCCCAAGAACCTTTTGGCTGAGTCCGAAAAGGAAATTACTTATGTGCCCAACCATGGAGCAGTTCAACTTCCAGTCTCTCCTGAAATACATCATGAACCAAGGCCAGTGGCAAGAGTTCAACCTCATCGATTTAGACCTCATGGGGTAAGTTTATGTTTGATATTGATGTGTTTTGACATGACACTCTTTCAAAACACTCTGTTATTTCTAGATTTTCTTTTTCCATGATGAGTTAATTCATTATTTCAGTTTTTGGTCGTTACTTCTAATGCTTTTAGTAAAGGGAAACAACTCATAACTTGCCTCAGTGTTCTTGGAATTTGAAGGAAGTTATTGACCTCGCAAAGGAAAATTTTCCCCTTTTCGGGAATCCCCCTCTTTTAACAAAAATATTATGCCTTCTTACTTTCACTTCTATTCTGATCAGTGACTCTTTCAATGTAAAACTTAACACATTGTTATGTTTTTTCTTTTCACAGACACCAATCATGCGTAGAGCAGTACTTCAGATCGCACCGTGTGCCCTTGAGACCTCAATTTGATTGTTCACATAAAAGTTACAGCTTCAACTGCATAACAAAACATGCAGAATTTGTGACAGTGACACTGTGATAACATACACAAGAGTTTGTTTCTGTTTGTGAGGAGGTGGTATAATTCAGAAAATTAATTTTCATGGTGCTTGAATATATAATAGCTGGTATGGAGTAAACCCACATTTTAACAACTGAGGTCAAAGAAATTCACAGAAAAAAGCAATCAGTTGCCATGATGTTTTAAATCATTACTGCCTATAAGCAGTACTTTCAGTGGCATTTCAAAATGTATTCTGTTCTTCGTGTACCTGGTGATTTTAGCAGTTCGAGTGCTGTCTTTTAGGGAGTATTCCAGAGTGCCAGCAGTTCGAGTGCTGTCTTTTCGGCAGTGTTACAAAGTGTTAGCAGTTCGAGTGCTGTCTTTTAAGTAGTATTACAGAGCACTCTCAATTCAGTCCAGGTTTGGCATACTTTTATACTACTTGGGCACTCCTGCATTGTTTACTAAACCATAGTGAATACTCAAGCTTCGAGGTGGATTCAAGAGAAGGTTGCTATAGATCACTATTCATTTTAACTTGCTGGATGTGACAAACAGTTTGTTTAAGAGTGTTAGCTCACTTTGGGTTTGGAAAATGCTGCGTTTCATGCATTGACATTTGGATGTGCTATGCATGTAAATGGAACTTGAGCATCCAACAATGTAAAACACATCTCTTAGGTGAAATTGTCATTCAGCTTTACCGTCTGGTTTCTATAGATGGAAAAGGTGTTTTATTCTACAAGTACGACGTCAAGTCATGTTTCAAATGTGCTCATCAGCATGCTTTTGTGTAAGTATGAAGTATGATAAAGAGGATTGATAAACTGATTGATCGCTTCAAATGGTTTTGAACTGATGAGACAACGTCACCCCACACAGAAATATGAACTCGGAACCAAGCATATTAGCACTTAACAGCGGAAGAAGGAAATAACCAAGACGGCAGTGAGGATTTTTATGCTACACAATAATCAGGACAGGTTTTCACATAATGCACCACTGGTCTTAACCCTCACCTCACGACTTGGACAGTCATCTTCTTATACTCTTGTGATGTGCATTTTTCTGTGATTTGTAGAAAAGAAAGTGTAAGCACATTCGTAATTACTTCATTTTTCAAGATTAACATGTAAAATATTGTGCTTTTGTTTTGATTTGTTTGCCCCAGGTCTCAGCTTATGGCTTTTGACTGCATATGGGCCATCTTGTTTTTGTTTGTTTGTTTGTTTTAAGACAATGAGATTATAACGTTAAATGGCCTCTTTTTTTAAATATTTTTCAAGAGTATTCCTGGTGAGGTCTATTCCCTCAGAAATGTAGCTCTTTAAAAACAAATTTCATTTCTTATAAGGAGTATGGACAAGCCAGGATAGATTTTACACAATCAGGGTTCATCAGTTTATGCCAGTGTTGTAGGGCATAGTATTTAATCATAAATCCTCCATACCTCATATAGTGGGAATTTCCTCAGCCACAAAAACTTATTTTAATGAAGAATCTCCAACATTAGTTAAAAACACTCTTGTGCACAAATTGTATATGCACTAAACTCTTTCGTTCTTTTATGAAATCAATTAATGGGTATTTTACTACTAGTCATGACACATTTTAGAATAATGAGCAACCACAGAAGTTTTAGTCCTTTCATCATTGTTCTTTTTTCTTCATGCCATTGTTCCATTTTACCCACATATCTGCTGACCATTCCTGCTTTTGAAGGAGTAATCTGTTCCCTGCCCTTCTTCATCTTCCCCATCATTCTCCAACACCTTTTTAAAAGGCAACCAAATATGAATGTAGTTTTAGAGTTTGAATTTCAATATCCAGTGTCAAGGATGGTAAATGCTATACTCTAGGGCTGGAAGGGAAGTTTTATATGACTGTCGTGATGCCATTTCTAAAACTAGCTGTAAAATTATGCTAATGTTTGAACATCCATTTATTTTTATCAAGTCTGATATATGGATTGGATTTACATTGATTTTTAATTTCATTAACAGGAGATTATTTTGTATGTGGTGGGGTTTTGCTATAGTGTTCCTTGTTGTGTTGTTAAGTCTACAGGCAATATTTTAGAATTGGAAATTTAAATTTTCAGTTGGAATGAATGGCAAAAGTGTAGTGTGAGGGCCTGAACAGTTCCTTTCACCTTATTGCTGTTTTTTAGTATTTTATTTTGAAAAACCAAAGCTTTAGTCTTCTAATAATGAAATTGTATTGTTGGCTGCTGTCTAAGAAATATTTGTTGCTTGTGGGAAATAGTGAACCTGAAGTGAAAAACTGTTTAAAGGTTGGGGAGGTCATGACACAAGGTCATTGTCTTTGGCAGGCAAAATGTGTAAATGATTGTGGCTAAGGAGATTCACTCACTGACAGTGACACTATAGATTACTGAGATTACCAATCGTCCAAGCTAGTCACTTGTTTATTGGAGAAACTACAAATATATTGATGGTCCTGGTCCAAACCACTCAACTCTGGAAAAGTCAACAAGAGAAAGAAAAAACTGATAAAGTGCGGAAAGAGCATAGACGGACAATTGAGCATCATAGCCTTTTTTTATGTTGTGCCATGTTTTCTTTTGTAGATGTTTTTCAGAATGATTTAGAGTGAAGTCATCTTCTGTTTCCACAAAAAAATTTAAACAAAAACAGAAAGTTGCGATATTTTGAATTGGACACTTTGTTACTCAGACCATTAATATATGACAAGCTATTCATTTGGCATTTGTGTTATATATAACCTTCTCCATACCACTGTCGTAGTCATTTCCACGCTCTGCCATAACCAAATTTGAACTGCGGATTTTAAATCTGCTTCAGACTTTACTTCAATTTGACTTTATTCTTTTCCTTTTGCATTAGTCTTTCACCTTCTGTTTCTCTACTTTGCAGCACAAACTGCATGTTATATTATATGTATTGACAAGACACTCAGCTTCTCACTCCTTCATACCATTTCACACAAAATAATTAAATGGTATTATCAAGTGCACTGAAAATGCAATGAATGGATTTTCATCTGTAAATATTCTTTGAATGTGCCTGGCAGCAAATAGATCTCAAGCTTTCACCGTGTGTCCATTATAATTCATGCATACTGTTTAACATTCCGTTGATATTTTGAAGGCTATATATATGGTAAACTTTGGTAACTCTTTTTTTTTTTAAATTGAGCTATTTGTCATGTTTGCAGTCTTTGACACTGATAGTGACAGCCCGCAAGTTGTGGAATAAGTTGGGGGGTCAGATTCTGAAAATTTGGGGTTAACTATGGTTTTTTTCTTTAAACGGTTGTAACTATTAGTCTGATAAAGAAAGTTATTTAGATATTTTGCTCTGTCTGAAAATTTTGTAAAACCTGGGTTATGAAAGTGTACCATGCAGTGGTCAAGTTGTTCTTCAGTTACTGCTGTGTAAATAAGCTTGTTTTGTGTGTACTATGATATTACTTAATGGTCAGGGGAAAATTCTTCTATGGGTTTTCTCTGACACATTGATAAATGTATGTTATTTGTTCCTTTTTTATCTTTTTTGACATGTTATTTTAATTTTTGCAGTTTTTAAAAATAGTCAGAGAGTTATCTTCACCCATGGGAGTCCTGAAATTTTTTTTTGGGGGGGGGGGGGGGGGGGGTGATGGCTGTTTTCATTTGTGAAAATAGCTTCAGAAGATCAAGTATGAGGCATTAGTAGAAAAATTCATATTTGGTAATGCCTTGACAAACTTGGGGGTTTGATATAGAGAATACATGTTTTTCGTAGATATTTTTTTTAAAGCTCAGCATCCAGATCTTTTCCTTTTTTTTTTTCCAACTTTCCAAACCGTGGTCCAAATTCTCTATAATTAAGGCACAACAGATTTCCTGTAAAACAAAAGTATGTGTAAAGGCATGCCATATTCAAGTGCAAATGTGGCAGTTGACTGCATGAAGAGCAGGTCACATGATTTGGGAGGGGGGGCAGGGAGATTGCTCGTGTCCATGCCTTGTATCTGTCAAGAGAGATGTTAGTCATTAATGTGTACACTTTGAGAGACTGTTTTGTTGTTAAAACTGTATAATGTGGTTGGGAAATGAAAAGAGTAAGTACACTGTGTTCGAGCCTGTCATGAAATTACTATACAATAGGGTGTTGGAGTGTCCTGTAAAATATCTACGGGATCCATTGTTCCTATTTTAGGAGTAAGATTCTGACTAGGCCACGCTTAACAGTTTGTTTGATAAGTGCAATGCCTTTGCTCTTTGAGTTGCACCAGTAGTTTGAGTTGTAATTCATATAGTGGTTTGGGATGCCAGACAAATTTTTTCTTTTTTTTTTTTTGTGTGTGTAAATCATCCAAAACCTGACAGAATTAAGATTATCAAGTCAATTACTTTGTTGCATTTCAGATTGTACTTGGTAACTAAAGCCATGGAGTTTGATCTCTCCTGCCATTCATATCTCAGCACTAGAGAGGAAATTGGAAAAGTGCACATATTTTAGCTATCATTTTTTTTCTTCTAAATTTATCTAGTTTTGGCTCATTAGGCTTTGATCAGGGTTTTTTTTTGTTGTTGTTTTTTTTACTTTTTTTTTAAATCAAGCTGTAAGAAGTTCTCAAAGACCTGGCATTCATTTGGCATTAGTGCTGTTTGCTGAAAAAGTTTGTATAATTGCAAAATGTGACCTTCCGGCAGTCGCTTTCATATTTTGGTATTAGTAGTACATATTCCTTGGCTCCCATTTGCACTGGATAACAAACCATATTACATGTATGTCTGTTTTGCTGTCTGTCCATTACTTTGTTGCAGGTCAACCATGTTTTGGGTCTTCCATGTAGTCTATGTGTACAATGTCAAAATGTTACACACTGATTTAGTGCATATTATATTCATTCCAATGATGTCAGATGTGTGTACGCATGAAACTTGTTGCCCACCTTTCTGAAGCATTTGTATGAGGTCTTCCAATAACCAATTTCTGTTAGTCAGTGTGAAGATGATGTTATAGGTATTTTGCTTTGTTTTGTATTTTTCTTAATATTTGATTTTCAATATGCTGCTGTTTTTGAACAATGGGTTGGGCCTACTTAGCCTGATCCACACAATTTATGTTTGTAAACATTGTTTTCTTTTCACAAATGGTCAGTGAATCTGATGAAATTGGGCTTCAGGTGAAAGGCCAAATTCCTGAGCCAAATTCCCCTCCAAAGAGGAAAACATTTCCTATAGAAATCGAGATTTGCTTATAATTAATATGAAAGATAATTCATTTTTCTGCATTCTGTGAAACCATTTTGCTTGAAATCATCTTAGAAATATTTTATTTTGATTTTTTAAAGAGGTATATTAAAAAAGCCCAGTTTTGTCAGATTCACCCTTAAATGAAAACCTGGGAAGCTCAATGTGAAACAGCCTTTTGTACTTATCTCATGAAAAGTCACACTATTTTCATTTGCCATACTTGATAATAAGACATATATCTATAATATAAATACTTTCTTTCATTATTCATCCAAGTTATTAATAATTTCTATCCCAACATCATATCCATTTTTGTCTATTACAAACATTTAAACATTTCAACATGTACCAGTCGATCAGTATTACATTGTTCCACTATCCCAGAATAGTCATTGTCAAACATTTTTTCCGTACAGATAACAATAATAATGAAGATCATTTATATAGCGCCTAATCCAAATGAGTTTGCTCTAGGCGCTTTACAGAAAGTCTTGTTCTCTCGATTTGCATCTCTCTCACTCTCTCTTTCTTTCTCTCACTCTCTCTATCTCTCTGTAACTGAGAGAAAATTCTGTACGGAAACATTTTTTCCATACAGATAACAAGTAAAATATTATGTGCAATGTTCATATAGTATCCATGACACTACAAGGGCATTTAGCATTTAAATTCCTGATGCCACAGGAAATGAAATTTTCTTATAGAGCTTATCTTTCTCCTTGGTTAGTATTTAAACCAGCCTATCCTATTCTTCATCTGTACAGAATGATGTTGAAATGTTGATAACAACACTCATGTTTTGCTTAAGGAGCTCATTTCTAACCTGCTTTCAGCCTTTCATGAAGGAACATTGTAAAAACATAGGTGAAAATGTTATTCTGAATTTCTTGCCAAATTTGTTTCCACTTTATATTTGGGATTCATTTTCTTGTGTCAGCACAGTTACTATGGCCCTTCTCAAAAACTTTGAATAATGAACATTTATGCAAAAAAATGAAGTGAAGCTGACTTTGGAATGGTGTTTGAACACATAGAGAGCAAACGATCAAACTAGTCTAAAACATATATGAAGTATAGTTATCTTTTGAAGAAAAGATAGCGTTCATTAAACTAATGCTGTAATGAGCACCGCTTTTACTCTTAGTTTTTTTACTTTTCTAGTTTTCCATGTAACTTACAAATATTATGAAACCATGCCTACCTTGAATTATAAAAGAATTTTCCTGTCATAAATTTTTATATTGTTTTCCTGATATTTTTTAAATATGCAAGTTTTTTTTTTTTTCAATAGTTTTTTTTTCCCCCAATTTTCAACTTTGTACCAAGCTCCACTGACACCTCACTGCTTCTCTGTGTGTATTTTGCTCAGGGCTATGTCATGTGAACTGTCTGAAGCCAGGTTAGAGAAGAGCTAGTCACTGAAATGTAACTGCCGGTTTTGTTCACTGTTAGGCTATTGTCGTACCAGTTCCTCTGTCTGTTTTTGCCCTATGTGGACGCAAAGCTCAATGAAAAATAAATAACAAAAAAAAATATATCCAGCATTTGTTATTTTGTTGTAAATGTTTTTTGTTTCTGTGACCAAATTGAAACAACCGGTTTTTTTTTTGTTGTTGTTTATTTTGTCTCCTGTGTTTGTCTGTGTGGCTGTCTGTTCTTTCTTTCTATCTTTCTTTCTTTCTCTTTCTGTCTTTCTCCCTTTTTTCTCCACACACCTCTCTTTATTCACATGTTTTTGACCACAAGATGTACTGTTCCCAAGAGTAAGCGTGTCTGCCTTACGGAGGATACCTGTTATAGTACAGCCTGAAAACATGATCCCTGAAACTGATATATATAGGTTGTTTTGTCTTTTTTTTTTCTTTCTAATTTTAGTTTTAAAGTAAATGCAATTTTGTTTATAAGGGATGCAGGCAGGTAGTGATATACAAGGGATATTATATACACAATTCATCTCCCTTCTATTTATTTGAGTACACTATGTAGTCATAGATAAAAGAGGAAAAGAATTCTGCACAGACATCAGCAGAGCAAACGTAGGTTTTTCAGTGGTTATGATCTTTTTGTCATTTGAAGATCCATTTTGGGAGACCCGGTAAACTGTACAATTGCACGTAGAGAGAGAAATAGAAGAATGAACAATGGGAAAAACATTATCTGCGATCTGTAATGAATCTGGTAGCCCCATTGGCATTAATAAAGAAGGCTCTACTAAAACTGTAGAAAGGATAATCAAATACAAATAAAATCAGCTTGCCAAGGGCAATCCCATAGGCCTATCGTGGAAATTCGGGAACTGCAGTTGTTTTTCCGATTCGACAACTTCCCTTGTGACGATGTTATTCGTCACTTACTTTTTGTTTTCCACGTAAAGCCTTTGTACCACAGGGCAGAATCTCATAAAATTTCATTTCTACAGTTCTTCGTTGTCATCAAATTATCCCAATTATGATGCTCCTGCTTAATGAAGTCCGATTCTTTCAGATAAATAATAGTGCAATGTATTATGTATCCTTAAAATGACACGGTTCTGTCTACTATATGACTGTACAGAGCTACACACAAAAAACACTACTTCCCCATTGTATTTCAAAGCATCAAGCGGATTCGATGTGTGATTTGTAAATACTGCTGAAAACAAAAGTCGTATCTCTGGAAGGTATGGGCACATGAAACTTCAACCATCAATTTCTCAAAAGTTGATGGAAGATGTTTAGAACCTTGTCATTCTAAGGGGACGATTAGTCTCCGAAGTCTTGGACAAAGTGATCATGAAGTGGACTGATGTCTCAAGACAGCTTTTTGTTCTGCAATTCAGTAATTTTGCGCTTTTTTATTATTTTTTTTACTGCTTAGAATAGCCAATTAAATATTTTTTATGCCCCACACATTTTTTTAAAACTCAAAATGATCATGACGAAAGATCCAAAAAGTGCAAACAAGCAGGTCACGGGTCACGTCGAGGTAGCCCTCACTTGAACTTCATCCACATTCCTGGTAGGACACATTTCACGGCATTTATGACATATGACCCAATGATTTGTAATGCACTCATTTGACCACGTAAAGAATGAGAAAACATAAAACTTGGGCATGCTGACTTACGATTTGAACGTCGTCACCTCTAAAACAATGGTAACCGCTGTTCCTCAAGGCCATTATGGGTTCACGGTTGTCTTGTTTGGACCAAGGTTTCATTTGACTCCACACACCAGCAAACAATGAGTGTCATTGTTCCCGGACTTAAGATTTAATCATTCTTATCCCAACAGTCTGGGTGTGTCAGTCTCTAGATGTCTCATAGTCATACCTGACCTTGGGTAGTGATACTTTACCTAATGCCAGAATTTTAAAATTCTCGTTTGGAAAGGTGAAATCCAAATGGGAACAACAGAACGAGAACATTGGGAGGGTGGAGAGATATAACATCTAACAAGTATTCAAACTTAAAACAGTGAAGCGCAATGAATGAGCGAAGAGAGAATTGTACCTTGTCGTTGGGTTTTTGCACATTGCATAACATATTTTAACCAAGTCATGTTTATTTCTTTATGAATCTCAATTGTGCCGCTTGCGTTGTACAAAGCAGTTAAGAAAATCCGTTCTTGACATTGTTGCTAGGGAATACACTAGGAATGCAGACACTGGGAAGAATAAACTAGTCCCATTGTCTCACCTAGGGGGGGGGGGGGGGGTTCCTGAAAGTGATTTTGGAAAGCATTACGGATAGTAGACAGTTTATATAAAAATTTATCACCATGGCATTCTATATGGCCAAATTACAGAGAAACAACAGAAATAACGTCAGGCATCACTCATGGTTGCCATGTAGACTGCTGCCATCTTGAATCTTGGTTCTCAAAATAGGGTAACTGATATTATCCTTCTGCGATGTGCTTGAAAATTTGCACACATATTTTGCAACACAATATCTATAATTCGTTTTGCGGAAAGTTGATAACTTTATAATTTTGTCGGTAACGTATAAAAAATTCTTTCCGCGTGCCAAATGATAATAATAATAATAATATAAATAAATAAACACACACACACACACACACATTTTGAGAAAAAAAGCATTTTAAGCTTTTTCATAGAAAAAAACAATTTCCAACCTGGCCGTCAGCCTTGAAACTCTGATTGGCTGTACCAGCTACCAACCTCCTCGGCATTTTCCTGTCGCCTTGCCTTTTCCTAGATCCTGGGCATCTTCCCGCATTTTTCTCTGCATTTTGGGGGAAGAGAGTTGTTGTAGAGACGCATCTGTGCCCCGAAGGCGTCATGCTTACATCCACATCTTACTAATGTCAAAGCCACGAGTTTCCCCGAGGGGGGAATGGGGAATGGGAAACTAATGGGATCAAACAAGTATACAAAATACAATAAAAATACAACAACAAACAAAAACAAAAAAATAAAAAACAAGAAAAAGAGAAGTGCAGATGGCAAAGGCAGAGATCTTCCGAAATCAAAGACCTCAAAACAAAACGAGTCTCCCCGATGATTGACAAGGAAGGTAGTCCATTCTCATACTTTGCAGCTGAAGACAGCAATGCAAATCCCACTCTTTTGAGGGAATGGAAGTTCTGTTTCGAACATTGGACCGCACTATTTTTATTCGTTTTTAGTGATCTCTCTTGTCTTTAAATGCTGTTTCTGGCCTGGAAAACACATGCTTCAAATTCACAAATGTTCAGAAATGGCAGGACTTTTAAAAGATACATGTGTATTATCAGTTGGCTGGATTCAATACAGGGTTTGAAGACAGGTCTTAAAAAAGAATGTCATGAATTAATGAAGGCGCCGAATTGCAAATCTCGCTAAACAATATTTGTGGGTCAGTATCCAGTATCTTGTCTGGTCTCCACCAGGTCCTCTACGCCAGTTATCTGGCATTGCATCCTAAACATCATTGAGCCCTTTACCAAAGGTGTTCGACCCAGCACCACAGATCACCTTGAACTCTTGACCTGGCAGCGCATCCTTGCTCTCGTTAGGCCCATTTCGAGCCCTGCGTCGAAAGCACACCACAGGTCTACATTGCCTACATTTCATTAAAACCGGGAGTTGTGAATTGCACCAAATAACACCTCGAGTTATCTCAAGACCCTAAATCAGCCTACCACTCCTCACTTCAAATTTCAATAGATCAGTTATCTAATCCCGCACACCCGAGTTCATTAAGCCGTGGTTTCGGCCCCACAGTCCCTGTACTTTAAAAGGCGAATAGTCTGACTGTACCCCATGACTCCAGTTTTTTTTGTTTATGGCCACTGTGGTGAGTTAGAGACAGATCTTAGGCAGTGTTACCTGTCATTGCTTTTGGGCGTTGCTTGTGATAGTTTGATATTGTCTAGACATAAACATGTGGCTGGCTGAGACGGGCACGCCTTACTTTCTTCCTCATCTGATAATAATTGGTCGTTGCCCTTTTGTTTCTTACGTACAGATCGACAACTGCTATCCTAACGGATCTGAAGCATAGCACAGTCCACGGAGGGGGGGGGGGGATTTCTTGTGGAGATTGTCACCGAAGAGTCGACCAGCGTGCCTGTTTGTCTATTATCTATTTGTCTGTTAACTTGCCTATTTTTTTTTCAAGCTAGTATTGACTAGAGCCACAATAAGATGGAGGTAATTAATAATTAATTGTTTATTCTCTCTCACAGGAGTTCCATTTGTTCGTGGAAGAACTGTATTGCGAAGAAGTCAAGGAGAAAAATGCTAATCTCAGGAAACTTGTGGCCAATCTCTGGAATTTTGTCGTTTTCATAGCTAAATAGATAGATAGATAGATAGATTGATAGATAGATTGTTCAGAGTCACTAATGATGGAAAACGTCCTTCGGTGAGTGGTGACAAGAATTAGTTCTCCATCGGAGACAAGCCCGAACAACACATTTTCTTTACCCTCATTGCACTCAACAAAAATCAGAACTAAAATTATATTACTAGGTATTTTCCGGTGTCCCAACAAAACGTCACGAGAAAATCGAGGAACCGTGGTTCAGGAATCTTTATACCAATCTTGAATGTTGGAATTTGTCATTCGTATAACGTGTCCAACTTCGTGTTTAATGTAGGAAGTCCAAAAAAAAACAAAAACCGTTGTCACAGTAACATATGCCCTCGCCCTGGAAAATATGGAAATTTCCGAACAAAAGTAGGCTACATGTACATATTGTTTCTACTGAGAAAAAAGAACATCCTTTTCTAAACGAACATATTTTTTAAAAAATGCTGCCTATTCCAAACTTGTCGGCTTATTTCATTACGAAAGGGGGTCAGCAAAATGGACGAACGTAACTTCGTTTGTGGAACATCTGAGATTAAATGGGAAGTGCCCCATCAAGGCACGCATTTTTAATCAGACGTCTAGTTGGAACAACTGTACATTATAAATAAGTAAATAAATAATAAATAAAACTGGAAGGCTGCAGAAGTTTGTTGGGTTTTTTTTAAAGTAATGTCGTAAAATATCGTAATATTACTTATTAATTTACTATTATTGTTGTATAAATGCTCTCGCTGTTTTGGTTGTTGAACGTTGGTCTCTTTCTTCAGCTCATCAATGTACATGTATACAAATACAGGCGAATTTCTTCCTATTCTTCAAGATTTAACCCTAAAGGTCAACATTTACTATTTTCCATGTTTACGTCTGTCAGTGAGTGGGATTTTGGGGATTATTGTAGAAGTCCCCTCCTGATGTCAGAATCCCATCCTGATTTTATAGATGTTGTGTTGGGGTATTAGTTCGACTGCATTTTTATAACTGAGAGATATTCAATCCAAAATCTAACCTCCATACCATGCCAAATACTAAAAAACAATCTGAGTAAATTTCAGTACTCAGACCTGCAGGGTCACATTTTATTTACGTTAACTACACTAACAATTTCGACTAGATCTATTTATGTAGTAAGGATAAATATCAGCAGCATCAAATCCATAATCAATAATACTTCAATATAAGTCTAGCTCTAGATTTCCTATAATATTATCATTTATACTTCTGTGCTCGCTAATCATCTAATTAAACTACTTCTATATATACCCAAGATCTAAACTGCTTACTGTCTGGCAATTAATATGCTAATATAGTCTCTGGAGACATAAGGTCATCTCAGATAGTTATGCCTAACCTTATAATAGGTCGAGCCCGTCAAAGACAAAGTGACGTCGGCCCAGTTAAGTACAGAGATCTAACTCTAGGATGGGCTGGCAATTCCCAGCCTCACCCCGACAATTCAATCACAATTCACAGTTATGTATTTCATACACTAATAACTATTTACTGCTCTAGATGAGTTCAACTTTGCATCGTGCATTCTCTGGCAATCACTCCTGGTAAATTCATCAAGACTCTCCCTCGGGTAAATGTCTTGCTTTTCGCCTCCTTAATCACTGTCAATCATCACGAGCTTTGATCAGATCTTACATACGATTGTTCTGGCGCTAAGGCCAGAAACAGTAGATAAAAGCGGTGTTCATGTTCAACTGAGCCATATGGATCTCTCTCAATGTCTATGGACATCTAGACATCATCATCATCATCATTGCCTTTCTCACCCTGGATCAGGGTATAGGCCACCAACAAACACCTTCCATCCCTCTCTATCATGGGCCAGCCTCTTTACATTATTCCAAGTCTTTCCGCTTCGTTGCACATCATTTTCTCTGGCTCTTCTCCACGTTCCGCGCGGCCTTCCTCTTGATCTCTTGCCCTGGGGATTCCAGTCCAATACCTTCTTCGTGATGCTGTTTCCTGACCTCCTGAGAGTGTGGCCGATCCATCTCCATCGCCTCCTACCAATTTCCTCTCTGACTGGGCTCTGTCTTGTTCTTTTCCATACAATTTCATTGCTGACCTTGTCTGTCCATCTGATCTTAAGTAGCTTCCTCAAACATCTGTTGATGAAAACTTGGATTCTCTTTATGCAGGCCTGGGACGCATTCCAAGTCTCACATCCATACAACAGGACTGACTTCACGTTCGAGTTGAATATCCTCAGCTTTGTTTTTAGAGATATATCCTTGGTTCTCCAAATCTTGCTTAAGGACGTGAAAGCTGCCTGTGCCTTTCCAATTCGTGCTTTGACTTCTGCCTCTGTTCCTCCCTTATTGTCAATGATACTACCAAGATAGCAAAAGGACTCTACATCTTCCAGTGGTTGATCTCCTACTGTGACTTGTTCGCTTAGGGGTGCAACAATTTTTAGGACCTTCGACTTCGCGGGATGTATCCTCAATCCAATAGATTCTGAAATTTTGTTTAGAGCTGTAGTCTTTGCTTGCATCTGGTCGTGTGTGTGCGACAATAGTGCCAAGTCATCTGCAAAATCTAGATCGTCCAGCTGTGTCCATGGGGTCCATTGTATGCCATTTCTTCCTCCACTGGTGGTTTCTTTCATAAGCCAATCAATCACCAGGATAAACAGAAATGGGGACAGCAAACAACCCTGCCTAACACCAGTCTTGATATCAAAGCTGTCAGTAAGCTCACCATCATGTACGACTCTGCAACTTGTCCCCTCGTGCATGCTCTTGATAAGATTCACCATCTTCTCTGGGATTCCATAATGTCTCAATATTCTCCACAGTGTTTCTCTATCGATGCTATCAAAGGCCTTCTCGTAGTCAAGGAAGTTCACTATCAGTTGGGAGTTCCACTCTAGCGACTGCTCTACTATGATTCTCAGCGTGGCGATCTGGTCGGTGGTTGATCGATTACTCCTGAAACCAGCTTGCTCCTCGCGAAGTTTTTGGTCTGTTGCATTCTGTATTCGCTTGAGAATAATCCGATTGAAAACCTTTCCTGGGATGGAGAGAAGTGTGATTCCTCTGTAGTTACTACAATTGCTGAGGTCCCCTTTTTTTGGGAGCTTCACGAGGTGTCCTTCCTTCCAGTCCTTTGGAAACTTGCCTCCGATCCAAATCCTCGAGAATAGTGAGTGCAGACCCTCTGCAGCCCCAGCAGCATCTGCCTTCAGCGCCTCTGGTGGGATCTGGTCTGGTCCAGCTGCCTTGCCTCGATTTAACTGCTTTATGGCATCATTAATCTCTGCTTTAGTCGGAGGGTCGCAACTGATCGGTAAATCATTTCTTGCGGGTAGAATGTCGGGTGGGTTGCTTGGTGGAGGTCTGTTCAAGAGGCTGTTAAAATGTTCTATCCATCTTTTTGCCTGAGCTTCCTTTCCAAAAATAGCCTTCCTGTTGTAATCCTTGACAGGAACTTCAGGTTTTCCATATTTTCCAGCAAGAGTCTTTGTAGTCTGGTAGAGGATCCTCATGTGTCCTCCTGTTGCTGCCTTCTCTGCTTTCTCTGCTAACATTCCTATGAACTCCTCTTTGTCTTTTTTAATTGATTTTTTGACCTCTTTAGCTGATGCTCGGTACTCTTCCTGGTTACCAATTCTTGAGCTTCTTGTACGACTTGCATTTACCCGTTCTTTTAGGTCTCTTCTTATCCTTATCAAGTCCAGTGATTTTTGACTGATCCATTCCTTGTGTTCCACTTTCTTTTCCCCAATAACATCCTGACATGTCGATGTAAATACTCCTTTTACCTTAGCCCAGTGAGTCTCCAAATCTACTGTCTCTTCGAGGTCAACAAGGGGTTTGAATCTATTCCTCAGTGTCTGCTGGAACTCTTCCTTCTTGTCTCCATCCAGAAGGCTCACTTGAAACGTTCTCCTCTTTGTTCCTGCTCTGGTACCTTGTTTCTTGAGGCGGAGTTTGAGTCTTGCCAGCAGCATGTGATGGTCAGATCCAACATCTGCTCCTCTCTGTACTATGACATCCACATCTAGACATGATGTAACATTATAAACTATGATTCTTTCAAGCGGAATCTCGCTGAAACCTTCGCAGTTGGATTAGCTGCACGGAATGAATTAAGAAGTACTGCCCGCACGGTTTGCGCTGCATCGCGATCTCTCCGCTAACCCTCATTGGTTAGTCCTTTAACCCTCAATGACGTAAGCAAAACATAAATCCCTCTACAAATTAAAACTGGGGCGCTAATCTTCCCTCTAAACCTTGACGGCTTTTATTTAACTATTTACTAGCTACCAATATACATGTTTACTTTTACTTTTCTTATAATTATCAATATACGAAGACTTCTGTTCATGGGTGCAAATTTCCTGTATTATAATTTATTAGCATACTACTGTTTATCTCCCCTTCCTGTTGTTTATCAAAATCACAGGGTCGAGAACTGCTCTCTCATTCCTAGCTATACATTTATTCTATCTCGCCCCACCTTCTTTCCATCTATTTGAAAAAAGTGTTTCAAAACAAACTGTTCACGAGAACAGCTCAAGGACAAATTACGCTGGTTATAATTAACAAGATCGTAAACAATTAACTCATTGGAGTCGTGACCTAGCACTGCATTTATGAGACAATGTGATCCTGACAGCCGGTACCGCCCGAAGTACTCGTGGAGCCTCCAGTTCCTGTGTTTGGAGAATCAGGCTGTTTAGCAGCCGTCGTAGTTTCAGTCGGTGTGGCCTGTGTAGTAGTTGCAGCTTGTGCCATCTGTCAAGAGCAGGTTAAGTTAAAAATGCAGTGGTAGGTCACGACGTTCAGTGAGTAAATTTTCACGGCTGGTTAATTCTAACCAGCGTAATTTGTCCTTGAGCTGTTCTCGTGGGCAGTTTGTTTTGAACACTTAGAAGGGAAGAGAAGGTGCGAATAAGGATAGATAGTTTAAGACGCTTACTCGCGTAAAGAAATTCGTGCATAAAATGTAGAAAGCACGAGGGTTTAAAGTTTTCAGTAGTTTGCAGGTGGCTACACAGTATAAAAGTGTAGCCATACCTATGTCCATCACTCCATACAGAAAACTCCAATCTGTGCAGGCGTCGGCACGATTCTGCCTGAAGAATCATAAAGTTTTGTACGACTTCATGTCTAGTCCACTATAGACATTTGAGATGAATCCCTATGCCTGAATGAGATATGCCCACCGCTATTGTCCATCGTTCCCTGGTTTCTAACACCAGGGAATAATCGTAAGTGTTTGTCTATTGATGACTCAACAATGAACGAGGAGCTGAACATAAGTTATCCAGTAGGACAGGATTGTCGCATATACTAGGAGTGCTACCCAAGAATGCAAGATAAAGATATATATAGACTTGCAACTAGTATGAATGTATGGCATACACATCTGTGAATTGTGATTGATTTGTCTGGATGAGGCTGGGAATTGCCAGCCCATCCTAGAGTAGATCTCTAGACTTAACTACGTCAGTTTGTATTGACGGGCTCGATTATTATAAGCGTTAGGCACAAATAGCTGAGATGACATTGTCGCCAGAGACCATATTAGTGTATTGATTGACATATAGTAGGCAGACCAGATCTGAGATATACATAATTAGTACTTAGATTATTAGTGAGTCAGAAGTATAATAATATTATAGGAATCTAGAGTAGACTTCTAGTGACGTATTATTGAATTTGGATTTGATGCTGCTGATGTTGTCTTTACTATATAATAGATCTAGACAAAATTGTTATGGTAATTAATGTAATTAAATTTGTGGCCCTGCAGGTCTGTCTATGAAACTTATTCAGATTGTTCTTAGTGTGTGGCATGGTACGAAAGATTAGATATTAAATACCTCTCGATTTAAATGCAGTCATAATACCATCATTGAGAAGACCCTCTCTGTAACACCGGAGGGCACATCCTTCCCCATATAACCCAAGTCATAATAACTGGCGGGCACTTTAGTCGAGCCCCGTAACACTCGAGGGGACTTCGACTATGGTCCCAGAAGAATCTGCCACCCTTCGTAACACTGGAGGGGACACCCTCGGTGTTTCCTCGGTATTTCCAGGCCTTTTCTCTTTTTGCATGTTCATTAGTTTAGGCGCGGGAGGTTGGATGGGATCATAGTTTAGCATATCTTCTTTGCCATTTCGAATGATATTAGAGTGCATTGGTGGCTATTGATAACTCGGGGGGATTTGCTTCACTGTGAATAGTTCTACAGGGACCCGTTTATTTGTATAGATTGTGGCGTGTTTTTCCTTCCCCCATTTCTTTAGGAAGATGTCTCTCCTGTCTTCTTCTTAAACTTTCTGTAACATAAGTTAAGACTTGTAGGGTCTGTTATCGTTCGTCTTGCTTGTGAGTCTAGCGTCCTGTTTAATGTATTTTTTTCCCCTTCCTTATAAACTTTAAACTACTATATTGAGATTGCTATGTTTACAATATATGCCTGAGGTGTTTCACGTGTTAAAACCACGTTGAATTATAATCTGGTGTTAATAAGTGAGAGAGAGATATAATTTTGTCACGTGTTAATATCACGTTGAGATAGAGAGAGAGAGAGAATATTTTGCAGTGGTAACAGAGGACACTGCGTGTTCGCGTATTGAGATTTTTGACAGTGATAACAGAGGACACTGGTTCGTCGCGTTGAGAGAGACATAAATTTTGAGAGTGGTAACTTAAGACCCTGATTTGTCGCATTGAAAGCGATACATATATATTTTATTGCAGTGGAATTAACGAATAGACGGCACTGCCTTACTAGTATTTATATTCAGAGAGAGAGAAATAAAATTTTTGCAGTGGAAGTGACACTGCCTGCAATTTACAGAGAGAGATAGAACGTTCTTTTCGCGAAGCAGTGGTAACATAGGACACTGGATTAATATTGAGATAGGGTGACTGTTATAGATAATATAATTGATACCGCGGTATACCGTAACAGTCGGTAAAAACTTACTAATTGTGCACACACTAGCGTGCCAGTGTTTTGATTCTATACGAATCTATACGAGTAACAGATTTTAATTAACATTATGACCGATTTCATTAAATATATTGAATCTGCCAAGGCCCTGGGTATACCAGAAGGAGAACGCGCCTCGTGGTGCGAACGACACATACAGAAGGACCGAGACCGGGAGGATCGGTTAGAAGAACGCGCAAGGCAAAGAGAAAAAGAAGAAAGAGAGAGAGAAAAGGAACAAAGAGAAAGAGAAAAAGAGGCTGTGGAGAGGGAAAAAAGGGAGCATGAAATAACATTAAAGAAATTAGAGCGAGAATCGCTTGTAGCCCCCACTGCTGGCCAGCAATAAATACGCTACAAAACCGAAGCTTCCGACGTTTAATGAAAAACTTGACCGGATCGACGCGCATTTGCATCGTTTCGAGCTACACGCGAAATGCGTCGGATGGCAGCAGGCGATGTACAGTTCCTGCCTTTCCAATTTACTGACAGGTAAAGCTCTAGAAGTATTTCATAGCCTCAAAGTAGAGGATGCCGACGACTATGACAAGCTTAAAACAGCGCTGCTTAAGCGATTCCAACATACCGAAGATGGCTTTCATCAGAAATTTCGCGCGTGTAAACCAGAGCCATCTGAGAATTTCTCAACTTATGTGAATCGACTTAACACATTACTTGGATCGTTGGATCGAACTCGCGAACGTGACTACCGGAAATTATTTTCAACTTTATGAAACCCAAGTCATAACAACTGGCGGGGACTTTAGTCGAGCCCCGTAACACTCGGGGGGGACTTCGACTATGGTCCCAGAAGAATCTGCCACCCTTCGTAACACCACCGTTGTTGTTGCTGTTGTTGCCACCGCTACTGTTACTGTATTTGGCGTTGTCACTGCTGCCGTGGTACCACCTGTCGCGGCTGCTGTCGATGTTGTAGCTCTTTGCGTTGTTGTTGCTGATGCTTGTGTGGTGGTTGCAGAGGCCTGAAAGAATTTAACATGGCAGTGTCATCAAAGGTACTAGATACAATAAGATGAGACACCCCTTCTTCGCCCATCTAAAACCACCGTGCACACAGTTTGAGCGCTGCTCGGAAGAGGGGCTCATGGAGCAATGTATGAAAAGAAGCCTTGATATTAATGGTAAATAAATGATGCGGACTTTTCGCAGTGCTACTGCCAACAAAACAAAAACAAAAAAAAAGCCAAAATTTTCCTACAGCGACTGAAGTTATATTATTACAAAATGAGGGACCTCAATCAAGGTCTACAGCAGCAGCCGAAAAGTGAACAAAAAAGTCGGTATTTTCGCAACATTGGCCTGGTAAAATACGGCACTGTTCATGACCTCTGCGCATTGCCCACTAAGTGGCGGCGCGAAATCTGTGCACGCCAAACTAACTGGCTGTCTGATCTTTTCGTATCTAACATCTTTGGTGACACCGAATAAAGATCGTGTGTCTCAGCTCTGTTAATCCTTTAAAAAACATTCCTCTGTTACAGGCGTTGTTGAAAACGGACAAAGAAGATACTCCGACTCCATTTGCCAACAATTTGACAATAATGAAGGTTGTCTTTCCAGTTCGAAACTTTCGTTTTGTCTCTATTTCTTAGTTTCTAAGAGCCATAATATGCAAAAAGCGTTGCAAGGCATGGAAGGCTGATAACCTGCTTTATATTATACATATCTGAGTTATATGGTCCTAAGGTTTTATTTACAAGAACTCAGATTGGTATCGAAAACTACTGAACCGCCCAAGTACATTTACTTTACTTCTATTATTCGTACAGTGTTATTTTTTTTTATTATCTCAGAAGAATCATCTCTTAAAATATTGTTGAAAGAAAAAGGACATGAGGACACCAAATCTATTGCCTCACGATTGTGTTATACCTGAGTTGTAGTTGCAGCTTTTATGGTTCCTGTCTCTGACACCGTTGCTGTCACCGGCGTCTGAGTGGTGGTCGTAGTTGCTGTACATTTTAATAGATGGGACAAATCACGACACTTAAAAAGGATCTTAAATATAATACATGTAATATACTTCATGGTACTGCTTGTCAAAGCATTTAGTCTTAGGCATTATGGTGTCATGAAGTGAAGGCTACTTTCTTGACTCTTACATGTGCCTTGCACCCGAGCACATAGCAATGTAAATGGTCATATTAATTCAATGGAATGCAGGAACAAGTAACGAGTAGTCCCGAAAAGGGAAATACAAGTACACAAATATTGGTTTCGTTTGTGCCGTCTTTATCAGTATTTCCTCCCAAATTGTAAAAACATGAAATGGCTCAAAGTTTTGAAAGATCAGTGCTTAGACTAGTGATTTCATAAGTAATTGCATGCACAGACCACGGTTTTTTCTATTTATTGTTCTGTTCCAGTGAGTATAGTGAAAATTAAGAATATCTTTTTTTCTTACAAAGGTGGTGGAATATCCTTTTCTCATCTCACATTTTTCTGTGTACTCTCTCTCTCTCTCTCTCTCTCTCTCTCTCTCTCCCTCTCTCTCTCTCTCTCTCTCTCTCTCTCTCTCTCTCTTTCTCTCTCTCTCTCTCTTCTCTCTCTCTCTCTCTTTCTTTCTCTTACCCAAACTCAAATTTTATCTCTCTGTATCTCTCTTTACCCCCCCTCTCTCTCTCTCTCTCTTTCTCTCCATTTCGTTCTCCTCTCTGACTCATTCTCTCTCTCTCCTCTCTCTCTCTCTCTCCTCTCTCTCTCTCTCTCTCTTTCTCCTCTCTCTCTCTCTCTCTCTCTCTCTCTCTCTCTCTCTCTTTCTTTCTCTTACCCAAACTCAAATTTTATCTAACTCTCTTTAACCCCCCCCCTCTCTCTCTCTCTCTTTCTCTCCATTTCGTACTCCTCTCTGTCTCATTCTCTCTCTCTCTCTCTCTCTCTCTCTCTCTCTCTCTCTCTCTCTCTCTCTCTCCTTTCCCTCTCCTTTCCCTCTCTCTCTCTCTTCATTCTTTTCCATGAGAGAATAATCATACATCTATTGGATAAAAAGATATAAATTACTTAGCTATATTAGTGTCAACTCACTTTCACTGTGAACGGCAGCGAAACCACAGGCAACAAGTAATACCGCCAGTCTCATCTTTGGTCTTCTTCTGGGACTCTAAAAGACATCACATGACAGCACATGTAAAACAAATAAAATATTCAGCATTATACAGTCAGTATACATATCTCGTGTGATACATAATCTGAATAAATTACAAACTGTCCTAGACACTGGGGCCAAATATTTTGTATGAGGAAAATTTTATAACATCTCTCGGACAAATAACGTTACTCCCTCCTTGTGCAGTATGCTTTCCTGTATAATTATTCTATGTTTCACTGTATGCTCACGTGTCTAGTTTAAATTTCAAAATACCCAGTTTCTGTCCGTTATTCAATGACTTTGTCCGAAATAGTGGCGGATGGTTTATACTTTATGATCATAGGACTAAACCATGCAAGAGCAAAAGTGATCATTCGACATAATGAAAATAAAACAGTTGCTACGAACTTGCTGTTTCAAGAACGTTGATAGAATGTTCTCATTACCTCCAAAAATAAAACTGTAGCATTAATTCACATTTGTGGTGTAATATTTCAGTCGCTAAAACACAACATCATCAGGATATCAGAAATCATCCTCGCCTAACTTAATATCCACTTGCATTATTAAAGGGTAGTGCCAATTAACTTTATAAAACCTGTTTAATAAACCTGCCATTGTAGATCCCAAACTTACAATAAGCAGCACCCAGGACACAGCTACAGTACAAACAAGAGGTGACAAATGATTTATTTTTTTTATACCAACTCCATTAAAACAGAACAGGATTCATCTTGAATTAATTAAGTGTTGTTTTTTTTTTGTTCTTGTGTAAATGTGTGTATGTGGGAGAATATTCTTCTGTTCTGTATTATATGACAGAGAATTTCTGGAAGGTTTTGTATGTGACTATTTAAATGCAACTGCCCCCACCTTTTTTGTTGCGTGTGACTATATCCCTTGGCATAGGAAATTTCTAAAACACCTTGTTCTGCTGATTGTCAATGGCTCGAGTTAATGAAATGCAAATGATTCAGTTTAAAATCATGATTTATCGTATTATTTTGTAATGTCCAAGATAAGTTTTTAGTGAAGTACAACTTGCGATGTGAAAGTTACGTACCAGTGCTGTGTCGAAGTAACAGTGTTCAGAGGAAAACAGAGATTGTCATATCCACGTGTTTTTCCATTACTGATTTTAAATGCTCCATTTCCAAACAAACACTATTTACTGTAGCCTTATATCTAAACCTTTTGCAATATTCCAGAGGCTTTCCGTCTAAGAAATACATTTGAATACACATAATGAAGCCATAAACTGGCACCATCCAACATGTGTACCATGTAGGTTATATACATCAGCATTCAGAATAGAAATGTTTCGCATTCATTTTCTTTTATGTTTTTTAAGAAGGCCATGAAAGAGCAAACTAATGCACGCCATTAATTTATTCCTCGTACTGGTGAATCTGCACTTTTTGTTATGGTCGTACACGTACACTTTTTATATCAAATGAGCTGCAGGAAAATGTAAAACTAAGGTTACTGAGACTCCCTGTCTAACAAACAAAGCATTTTACCTTCTTCGTGATAAAATAATTCTTTTAAAGCTGTGTGGTCACTTGGGCCCGTAAAAGGACATATTATTCCAGAAATGTGTGAGTCTGGAAATTGTAGCCACTTGGATTTTATACTCGTGTCACAATCTACGCATTTTTATTTGAGGACTTTGCAGCTCTTGCAGTTTAATGTTGGGACTTTGTTCAGGACCGTCCACAATCCCCCCCTCCCCCCCCCCCCTAATTCCCACTTGTCAGTTCAGAGAACACTAAGTTGTTCTATGTTGCAATCGTTTAAGAGGCCAAGATGATGATTTGCATATAGCCAAAGTAAAGACGGGATGTAGAACATTTGAAAATTGTCTCTAAATCTTTTACCCATCTGGAAGGCTGCGGACCTGTTCAGAGTTGTGAGAAGGTGAAAGGTTAAAGGCTGCGGACCTGTTCAGAGTTGTGAGAAGGTGAAAGGTTAAAGGCTGCGGACCTGTTCAGAGTTGTGAGAAGGTGAAAGGTTAAAGGCTGCGGACCTGTTCAGAGTTGTGAGAAGGTGAAAGGTTAAAGGCTGCGGACCTGTTCAGAGTTGTGAGAAGGTGAAAGGTTAAAGGCTGCGGACCTGTTCAGAGTTGTGAGAAGGTGAAAGGTTAAAGGCTGCGGACCTGTTCAGAGTTGTGAGAAGGTGAAAGGTTAAAGGCTGCGGACCTGTTCAGAGTTGTGAGAAGGTGAAAGGTTAAAGGCTGCGGACCTGTTCAGAGTTGTGAGAAGGTGAAAGGTTAAAGGCTGCGGACCTGTTCAGAGTTGTGAGAAGGTGAAAGGTTAATGCAGGTAAAAATAATTGCCCGCCCATTTCACCTGAATGTGTCCTTGTGTCAGGTGTTAAACATCTGTCATCTGAAGGATTGTATGGTCATCACAGGGATACTACGACAATTAGTCGTCCTTAAGACCACTCCGTGCCTAATTATTGTCTTATTTTATGTGTGGTTTGTCACTGAAATTATTCTTTTCTTTACACACAACAGAATAATACACCTGTGTCGGGCGTGGTTTTTGCGCCTGTGCCAAATTTCTGTGCTCATTTATCAAGATATAGTTATTATTGTCCAGTTAGTTGTCACTTGAAACTGTCGTTTCTAAGGAAAGCAAAGAAAAAAAAAACAATTTAATAATAAAACTAAGAAGAAGAAAAGAGTATCAACAGTAATAATGAAGAGATAAAAATATCTTAAAACTACAAATTTCTTGTAGCAATAATACAGTTCAGGGTAAAGAATCACAAGGAGATCAGAATTGTTTAAAGTTTTATTAGCTAGTGCTTACGAAATAGGCATTACCACATGCCTCATCGACGCCATTGTCGATGGCCCATGGCGGCCGAGACTCGTGGATGAACACAGAGAAGTTTTAATTTAACCATCTCATCTGGTTTTAATAAACATGTAATTTTGCACTATTTCAACATTTTGATATGATTAGATTTGATTGTTTCCTCGTTGATATTGAAAGATTGTATTTTGAAAGATAATATTTTAACTTACGGTATACATTTACGAGATAACATTATCTTTAATTTAACACTAAATTGTGATACAGATTATTTTGGTGAAGACTGACGACGCTCCACGTAGTTGCAATAGTTCTCAATAATTTCCTAGTTTGATATGAAGAGCAACTAATAACCTTTAAAACCATATTTATGAAAACAACGGATTGCAGGTAGAGACATTCAGAGACTGACGAATCTGACGAAAAGACAACATCCCAAATCATGTATTAGATGTTTGCTCCACAATTATGTTAGAAAACCTTCAGTTCAAAATAGGGGTAGGGTTAATTAATTAAGGTGCAATAAAGTGTGGGTTTTTTTCTGCAAAATTCAAACAAAATTATGAAATTAAATGCAAAATACCTTCACTCCTCATAGTATGTTTGCCAAGAGTGGGCCTACTCTAATTCTAGTGGATGCAAAATGAAGTTAGATAATTTCAAATCCTTGAAACATTTTCTTGAACATTCCCCATAAAATTTATCAAATGAGGTTTTGTTGTTGTTGTTGTTTGTTTTGTTTTCTTCGAAATACACGTACTATTATTCCTTCGTACTTTTATAAAATAATTGAAATAATTAGAACAATATCCTGAGACAGAATTTAACAAAGAACTGTGTGAATAAATGTGTTGTTTCTATCCTTCTGTCGTGTTCGTACAAGTTATGAATTTATTTTGTAAATTTCCTTACTTGAGCCTGGAGTTTAAACCCTGGGCAGGTGAAAAACTTAAAAAGGACGACAGATTTATTTGAAATGAATTCCTAATTAACGAGTAGATGTCTTATTTCAAACATCCGTACATTTATGGACCCTTTTCACTTCCGCGTTACGGTTGTTTGCGGGGAGCCGCACGGCATCGAAAAGCACCGTGTAGGGCAAAAACCTCCACTTGCCTTAGTGATGGCGTCTGCATATGTGCACAGTCTAAGCAAATATGCATTTTTATGCCAGAACCAGCACGTAATGGGTTTGTACAGCTGGGTGCCCAACAAGAGGATGGCATCGTTCGAACTTTTGTCCACCGCTTCCGCCCTACAAGTGGGGCACGCCGCCATTTTGTTTGCAAATCACGTGATATGGAGGACGGTAAATGAAAAGGGTCTATAAAGAAAAGGTAACAAATGTAGTTTTTAACTAGGAAATTCGATGAAAATTTCGGAACATCAATCATAATGACTTTATTCCCCCCTTTAAAAAAAAAGGACGGAGAGTGGTCTGACACCAATATAAACCTATTCACGCACACACACATCCACACACATTCCCCTGCACAATCAGACTCAGACGAGGCTTTCTCGAATTACAGCTTAACAATATAACCGAGTATTTCAATGAAAAACCTGACCAAAAGTTTCGGTAATATATAAAGCTAAACCCTACACAAGGAGATATACATGATACAGGCACAAAGATGGTTAGAAGTTTCATTTACACACATTTTTATTTCTAACTCTCCCGTCACTACCACTCACTCCTCCCTCGTGTTCTCACAGATGTGGTGAAGTCGCACAATAAGATGCTTGAAAAAGATACGCTAATTCATCGTGACATATTATTATGCTATAAACTAATTTTTTTGTCATAGTGCCACTAAGGGTCACAAATGTATGATGATTGTAAAAAACGAGTTTAGCCTATTATATTTCAGTGAGCATAATTTTGTCGCGTGGAGACTTTTGACAGATTGCCTTAATGAGACAATACAATATCAACTGAATGAAAATAGAGGTAAATTTGTCGCTGTTATCCAACATTCTTCAAATAAAGAAATACTTCTTCAATGAATAATTAGCGGTTGTTAGTGAGAAGCTGCCAGTGTGGCCTTACTTTCTCTTGACAGCTGATGAAGCAAAAGTGACACCATGTTTTGTTGGGAAACGAAAGTCAGAAGTTTAATTATTTTTTCTCCCTCTTGTCTCTCAGTTTTCTCTTCTCATTTTCTTCCTTAAGCAGAGAGTATAGATGTATAGAGAGATCTCATTTCCTCAAAATAGCAAAACTAGGTCGCTGCGGTAAACAAGAAATTGAAGAATTGAAAGAGACCGCCTTCACCACAGGTAGCGTGCATATCCGTTTACTGTGGTTTGATCATATTTTTGGACTAATTGAAACTATTTAGGGCCTCTTGTAAGCTCTTACGCCCGTGGAAATGCACAAACGGACACTGTTTACCGCAACGACCTACTTTGCGCTCCATGCTAACTGTGGTTTCGCGGAGCCTCCCGTGTCTCGCAGTGCCAATCGACCAATAGTGAAAGCTCTCTAAACTCTCTGCCTTATGTACGTCTTCCGATTCTATTCAATTCTTTTCTTTTCTTTTTTTGTAGTTAGTTGTAACGCTAATGAGATCTGAGTTTAAAGTCTGTCTTCTTTCCTCCTCCTCCTCAAAAAGAAATAGGCAATTCCAAAGACCTGAGCCTTTTATTGGGTTGGAGAATGGGCAAGCAGGTCATTCTGACGTTTCGTTCATCTCTGTCCACTCATCTGGACAGATCAGTCAGATATTCAACAACTAGGTCATCTGAACATACAGTATTTACAGGATTAAGGGAATTTTTGTTTTTTGAATTATGGGTAAATATTTGTGAAGTGAGGGCAGTTAAGAAGCCATTTCATCCAGAAAAATAATATATGACATGCTCGACAAGTTCTGTTCGAACAAATATATCACTTTCTGGCTGTGATCACCTGATCAGCAAAATTGAGGATTCTTAAGTTATTGACCTCTAGTTCCCGAACAGATTTTATAACAAGACTTCCATGGCAGTATCATAAAGGTGTGGGCGATGAGCTATGAGATATTTTATTTTCCCGTCCAAGTTTTTGATGTTTTCAAACTTTTGGAATGTCAACAATTTCTCACAATTCTTCCCACACCATTGACAACATTCAGCGGTTCCCTTCAGTTTTCAGTTGTATGTTTGAAATTTTAAAAAGAGCAATAAAATAAAGCCATAACTTCTGAATTTTTCCATCAGTTTAGCCCCCCCCCCCCCCCTTTCCACTCCTCTTAAACACAAAATGGTTTACTTATACAAAATAAAGAGACATATCACATACATAATGTTCACATTTTATCGTTAGGTTTGGTGAGTAAAAATAATGAAAGTGCACATGTCCTTTCTCCAAAAGACATATCCAAGACGACCTGAAGCTCCAGCAACCTTAGGACAGACTTTTCATTCATACTCTTGTTCGGGAAGAACTTGTGTCAGTCAAGCACCAGATTGTTCTAAGAATTCCCGGGCATTATTAACTTTGAAAACTATGCCTCCCTGCCTCCACTCCCCTCCCCCCCAACCCACCCACACACTTACATGACCCCCACCCCCCACCCCCACCAACCTTCTTCAACATTCAGATAAATAAATGAGAAGTCCTAAATATTCATCGAGTGACATATATAAAAAAAAAAACAAATGTGCCAACATATCCTTTATCGGGGTCAACAACTAAACATATTTGTAAACGCCAACCCGGCAACTAATCAATCACAGCAAAACAAAGAAGGTTGTCAGTTTTCCGCGCCGGTAGTGACAATTAAAGTGTATTTGAGAGATTTAAAAAAAAAAAACTTACTTTCCCCAACTACCTTATGGTCACGTTTTGCGCGGTATGTCCAGCTTAACACATCAGGACGAAGAGTCGTTCGAGCGAATAACTTGCGTGCCCTCTCTGACCCAGTCTCGAAATTCTTTCTTTATCCGTCACATTAGTTTTGTCACCGAGTGGCCATTTAATGAACTTGGATGCGATGGAGGGACATTGTCTGCAAGGGCATCTTAAATTAATTAGTCTGTGACAAAGAGATGTCACAGAGCTAGAAAACTCGGCAAATTCATTAATGGCGTTGGCCTTGAACCCTGCTTTTTTTTTTTTGACTTCTCCTGCTACCATATACTGGCCACAGCGTCTGTCGCGGATCGGGATTTTGGGGAATATAGATCAAGAGGTCCGCTTCCCAATCACACGAGTACAAAAAAAAACAACAACAATTAAACAACTTTCACTCTAAAAACTAAATAAATCAATTTGAGTAACAGACTGCAAAGTTTATATATCTAACAAATTCAAAGATAAAATATACAATAGATAACGAATACAATAGCAACTGAAAATGCTCAGCTAAGCTGAGGAGCAACTATGAAGTACTTAAGGCAATGTAATATGAAGTTATCTAAGTCACAATAAATTTACATTCAAAAGAATCCGCGCCCGAGGGCGACGGATCCTGTAAGGTTTAAAGTTCTATCTCTCTTCATACTAAAACATATTTATATAGCGTCTCTGCCAGGCGCGCTCTGGTGTAGTTCACACGTGGTCGCGGGAAATGCATGTGGTCTGGCAGTACTGGTCAACAGTCTACATGTGTAGGTGGCTGTAAATTCAGCATGGAATTAAAATCTTTAGCTCACCATTCGGCCCTCACAATGTGAGGGCTGTTGATATTAGCGGTGTGGGTTTAATGCTCAAACAAGTAGGCTTGGGCTCAGGAGCGTAGATTTCTGACAATGCTCCATCACTGTACATATCAGCTCAATCGCTGCATCTCTATGACTTCTCATCTGGCTGAGACCTCGCCGTCCACCTCGTAAATGGATTGTCTACATGTGGCCCAGAACTAAGTTCTGTATGGCCTTAAATACTGGACTGCATCTGCAGCTTACCGTCTAATTCCTGGATTGTGATTGGTGCAACCACTTCTAGCTCAGCTGCCGAACTGAGTTATTTTAAGTAACAGCCCTACGCAACGACCTTGGGTCGACATCAAAGGTCGAATCACTCAAGACAATAAAATGTAATTTTATAACAATAAATTCTTAACATGTTCAAAACCCCGAGCTTTTACTCTGGATCACGGATTTTCTGTACGGCAACAGACATCTCAATAACATTTAATTCCTACTCACCCCTTCCCTCTCTACTAAACCTAGTTCAAAACACGAGATATAAAAAGTGCTCAGTCATGCACACCTACGCTGTCCGTCTATCCTTCCCCACACCTTCTGTCTATCTTTTAGGAAAAAAAACTGTTCAAAACAAATTGTTTACGAGACCACGTTATGCTGGCTCGCACAATAATTACGTTTGTAAAAATTACTCACTGCTCTCTCACAAAAATTTAGTCAGTGGAAACATTTATGAATTAAATCTGTTCTTGACAGCGTCCTATAAGTGAAACACATGTCAGCATCAATCTTTGTAAAAAAGATTCATCAAGCTTGCAATTAGTGGTTATTCTATCAACAACTTCCAAGTGGGTTATAGAGCATCTCGTGGCCTTGAGCGGGCTTATATTTTGCAGAAAAGGCAACTTTGGGTCAGTTGTTGGTTGTGATGGTGACCGTGTCGTTGTAGCGGCCAGCTTCTGATTACAGTGAAAATTCTCAGTCACAGTTTTCAGTGATCTGGACTGTTAACTGATCTCTTGGATTTAACTCCCTTTTTCAAGCTTGCTCTGCAGTTGTTAGTACACTTGTAACACAATAGTTTTATATTTCAACTGTTATGTAGGTACATGTCTTATTTTCTCAAATTTAGTGATCACACAATCATTCTTTAATGTTTGTTAATTCTACCGTTAATTCTAAGAGTGCTGATACTTTTAACAGTAAGGAGGGTGATGATGCTGATAAAGCCGAAGACAAATTGTCAAGAAAGATCCAAAAAAGATTGAAAACAAAGTGTATTTACGTTGTTAAGAGCAAAATCCTGTGTATCTATCTATCTATCTATCTATCTATCTATCTATCTATCTATCTATCTATCTATCTATCTATCTATCTATCTATCTATCTATCTATCTATCTATCTATCTATCTATCTATCTATCTATCGATCTATCTGTTTCTCTGTCTGTTTGTCTGTCTGCCTGCCCTATCTATCTATGTCTCCCTTGTTTGCTTATCAATCTTCTTGTCTGCGTTAGTCATTAAATTTTAGCAGGACAATTAAACACTGACCCTTTTTTTTTTTTTCTCAGTTTTTGAGTTCTACTTTCCCATTGACATTTGTGTTTCAACATTTCAGGGCCGAAGTTGAAAAATGCAGCTGCTCCTCATATTTTCTGTCCTCATTTCCGTGTCTGCAGCATCCTGTGAGTATTTCTGGGACAAACGATTTAAATGTGTGTCGTTAACAGTCAAATCGAATACGCATGTACATCTACCTGAACAGATCTTGTTCTTTATCTGAGAACGATGTGGTTTGTTATTTCTAGGTACATTTCCTTTTACTGAATAATCCGGTCACCTGAAGCTTCCGTAATTCCATATTTTATCATTTCATCTCAGTAAATACTTCCAATACAATGCCAGAATTGCAACAATAAATGGGTAAATGGGAACTGCATAATAATTATCAATTTAATCTTTTATAAATGTCGAAAGAGAATCATAACACCGTTCATCTGCGGTCACGTATCTTACCATATAATGCTATATTGATCTCCGCATCTCCTTGACTGACATAAAATAGTTCATTAACTTATTAAAGAAACAAATACATTCTCGTATTAATCAACTTTATCAACCATCATACAAGAAGAAAGTTAGTTTTCTAATAATCATCAGCGTTCACGGACACTTGTAAGTGATTTGATATAGGTTTTTTCAGAGTTGATAGTAAATTTACTTCAAGTTTATACAGTTATCATAATTATGAACAGCTCACATTATGCTGAACAGCGCATGGAAGACAGCACGCTTAGCAAGTGTGTGTATTATTATTATGTTCCTGTGCATCTGCATTTGAGTTGAGCCATGCGGGTGACAGAGAAGTATGCAAGGTTATTTATATCACTATTATAAGACTGAGTTCTACTTTCCCATTGAATTTGTGTTTCAACATTTCAGGGCCGAAGTTGAAAAATCTGCTACTGGTAACATGTAATCCAGTACAACCTGTTTCATGAACTGGTACGCTGGCATGGTATCACTGGGCGTGCACCTGTCGGTGCAAACGGCCAGGGCGGAGGAGGTTTCATCTAACCCAACGGCCACATGCTAGGGCACAATGTGACCCTCAGTACTTGAGTCCTTCGTATTGGCCCCCGGTAGCGGTGTGGTCATAGGCTTGTTTGCCTAAATCACAGACGAAGAATTGAGCAAACTTCCCGGACGCAGCTTCGAAGCTGGCGGCAGCAGGCCAGTGGTTGATTGATAGGGCAGATGGCAATATACCGTCACTCTGGCCTGGATATCGTGACACAGAGCATCCACCAGTATTGGTGTTCTTTGGTTTGGGTCTTTCACCCTAGTCAGTTGGGACTGCGAGGCTGTGGAGTAGCCTACAGGCAGCCGGTCAGGCAATATGACTGTCCCTCTGGCATCCTCCTGCACCTGGATACATTTCCAGTCGTCTTGACCCTGTCTTGCCACTTGGATAAGTTGTGTCCAGGCGAGAGAGTGAGTCTGATGTTTGCGCAGCTCTTTCTCACTAAAAACAAATTCTTTGCGCCCGTCTTAACACTCACCTCGTCTTCTTTCATCTTTGTCTCGTCTTCTTTCCTCTCAAAATTCCAACGGCGATGGGCGAGTGCGGTGGCAGCAGGTTTGGATAGACTGGAAGCTGTTAGCACAGACCTACACGTTGGTGGCTGTGGGCTATGGTCGCTTCATCGTCGATTGAAGTGGAGGCGTGGGGAGGCAGCACCCACAGTAGCTGAGCAGCCTTATTTAAGGATAGCACTGCTCACCTCAACTGAGGAAGGGGCTAGAAAAGGTGCCCTAAAGAAAGCCCACTTCACATCACCCTGACTGGTATACCGCGACCAGTGGGGATCCCTTTTTGCGGTCGAAACAAAAAGAAATTCAGCTTACTCAGGCTAGGAGCCTGGAATATACGCACACTACAGGACAACTCAAACAACCCGGAAAGACGCACTGCACTTATTGCCATTGAGCTCAGCAGGTACAACCTGGACATAGTGGCACTCAGTGAGACCAGACTCCCTGATAGTGGCCAACTCAAAGAGCTCAGTGGTGGATACACCTTCTTCTGGAAAGGCAAGGGTGCAGTCGAACCGAGACAGCATGGTGTTGGGTTTGCAATTAAAAATGACCTTGTCAGAAACTTGCAGTCCATGCCAATTGAAATAAATGACAGGCTAATGACACTCAGGATCCCAGTTGGGAAAAGCCAGTCAGCCACCCTCATTAGCGCATATGCGCCCACCATGACAAACCCAGATGAAGCCAAAGACAAGTTCTATTCTGATCTAGAATCTGTCATATGCTCTGTCCCGGCAGCTGATAAGCTGATTCTCTTGGGGGACTTCAATGCTAGGGTTGGCTCCGAAATCTCAGCGTGGCCAAATGTTTTGGGCCCTCATGGAGTTGGTTCATGCAATAACAATGGGTTGCGCTTACTTACTTTGTGCGCTGAATTTGGCCTGTTCATTACCAACACAAATTTTAGTCTCCCCGTGAGAAACAGAACGTCATGGATGCATCCCCGCTCAAAGCATTGGCATCTCATAGACTATGTCATTGTGAGGAAGACTGACAGAAAGGATGTCCTTGTAACAAAGGCGATGTGTGGTGCCGAGTGTGGAACTGACCACAGACTCATTGTTTGCAAGCTCAGACTAACATTGAGGCGCAATAGACGCCCTCAAGGGAAAGCGCCACCTAAACGCCTAAATGTTTCAAAACTCTGCTCAGCTGAGAAACAGAGCGAGCTCTCATCAGAACTCTCCTCAAAATTGGATTGTGTGACTTTTGACCCTGAGAACATTGAACAGAGCTGGACTGACCTAAATACGACTGTACACTCTTGCGCCAGCAGCACAGTTGGTTTTCCTGTCCGCAAGCACCAGGACTGGTTCAATGATAATGATAATGAAATCAAAGTGCTCATCAAAGAAAAAAATAGTCTCATCCAAGCTCACTGCAGTGACCCCTCTTCCACAGCAAAAGCTGATGCACTGCGTGCATGTAAGGGTGTACTCCAGAAGAAGCTGAGGAAAATGAAAAATGACTGGCTTGAAGAGCGAGTAAGAGAAACTCAGAAATATGCCGACACAAACAACACTAGAAAGTTCTTTGAGAGCCTCCGAGCTGTGTTTGGACCATCCCGCTCTGGCACTACGCCACTTCTTGCGTCAGATGGTTCAACACGCATTGTTGAATGGAATGCCATAATTCAGCGTTGGGCAGAACATTTCGGAGGTGTGCTAAATCGGCCATCAAATATAAATACTGAGTCCATTGACCGCCTCCCTCAGACTCCTATTAATGCAGCTCTTGCCAAGCCATTCACAGCAAATGAGACCCGAACTGCCACAAATCAGATGTCCTTTAACAAATCACCAGGCGTGGATTCAATTCCTGCTGAGGTGTATGCCTTCGGTGGAGAAAAGCTTATTGAAAGGTTGACCGAGTTGTTCAATCATATGTTGAAAGCAGGGAAGCTGCCACAGGACTTCAAAGATGCTTCAATCATCCATCTGTACAAAAACAAAGGGGACAGCCAAGTCTGTGACAACCATCGGGGAATCTCTCTACTTTCAATTGCTGGCAAAATATTGGCAAGAATGCTTCTGAATCGCCTTCTTGATCACCTCTCGTCAAATGACTTGCTTCCCGAGAGCCAATGTGGCTTTCGTAAAGAGAGGGGAACGGCGGATATGATTTTTGCTGCCAGACAGATTCAGGAAAAATGCATGGAACAAAATAAAGCGCTGTATATCACATTTGTTGACCTCACAAAAGCATTTGACACAGTGTGTCGTGAAGGCCTCTGGAAAATCTTGGCGAAGTTTGGGTGTCCACCCGAATTCATCACAATAGTGCGCCAGTTTCATGATGGCATGCAAGCTGCAGTCAAAAGCAACGGCAGTGTTTCAGAGCCCTTTGCTGTCACAAATGGGGTAAAACAGGGTTGTGTCTTAGCCCCAACTCTGTTCAGCATCATGTTCTCTGCAATGCTACAAGAAGCCTTTAGCTCTCCTCCTCAAGGGGTAAGCATCAAGTACCGAACTGATGGCAGTCTATTCAACCTCAGGAGACTTCAGGCAAAAACCAAAACCAAAAGTACTCAAGTCTGTGACCTACTATTTGCTGATGATTGTGCACTTCTGGCACACGATGAGGATAGCGTGCAAAACTGTGTTGATAAGTTCTCTAGTGCCTGTGACAACTTTGGCCTCACAATAAGCACAAAGAAGACGGAAGTGCTCCATCAGCCTACTCCAGACGACAAGTATCCTGTGACCCCAAATATCAAAGTCCATGACAGTCTTCTGAAGGTGTCGGAGAACTTCACCTATCTTGGCAGTACACTGTCTTCCGCGGCTCGTGTTGATACTGAAATTCTCTCAAGAATCAGCAAAGCCAGCTCTGCATTTGGCAGGCTTCGAAAGAGAGTATGGGATGTCGCCGGCATTCGCACAGACACTAAGCTGAAAGTGTACAATGCTGTGGTCCTTCCCACCCTACTCTATGGGGCTGAAACCTGGACAGTGTACCAATCGCATGCCAGAAAGCTAAATCACTTTCATCTGGCCTGCCTTAGAAAGATCCTAAGGATCAAATGGCAGGATAAAATTCCAGACACTGAGGTCCTCAATCGTGCCAAGGAATTGAGCATCTTCTGCCACCTGAAAAAAATTCAGCTACGTTGGGCAGGACATGTTGTCAGAATGCCCGACTCCAGACTCCCTAAGCAAATCGTCTTCTCTGAGCTCTCCAATGGAACGAGGAATGTTGGGGCACCAAAGAGACGTTACAAAGACACTCTCAAGCAATCACTGAAGGCCTTTGCCATTGATGTGAGTGAGTGGGAAAAGCTCTCGCTTGATCGTGCAAATTGGAGGGCGGCCCTTACCAGAGGCAGCAAAGCATGGGAAGCTGACAGAGTACAGCAGGCCATCAAAAAAAGAGAACGGCGCAAGAAAAGGCCCAATGGTACTGAACCAACGGAGCACTCTTGTCATTTATGCGGAAGGGTCTGCAGGGCAAAAATAGGACTTATCAGTCACACGAGAAGCCATAAGTCATGAAAGAACAGTCTTTCCATTCTGTCCTCTGTGTCCTTTAGTCCTCTTTATTGTCCATGTGTTGAAATTCTCAACAATTTCTGTTCTTTATTCCTCTGGTGTTGTTAAGGTCATCATCATACCTGATGGACGAACTATTATTATTATTATTATTATAAGACTGATCGCCATTCAAATCTGCTTGGGACGTTTTTTATCATGGAACAGGTAAAACCAATTAAATGAATACAGGTGGAAATAAGATGCCTAATGACTGGCCTTATTAACGACATTGTCCTCTGCCAGTTAAAGATTCCGAACTTGAATTTTTCTTCCTCCCAAAATGCACTTTAACTTTGCCCTTTAACGTGTAATTGTTTCTGGGAGTGCAATTTTTTAAGAAAAGAAGATGCAATTTTGTATCGTATACAGTAGATCATTGTCCCCGCAAACTACCTTCTAACTCTATCTTAGTTGGTAAATCTTTTATGTGTCTGACTTTGTCTTCCTCAGTATTAAACCAGTATATCATGAGGATGGCTACCCGAGGTTTGGACCCGCTGACACGGAGCCTCATCCAACCAGTACTGAATGAGGCTCTGCTTGACATGGACGGCGGAGGTAGTGGAGGAAGTGGAAGCCAAAGCCCCTATGGTGGTGGTAGTATGTTGGGAGCTTCACCATTTGGTCCTTGGTCACCATATTCCAACATGATTGGAGGATCACCTTTCGACGTCTTGCCTCCCAACGACATGGGGACATCTGCCAACACAATAGGGGGGTCACCTTTCGACCTTTTCCCTCCCCCTCCCAACGACATGGCGACATCTTCCAACACCGTAGCAGGGTCACCTTTCGACCTTTTCTCTCCTAACGTCGTGGCGACATCTTCCAACTCGGTAGGAGGGTCACCTGTTGACCCTTTTCCCTCTAATAAAATTGCGACTTCTTCTGTGAATCCTGCCAAAGAGGACAATCCGTATAACTCTGCACCAGGAACTCCTGGTGCTATGATCAGTCCCCAGGCTGTGCCAACGAGATCACCTTTCGCTGGAACAATGGGAATGCCCTACTCCAGTCCCAGGTCATATCGAAATAATTTCTTTCAAAACTTTATGATGTTTAGAATGTTGCAGATGTTTGATTTTATCTAAGACAAGAATGAATTTATATCCTCCTTTTAGTTGCAGGCAACTTGTTTGAATAGAGAATGGCATTTATTTTAATGCTGAAGACCAATTAACGATGATGTGTTTACCAGCTGCTCTGAAAGTGTCCCCGTATGTCTGATTTTGTCGAAAGAAGAAATATTTATTTAAAGAAAAAGATGGGCTGAAGAAAAGTCCGGACGAAATGTGGTGGAGGAGGGAAGGAGGTGCATTTCGGAGAGGTAGGCCTGATATAATTGGGAAAAGAGACGTGCATGCAGAGACAAAGACAGACAAAGACAGGGGGACTGAAGAATACTCATTCACACAGCAAAATATCATTGTGATAACAATAGTTCAGCAATAAGAGACTCAGTTCCAGCTGCACATTTCTGTGGCTTTGTTTTTAAAAAATAAGTTTAAGATTATGTTAGTGTTTCTTAAATTCTTTATTCAAATTAACCCCAACTGGAACTGCTCTCTCATGCAGTGTAGCTTCAGATCTTGAAAACGATCTATTCTGACAAAAACCAAGGTACTGTGCACTGAACTATGGAGACATAGTAGGGTGAGTTTTTCATTATGGGAGCGTGAGTTGCTTGAATAATGATTCATACTGTGGTAGATCGCTTTTAGATTTTGTCAGTAATAAATCCACCCGACATATTTTGTCTAAAATGTTACTGACTGAGAGTATCCAGTTTTCAACAAAGATGCACCTTAAACACGAAAGGATAGACTGACAGAGACGGACACATACACACAGGAACAAAGATATCAGCAGAATACAATCAACAGCTGGTGGAGAGATTAAAATATTGTTTTCCATGAACATCTCTCAACCGCTCCACCAATCTCGTTTTGAGTTTTGTCCCTTATCTTGCAGCTAGTTTTTCATCCAAACTATCATTAAATCCTCATGTCTGGGGCGATTTGGTCTAAAACATTCTTCAAGCTGAGTTACACACAGACTCTCTCTCTCTCTCTCTCTCTCTCTCTCTCTCTCTCTCTCTCTCGCCCTCTCTCTCTTTCTCTCACTGTCTCTCTCTCTCTGTCTCTCTCTCTGTCTCTCTCTCTCTCTTTCTCTGTGTGTCTGTCTGTCTGTCTCTCTCTCTAGGAAATTCAGATATATAAATGAAGATGTGGCGGATAGAGCAAAAAAAAAAAAAAAGAAAGAAAGAGGCTGGAATAACAATAATGAGTCAATAATGCTCCTCTCTCTCCTTGGGATTTATGACACTGACGCATGGTATTATATCCATGCAGCTACTGCGTTTTATCGCAAATGCAGGTGCTACCAAACGAAGTGCACCAAAATACAAACACCAACAGGCATGTATTACACATTCTAAGCCGTCTACTAACTATGTAGCCGTGTCACAACAGCAAGTACGCCAAATAAACGAAAACAAAAAAAATTCAGGGAGAAAAACAAGCTTAGAGATAATAAATGACCAACTTCGACACCCGTAGACAAGATACGTACATCACTCCATGCTGTACGAGTTAGTGTAAGGTACTTAGTGCTAACTGCTACATACAAACCTTTTTTTCCTGGGTGTCGCTACAAAAATATTTTGTTGTCGGTAACGTTGGCATGCTGGGCTTTGTTGCTGCTCGCTGAGGGTGATAAAACTGTTGCTGTGGGGGGAGATGTTCACGTTCGGTTGTGTTTTTTTGTTTGTTATTTATGGCAGTTGTCCTTTTGGGCGCTGTTTGAATTTATGTTTGTGGACTTCCCCCCGCTCTCTGTCTGTTCTCTCTCTCTCTTTCTCTCTCTCTCTCTCTCTCTCTCTCTCTCTCTCTCTCTCTGTATGCCCGTGTGTGTGCTTGTGTGCGTGTCCCTCTTGCTCTTTCTCTCTCTCTCTCTCTGTTCTCCTCTCCTGTTCTCACTGCGTCTGACATAAAAACCATACATCAGTGAAAACTACACTCTATATATAAATCTGCCTACAACATAACACACCCGAGAGACAATTTAACCAACGCATCTGGAAGGCAATACACATTATTTTAAACAAATCTCTGCCATTCACATGATTTGTAATAGGTTCTTTCCCGGCTCAAGACTTCAGTTTTACAAGCTTTAAACCCAGTTTTCGTAATATTCAATACCCACTCCCAAGATAAAATCAATTGAAAGTCTTAAGCGACAGAATATAACAATGAATGATTCACAGCGTTGTTGAAACATAAGTTTGACTTGACGAGGTACAGGGAAGCCCGGAATTGTCCTGATGTGGAACTCTTTTACTGTATTATTAAATTTCCCAGACTGCCATTGTTTTATTTTATTCATTTAATTTTGTCTTTTTTTTTAATGTATTTATTTATTTGTTTATTTATTTATTTATTTATTTATTTATTTATTTCTATTTTATTTTATTTTATTTATTTATTTTGGATAGTTTGTCTATTTTCCCCGTGCAGTGAGAAGGGCTAGTTATTATGATGTAATGATTATAATAATAATAATAATGATAATAACAACAATACAAACGCAGTAACTGGCGTTTTCACTACATTTATTATATGATGATAACAGTCGCGTCCTATTTTGTATCATTTTAATTTTCTCTGTTCTAGTGTCTATTTTCCATGTCCTGATTTCTTTTGTTTATTTCATTGATGACGATGGCGACGATCGTGACTACAGTGAGAGACAGCCTTCATGTAATTCATCTGCAGGGCAATTTTATTACTCTACAACACTGAAGAGGTGTTTTTTGCTATGTTGTGAAACTTTATCTGATCTAGGGATTGTACAAAAGCTCATTACACTTTGTTTAGTGCTGACCGTCTGAGAGATAGCCACGTTTAAACAAAAACTCATGGTCATGGAATTTTTTCCACTTTCTTCAATTAGAGAGACCAGCGAAAGTGTCTTTCTTGGAATTGTCACGTTGTCACAACAAAATTTCCGATCTTATTTTTCTATTCTACTGGACGAAAATTTATCTCTTTTTCGTGGCTCGGTAAAGTCGTAAATAAATAATATCAAAAACTGAATTATGTCCAAAATGAACAATATGTCCAAGTGCCTTATAAAAAAAAGAGGCAATAACCAAACTTTCATGATTTCTTGGTCTCGCAATCACAAAGTTTGGGTGCTTATAAGTTTATTCTCTACCTTCAATATAGTATGGCGATGATGATGATGATGATGATGATGATAATGATGGTGATGAAAAAATAATTATCTTCTTCCTATATTTGTTCTTTTTTTTTTCAAAAATTTATTTATTTAATGTACAGTTATAAAATTTATAATCAGGAGACAAGCGGTTCAGAAAAATGTGTGCCATGGGTCTCGGTTGTACTGATTTGAAGACTAATTCCATAGCCTTCTCTCTCTCTCTCGGTTGGCAGAGCGCTCTCCTTATAAGCCAGAAATATGACATTCGAGAGCAATCTGGCTGCATGATTTCATTTTTCCTCACACTTCTTGCAAAAGTAGAACATTTTCTCCTTCACAGAGATTTCACACTGAAAATGCCAACGGTGACGATGAAGATAGTGAGTGAGGAGTCAGGAATATCATTTATAAAAAGAAATGACTGAAGGTAACAGATCAGCCTTGAAGTGTTTGTTTCTTACAATTATTTATTCCATTTCTGGCATCACATTTTGCAATACCACCTGTTCAGAGCTTTGACAACCATAAAATGAAAGTAAAAATTGAACATGAGAGGAAAAAAAAAAAGGAAAAAGAAGAACAATAGAAGACACGGTCGGTCATCGTCAACATTACCCTTACTTCATTAATAATAACTTGTTAATTTGCATAGCTTTTAAAAATATGAATCGGCTTAGTAGCAAAACAATCCGACTTCTGCTCGGAGATTGCGTGGTCTGCGCTAATAACTTGAGTGTACGTCGGTCACCAATGGCTACCCCAACCCCTTTTCGCCTGATTAGTCAACCTGACTACCGCCCATTGATACAAACTGACTAGACCCTCACGCCCCCAGGTCCATCTGACTATTCCATGTGTTGTCATTTTAAATTCGTGAACACCATACCGGTACCAAGTTTTGTTTCAGCAAACCTTCACCAGTCGCGCTTTTTGGTAAACATGTTGTACGGATATGCGCTGTCCATATCCATACAGCATGTTGTACGGATATACACTTCCAATGTTTGAAACATGGTTGCCAACTAGACCAGAATACCAAGAGAAATAATTAATGTTGACAGTGAACCATTCCTTGAGTTGCTTCCTTGCTATGCAATTTCACTGTTTCCCAGTTGGTCAGCTAGCAACGAGCAGTTTTTTTAAAGATAATAATACACAAAACTGCAGGCATTGACAAATACGCCTAAGGCTTGTGTCCGTTGAGGAGATAAACTTTTGGTGCTTCTTAAAAGTTTGACATTACCAGTTAATAATTCAGCCTGTAAGACTGCATGTATAGGTTGCCATTCATATAAGTGATGCTACCGATGCCCAGGAGCAAATCTATCCATTCCATAAAATTTGACGTGTGATCAAGAACTAAAGGAAGGACTTACACACTAGCCTTACAATTCTCTGTTTTTACCTGTGATTTCACGCATTAACTAAGCATATAGATGTCACACCCCCAAGGTGGCATGGCTCTTCCAACAAAGGTTAATTGTGCTATTTATTCTGGAAAAGATTTTTTTCTCCAGTATTTGCTATCTCATTCCTAAAATTGGAAAAGGAATTGTCACATCATAAACCAGTTTGCCGTCTCTTTGGAAAATTAAGTGCTAAGCAAAATTTTGTTAACATTAAGTAGCCTACGTGCAGACTTTAAGAACATTGAATAAATTCGGCTAATCATCTATATTTTGTGCACAGCATCGATACCAGTACTTTTTTCTATCATTTTGGCTTTGTATTTGGGCCACGGTCCTCTAACAACAGTTTAAGGAAAATCCTGTAATAGTTGGAACATCGGAAACGTAACTATAATTAACTCAAAATACAGATCCTCCATTAGAGCAGCTGTTTTCTTTTCAAAGACAAAACAAGGTATTGCCTAATTATACGGGATCCCGAAGTGCTCACCAGATTTTGACCACCTAAGGCATCCACAGGGACCCGCAGAAAGAGCAGAGGCCCCTCGGGGAGTAAAGAGCGATAACTTCATCATATCAAAACACTGACATTTCACTCTCCCCTCCGTCTCTGTTTCTCCAGTCTCAGAAAACTGTATTCATGTATGAATTATGTGGTTTGAGATTTAATACTATCCGAACATACACTGTTTCATCCGAAGCTTTCGATCATAAAAGAAAAAAAAAACCAACGAAGTTAGAACCCAGATCTGTGATTAGTTATTTTAATCTTGAAATAAGTAAATGACAAAATACTGATGGAGAATGAAAGTTTTGTTCCTGAGGCCCTCTCTCCCCCCATGCTGCAAGATTAGAAGATGAATTCATTAACCATGAAGGCGCCAAACAAATTGCCCGTAGGTGTTCCTCCAAACAAACCGCCGAAAATGTCATTATTTCTGTAATTATTGTTGTAGTTGCTCTGGTAATATCCCGCACCTCGGGTATAGTAAGCATCCAATAAAGACTGGGGTCCACCAGGTGCTGAAATCAAATGAATTCCTTGGATATTAGTTCAAGTAAAATCAATAGCATAGTAAAATACAGGGTAAAGCAAAAACGAAATGGTATTCCGTCAATGTGTGACTTTGCCAGTTAGAATTAGACAAAAGTATAGCGAGAGGGGCCAACTGAGGATGCTACAGTGATTTAAACCTGTCAACAGTTAAGTCACGTGAGGATTAAATGTTCGTCTAACTATCTTGAAATAAAGGAGGAAAGAATTTAACTCTTACTGGTCTTTTTCCGCATTGTTATTCAGATTTCCCCATTGGCAGTTGTGATGTTTCCACTTTCTCTCACTAACTTTCTTCTGACACCAGCCGTGATGGGCACGGCACAAACACACTAAATAATCGACTATCTCTCTTCTATAAGTTATAACAATCGATATCTGTATTGCTTACATATATACAATAATTATTAATTCATTCAATAATAATAGGAACATAGGTCATACAATTTCATGTGAATTTCGATGGAATGAAGTTGATGCAAATCAGTACATGCTAATTAAATGGCTTCGTAATATTCAATTTCTAGCACATTTTATAAAACACATGGGAACATTCAGCATAAGGAAACCTCTCCTTTAGGGGTGTATGGCGCTATCTGGGCACTGGTTCTTCCTCTCTACCCTGGCTTGACTGCGCAGTTAGATCAACAGGTATCGGCAGGTACCAATAGGTCGGGAAGCCAAGAAGCCACGATGTCGTTAATCAAAGTACAAGAAGTTGAGAAGCCAAGAAGGTGTTGTTCTTCCTCCTCACTCAGCAACAGCCCAAATGCCGACAAGATACCAAAGATACCACGCTCTGACAAAGGATGTTTGCGGGTTCCCTGACCTTCCCCACTCACAAGACTAGTACAAAGTTACAGTTGCAGTTGTGGTCTCCTCTTCGGCACGAAGCTGGTGAGTGCTCTCAGCGGTCTGAAGTTGGAAGGAGCGTTCGGGGATTTATACCCAGTCAGGTAGCGTCCCAAGACGCCCACCGTTATCCTAATAGCCACCCCCGTCGACTCCACGTCAAATACTATTGAAACAGCTCTACCCCCCCAAGCAATTCCCAGGTGATCTGATCGACAAGTACGGCGGTCAAGTAAACACTACCCTTTTCGGGTGTCAAAGCGCTTCAGTTGCATCGGCTACTTTCCCCCTCTGGCCTACAATAACTCTGTCTCCCCGCCGTTAGCTATCTTCCCACGCTAGCTATACCTTGCCTGTCTGTCGCCCTGTTACAATCGCCCCCACTTAAGTCGATTTTCCCTGGCAAAATCGGCTAATAAAATTATTAATCTACTGGTAATCTAGATAGAGTGTCGGCCCATAGAGCGTCTCGCCCCCTGATGTTGCTGACCCGAAAGTTATATGGTTGCAGCGCCAGGTTCCATCTAGTTACCCTCGCGTTCTTCTGGTCTTTAGTTCGCATCCAAGTTAGAGGTCGGTGGTCCGTCTCTAACACGAAGTTTCTCCCATACAGATACGCCTGCAACTTACTAACGGCGAAAAATATGGCCAGGCATTCCTTTTCAATTGTTGAGTAGTTCTTCTCCGCGGGTTTCAACTTTCTGCTAACATATACAACTGGATACTTCGTACCCTCGTCTTCTTGAAGTAGACACCCACTCACTCCAAGGTTAGATGCGTCTGTCTGGAGAATCAGTTCCTTGTTCCAGTCTGGCATCCGTAGTATCGGCTCGGAACTCAAACAAATTTTTAGGGCATTGAACGCGTTCTCCTGCGCGTGTCCCCACGCGGACTTTGTGCCCTGGGACTTCTTTGTGAGGTCTGACAACGGCGCCGAGATTGCACTGTAATTTGGTACAAACTTCCGATAGTACCCCGTTAGCCCCAGGAAACTCCTCACTTGTGTCTTGGTCGTCGGTCGGTCACAGTCGACAATGGCTCGCACCTTACTCTCCTGCGGTCTTACAGTCCCCTGTCCCAGCTTATGGCCTAAGTACTCGACTTCTGTCATCCCTATTAGCGTCTTGGTAGGTCTAGCTTTTAAATTTGCCCGTCTCAGTCGCTCGAAGACATTCCGACAACGTTCCAAGTGGTCAGGCCAATTTGCACTGTGTATAAGACAGTCGTCTACAAATGCATCTACCCCTTCGCCAGCATCTTTTAATACTTTCCTCATGAGCCTGTTAAATGTGGCGGGGGATCCCTTCAACCCGAACGGCATGACCCTGTACTGGTATAGCCCAAACGGTGTGGCGAACGCCGTCAGGTGTTTATCTTCCTCGGCCATCGGAACTTGATAAAAGCCCTTTGTCAAGTCCAGCTTGGTGAAATGTTTTGCCTCCGCTAGATTGGAAATAATGGCTTCTACCTCAGGCATCGGTTCGGCGTCATCGGCAGTCACAACATTTAGCCGCCTGTAGTCGTTGCAGAAACGATGTTGACCATCGGGCTTCTTAACTAATACAATTGGACTATTGTACGGGGACTCGGACGGTTCGATGATTCTGGCCGCAAGCATCTTGCCTACCTCAGCATTGACAGCTTCTCTAGTTGAGTACGGTAGTTGGTAGGGTCTTACCTTCACAGGTTTTTGATCTAGCAATGGGATTTTGTGCTTAATCAGGTCAGTGAGCCCCGGTACATCGGTAAATATATCTTTGTATTCTTCCATGAGCTCTTGCATCTGTTCTCTCTGATCCTGATCTAGCGTGTCCCCTAACTGTACATCCCTGTAGGTTTCGGTCTGTTCTAGCTTAGGCATGACTGTCTCCAGAGGCATCGAAGTCGCTTCCTCTCCTTCATCGGTCTCGTCAATTATAGCTGCAGCTATTGCCTCTGTGTTTTCCTGTTCGTCTTCCCTCTCAATATACTTCTTCAGCATATTCGCGTGATACAGTCGTCTCTTCCCCTTGACGTTCACCATGTAGTTCACTGACCCTCTCTGCTCTTCTACTTTGTAAGGCCCTTTCCAAGTCATCTGTAGTTTCGATCCGTCACTTGGGAGAAGTATGAGGACGAAATCGCCCACTTGGAATTTCCTCTGTTTGGCCCCCCTATCGTAGTATTTCTTCTGCCTGTGTTTTTCGACGCTGCTGTTCTCGGCTACGACTTTCATGGCATCCTCCAATCGTTCCCTCATATCTACCACGTATTCGTACGATGACCTCGTTTCTGACTCCGCTTCCCCAGTCCACAGATTCTTCAGTATTGCAAGTGGTCCTCTCACAGGGTGACCGAACACTAGTTCAAACGGCGAAAAACCTGTACTGGCCTGTGGGGTTTCGCGATACGCGAACAGCAGTGGACACAACATTCTGCCCCAGTCCTTGGGTCTGTCATGAGCTACTCGGCGAAGCATATTCTTCAGCACTCCGTTAAATCTTTCACACAGACCATTGGCCATCGCGTGGTAGGGCGAGCAGAATATCTGTTTCGTTTTGAGAAGTGCGCTGACCTCTCTCATCAGCTCACCGGTAAACTGTGATCCCCTATCTGAAACTATTTCCTTTGGTATGCCTAACCGAGAAAATATTTCCATTAACGCTTCACTGACCTGCTCAGCTGATATCCCCCTTAAGGCTACGGCATCCGGGAAACGCGTGGCATAATCTACTAGCGTCAAAATATAACGCGATCTCCCATGTTCCGTACGCGGAAGTGGACCAACCAAATCTATGGCGACGCGCGAAAAGGGCGTGTCGATCAGGGGTGTCGGCACTAGGGGTACCTTTGTCACCCTACCTTTATTGGATGTCCTTTGACACGCGTCACACGATCGACAGAAACGACCTACGTCCGCACCTATCCCAGGCCAAAAGAACGACTGCATTATTCTGTCCTGTGTGCGCGAAATTCCTAAGTGTCCCCCGAACACTCCTTCGTGAGCTATCTTCACCAGCTCACTTCGGTACTGCTTAGGTACCAACAACTGCTCCACATCAGCACGTCCAGCCCCGGCCTTCTTTACCCGATAGTAAATTCCCTTACTCTCCTTTATGTGAGTACCTACCTCAGCCGATTGCTCCAACGTGGCTCTCTCCCTTAAAACTCTCAAAGTTTCGTCCTCTCTCTGGGCCCGGGCTATCTCACCTGGTGTGAGTTCCCCTATCTTGGCCCCTACCCTTACCTTCTCCGTTGAGTTGCCCTTGGCCTCCTCATTATCTGTGGTCTGACTCACTTTCACACTCGCATTCTCACACTCATGCTCTTCCTTGTCAATCTCCACCTTGCGAGATCGCGTGAGTACCACACTTATCTTCTCAAGAGACGCCCCCTTTATGTTTCCTATAATCAAATCGGCCACTGGGTCTTCCACTACTAGCGCTTTGAGAAGCCCAGTATAAAATGGGGTTTCTACCCACATTTCCGCGACAGGAGCAGACCTTCTCGTCCCGTCCATCAGGACATAACTCCTGTTCTTCCCAGTTAAGCTGTTAGGAGGCAGTTTGTCCCTTTTTATAATCGCACACGTGCATCCCGTGTCACGAAGGATAGTAATCTCTTTATCCCCTATCCTCCCCTTCTCCAAAAATGGAGCGGATAAATCATTCTCCGGAACATCGTCTTCGGGCTCATGTTCTGTCGAACCTTCTAACTCAATACTCTTACCTTCCGTCTCCCAAGAAATGAAGGTCTGTGGCCCAACACTCTGCTCAGCCCCTGGTTGAGTATTCGCCCTGCCCGATGACTCCCACTGACTGTCATCGGCTTCCTCATCGCTGGTTAGTACGACTGCGGTCGTCTCTTTCTGTCTCTTCCTACAGAATCTCGCAATATGGAGAAGTGACCCACACACAAAACAACCACGCCCACTCTCACGCTGGGACTTACCTCGGTTGTCCTCGACAGTGGCAGCAGCACCCTTCTTCGTCCTGCCCTGGTCACACTGCCTACTCAGGTGATTGGGAGAGCCACAGTTGAAGCATACCGGTTTACTCACTCCTAAACCCTTACTTCTGCTCTCCTCAACCCTCTTACCTGACTTCTGCTGTTGCTCCAGCCCTCGCTTCGACTGATGAGCCTCACTATACAAGTCCGCCATCTCAACTAACTCATGCACGGACTTGGGGTCCCTCTCTTTCAAATATATGGAAAGATTACAGTCGACAATCTTCAACATCTGCTCCCTGACTAACAGATCCGTAATCCCTTCCATAGTTCTCTCTGCCTCTGAGAGGTCTACCCACCTCTCAAAATATCTCTGCAATCTCACGGACAGCTGCGTATAAGTTTCGTCCTTATATAGACGACTCTCCCTAAACTTACGCCTATAACCCTCTGCCGTGAGGTGATACTTCTTGAACAACACCTTCTTTACCTTCTCGTAATCCCTACTGTCTTCATCGCTGAGACCGGAATAAACATCTAACGCCCTGCCAGTTAACAATGCCCCTAACATGTCTGCCCAGGTGTCTTCTTCCCAATCATTTGCCTGCGCGAGCCTTTCAAATCTTTTCAAATACGAGTCGAGATCCTCGCGCGAGTCATCAAAAATGGCAATTTTAGGTACCTTCGGGGCAGCAGATTTTCCATTCCCTTTACCATTGTGACACCCGTTTTTGGCTAGTTCCCGTTCGCATTCCATTCTCTCCCTTTCAAATTGTCTTTCCTTCTCCTTTTCTTCTCGTTCGCGCTCCTTTTCTTCTCGTTCGCGCTCCTTTTCTTCTCGTTCGATAGCCCTTTGTTCTCGGTTTTGGGCTTTCTCTTCGTCCCACCTAATTTTGAATTCCTCATCACTAATGCCTTCTTGTCTGGCAAGCTTCAGTGCGCCCAGATAGTCCATCAGCAATTGACCTGTAAACAAAGCTAACAATAAAGCGTGGATCGTAACTGTGAAGTTAACAACAATATTCCTGCAATAGCAAACAACAATTTTCTCTGTGACAAAAGATAAAATTGAACAGTCAATGCACAGGTAAAATCAGAGCATGTCGCAGGCACTAAATGTCAATCTCTCTCACTCGCCTCAGGGCAGATGACCTGTCCACACAATCACACAATAGCCCCTTGACACGACCCAGATCAAAATTAAATGTTATTTACTAGCAGGATCCCACTTCTGACACCATTGTGATGTTTCCACTTTCTCTCACTAACTTTCTTCTGACACCAGCCGTGATGGGCACGGCACAAACACACTAAATAATCGACTATCTCTCTTCTATAAGTTATAACAATCGATATCTGTATTGCTTACATATATACAATAATTATTAATTCATTCAATAATAATAGGAACATAGGTCATACAATTTCATGTGAATTTCGATGGAATGAAGTTGATGCAAATCAGTACATGCTAATTAAATGGCTTCGTAATATTCAATTTCTAGCACATTTTATAAAACACATGGGAACATTCAGCATAAGGAAACCTCTCCTTTAGGGGTGTATGGCGCTATCTGGGCACTGGTTCTTCCTCTCTACCCTGGCTTGACTGCGCAGTTAGATCAACAGGTATCGGCAGGTACCAATAGGTCGGGAAGCCAAGAAGCCACGATGTCGTTAATCAAAGTACAAGAAGTTGAGAAGCCAAGAAGGTGTTGTTCTTCCTCCTCACTCAGCAACAGCCCAAATGCCGACAAGATACCAAAGATACCACGCTCTGACAAAGGATGTTTGCGGGTTCCCTGACCTTCCCCACTCACAAGACTAGTACAAAGTTACAGTTGCAGTTGTGGTCTCCTCTTCGGCACGAAGCTGGTGAGTGCTCTCAGCGGTCTGAAGTTGGAAGGAGCGTTCGGGGATTTATACCCAGTCAGGTAGCGTCCCAAGACGCCCACCGTTATCCTAATAGCCACCCCCGTCGACTCCACGTCAAATACTATTGAAACAGCTCTACCCCCCCAAGCAATTCCCAGGTGATCTGATCGACAAGTACGGCGGTCAAGTAAACACTACCCTTTTCGGGTGTCAAAGCGCTTCAGTTGCATCGGCTACTTTCCCCCTCTGGCCTACAATAACTCTGTCTCCCCGCCGTTAGCTATCTTCCCACGCTAGCTATACCTTGCCTGTCTGTCGCCCTGTTACAGCAGTGATGAAGCAAAATATACCATAAATAACTTGGACCTCGACCCAATCAGCCCTAAAAATGCCTGTTTGCTTTCAAAGTTGCTGTTCCAATTCACATGGGCTAATATCGCTAAATACAATTCAGCCATAACTTTATCTTTCAATATCAGAAGATCCTCACGTCGAATTATGTTCAAATTTCAACGAAATTTTACAGACAAGTTCCCTTTAGTTGCAAAACTTAAAGCTATATTTAGCCCTACTATTGTCATAAGCAGATCAAATTGGCAGTTTTGTTCATCCCTGGGCTGTCAGAATTAAATCAGCTCTACCAAAATGTATCCATGTACCTATGGCGTTTCTAAATCAAAAACAGCCTCAAACACTAAATTTGTATGAATATTTGCAGTTTGAACAGCCTTGATAGGACACAGTAAATCTTTCCCGACAGTGATACGGTTAAGTATATTTATATACGGATATGTTCCAGTCAGGCAGTGGATGAGGATGAAGTATTACACAACGACAGGACGTAAAACTGTGGCCAAAGTAATTCTTATATCTACCATGTATTATGTTATGGTAATAGAGACGGGTAAACACGGCTTACTGCTGGCAACTGTCCATATCTAGCGTGCTTTTCTGCGAATGATTTAAGAGTCGCTAGTAATACCTTACGCAGTAAGAAATAAGACAGCCTCAAGTCGAATTCAGGTGGATTCCTTCCACATTTTGTCTGATCCTTTAAGTGCCAAGCGTGGACATAGTTTATGTTCTTCTTTCTTTCCCGCTTCATTGTTTTCATTTTCCTACTTGTTTCCGTTTCCGCACCCTTAATCCTTGTCGTATATTCTCTCTCGCCACGCCTCTCTGTCCTATTTTCTTATGATTAAGAATGGCGTACATGTTAATGTTTTCCCACCAAGGTGGGCTGTACATGGAAACTCCGTACTCGAAAGTGCCTTGTACAATGGTCTAGCGTCCCTTCGGTTATAGGGTAGAAATGTATTAAGAAGACAGTGTCTAGTCTGGCAAGAGAATTCGTGTTCTGAAACTATCAGTACTTCATCTATTGATTAGATATGGGGCCACTCGGGCTTGTGCTATTTAGCATAACCGAAGGTGTGCCATTTTATAAAAAAAAAAAAAAAAAGATCTGCATATATTTATTTTTATCGCAAGTAATTTTGATAAAAGGAGAGAGCGTCGGATATTTTCAATATTGTTTTAAGTGCATTTTTGTCTTTTCGAGAAAATGAGGATTGAAACTTTGAAGACGTGTATAATCAAGAGGACAACATTACGTCATGAAATAATGAAATTAGGAATGAGAGAACCATTTTCATGACAAAATCTCAAAATCCTAAAAATGTCGCATACAACAATATGGCAAATAATTATGTGTCACTTACAACCAGATTGGAGAGCAAATGACGGGGGCGGGTTATAAGGCTGTGAAGCAGCGGCTCCTCCTCCACTATTAGATTCACCGCTCTCGTATTCCTGTTCCGGGATATTTGAGGTCATGGAAATAGAACCTGCTGCAGCTGCTTCTGGTGGCATTGGCTGTACTAGATCTGCCATATTTGTTGCCGGTGGTGGTCCCACTGGTGGCAAGGGCGGGCCACTGTAGCCTGAAGGTTGGTTGTACTGCTGGAAGTTAAAGCCGCCAAACCCAAGGTTCTGATTGGTGTTGTAGGATGGTGGAAATGAAGGAGGTGGTGGTGGAGCAAAAGGATCCCCGGGTATTGCTGAAAATTATAAGGAATCAAAAATGTTTATTTTTCAAAGAAATTAACTCTCGGGGTGAGTTAATTAAGAAATATTATCAGCCAACCAGTAGAAATGTGACTTACAGCAACTTCAACAGCGTGCTAACATCTTCTCTAGTGCAAAACGGGGTGCAAAAAGGGCGGGGGGGGGGGGGACAGATTGATGTCATTTGCAAAAATAAAAGATGTATGGCAAAAGTTATCATTAAAAATTATAAAAGTTATTATTACCTGAAAGAAATTATATCTTCTTTTTATATTGTAACATTTATCTTAGGCTATGTTCGTTAGGTAATGAATTTCATGGGGTAGAGCATGTCTGAAAAATGGAAGGAATGTGTGTTGGGAGGGGAGCAAGGGAGGGTGGGGCCGAAAGGTGAGGCATGGTTTGTCTATTCGCACCTTTTTTTGCTTGTTCTAATGTAATGGTCTTGTACCGGAGGATGCTGTTCGCCAAGCACTTTGCCCTAATTTAACCTTTATTACTGGGTAATTAATGAGCAGGCACTTTTAACCCCTTGCCGTACTGGTGTAACCTTACCGGGTCTTTCACAGCTGTCGTAAGTTACGGTAATCAGCTGGTGATTTAAGTGCATGCGGTCGACCAGGTATGCATGCTTGCGTGACACTCTAGCACTGGTCGTTCATTATTCTATAAGTGGGGCTCCGATACTTCCTTTAGTTCTTGTTTGTTTGCTTTTTATTTGTTTGTTTGTTTGTTTGTTGTTTGTGTTTTGTTCTCTGTTTGTTTGTTGGTTGTTTGGTTGGTTTCTTTTATTTGTTTGTTTGTTGCCTGTTTATTTATTTGTTGTTTGTTTCTGTGCTATGTGTTTGAGTCTTTGTTTGTTTGGTTTGTTTATTAGTTTGCTTTATATGTTTGTTTGTTTGGTTTATTTGTTTGTTTGCTTGTTTGGTTGTTTGTTTGTTTGTCTTGTTAGTTTGTTTGGTTTTTTGTTTGTTTGCTTGTTTGGTTGTTTGTTTGTTTGTCTTGTTTGTTTGTTTGGTTTTTTGTTTGCTTTGTTTGCCTGTTTGTTTGTTTGTTTGTTTGTGTGTTTGCTTGTTTGTGTGTTAGCTTGTTTGTTTGTTTGTTTGTTAGTTTATATGTTTGCTTGTTTGTTTGTTTGTTTGTGTTTGCTTGTTTGTTTGTTTGTTTGTGTGTTTGCTTGTTTGTGTGTTAGCTTGTTTGTTTGTTTGTCTTGTTAGTTTGTTTGGTTTTTTGTTTGTTTGCTTGTTTGGTTGTTTGTTTGTTTGTCTTGTTAGTTTGTTTGGTTTTTTGTTTGTTTGCTTGTTTGGTTGTTTGTTTGTTTGTCTTGTTTGTTTGTTTGGTTTTTTGTTTGCTTTGTTTGCCTGTTTGTTTGTTTGTTTGTGTTTGCTTGTTTGTTTGTTTGTTTGTTTGTGTGTTTGCTTGTTTGTGTGTTAGCTTGTTTGTTTGTTTGTTTGTTAGTTTATATGTTTGCTTGTTTGTCTTGTTAGTTTGTTTGGATTTTTGTTTGTTTGCTTGTTTGGTTGTTTGTTTGTTTGTCTTGTTTGTTTGTTTGTCTTGTTAGTTTGTTTGGTTTTTTGTTTGTTTGCTTGTTTGGTTGTTTGTTTGTTTGTCTTGTTTGTTTGTTTGGTTTTTTGTTTGTTTGCTTGTTTGGTTGTTTGTTTGTTTGTCTTGTTTGTTGGTTTGCTTTTTGTTTGCTTTGTTTGCCTGTTTGTTTGTTTGTTTGTTTGTGTTTGCTTGTTTGTTTGTTTGTTTGTGTGTTTGCTTGTTTGTGTGTTAGCTGTTTGTTTGTTTGTTTGTTAGTTTGTGTGTTTGCTTGTTTGTCTTGTTAGTTTGTTTGGTTTTTTGTTTGTTTGCTTGTTTGGTTGTTTATTTGTTTGTCTGTTTGTTTGTTTGGTTTTTTGTTTGCTTTGTTTGCCTGTTTGTTTGTTTGTTAGTTTGGTTTGGTTGTGCTTGCTTTGTTGGTTTATGTGTTTGTGTGTTTGCTTGTTTGTTTGCATGTTTGCTTGTTTGCTTGTTTGTGTGTTTGTGTATTTGTTTGCTTGTTTGTGTGTTTGTTTGTTTCTTGTTTGTTTGTTTGTTTGTTTGTTTGTTTGTTTCTTGTTTGTTTGTTTGTTTCTTGTTTGTTTGTTTGTTTGCTTGTTTCTTGTTTGTTTGTTTGTTTGCTTGTTTGTGTCTTTGTGTGTTTGCTTGTTTGTTTCTTGTTTGTTTGCTTGTTTGTTTGTTTGTTTGTTTGTTTCTTGTTTGTTTGATTGTTTCTTTCTTTTTTGTTTGTTTGTTTGCTTGTTTGTTTCTTGTTTGTTTGCTTGTTTGCTTGTTTGTGTGTTTATGTGTTTGCGTGTTTGCTTGTTTGCTTGTTTGCTTGCTTGTTTGCTTGTTTGTTTCTTCTCACTTCTTCCATGACAACGATGATAACAATATTGATGATGATGGCTCTATAAGAGATAATGAAGTAGATGATAAAGGTTTTTTTAATGGCTTTACTATCTTTACAGTTTGTTTTTTTCTTTACGGAATCGTGTTTGATATTGGTTGTGTTTAGGTGGTGCTGAAAAAAGGAAGGGAGAAAAATGACCACATGGCCTAGACACATCGTGGGCCGGGAAAATGTTAATACATTTATAAAATGCTCTCTGTATGATCAAATTAGTATTTCTAGTATTCTATATAATTATGATTATTATGATCATCGCCAATGTAATCCGTTTATTATATTCATGGCTTGAGTGAGCTCTGGCCATTTCAAGGAACCGCTACTGCAGAGGAAAGAGTTGCTTTTTCTTGCATTCTTGTGCCAAGTCTTAACTGCATCTGAGATGTATTTTCACATAAACGTGAATAATATGTTGTTGGTATTTCAGATTCAGACCGCGTATTCGCGGCGCCACATCATTAAATCTATCGATCTCAGGCCTCTACAGGTGCGTCCTCCTATTTTTGAATGAGCCCACTATATTCCTCACTGAGGCTGGCATTTTCAAACTCTGGAGATAATTTCACGTATAAAAGTCTCAAACATTGAGGGCGTTAATGGAGACGCCTTTTAGAAGTCTTAATGACACGAAAAGAGGCCCCTTTTCTATGTCAGATCTCAAAGATGCCTGTATTCACAGGGAGGGTATGTCGTACCTGAAGTGACAAATCTAAAAAGATATTACTAACGTGGTAGTAGTACATTTCTTCTTAAGTTCTAGCCAACAAATCATCTGCGACTACTTCTCTTTACACTAATTTCACCTATAAGGAGCCAAAGAACCTGTAAGATATGGAGCAATACCTCCTCTTAACCTAACAGTGATGACCGATAAGTTTGGAAAAAAAAAATGGTCAAATACATTTTAAACACAGTTGAAAATTCGTGCAAATGAGGAGTTTTCTGCATCGTTCGCAATAGAACCCGTTGCTGCGAAACCTTGGACTAGAGTGACTTATTGATGAAGTAAGGGACATGAACTTAGCTTAGTCTAGGATTGTATCGATCACCAACTACTTCGCTGTCAATCCTGAAGTCCAGCAGTAATTCCATGCCATGGTATCACTTGTCTACATGGTACTGAGGCCTCACGGAGCAGATCTATGTTTGGAGACAATAATAGCAAAGCTTTCATGTGTCTTCTGACGGAGGCCTGATTTATATCTTTCTGTAATGATCCTCACCGGCCAGGCGTATCCTTTAACTCCCCCCCCCCCCAACTCCCTCTTAGCTCCTCACATTAACATTCCCACATTGGGATTACCGAGTCTAAGTTCTTACTGTCTTTGTGTGTCTGTGAATGTGGAGAGGAAGGTATCTCTTTAGTGTATATTGGATGGAAACTCCCACAAAGTCTGAAAAGTAAAACTATGTTAGTTGCTGGATTTTGCTCTGGAATGTGATCGAGTCCATGTCCAGTTGATCCCTTATTGTGGGGCTGTAAACGAAGGCAAGCGATGGACGGTGGGGAAATTTCTACAAGGTGTCTGACTGCCAGTTTGGGCATGTCTAAATACAAAAAAAAAAAGCAGGGGGAGATGAAGGAAAGCGTCACGTTGATCTTGATGGTCACAACGAAAGCGATGACGCAGTTACAACCTGTTGGTGTCGGTGGTCGAGCTTTTGGTGGAGGAAAATACCAAATAAAAATGAAAGAATGTAAGAAGAAAAGCTTAGACATGAATGTGCCCACGTCTTTATCTGTGTGTTGGCGAGTGTGTATGTGTGTGTGTGGGGGGGGGGGTTCACATGTTGGTATAAAATATTTGTTTTTGAGTGAATTTTTTAAATATTATTTTGGCTTTCATTTTTTTCTTGTTTCAGTCTTTTAACTGGTGATTTTAATATCCAAGTGTCATAAAAACGGGGAAGGCGTGTGCATAACATGTACGAGGTAACCTGTGTTCTAGCACTGAGCCAGACTGGCTGATACACGTGTTTGTGAGTCCGCCCTAGCCATTACTCCTTTTTGTCTATAAAGGTTAGATAGGTGTTTTCATGTGTTTTGATTTCTTTGTTACCAACCATTCATATCACATTGGCCATCACTGATGAAAACACATACAATATTAATGCAATCCACTTCTTCTTCTTCTTCTGCGTTCTTCATGTCAGACTGTTTATATCAGGAGGCCGGTAGCCTTTATGAAGGACGCTGTGCTCCTGAGTTCCTCCACTGTCCCATGATGTAGTTTAGTGTGCAGTGCCGCACCTCGGGGCCAGCTGTTTTCCCTCTGTTGTCTGTATAGGGGGCATTGTTGGAGGATATGTTCTGCATTCTCTGGGGAGTTTCCACACGGGCATGTCTCAGTTTCTCCAACCCTGAATTTTTTGTAAAGATGTTGCCGGAGTCTGTTATGTCCAGTTCTCAGCCCAAAAATTATAGTTTGCTCCTTTCTGCTGAGCAAATGCATCGCATCATCTGTTACATGGCTTGGATGACTTTGTTTCCACTTGGATTTCAAGGCTGCCTTAATGTGACTTTTGGCTTCTGAGAATGTTATGATTTCTCTGACTTGAGGGAGGTTTGCGCCATTTTTTGTTGGAGAGTCTGCCTTATCGTTTCCGATGATGTTACAGTGTCCAGGGATCCACTGGAAAACCACGTTGCTTCCTGTGTGACACAACTGCACTAAGGCAGAAGTGAGGTTGTTTTGAAGAAAAATCATGTGAACTTTGAAGGGCCTACAGGACAGACCTAGCATCTGTGAGAATTACTATTTTTCGTGTAGATACCCCGGTTTTGTAAGTTAAGCGCAGCTTCTGGTATGGCTTCTGTTTCTGCTCTGTAGTTAGTAGAATATTTCCTTGTGCAATCCACTCATTATAGACAATTTGTGACAATTTGTAAGCCGCACATAAATTCTTTTTAAAATGACACTAACTGACAGAATCCCTAATTACGCCACCATAGATAGATCTATATGATTATAATTTCAATTATGGATAGAGAAGACAGACTCAGAGCAAAGACAGGCAAAGAAACAATGCTCGATAGAATAATTCTACTGGGTGTCAATGCAAGACGAAATTGGCATGCAGTTCGTGCTGAAAGCAAAATATTATGCATAATGATCTGATCATGATCATTGCAAGGAATTTCACATTGCATTTTAACTAAGAGTAATACCTATGTTATTCTGCTCCAGTTCAGCAGGGTGATATAACAAAACATATGCACGATACTTACCTTGAGGAGCTGAGGCCACTGTTGACAATGTCATAACACATGACGCCAATATCAAATGAAAATAGTTGTAAAATAACACCTGTAACACCATAGTTCTAAACGGCCAGCCGATGTCTGAATGGGACAGCGAAAACCTGGTGTTACTCTGATCCTAGTGACTTGTTCGTCAAAACTAAGAAAAGGCGCAACACTATGTAGGAAAGATTTATTCGTGAATGTCTTCCTTTCTCGTGCTCATATTATTTCCCGGCTGTCATTCCATACATCGTCTTACTGCAGGGGCGTCGGTACTGGGACAGAAGGCAGAACTTTTCTATCCCTTTCCAGATATGAACAAGGCAATTCTTTTAATAATATATTTTCTCTTATTCAGGTGAGTTTGGATACGTGAGATTAAAAAGGTCGGTGAGGGAGAGGGACGGAGAAGAAAAACAAAGATGAGATTGCTCTAGTTAGGGCACCCGAAATCCTGGAAAGAGAAATAACACGAAAAACTCCCCACGGTCTTGCCTTGCGTCTGACAGCAGAACCAGGCTATGTTACGACACAGCCAAAAGATGTCCTTATAGAGACAGATGGATGTCTGCTGTACTACTTAATTCAGAAGGGAGTATAGGGGAATTTCATAATGTATTTTGTTTCCTGTCTCAGTCAGCAATAAAATGTTAAGTACAATTATTTAGTAAAACCCTAGTCCATGCTTTGGGGGAAGGAAGAAGTATATAATGCCTGTGATAATGTGCAACAACCATAAAGTAATGGCCTTGTCATGCACTGATCCTGACACTGACCATCTCACGCTATCTGACGTATTTTCTGGTCACGATTTGTGTCCCGGTTTACTTGTCTGTAAAGAGCTGCCATGCGGTCACAGTCTGACTAAGTACATCCGTGGTGTTTCGTGGCTGGTAGCTGCTGGTGACACATTAACGACAACCAACGCCAGCTTTCGCTGGTTTCATTTATTTATTTATTTATTTATTTATTTATCTGTAGAAATTGCCTTGAATTTCTTTTTATGGTCACAAAGTGGTTGTTATTTTGCATTAAAATTTATTTCATTTGCACTCGCCTGTTTGCCGAAGATCACCAAAAGAAAATCACAGCTGTCTTCACAGCAATGAATATTTCTGACAAGTTCACTAAATTATGTTACTGTTTTAGATGCGACTTGTCGAACAAGCTGCCCGTTTTCCCACCGTTGTTGGCCCAACGAGTACTCCTTTGCTTTGGACAAACTTGTCACTTTTATATAGAATTCATAAGAGAAGAAAGAAAGGTGAAATATTTGCGTTGCTCCTTGATACGCTCAGAACGTATTTGATCTGCACAGCCGTAGTTTTCTGGCTGAATAAAAGTCGAGAATAAAATCAGAATAAGAAATTACAGTACGAAAGCAGACGAAAAAACGTCTTGAACTTTGCTTAATTTTATAGTGACTAGTGATATTCCTTCAAAAGGGTGTGGACAAAATATGTTTAAAAACCACGTTGAGTCGCTGCTGGGCTTGGAAATTAAATTAAAATGTGGGCAATGATAAAAAAAAAAAGTTCCAAAGTCCCTCGTTAGAGACAAACAATATGAAAATAAACCAGACAATAAATTTCCGGCCTTTAAATCCTTCTCCAATGTGATTAGCTCTTTATTTTAGTAGGTTCGCCGCCCTTGGCATTTACACCTCACTTTTCTTGTTTTTATTTTTATTTTTGTGGTAGGGATTCGTTTATTAGAATTTTTGCCCGGGCAGTGGCCTTGATCGGCCTGCTCTTTTCGATTTCCAATGCCAAAGTATCTTTAACGAGTCGCGCAACATGCACACGGACCCTCCGCATTTTTCGTCCTTATCCGAGAAGACTAGGTGCTCGAACCTACCTACCACAGGATCAGGGACAGGAAAATATGAGAAACATTCCAATCTTCCAACATGCCTGCACCGACCGGGATTCGAATCCGATACCTTCAGCATGAGAGGCGAGCACCTTGCCTCTAGGCCACAGTGTCCACTGAAATCCTTCTCCAAGTCTGAGATTCTTTTATTTGTTTCCATGACTTTTTTTTTTAACCGTTTGCCCATTTACGGTTGATAATTCATCGAATTGAATCCTTAAAGATTCATGAAGACAATTTCCGTCTACATAAATTATGTGAGCTTTTCAAATATAATTCAAAATTCTCTTTTCCAATAACCAACTTACTTCCTTTCGGTTAGCTCTCCATTTCGGCCACTGGACGCAGAGGAACGCCCAAAAGAAAAATAAAATAAGCAAAGACCAATAAAAACATGACAATTACCGCCCAAGGGTGTGACTGGATTCACCTGTGGATGAATGGTAATGCATTTTATGGTCTTCTGCATGCCCTCTTGCCACGGAAAAGCTCTGTGTATTGCCTACATGACGTTCCCGTCTTCTGTGGGGAGAACTGAGATAGAGGTTAAGACCACCAGAAATCTCAAAGTGCAGCAAATGTGATGTTTTTGGTCTATGGGTGAGCAGTATTATTAATTAACCCAGTGTCGTATCTGACATAATTATAGCAGGTACGGCACTTGCCCTGGGCATCACTTGAATGAGGGCGCCACTGAGAATATTCTGTTAAAGTCACGACAGGTCTTTGCTAGGAAGGTGAAGAAAGAAAAATTTCTTCAGATGCCAGGAAGGTGCGATTATAAGTTTTATACAGTGCCATGAATCATTGATTAAAATATTAACCAATTTGCTAAATATGTTTGAGCTGATATATGATAAAATTATCTCAAAGATGGGTGTCAGATGTTTGGATGGGGCGGAGAGGCGCTTCCTTCCATAGTATGGGTACACCCCTGAAGTAATCTTGGAGACGGTACGTCAACCAGTCATTTCTGAGACTCAACAGTGATGTCTACTTTTTATCACTTGTGATTAGTTTAGCTGTACTAAATAATAATAATAATAGTTCGTCCATCAGGTATGATGATGACCTTAACAACACCAGAGGAATAAAGAACAGAAATTGTTGAGAATTTCAACACATGGACAATACAGAGAACTAAAGGACACAGAGGACAGAATGGAAAGACTGTTCTTTCATGACTTATGGCTTCTCATGTGACTGATAAGTCCTATTTTTGCCCTGCAGACCCTTCCGCATAAATGACAAGAGTGCTCCGTTGGTTCAGTACCACTGGGCCTTTTCTTGCGCCGTTCTCTTTTTTTGATAGCCTGCTGGACTCTGTCAGCTTCCCATGCTTTGCTGCCTCTGGTAAGGGCCGCCCTCCAATTTGCACGATCAAGCGAGAGCTTTTCCCACTCACTCACATCAATGGCAAAGGCCTTCAGTGATTGCTTGAGAGTGTCTTTGTAACGTCTCTTTGGTGCCCCAACATTCCTCGTTCCATTGGAGAGCTCAGAGAAGAAGATTTGCTTAGGGAGTCTGGAGTCGGGCATTCTGACAACATGTCCTGCCCAACGTAGCTGAATTTTTTTCAGGTGGCAGAAGATGCTCAATTCCTTGGCACGATTGAGGACCTCAGTGTCTGGAATTTTATCCTGCCATTTGATCCTTAGGATCTTTCTAAGGCAGGCCAGATGAAAGTGATTTAGCTTTCTGGCATGCGATTGGTACACTGTCCAGGTTTCAGCCCCATAGAGTAGGGTGGGAAGGACCACAGCAGTGTACACTTTCAGCTTAGTGTCTGTGCGAATGCCGGCAACATCCCATACTCTCTTTCGAAGCCTGCCAAATGCAGAGCTGGCTTTGCTGATTCTTGAGAGAATTTCAGTATCAACACGAGCCGCGGAAGACAGTGTACTGCCAAGATAGGTGAAGTTCTCCGACACCTTCAGAAGACTGTCATGGACTTTGATATTTGGGGTCACAGGATACTTGTCGTCTGGAGTAGGCTGATGGAGCACTTCCGTCTTCTTTGTGCTTATTGTGAGGCCAAAGTTGTCACAGGCACTAGAGAACTTATCAACACAGTTTTGCATGCTATCCTCATCGTGTGCCAGAAGTGCACAATCATCAGCAAATAGTAGGTCACAGACTTGAGTACTTTTGGTTTTGGTTTTTGCCTGAAGTCTCCTGAGGTTGAATAGGCTGCCATCAGTTCGGTACTTGATGCTTACCCCTTGAGGAGGAGAGCTAAAGGCTTCTTGTAGCATTGCAGAGAACATGATGCTGAACAGAGTTGGGGCTAAGACACAACCCTGTTTTACCCCATTTGTGACAGCAAAGGGCTCTGAAACATTTTGTCTCACGAGGCAATAGCTTACGACCAGCATATGCCACAGGGTACAACTGTCCCTCGTGTTCCTGCATAAGAGTAGCGCCTAACCCGCGATCTGATGCATCAGTTGCTAAAACAAACTCTTTGGAAAAATCTGGCAGACATAACACGGGTTTGGAGATAATGGCATTCTTCTAAGAAGTGTACGCTTTCTCCTGCGTTTCATCCCACTGAACTATATTAGGCTGACCCTTTCTAAGTAAATCAGACAATGGTGCTGCAACAAATTCTTGGTAATATCCCACTAATCCTAAGAATGCTTCACTTCCTTCTTAGTGGTGGGTCTGGGTGCGTCTCGCACCTTACATACATTCTCTCCTAATAGTCCGATCATACCTTCTCCCACTGAGTGTCCAACAAAGTCGACTTCAGACGTTCCAATCAGGCACTTGGGTGGTCTTGCAGTTAATCCAGCTTGGTCCATCCTCTGCAGTAAGTCCTTGAGAGCCTTCACATGCTCGTCGAATGTCTCTGTATGGATCAGCAGGTCGTCCACATATGCTGTCACATTGTTCATTCCTTGGATCAATGGCTTCACGATCCGGTTCAGTGTGGCTCCTGAGTTCATCATCCCAAAACGCATCCGGGTGAATTCATGGTGTTCGCTCATTGTGACGAACGCCGTCTTGGGAATGTCCTGCTCTCTGACTTTCACTTGCCAGTATCCCTTGCTCAGGTCAATCCGAGAGAATATTTTTCCTCTCGAGAGACTCTGAAACACTTCCGATGGCGCTGCTGTCGGATGAGGGTCGAATACTATAATCTTGTTTAACCTCCTGTAGTCGATGCAGACTCGGTTGGTTCCGTCCTTCTTCTTGACGACAACAACCGGTGAAGCATAAGCTGATGAGCTCCTTCGAATGATGCCCAACCTTTCCATGGTGCTAAGCTCCTCCTTCAAGGAGTCGCGCATAGCGTAGGGCACCGGGTATAGTCGTTGACGAACTGGTACTTCTGTTGTCAGGTCGATGCGATGTTCACCCAACTGGCAGCATTCAGGGAGATTGGTGAAAACGTGTTGGTAATCCTTCACCACATCGCCGAGTTGTTGACGTTGTCCCGGCGTCAGTTGCGTTCCATACTGGACATCTCGGTAGTCTTCCTTCTGGTCCCAGCTCCCTAGGTCGGCAAGGTCCTCCGCCGTTCCACCGTTGTCGCCTTCCAGGTCGCAGTCCTCGATGACCGTCATGCCAGCTGACTCTACAGGTTGACTGTCGTCCATCAGGTCGTCCTCTGCCAGTACAGTCTCAGCACCATCACCGCCGTCGTTCCTTATGGCGTCGACATGTCCAGGCGTGGTATCGCTCCTATTGTTGTCCATCCCACACCTCTCGGTCACAACAGGTGACGGTTCCATCGCCACTGCTGCTGCTTTTGTCGTTCCTGGTGTCGTCCTTGGAATGTATCTCTTGAGGAGGTTGGCGTGCAAGGTCTTCTCTTTTGCAGAAACATCTTGACTCTGTAGTCGTTGACACCGACAACTGAGACTACCTTATATGGTCCCTTCCATTGGACTAGGAGCTTGTTAGTGTTCGTCGGCAGTAACACCAACACTTCATCTCCGGGGTGGAACTTCCTCTCTCTCGCCTTCCGGTCGTAGTAGGTTTTCTGTCTACCTTGAGCCTTGGAGAGTTCTTCCGTCGCTAGCTTCCATGTGTCCTCCAGCCTCTCACGTAGTTCCATGACGTACTGGTAACTGGTCTTCGTCTCCGGCTCCTCTACGTGCTTGGTCCATAGTTGTCGTAAGATGTGCATTGGTCCTCTCACAGTTCTCCCATACAGCAACTCGAATGGGGCAAACTTGGTCGATTCTTGGGGAAATTCACGATATGCGAAGAGCAGCGGATTAATGTATCTGTGCCACTGCTTGGGTTGCTCTGCGCACAGTCGTCTCAATGTTTTCTTCAGCGTGCCGTTGAATCGCCTCACCAGCCCGTTGCACATAGGGTGGTAGACTGTAGTGGTCGACTGTCGAATTCCCAGTAGTCTGTTCGTTTCCTTCATGACAACTGACATGAACTGGGTCCCTTGGTCCGACAAGATCTCTTCGGGCACACCCAAACGGCTGTAGATGTTCACTAAGGCTTCTGCTACCATTTCTGCGTCGATCTTCTTCAAGGGTGTGGCTTCGGGGTAACGAGTAGCGTAGTCTATGTACACCAGGATACACCTATCTACCAGGTACGCCTCCACTGAATCTGCGATGTCATGTAGCGTCTTCGGTTTCCTCTCCCTCACATGGGTTGCAAGGTCTGGTGGGCAAGCATCGATGAATTGCTCTCTGACGAACAGGTCTCTCACTCCTTCGTAGGTCTCCTCCGTCATCGACAGCTTTATCCACCTCTCTAGATAGGTCTTGATCCTGGTCAAAAACATTCCAACATCTTCTCCATCTTCAGGCTTACCTTGTCTGAACATGAGCCTGTATCCGTCCTCTGACAGGTTGTACCTCTTCTGCAAAGCTTCCTTGACCTTGTCGTAGTCCTTGGCTTCGTCGATCGGCAGTCTGCCGAAGCACTCCAAAGCTCTCCCAGTCAGCAGGGCAGACAGTGATGTCGTCCAGGTGGACCTGGGCCATTCAGCTGTCTCGGCAAACCTCTCAAACCGCAGTAACCAGCTATCCACATCGTCCTTCTTGTCCTGAAATGCAGGTAGCTTGGGTCTCTTGGAACTGGCGTGGTCGTCGGTCCTCTGCGCTGAGTCGTTGCCTCCACGTTGCTGGCGGATCCTCTCTATCTCCAACTCGTGGTTCATCTTTTCTCTTTCCAGTTGTCGTTCAGCCTCCTTCTCCTGTCGTTCAGCCTCCTTCTCCTGTCGTTCAGCCTCCAGCTGTCCTTCTCTTTCCAGGCCTTCACAGATGTAGTCCCGTCTCTCCTTTCCAGTGAGCTCCATGGCGTCCGCTTCCTGGCTAAGCTTTCCAATAACCTCCGACATGTTGTAGATATACTCTCGATGATCCTCAATAAACTTTGTAAATAAATCTAATAATTTTGATCTGATCCGTTCGAATCTGATCGTATCCCAGACGAGCCCCCAATATGTAACAGCTGAGGTTGTTCTAGCACGTTATAGAAGGGGGGAGTTAGTTGATCTAACTACAACCCTTTAGAAAACGAAACTATTACAGCTGTAGAATAAAAAAACACGAGATCCGACGATCGATTAAATAATACTAAAGTTTAATTATTGTATCTTAACAATAAAATACTAGGAAGGCACCAGCGAACAACTAAATATCTTACGCCACACGGAAAGGAAAACTCACTTATTCACCGACCAACCACTCACATGGGTCCATATACATAGGTATTTCTGTAGAAAGTTCCCGAAAGAAATGTAAATTTTGCTCTCATCCGAAACACATAAACTAACCAATCACGTATCAATACGTCACCAGGTTACATCACTCAAGGCCAAATCTGGCGTAAACATCTACTTCCACACCTTTATCGAACGTTCAGGAATATACCAATACTTACGAAAAAAGTCAACAAACGAGCGAGAAAAAAAACTACTCACAAGGAAGGGAGGGCAAGGTCACGGAGTTCACGCTGGCGAACGTCAACAATAAAATGAAAAAAGAAGTGAACACGTGCTCAGTCACCAGTGTAACAAACGGGGAAGGGCAAGGGGTAGCCTGCAGACGCTACAATAATTATGACACTGTGGAATTCAGTTAATTCCAAGCCTAGGATCTGGTAAGTTGACGTCCCATAATGGGTCTGTTTTGATGAATATGGGAATAATGAGAAATCTCCTCCTAAAACCCCCATTTAGTATTAACCTGTCAACAAAAAACACTTTTTATCCCCCCGTCTGCAACAGCCGCCCGACCGGTCCTAGCCTTCCTAAAGTAGAAATTTGTTAAAATGTCACAGAATGGAAATTAAAGAGTTCCACTGTCCCTATCTCACACACACAAAAAAAAGTCGCGTTGGGGGACAGGGGAAGGGGATGTTAAACAATGTAGCCATATAAAAAAAAACAACAAGAAAAAATGCGCCCAATCTTTAACAAGGCCTGCTCAGCGGTTGGAATTTGAGAGAAATTTTCAAGATGTCTTCATTTTTTCGACCTGCGGAAGGTTCTTTTCTACATTTGGAGACTTGAACTGGTGGGAAGTTTTTTGCTGTTTTTTTTTTTTTTTTGAATTTATGTGGCTCATTTTGCCCTAGGTCCTCTTTTGCCATTAACACGTGGCCCCATGACGTCATCACTTCCTGCCAATGTGCTCACCAGAGACAATCTGTTATATCATACTGCGTAGGGCACAGAGGCAGAGTGACGCCGCTAACGGAGGATTCAGCGGCCATTACAATATGGCAACACATCGCTCGAGAAACTGATCATTGCTAATTTTCTCCAGACTACTGCCTTTATTTATTCCTGTTCAGTGATGGGGACAGTTTGCTAGTTGGAAATAAAAATGCAAATCAAATTTTAAACATGTAAATTTTTTTTTTTCCAATTAAAGTGAACAGAAAATTTCATCACTCTCTTTTCGGGAACTTAACTCTATCCCGTATTTAAAGAACAGAATAATCACTGAGAATGACATCTATGGGCGAAACTGAAGGAGATAGCAATATAAACAAAGTAGTATGAGTGAAAGCTGGTCTGACAAAAATCAGAGAGGTGAGGAAAAACAACACAACAATAGGATGTGGCGTAAAATGGTGTGGGTGAAAGTCAAGAGGAAAGCTGGGTGTAGATAGGGAGGATGAGTGAAAGACAACAGTAGAACAAAAATTTTGAATGCATATTCTCACTGCTAGATCATAACCATTTTGTTTTCTACTAAACTTACAATTTTTTTTGAATTTATCTCTTTTTTTTTTCATTGTGTGCGTGTGCCATATATGTTCCAGAGGCCGAAGGCTTGCGTGTATTTAAATTAGCGTGTTTAGGGCTCTTCAAATAAACCTCTTTGGTAGGGGGGGGGGCAGCGGCAACTATTGTCTTGCATCTGGCCTTTCTACGACCCACCGCCTACATGCCCGCGGTTGTTTTTGCCATATCAGGAAAATGGCCGACGCGCTCCACAATTGGTTTCACTTTGCGAGCCGGGAACCAAACGGGGGTGCACAATCTAGAATAATAGTAGTATGTCTCTGGTGCTCGCTATTAACTCACTGTTCAATACGTAAATTATTATAATCTTATGCCAATTATCTTATATAATAATAACAACAAACTCGCCCGATTTTTATCCGGACCTAGCGCCGCTCACACAGCTTGGATCTGCTTGAAATTTTACGTGTGCCTTCCTTTCAACCTGCTGAAGGTGCTTTTTTTACACTTGGAGATTTGAAATGATAGGGCCCAGGGAAGTTTTCTTTTTACTTTGTGTCGCTGATTAAGTACCTCCGAGCCTTCATTTTCACGAGCACACGTGCCTATGACATCACCACTTCCTGAAAAATTCTCGGTGTGTACCACTGCACACTATGTACTGCCCTATCTGTTTATTAATGTAAGTATTGTGGTGACCCTGCAAATCTCGGCATCATTGTCTTTGTGTCGATTGTTTTCGGTCTGAAATAGAGTCCTTTGTTGTTGTGTTTTTTAACCATTTGAAGAATGGAGCAATTACTAGTGTGATTCGTCCGTCGGAATCGACGAGGGCCATCTAGTCATCCTGGGAGGTAGGTGGATTGGGTTCTGTGGGTGCGCAGATGACTGATCAGACCAATTCGTGCCTGGAAGGTTCTGACGCAGTGTGGGCGTGGGATGGTGACGGCTGTCGGGGACTTGCTGGTGCATTTCCTGGCCTGTCTGCGTTGCTCTGCTGCAGCGGTTCTGTTGGCCTCACAGAATTTGGCGCCTTTGTGGACAGCTGAACGCCATTTTTGGACTGTCCATTGCAGTGAGCTCCAACGTGATGTGGCTGATGTTGAAGAGAAGGTGTCTTTGAGGTGCTTCTTTTGGCCTCCGTGGGAGCGCTTGCCTTGTTGGGTTCGCCGTACAGCAGTTTTTTGGGGAGCCGGTAGACTGGCATGCGAACTACACAGCCTACTCAGCGCAGCTGAGCTTGCATCAAGATGGTGTAGATGCTGGGCAAGTTTGCACGAGTAAGCACCTCTGTGTCAGAGATCTTCTCTTGCCACTTTATGCCGAGACGTTTTCTGAGGCTTGTGGTGTGGAAGTGCTTCAGCTTTTTAGCACGGCGTTTGTAGACCGTCCATGATTCACATCCATAGAGCAGTGTGGTGAGAACTATAGCCTTGTACACTTTGAGCTTCGACTCCAGGGTGATGCCTCTCCTGTTCCAAATGTTCTTAGGGAGCCTGCCAAAGATAGCGCTGGCTTTATCGAGTGTGGCATTCACCTCGTCGCCAATAACAACTGTGCGAGAGAGTGTACTGCCCAGGTATGTGAACTTGTCCACCGCGTTAAGTCGTTGCCCGTTGATGAAGATGTTTGGTTCAACGTAAGGCTTTCCTGGGGCTGGCTGGTCCTTGACCTCAATCTTTTTTGTGTTGATTATGAGGCCAAAGTTGTCACAGTCAGCAGAGAACTTGTCAACGCTGTGTTGCAGGTCAGCTTCCGAGGCAGCGTTGAGAGCGCAGTCATCAGCAAACAAAAAGGCGTTGATGGTTTCTGTTTTCACTTTGGTCTTTGCGTGAAGCCTCCTGAGGTTGAGAAGTGAGCCATCTGTTCCGTACTTGATGCCAATGCCCACGCCAGCGTCTCTGAAGGCATCTGTCAGCATGGCTGAAAATTTAAGACTGAAAAGGGTGGGGGCAAGAAGGCAGCCCTGCTTGACTCCGTTGGAGACAGGAAATGGTTCTGAAGTCTCTCCATTGTCTTGGACTCGGGATAGAATCCCGTCGTTTAGTTGCCGTATGATGGTGATAAACTTTCTGGGACATCCGTACTTCGCCATGATTCTCCAAAGGCCATCTCTGCCAACAGTATCGAAGGCCTTGGTCAGATCGACATGGGTGGAGTAAAGGTCGGTATTCTGTTCCAGACACTTCTCCTGGAGCTGCCTGGCAGCAAACACCATGTCGATAGTCCCGAGCTCTTTCCGGAAGCCACACTGGCTCTCTGGTAAGAGTAAGAGACCTCGCTAAACGCGAGGGATTTTTAACAAGCCCTATCGCAGCTCATACAGCTCGAATTTGCCTGCAACTTTACAACTGCCTTCCCTTCAATCTGCAGAAGGTTCTTTTTTAGATTTGGAGACTTGAAATGGTGGGGAAGAATTTTTTTTAGGTTGCTTTGTGTTGCTAATTGGCTGCCTCCGATCCTTTATTTTCACGAACAAATGGGCTATGACATCATCACTTCCTGAAAAATTCTCGGTGCCTACCAGTGCACACTGTGTTCTGTCCTATCTATCTACTAATCGCTGAGTTTTGTGGGCGTCTCTATGCATCGCGGTATCAATGTTTTGTGTTTTTTTGCCTTTACAAGTGCCTTCCCTTCAATCTGCAGAAAGTTCTTTTTTAGATTTGGAGACTTGAAATGGTGGGGAAGAATTTTTTTTAGGTTGCTTTGTGTTGCTAATTGGCTGCCTCCGATCCTTTATTTTCACGAACAAATGGGCTATGACATCATCACTTCCTGAAAAATTCTCGGTGCCTACCAGTGCACACTGTGTTCTGTCCTATCTATCTACTAATCGCTGAGTTTTGTGGGCGTCTCTATGCATCGCGGTATCAATGTTTTGTGTTTTTTTGCCGATTGCTTCTGTCCGAAGTGGCGTCCTTTGCTTTTCAACCATTCAACGAGCAGGGCAGTTACTAGTGTAATTTTTTTTTTTTAACTCGAGGGGTTTTTAACAAAAGACCTACAGCCGCATATATTATAATATACAGCTTGGATTTGCGTGAAATTTTACATGTGCCTTCCTTTCGACTTGCATATGGTTCTTTTCTACATTTGGAGACTTGAAATGGCGGGAAAGCATTTTTTTTTTTAGTTTGCTTTCCGACGCTAACTGACTACCTCCGATACTTGATTTTTATGAACACATGACGTCATCACTTCCTGCGATGTGTTCACCATTAAACACACTGACCCGTGCGCAGATGTACTGCCATTGTTGGAATGCTGCTGACTCGGTGTGTACGGCGAAACGTGCAAAGGTAGTGCAGTAAGATTTATCTAAAAGCAAGCAAAGACACAAACAAGTACAACAAGATAAATCTAATAGAACGGGCAAAGTGAAGCAGATCCATAAAAATCACCCAAACCTGAAACTGATGGACAAATTTATCCCGGGCAACGCCGAGTCCTCCAACTAGTAGTAGTATGTTATAAACAAGCACTGGCTTGGTGTCTGTGGCGATCAGCCATACCACCTGTAGAACAGGGCTGGTCCTCACCCTGACCGTATAAAACAAAACTACATCTTAACTTCATAAACAAGTCCAATACATGCAATAGGATATGATTCCCTTCATTGAAAACTCGTTTTCTGTCCAGTACTATTTTAAAATGCATTAAACTGCAGTGTCAGAAACATGCATTTGCCCTCGTTGCATGTCTCATGTTTTGGCCGGTTAAGATTGATGAAATACACACAAATTCCTAAGCTATTGAAATGTTGAAAATATAGGAAAAATGACAATGAAGTGGTTTTCTACTGCCATGCCTTGTTTTATTTCCTATTCATTTCCATCTCTTACTTTCTCCCCTTTCTCTCCGGCCCCCCACCCACACTCTCACCATCAAGGCCTTGCCCCACCAATTTTACTTCTTCCGCTGACGCTTGTCTAAATTGTCCTTCCTTTGAACTTGCCAAAGGACATTTTAAACTCACGTACCTAATTGAAATGCCAGGGAAAAATCACGAAGCAAGTCTCCGATTTTGCCAGGAGATTGACTCCGAAGTGAGTGCGTTGTCTTGACTGTGGGACCGCTTGGCCGTCAGCCTGTGGTGATGCCCTGTCGAGTGGGCACATTCCACAGTCTTCAGTGTTTGCCTCTGATGACATAACACAAGCCATGTTTTTAAACAGCGCTGTAAAGGCCTAAAGGTTAAAATCTACTATAAACAGAGATCTTCCTCTTGACATAAGTCGGTGGTCTGACAGCCTTGGGCAATTAAGTCCTAATCTTGGTGACAGGTTATGAGGAAAGTTAATTAAAGTGTTACTCTCGTCCTCACGGTTGAGCTATGTAATATGTCATGGGCACTCAAAATGTAGTTGCCCTCCTAATTCTGCCCAGTCTCTGGAGCAGTGATACCAGTGGACGGACGCCCATTTTCTGACATTTCCATCTCTTTTCTCAGTTTTCTTTGGTTAATTTCACTACTTTCTAGGGGAACCGTTGAGCATTTCATATTCAATACTAATGCTAATCTCCCAGAAAGATTAAATTCTAAAGAAACTGCAAAGCGGTGCTTGTGATCTTATGTGCAGAGATAAAATCTGTTTGAGTTATGACTACACATTCTGGTGTAAAGGGAACTTAACTTATTCCAGTAAAACATTCTTAAGAGAAAAGCTCTTTTCCTATGTCCTTAAACACGATCTAAGTCAGTAAACGTCGGATAAATTGATACTGTTCTGTGTTTATAGAGAAGAACAAACAAACAAAAAAATGGATTCGATACATGTGGCTGTACTTTTACTGTATCTGTTGTCATTCCAGATGAATGCTCGAGCCCAGAGTGAGTACGCTTATTTTATTGTTAGCCTTAATTTTATCATTGCTTTAGCTGTTGTCACTTATTTTGTACCTATCATTTCTCAAACCTGATTGTTTCGTATGGGAATAACTGGTTCCAATATTTTTTTCCAACTCTTAATTTCCTAAAATTTTATACTACAAGGTGTTGTAATTTATAACTGTGGTATTATTTGCTGAATGCGTTCTTTATCTTGTCTTAGTAATTTGAATTATTTTCATCGGCAGTTTTCCAAGTAAATATACGTGTATGTCTTTTGGGAACGTGTACTTTTTAAACTTTTCTTCAAGAAGTTGTTTTGATGTTTTATTTTGTTTTATTGCGCCACTGTACTTAGGACCTTTATATATTCTATATTATAAAATTATCTTTAAACAAGGCCCATTTTTAATGGTTTATTAATCTTCATAATCTTCATCTCCGTGGAACTACTTGTACTAACATAGTTCTAGGACTAATAGCTGTTAAACTGTTTTCTAGTTACTAAAAACGCAAATAGGCTGCAAACATTATTGTAACTAGTTGGAGTGGATTTCTTTTTTTTTTTAGTTTGAAACCCATTTACGACGTCAGGGATTACATGATGAGATTCCCTCTTTATCTTTGATAATTTTGTTGTATTGCAGCCTCCCCTACTGCAACCTGTGACGTCGTAAATAACGTCTGTGTCAATGGTGTGTGTGAAATGCAGTCAAACCAACAGATGGGATGTACATGCAACTCAGGCTACATGAAGGACCCGAGTAATCCCCTTGTGTGTAACCGTAAGTAACATAAATGAAGTAAAGTTGTGTCTCCGTTGATTTCATTAACACACCAGAAACGGAATTTAAAAAAAAAAAAAGAAAAAAAAAGCTAGTGTATAATGTGTACGAAACCACTTCACAAACTGATTACCATTGACCTCAAATATAAAGGTCATCCTCCCTCCTTCTTTAGATGGTGGCTCATGGCCCTTGTTGTATAGAACTAGAAGGCTTAAGAATATTTTTTGGACTTACTCCATTAATTAAGACATGAATCAATGAACTTTAGCGAGAGTCTATTGAATTGCTGATATGACAACATCTGAAGAACTGAAAAAGGAGGGGGGATTGATTATTGCACTAATGGTTCTAAAAATGAACAGAATATACATGCCCTTCTTGACCACTAAAAAAAAAAAAAAAAACAGAGAGAGAGAGAGAGAGAAAAAAAAAAAAAAGAACACCCTACACAAGAAAGCTTCTTCCTGCGAGGATTCACCAGAGATATACAACTGAATTATTTAAGAGCCTCATGAGTCAAGAAAAGGACAAGAGGAAGCAAGAGAGGATGGTGAAAGAGGGAGAGAAAAGATGATAGCAGGAAGCCCACTGGGTCGTAATGGCGGTACACATCCTGATTGCTTACGTCACCGACATACTTAAGAGACAAGAAAGATACGTGACACCTGGCCGCATGAAGGGGAAGAAGGAGGGGGGCGGGGAGTCGAGGTAGAGTGAAGGAGGAAGAATGACCTGCCCGGGCAATATTAGTCAAGGAATTTGTATCATGTAGACACAGAAAATGTGATAGACGTTAACAACAAAGCAGTAAGACAAACCGCACATCCCGCAAAGATATTAATTTGATTAATTAATGAACTATTTGTATGTTACAAGTATTTTGTGAGCAATGACGAGGCAAATACTCTGCTCACAGTGAATGAATGGAGAAATCTTACATAGGGAAAACAAAAAACAGCACACGGTCCAGGAGCTGCACATGCAAAAACATGTATAATTCTCCGTGACTGTGAGCGCAAGGTCAATTTTCAGCCCTCGGAGTTAGGAATTTTGTGCTACGCATTTCTGAAGATTTGTCCATGACTATACCACCTGAGTGACTTTCGGTTTTCTTTTAGTTTCGTTCTTTTGTCTTTGATATTACTTGCAATAAAATACCGACAGTTTGAACTATAGTCATTTTCTTATCACCCTCCTCCCCCCCCCCCCACCTCCACCCCACTCCCGGCTTCCAGAGCCATCTTAACGCATGAGAACATTGGATCCCAAGGGTTTAGGGGCCCCATACATGCAAATTTACATTGGTTCTTGATACGGGGCGGGCCACAGCCTAATGCTTTGCCCAGGGGCCCAATCATAATCATGTCTTATAGCTGATATAAATGACAACCAAATCGGGTATTTCAATATTTGATATCCTAGCCAATCTCATTTTGGGTAGGGCCAAAAAAAAAAAAAAAAGATTAAAACTTTATGATTTGACCAAAAACAAATCTGGAATATATTATAAAGTTGCTAAAAGCAGATAACTCTGTAATGTTGACAGCTGTCCCTGCCTGTAACCTCCTGCCTGGGGCGCCTGACCAGCAATGTCTCAACGGTTGGTGTCAGTTCCAGATGAACGGAGCCTTTGGATGCTCGTGTTTTCCTGGGTACCAGACAAGTGCCAGCAATCCCAACATCTGCGAGAGTAAGGAGACTTAATGATGAGATAACTGACAAGTAGTTATTTATCTCAGGACTTATTCTAAACTAAGTGTAGTATTGCATCTTCATTGCATTTGAGAGACAGAAATGTGATAACTGATTACCTGCAATTATTTGTTTATTTATTGATGTGTTTTTTTGTTTTTTTTTGGCTCAGATTGAAATGCGATCTGTACTGTATTCATTTGGTGCATGACTCAGTGATTGCCAATAATTAAATACTTATATCTGAAAGTGAAATATAGCTATATACTTGAGCATACATATACAAATGATCTTCATAGTTAGATATGGAGTAGTGGAATCCGAAAAGTATAATCTGAAAGATAATAAATAAGTATGTATAAGTGTGGCATAAGATAAACAAGTTGATAAATAAGTGCTTAACGATATAGCTGTCCATAGGGGATGTCCTGGGGGTCGGACTCCTCCGAAGTCTTTTATATCCCAGAACTCTCAACTATTGAACTCTGAGTTGTCAGCTGTTCTCGAACCTTTCAGGTCTTCTCATTATCAGCTGACTTGTTTTACAGTTCAGTATTGAAGCACGAAATAATTTAAAAATTAAAAAATTAATAAAAATTAATGAGAATTAAAAAAAAAAAAAAAAAAAAAAAAAAAAAATTATCTTCATAGTTAGATATGGAGTAGTGGAATCCGAAAAGTATAATCTGAAAGATAATAAATAAGTATGTATAAGTGTGACATAAGATAAACAAGTTGATAAATAAGTGCTTAACAATATAGCTGTCCATAGGGGATGTCCTGGGGGTCGGACTCCTCCGAAGTCTTTTATATCCCAGAACTCTCAACTATTGAACTCTGAGTTGTCAGCTGTTCTCGAACCTTTCAGGTCTTCTCATTATCAGCTGACTTGTTTTACAGTTCAGTATTGAAGCACGAAATAATTTAAAAATTAAAAAATAAATAAAAATTAATGAGAATTAAAAAAAAAAAAAAAAAAAAAAAAATTAATTATCTTCATAGTTAGATATGGGGTAGTGGAATCCGAAAAGTATAATCTGAAAGATAATAGATAAGTATGTATAAGTGTGACATAAGATAAACAAGTTGATAAATAAGTGCTTAACAATATAGCTGTCCATAGGGGATGTCCTGGGGGTCGGACTCCTCCGAAGTCTTTTATATCCCAGAACTCTCAACTATTGAACTCTGAGTTGTCAGCTGTTCTCGAACCTTTCAGGTCTTCTCATTATCAGCTGACTTGTTTTACAGTTCAATATTGAAGCACGAAATAATTTTAAAAATTAAAAAATAAATAAAAATTAATGAGAATTTAAAAAAAAAAAAAAAAAAAAAAAAAAATAAACCAAGGCTATTGACAATAAACTAAATAAATAAATAGATAATTAGACAGATAAATAACTAGACAGATAACTACATGGTAAGAGAGAGAAAACATTATATAGAGGAGGAGGCCACAAGCGATGTCAGAATGTAATTACTGGTCGCTGTTAATATTTTCTTACCAAATAATGATAATACAGTATCAGCAGTAACATAATAATAGTAGACTATGATCTGAGTGTACATTAGCTTTACTTCATGCACTTTGAAATACATGTACCAGTTTTTGCATTTTCATCTTTTCGTCATTGCCTTTTTTTTTTTTTTTTTTTCTCACTCATTCTTTCATGCGTTTCAGTCATCTTTCATGCTTTGTTTATTTATCCATTGTCGACATAAGGTACTTTTCTCTTATTTGCATTTCTGACTCAAATGCAAATTTCAGATTAATTGATTTCCCATATTTTATTTTACTGATGCACATTTTGGCAACCAGTAGTATAGAGTTTATATCATTAACGGTATTTTTGTTTACCAAGTGGTCGAAATCTTCACGTATAATTCCAAATAGCGCAGTTCTCTCATTTATTTCAATTTTTTCCCCAGTTTTACCTAAGATGTATTGAGCCACACAGGGCCAATAATCTTTCAGTTTTTCACAGTGAAAAAAGAAATGCTCAATGAAATCTGGTGTTTTGCAGTGTTCGCATTTATTACTTTCCTTTATTTTCATTTTTTGTAAGAGAATATTAGTTGGGTAAATGTTATGTAAAATCTTAAAGTGCAGGAGCCTCAGTCTGGATTCTTTGCAAGCTTTAAAACCAGAACCAAAGTAAGGTTGTATGTCAATATCATATTTCCGTTTCCAGAATCCAATGCTGCAAATCGCGGAGTTTTTATTGTTTATTAACTTCTTTCTTATTTCTTTATTCGTTAACTTAAAGATATCTTTTGCCTTTTCATCTATCTCGTCTTCTGTATTTAACACAGGTCTGTCTTCCGCTTTGACTTTAACAAAAATTTCCTTCCATTCTTTTTTTATTGCATTTGTAATTGCCCAATAATCAAAGTAAATTCCGGGATAGTGTCCAGTTATCTGGGCAATATCTTGCAAAGTTTTCCAGTCATTTTCTTTAAACATCTGACATACATATTTAATACCCGCTCTCACCCATTTATCTATCCACAGTGGCTTATTTTTATATCTAATGTCATTGTTATTGAATATAGCTTGTCCACCTATACTATTTGCATCAATATCAGTTTCTTTTGCCCCATCCTTTTTTTCCAGGTCTAACCAAATTTTGACTACATTCTGCCAAAAAACTGAGTTTATTGATCCTATTGCTTTTACTTCTTTTGCTTTCACATTCGATTTTGTTAAATAGGGTAAGCTTACTAAGTTTTTGCAGAGATAACTAGCTAATTTTACTCCTGTTTTGGGGTATGACTTCTGTAAACATATTTCTTTAAACCACTTTATAAGAAAGACATTTTGCTGGTCCTTTATACTTATTACTCCTAAACCCCCCTCAGTTGGTTCTCTACATAAAGTGTGTCTCTTAACTTTTTCGAAAGCCTTTTTATTTGAGTACTTTTTTTGCCACAGAAACTTGAATATAATTCGGTCCACTTCAAATAATGCTTTCTGTGGTAGAGATAAGGCCTGGATAGTATAGTTTATCTTTGACAGTAAAAAAGTTTTGGCTATTATAGTTTTTCCATACAATGACATATTTCTTTTGGACCATCTCTGAATCAGAGTTTTAATACTGTCTATTTTTTCCATCCAGTTTTTTGAGATGTTAGATGCTTCCACTGTCGCGTTAAAATATATGCCTAATATTTTTATATTGCCTCCCTTTTCTACCCACGTTATACCTTCCCCTCTTTCCTCCCTTTGTTTATAACTTCCCACCCATATTCCCACTGATTTTTTTCTGTTAAGTTTTAGCCCCGAGATATTTGTAAATTGTTCAATTGCTGTCAATGCTCTACAGAGATCCGGTTTATCTTTTAAGAGTAAAGTCATGTCATCTGCATATTGCAGGAGTTTCAGATTATCTTTCATATTTCCTTGAGTCATAATACCTTTTATCTGTTCATTATTCCTAAGTTTTATTGCTAGCATTTCTACGACCAAAATAAAAAGGAGAGGGCTAACACAGCATCCTTGTCTAACGCCTCGCTCTGTTTTAAACCATTTAGAGATCCACCCTCCATTCTTTACAGCACTCTGCGTATTTGTTATTATGGTTTTAATATAATGTATAAATTTGGGACCAAAATTAAATCTATCAAGAGCTTCCAATATTGTCTCTTTATCTACTGTGTCGAAGGCTTTTTGGTAGTCCAATGACACAATCAAGCCTCCCACACCTTCTTTGTCTGCATAGTTTATGACGTCATCAATCAGTCTAATATGTGACGTAATTGCCCGTCCTTTAATAAATCCACTTTGGTTGTTATGCACAATATTTTTTATTACTTTCTGCAGTCTCGACGCCAACACTTTTGTAAAAATCTTGTAGTCAACATTTGTTAATGTTATGGGTCGCCAGTTAGTGAGATCTTCTCGATTGCTATTGTTGCCTTTATGTAGCATAGTTATTATTCCCCGCCTCTGACTAACCGAAAGTTCCCCATGCTCTATCGATTCTTTATAACTATTATGTAGAGGTTTCTTTAACAGACGCCAAAACACTTTATAAAAACAAGCCGTAATTCCATCGGATTCTGGAGCCGAGTCATTATTAAGTAACTGTAATGCTTTCCCCATTTCCTCCATATTAATATCCAGATCACACCATTCTTTGTCTTCCTCTGTTAATCTGTCATAAGTTATACTGTCTAGGAAATTATCTAATTTATTACCAACTGCTGAAGAAGCATCTTCTTTAGTATAAAGTTTTTCATAATATTTTTGTGTTTCTTCCAAAATACCTGACGGGTCTCTAACTATTTCACCATTCGCATTTTTAACCTGTTTTATTATATTACACGTCCCTCTGGCTTTTTCCAAATTTAAGAAGAACTTTGTGTTTTTTTCTCCATCCTCAATCCATTTGACTCGGGATCTAATTATTGCTCCTCTAGTTTTTGCAAGCTGTTCAACTTCTAATTTCTTTTTCATATTTTCATATTCTTCCTGTAAATGTATATCATTTGGGGAATGTGCAATACGCTTCGACATAGCATTGACTTCTTCTTCCAATTTACTATTGTTAGATTTATTGACTGGGTGACTTTTACTGTATTGTATACATTCTAGGCGTATTGCTGCTTTCAGCAGTTCCCATTTTGTTCGATAATCTAAATTATCCAGTTCTTTATCTACTATAAAATCGGATATAAATATATTCATATGTTTTAAAAAACGATTATTATTGATGTATGAAGCATTAAACTGCCACCTCGAAGAGCCTCGCGGGAAATTGTGTTCTAGAAATTCTATAGTGACTGCGCGATGGTCTGTGGACGAAAAATATTTAATTTCAGTATTTGTTACACATGGCATTAGTTCTTTATCGCAAAAAATATAGTCGAGTCTTCTGGCCACGAAAGGTTCTTTCCTAGACCATGTAAATTCTTTTGTGCCTTTGTTTAATTCCCTCCAACAGTCATCTAGATTCCATGTCTGTACAAACTTTGAAAACATTTCTACTTCTTTTTTTCCATGCGGTGCGCCAGAAATTATATCTAAATCATTGTTTAAGATCATATTAAAATCTCCACAGACTATTAGACTGCTCCGGTCTATCTCACTCATGATGTCACTCAGCCGCTCTATAAAGCTTTCACGTTCCTGCGGCTTTGCTGGACCATAACAGTTTAATATCGTGTACAGTTTATTTTGTCTTTCGAACTCAATTCCTATACATCGAGTATCAAATGTCAGGAATTTTAACTTGTCAACATGATACATTCTGTTCACTAGTATGATCTGGCCTTTGCTCCTATTAGTATCAGGGCAGAAAAAAAATTCACCCGTCCATTCTCTCATCCATTCAGTCGCTTTCGCTTCAGATACATAGGTTTCTTGTAGACAGACAATGTCATACTGCTGAAATGTCTTAAATAATAATCGGCGTTTTAATTGTCCGTGAAGGCCCCGACAATTAAGGGACACTATTTTCATGGACAATGTCTAAGAAAGAGATAGATAAAGAGACAGGGGAAGAAAGAAAGAAAGAAAGAGCGCGCGAGAGAGATAAAGACGGAACACCTACAAGGGCAGGCGTGGGTAGAGATCAGAGTCCAAAAAAAAAACGAAGTCCGTGAACAGGCCAAGTCCGTGAATGGAAACACTCCTCTATGGTGACTGATTAAGTTTCACTGTTTCCCTGCTCAAACCAATCGACGTTGTTTTGTTGTTGTTTTTCAGCCTGTTCTTCTCCTGCCCCAGTCATTTTCCTACCTCCCCCCTCCCGTTCATTCCCCCCATCACTCCCTCTATCACCAGGTACTCTCTCGCCCTTTTTTCTCTTTTCGCCTGCTCTCTCCGAGCTGGCATTGCGCTGTCTCTTGGTGTTACCGTCCGCTGATCGTGGCCTTCTTACTCCCGCTCTAAAAAGATCCAGGGTACTTTGTTTTTTTGTGAGCACATTTCTTGCTCTCTCTATTGCCTCTGTTCTCTCACTCTCACCCTCAGGCTCGACCTCTACGTTCTTTTGCTTTGTTTGTGTTTCATTTATTTTCACGTTTTCTGAGTTTTCTGTGTCAGACGTTCTTTCCGTCTCCACCTCTACCTGTTTAGTATCTGCTACTTTTGTTTTCACCCCCCGCTCTTGCTCTCTATAGTAGAGAAAGGCCAAGAAATGATTCCCCACCTTAGCTGTTTTTGGTAGAGACGAGGCTGGGAGGTCAATGTAAACAAACCTCCTGCCGGTTTTAAAACGGGTCAAGCCGCCCTGTTCGTCCCTATAGTTTTCTTCTTTCAGCTGTGATCACTTACTAACAGCCAGCCTTTTCAATGTGCTTTCAATTTCGCTGTTTGCGACTGAAATTGGCACATTACCGATTATAAGTTTCGTTGTCGGCTTCTCTCCTCCACCAGACACGATGAAGGGATTTTTGTCCAGGACAGTTAAAGATTGTCCCCTCAGTTCAATCCCTTCAATAAGCAGTAATCTCCTCGCGTCTATAGACAGAGGGTAGATTCTCCACAACCCCGATATTTTTTGGGCCCCATGAATTGATCTTTCCCCGGCGACGTCCTCGCATGCCTGACAAATTTCTAGGCCCCCGACCGGTTTGTTGGTATCCGGGATTATTGCCTTATCGAGAATAAAGCAGGCTGATACAGTACTTGCGGTCGCCATTTTCTAACAGAGCCGTGGGTTAACGAGCACGGGTTTACGGCGCACGAAAAAATGAAAAGGAATAGTAAAGACTTACCTTACAATTCACAAAACCTTACCAACTGCGAATTTCAATCCACAAAAGAGAAATCTAACACCACCACGCGTACACAGAACACATAGATTGCCAACAATCCAATTGTTTTGCAGCAACAAAATCAGCGTGACCGACCTCGATCCGCCATTCACCGGAAGTCCATTTATTGATGTGTTATTTATAATCCTCTATCAATCAATTTATTTATATAATCTATTTATCTATTTACATACCTATTTACTATTTATCTACTTATTTATTTATCTAATCATTTATTTAATATCTTATTCATTTCACTTGTTTGGTTTCGGTGAAATATCTTCAAATGTCACAAAAAATGCGATATATCCCATCATTCAGCAAATATTATTATTTCAGTTTCAACCCCCTATGAGAGGATATCGCAAATGTAATCACAACGCTCCTTTAAATTATTCGAAATTTTGCACGCTATATGAGATTCTTGAGATATGTATGACAGTACTTTGTGGCGCCCTCCAAGTTACCATTCAATAATATCCGACCAATCAAATTTCAGATGTGAACGAGTGTTTGTTGCCCAACACTGGATGTGCACCTAGCTCTTGCACTGATTGGCTAGGAGACTACAGTTGTACTGCCTGTCTACCAGGATATACTCTCAACCGCTACGGCAAATGCTCGAGTGAGTGACCAGATGTGAAATCGACTGTGATAAGATGCATTTATATTTAATTCCTAGAAAGGAGCAACTTTAAGAACACAATCACACACATCTGAAACAGGGTAAAAACTCAAAGGTGGAATATAAGCAGACAGGATGGTTGGAGGGAGGAAAGGGGCAGGTGGATAACTGAGCAAATTAAGTAAATAAGCAGTGAAGCTATCTTTCTTTCTATCTATCTATCTATCTATCTATCTATCTATCTATCTATCTATCTATCTATCTATCTATCTATCTATCTATCTATCTATCTATCTATCTATCTATCTATCTATCTATCTATCTATCTATCTATCTATCTATCTATCTATCTATCTACCATTCTATCTATCCATCCATCTATCCGACCGTCCGCCCATCTGCCTGTCTGTCCGCCTGCCTACCTGCCTGCTTGTCTGTCTGTCTGTCTGTCTGTCTGTCTGTCGTCTGACTGCTTTTCTGTCCGTCTCTCTGCCAATATGTCTGTCTATCTAGCTAACTAGCTAAATTTGGTGTCTCAGGATGAAGTATTCGCAGGTATTATGTATCTATATTTTTCTCATTTACCTATTCACCAACACCTTTTTCTTACCTCTCTCCGACCATCTACTCTTTCCAGTTTGTAATAACAAGTGTCCCTGGTTTAATATTTCACCTTTTCTTTCAGATTACGTACCGAACTACAACAACAACAACAACAAAATCCAAAACAATCCTTTCGTATGGGCGTGGCTCTATGACAACTTCTTCTTCTGAGTAAACCTTGCTGGTCTACAAGATGTGAGATACTGGCCGGTGGAAAATATTGAACAAAAGGAAGAATTATCCAATTTTGTATGTACTTTGAGACAAATGTAATCTGTGAATTTTTTTTTTTGTTTTTCGCCCTGGTTCTTAGTTTCTTGTACTGTCAGTTGGAAATTCGCTTGTATACTACACGCAAAATTACTGTTGTTTTTGTGTTTTCTTTGCATTAGTTTGCCTTGATCACTGATTCTTGTAATTAGAGAATTGTTTGTTTGTTTTTTTTGTTTTGTTGTTGTTGTTTTTTTCAAATTATTTTGTTTAAAAATATTTAAAACAGGGTAAAATACCATTTCAAATTGCAAATAATTTACTGTGAAGTTGGTGGTTTAAGACACACTGTAAATGAACTTTCATTTTGAAAGATGGAATAAAGTGTATTAACATTAAACTTAATAGTAAACATTTCTTATTCCACCACCGTATTATTCTTGAAAAGTTATGATATGACAGTACTCAATAAAACATTATCAACTGATGTTCGGGTTGCTTTCCTGCAGACTTTTCTTGTTCTCGCTAAAGCTGTAGTTTTGTTTTGCATGTTTTTATTTTTAGACCTTCTCCTTGTATTGTTAGTATCACTTTTCATTGTTCTGTTTGTGTGGTTATTAATAGTGGTATGATGAAAATTATTTTTGCTTTATTGCCATTTAGAATCTTCGTCAATTTCTTGAAGTGAATAACCCAGTGCTGTGGTCAAAACTATTTCATTGAATGGGTGAATGTGTGGATGAGTGATTGAGTGTATGGATGAGTGAGTGAATGAGTGAGTGAGGGATGTGTGTTTCATTGAGAGTGCGAATGGATAGACTTGTACATTAAGAGATGGCTGGATCAGCTGATCAATTATGCTTGAGAGAGCCAGCTTGTTCAACTAAAACCCATGGGAGATCACCAAGATTACAAGTGACAGCAGCTCATTTTATCCCTCTTGACAGCTGCTCACTGGGGATATCAGTCTCTACCGTTAGGAATGGCAGAGAATAAAGGAAAACAACGAGGTCGTCAATGAAAATGTTTATTGTTAATGCTAAAATCCACATAACTAGTTTCCACCCGCATATCACTCATACAAATACAGACAATAAATATTTGTCAAATGACAGACTTGGTCATTAAATAATCTGTGGCAATAAATATTAACAAAGAAAGTATGTGAGGGGGTGTCAGTATGTGAGGGGGTGTTTGTTCACTTAATAAATAATCCGAGGTACATTTTCCCTTATAGAATAAATATAGGCCTATTGCCATCCTTGAGATAGATTTCCCCATAGTTAGATATATGAAAGTAAAGATATCTATTAAGAATCTCCTTAAAGTTAGGATTTAGTTATTTGAATTTGCCCTGCCCTATTTACTACAGTTTCTGGTTGCGATCATTTATTTCAGATTTCTTCTTCTGGGTATGAAGGAATTAGAAAAAAATGAGAGAACCGCCTTCCAAAACCATTATCAGCTTCTCTAAATGCAATTTGTGCTTGTTTTTTGTTTAACCAACAAACAAAAAAACTATAAAAAAAAACCTTCAAAATTGAATTTCAAAGATGTCTGAATGCCCTATTCATCTGACATTGAAAATTCAAACAACTTTGATCGTGACAGTGTCACATGTATGTACAGTTTACAATGAAAACATACAGTATTGCCATTTTTTTTTTTTCATATCTAGTTCACAGGAGTGGTCCTACGATCAGAAATAGGTTAAGTATATCAGTCTTAAAAATCGCAACTGAGGGCAAATTCTAAATCTTTCCGTATTGTTCACAAAGGTGTATGTTTATTATGTGAGTGTGTGTGTGTGTGTTGGGGGGGGGCGGGCGGGGAGGGTCGGAAATGGAAAAAATACTGGTTTGTACAAAAAAATGTAGAAATAGCACATTTTGTATGCCTTTCAAGAATTGAAACGAAAACAATGTCTCTTCGGGAAATCTGTTTTGAAGGCCTCTGGCTGTATAATTATATGCATATGTAAATTTAACGTCGTCCCTCCACTTATTTGAATAAGTTAAACATATCGATCGTCTACAGCCTGGGTCTTTGATCAGCTGACAGGACGGAAGGGAGACAAGCACCAAGGTCAGGAAACACTGTCAAAACTTCATTTTACTTCCTGGTTTGCTCTGTTGGCCATCTTAGATCCTGAAGAGCTTCTGAAAATAGTAAAAAGATAATACAAATTACGTCAGTTCCTATGTTATTCACTGTATCGGTGATTATAAAGGCATCACCGCTTACAATCTCTACATAACAAATACTTGGAAAAGTTGTGATTAACAAATCTTTATGAAAGTCATCCATTGTAGTCAAATCAGCCAACTGAAACAAGTTTAGATCGGGATAAATTATAGTCCCATCAATTCATTCTCTTTCAAATAACTCTATATCTCTGTTTCATCTAATACGTTCCTGGGGGAAAAACAAAAAACGAGCATTGAAGAAGTCAGCGCTTGACTTTCGAGACGAAACCAGGCAATTTTCTCAGTTACAGTCACAACACTTATTTCTCCCCCGGACAGAGAGAAAAAGGGGAGGGAGTATTCTCTGTGAGTGTACACCGGTTTCTAAGTGTGTGTGCATGGAGAGACAGGGAAAAATGGGTGCATTAACAACAACAGTCGCGTTTGAGTGAAGTAAGAATATTATTACATTGGTATCTAATAAGCAAACTTCTCGGGGTATTTAGCGTGTAGCTTGCATTGTGGCTGTCACTAGCTATATTGCAATGTTTAATACAGAAGATAACACTGCTAATGAATATACTTACAATTCTCTTGCCAACTGCAATAGAAAGAAGAAAGGGTAAAACATTAGTCTGTTAACCAAGCCACGCAAGTATCAATAGTTTATGTTCACAGTTACAGTAATCTGTTCCTACTCTGGTCTTGTTTCTGCCTGTCTGTACGCATAACACTGAATGTTTACTACTAAGCTTACATGTACTTTGCATTCCTGAAATATCAAGCCGCCTGAAATATTCACTGAATCTTCAATATATTCGTGATGCTAACAGTTCTCGTGTTCTTTTCTAGACAAATATCTGTTTTCAAACTGGGACATAAAATCATTAGTAACAGGGTATTGTTGAAAAAGCTGAAAATGTCATTCTGTGTCACTATCCTAGAGAAGCCTTCATCATCACCAACACCAACACTGGAAAATCACTTGCATTCAAACAACTGTGAACCCAACCGTTTCCCCAGTAGAATTCGCCTTGCATGCGCTTTTGGCGTCATCTTGCACACACATTAAGATGGGCAAAATGCGCCACAGGTTGAATATTACCCAGAAGAAAAAAAAAGATAAAAAATATGGTGACGGTAAGCTCCCACTATTTAAATTCTTATCTTGACATTCCTAGTCTAAATAAAAACCAAAGATTTGAATCTGAAATTTTTATTTTTTTAAATGTTGACACCTTTTCAGCTAGATCAGTTTAAGTGTGTGGCACTTAGCGCCAAGATGAACCCAAGTGTACTTACATCTCCGTCTGCCGGAGATGATTAAAGGATATGATCGAACACCGCCCACGATTCCGCCCAGTCCACCGACAATGCCTGCATTGTATAGCGGTGCTGGGAATGCGCTTAAACCTCTTGTGTGAACAAAACAATCGTTCATTTTTATCATCTACTTCAGTTTTAAAAAAATACATGATAATTGAAACTAAGAGGTTCATTTGCTTTAATCTACAATAATTATGTGTGTCTCAGTGTGTTCGCCTGGGTGGTCGATAGAACCAGAAACAGTTCTGTGAGTAAGCGTGTCTTTCAAAGACTAATGGGTCATGATGATTTAGATACTGCAATAAATGATGATGATGATGATGATGATAAGGTGGTGGTGGTGGCAGTGGTGGTGTTGAAGATGATGATGATGATGATAAGGTGGTGGTGGTGGCAGTGGTGGTGGTGGTGTTGAAGATGATGATGATGATGATGATGATGATGATGATGATGATAAGGTGGTGGTGGTGGCAGTGGTGGTGGTGGTGTTGAAGATGATGCTGATGATGATGATGATGATGATGATGATAAGGTGGTGGTGGTGGCAGTGGTGGTGGTGGTGTTGAAGATGATGATGATGATGGTGGTGATGGGGGGGGGGGGTGCTCATCGTAATGGTTATGATGACAACATTGGTTTGATTTATTGTGTAAAATAAGACAATTTTCTGTACTGTCCTTTTTTTTTTTTCAACTCGCAGAAGACGAGATTTTAATTCACTGGCTGGGCGGTCATTTGAATCCCAAAGATGATTCTGGCCAGATATATAACTGTGACACTGAAACCAAGCTTTTAACTGAAATTAATCAGCATTATGAAACTACCGACATTGTGAAATGTCCTACGTTGCAACTAATCCTATCCCTAATGCTAATTTAAGACGAAAAGAGTTTAAAAAAAAAAAAAAAAGGCGACGGCGTAACTATCATCTCTGCAAAAAGAACCAAAAAAAAGTTCACCAATGTACTAATTGCAGGGATTTGGATTGGTACAAGTTTTTTTAAAGCCCGATCGTCATAGTCACTTTGTTTTTTTACATTATTCTGGCGATGGGCACACAAACTGCATTCTGGAGGTGACACCATTCTCGTAATTGCACTTGGTTATGAGGGTAAATGCAATAAATCATGTGACGGTAAATGCAATAAATCATGTGACGGTAAATGCAATAAATCATGTGACGGTAAATGCAATAAATCATGTGACGGTAAATGCAATAAATCATGTGACGGTAAATGCAATAAATCATGTGACGGTAAATGCAATAAATCATGTGACGGTAAATGCAATAAATCATGTGACGGTAAATGCAATAAATCATGTGACGGTAAATGCAATAAATCATGTGACGGTAAATGCAATAAATCATGTGACGGTAAATGCAATAAATCATGTGACGGTAAATGCAATAAATCATGTGACGGTAAATGCAATAAATCATGTGACGGTAACACCCCTGGGCAGATGGGGGGACACAAACACAATGATAAATGGGATGAGTGACAAAACCTCTCACTGCAGGTAACGCCCAGACTTGCGGCTGGCAAATATGAGTCACCTATATCTGGACATGAGAACAGAAATAAATACAGATTACACAGCTCAATACTTTACGATGCTAAATTTTTTATCCTTATTATTGCACAGGTTTTATGATTTATAGTTATGACTGTGCAGTTGCGTTTCATGTTTCTGGAAAAATAGTGTTACACCTTAGCTATAATACACAATTAGATTCTGTGAAACTTTTTGATAGCGATTTCTCTTTCAGGAAAGGTAAAGTTGCGTATTTCCGACTTTCGTCACATGTCATGTCACGGGGTCTCCAACTGCAATCTCGAGGCCGCCAAAACTACCTGGAGACTGTTGAAAGGGCAGAGAAACGGGACGTCGCCTAGATTATGCTTGTATATCGGGGTTTCCAAGGAGATGGGCCAGATACAGTGGCGGACTGGCCAGGTTGTCAGCTTGCCCAATTGCAAGTGGGCCCCTGAGAAAGTGGGCCCCCTTAGACATTAGACAATATTATTTAAAATATAAAGCAACTGCTGAGGCAACTGCCAGTACTCTTGTAGATCTCTTGACATGCTTATCAATGATCGTACAAGATTTAGACAAGTTTGCTACAAATAAAAAACATGAAGCATATGTTTTACATCAAAGTCTTTCAAAGTTTGAAACCATATTGACAGCATTTATATACATGTACTTGTATGTGTGAAACTACAGCCCCGTTGTCAAGTTATCTACAGACAAGTGGTTTAGATATGTTTACCGCATGGAGTTTGGTAGATTCAGTTACAACAAAGCTGAAGGAACAGACAAGAACATTTCATAACGTTCACGGCAAGGCTTTGGAATTTGTAAATAAATGTAATGACCAGATTTCACAGATGAATATGCATGCAAATCAAACATTGAAAATTGATCCTTTGGAAACAGCATTGCCAGTTAAGAGGCAGAGAAAGAAGAAAAGAATGGCAGGTGAGCTTACTGATGATGAAAGAAATTCCTCAGATTCTTTTGCTGATTTCCGGGTAAACGTGTTTAGCCTAATAACGGATCGCATTGTCCAGTCATTAGAATCACGCTTTGTACAACATAAACAGTTGCATAAAGATTTATCCTGTTTGGACCCAGCAAAGTTTAAAATGATTACTGCTAAGAAGGGCCTTGAAGATGAAGCATTGGAAGGTATTATTAAGCTGTTTCCACAAATCAGCAAAGATCAAATGAAATTGAAATTGGCTTCTTTTGCTTCAAATTTTGATGTATTAAAGCTGTTGCTTAATGATGGTGAGAATACAGAATGTAGTTGCAACAACTGTAAAATTTGCAGCACTTGCCCATCGTGTGTAGGCTACTTAAAATTCTGGCATCGAACAGACTTCATGACAAGGCATATGATAACCTTTATGAACTTTATAAAGTCATCTGCACATTATCGGGTCTTAAGTTCAATGTGAGAGGACATTTTCAAAGCTAAAGATCATTATGACAAGGTTAAGAAATTCACTGTCTGTGGAAAACTTGGAATCATACATGTTGCTATCCATTGGAAAAGGAATTGCTAGATGAATTGGATGCAGAAACAATTATTGGCAGATTCCCACAAACATCTAGCGAACTCAAACGAATGCTCTTAATATAGCAGAGTGCTTGATCTTAATGAAGTGGACTGCTTGAAATATACTTTTGTACTTTTGAACTATCTGTTAATGTGTATAATGTGCAGTACAACTTACAAGTAAACTATTTGAATTCTAATTACATCTTTTTGTTTCAATTTACATATTTTTGGAAATTTAATTTATTCATTTTAAAAATGAAATGATAGAATTGTATTGGTGGGTGGGCCCCCTTTGTCTCCTGGCAACCAATAATTTTAGACCCAGTCCGCCACTGGCCAGATAGGCTAAGCATGAATTTGTTATAGGCAGATTTTAAGTAGCTTTCATAAAAACATTCTCCTCTCACGGTTTGTCCCACATTAACGAATGCAATAAATATTTACGTTGTGGCGGCACCAAAATCGTTCTATCTTTGATCAACTGTTTTCTATACTTTTGACATTTAAGTTGTATAACTGTGCGTGTTTGTATCGCGAACGTGTTTGGGGGTGTAGCTTTGGACCTCTTGGAAACCACAGAACTATGTAAATCGACTCATTTGCAGGATAATTTGAATGAAACATTTGTGTGAAATATCGATGGAGAATTTGGTGAAATATATTTCTTTTCATGTTCGACTTATTCAAATATAGTCTGGGTTCTACTTCTGGGGATTTTTATTAAAATATGAATTACTAGATGACGTACCGGGCATTGCCCGGAATAAACAATCATGTGCTCTCTCTCTCTCTCTCTCTCTCTCTCTCTCTCTCTCTCTCTCTCTCTCTCTCTCTCTCTCTCTCTCTCTCTCTCTCCCTCTGTCTCTCTCTCTCTTACAATAAAGGTAGTAACTGCAGTCCTGCTTCAGAACTCATGCGCGCCAGGACACTGCGTACCGGAACACTGTGCACCAAGCTTGATATGGTTACTTTTTATGACATGCATGGTACTATAACAGAATGGAGCCAAGATGGATGTAAAACGAAACAAACATGCAAAAATACAGATGTTACATAGCAATAAACATTGTTATTTTTTTTCAATACATGCTTGAAATAAACAACTTTTAATTATAGCCATCATCTTCCTTATCTCAATTGCCACCTTTCTGCCAAATTTAAGGCCTGAAGAGGGTATAGTATGGTTAGTGACTCGTGCCAAAGGTTGCAAGTTACTGAAATATATAATAGATAAACTCACCAGAAGCCAGGACGCCACCTAGCGGAGAACCAGGTATATAATGATAGTCTGGAGCGTCGTAGCTGACGTCATGAAGTAACATACCGCCAGATGGCAGAGGATGCATCAGCTTGAGGTCACCAAGGACTGTTGACAATGTGGCCAGGAGGCAGGACAAAAGCAACACGCAACAAACCTAAACAGGGGGCAACAACGACAACAAAACTGAAACTGCTTAAACCTACTAACAAAGACAAAATATATCTGGCACAGACTGCTTGTGGAAAGACCCGTGCCTGATAAAAATGCTTTTCCTAGAGCAAGAACAGGAAGAACAACAAAAACTGTAGATGCGAACTAATCATCTGATCACTGAACTGGATCACTTGAACATTGTTCAGTCCTAACACAGGAAATAAAGTAGATGAAAAAGCCCTAACATTATTTCTTGGAAGAACATGATCTAATTACAAAAACCAGAAGAGAAAATATTGAGTTGTGTTCACTGCTCAGCTATAGTTTTCTATGAAAAGCACTGTATACCCGAAACAACGGCCTTCCTGGAAACCTTTAAAAGACCTGACTAAGTTTGCATCTCCTTTGCATGTACTGTTGTATTTCACGGATCATCTCGCAAGCTCCTATCGTTAGTGCTCAAAGATTTACGCCATTCTCTGTTACAATAAAACCAGAGGCTGAAATTACTGGTAAGTCTAGATCTGATTCTATGTTTCTCATGTACATAAAAAGCATCATGCATTCCGACTGAAAAGACAGAAGGCAGAGGAGAATATACTTTGTTTGTCAATGGCGCAATACCAGGAAAGTGGGGACAGGTAAAATAAAATTAAAAAAAAAAGAAGTTGAGTAAATGTGTCATGCACAAACGAACAAAACGTAGCTTTATGATGAAGTAAATCTAAGACGAGCTGTCCTCGTCAGACGCGAAATGAAATGTAAAAAAAAAATTGGTTTATACACTGGATGACAAGTCGTTCTTCTGAAAATTCACAGTTACAATCATTCATTTCAACCTTGCCCATGATTTAATGTTTTGATCATCTATTCGATGTCGAACACAATCTTTGATAAACAATTGGTAACAATTGACTTCAGGGTGAGCAATTTACAGGAAACCTTTTTTGATACACATGAATATTTACTTTAAAATGTAATAAGCCTTAAGAAAAAAAAAAGAACAGAACATTAAAACGTTATACATGTATTTGCCGAATGTGAAAGTAAATACCAATAGACAATGAAATGTGTAAAAAAAAAAAAAAAAACATATTTGTTTAAAAAGATGTATAAATAAACATGAATAAACTCACCTTCATGATGTCGAACTGTTTTGGGTAGACTGTGTGGCTTTAGGTGACAGGTGCGAACAAATCAAGCTCTTGGCAAGGGATGTGAGGGTTGAAACCTGGCACAATTTGCGACTGTATCGAAGCACGATCAGTTTTTATACCCCCAGTCGTCAATCTGCGTCTGTTTGCGGCTTTGATAAGTCTTATGTTGTTTACGCATCGCCCTTTCCCCAGTGGGTGTGGGCACCACCAATCAGGGGCCAGCGAACATGTCTGGTCATCATGTTCAGGGGGACATAAGTCACAGCAGAACACGAAGAGTGCCAAGGAGTGACATATAGATGGTTATTATTCAAAGCTAGAACGATTCATCTGACACGTTTCCCGAAAAGTCACACGATATTTTTAAGTACGTTTTGTCATAAAGTGGGTAAAAGTCACACCCGACCATCTTAGAGGTGCTGCGCATGTGGCATAGATCTGTGGTGAACGACAGAATCATTAACGAAGACTGAATGCCCATCATTTCCCTAATATTATCATGACTTATTTCTAAAAAAAAAATTCTGTATTTTAGAATCTGAATATATCTGTACTGTGTTCACAATATTTTCTCTATTTATTTAAATCCATAAATTATTATATTAACATTAAGAAAATCAACTACATCTTTTGGTTTTACTTATTTAGAGTTACTTTGATAGCTGTTTAATATTTTCAGGCCTAATCCACTTGGGACATCGCCAATCTAGCAAGCTAAAATGTTATCCAAATTCATTTTACTTCATGTATCATGCTACAAATAGAAATTGTTCTTGAGACACTGGTTGAGTGGCATTTGCTTTGGTCCAAATTTTTCCTGAAAATAATGCACACTAAAAGTTTTGATAACAATCGGACAACGGTCATTCAACAGGAATTTCAAAATAAGAATTTAGTCATATGATCGGTTGGTTGTCGGAACCACCTTAAAACTACACAGTTTCCTAACAACAGAGTTTAATTTCAGTTTTCACCAGGGTCCAATAGCAGATCGACCATATACAATTTTCTATAAACACCGCCTATGTCTAACATGGAATCTGTAACTTAATTTTTGTTCCAACATCACAAAATAAATTAATGAATTTGAACTATTCGTATTAAAACATGCTGAAGATTTCTTTTTGCACTGATGATTTATCACGTTAATGAGATGTTCATTCAGGGGGATGGGGTGGGGTGGGGTGGGGTGGGGTGGGCGGGTAACATTTCATCTTCTTGCACACCTGTTTCAGCCAGTCTTGTAACATCAAGTTGGCAGGGTTTATTCAGTACCAGAAGTCCAAATTTATCATGAGATAAGCAGTAAAGAGTGGGTTTGGCTTTTTGTTCAGCTGGTACATTTGTAATGCCATCAGTGGTACTGATTCAGATTCCACCCGACATGTATCGAAAGCAGTGACGTTATTGTCATGAAATTAAAAAAGAGAATTATAACGACACGAACGCAAAATTTTTCACCGGATTCACCTCTTCCCCGAGAAATTTTCCACCAACAATCATACACGCAATTCAGGATAATCTGGTCTATTTCATACTGATCGACTAACTGTATGCAATGTCCCACTTTAGTATGCTCTTCGGAGAGTCAACATTTTAATGGGATAATTTGGTCCTTTGTGCTCTTGAGCAGCCATTGCTTTTCCAAAATATAGTCCTTAACAATGATCATCAGACGCTAAAAAATGAAACATTGAAATGTAAATGGAGACGTTCAGAGGGTGGCCAGAAATCCTGGAGCAAATTGTCTCCCTCCTCATTGATGTCGAGAGTTCATCCGCACTTTTTGGTTTGAGAATTTGTCGATTATTATGTGTTATTTGCCAACATCAAATACAACGTCTAGCACTCACGATTCCACAATAAACAAAACATGTGTGAATAATAAAACTGGACAAACGGGAAGAGCAAATGTGAAGAGCATTGACCTTTTTTCTTTTTTCAAAGATCTGGCGTACTTGTAAACAAACCCAGAACATGTCTTCGATTTCTGACATGACGAAAGGAAGAGACAGGAAGTAAAAATAGTGAGCTGTTATATGACTAGCACAGTAACATATGACTAAGGTTACTTGAGGAGTTGACATGTATGAACATATAACTGTCAGGTCACCTGCACATTTTATCGCTGTTGTTCTTTTTGTTTTCATGCCTGTACTAACTACAATAGACACATAGGTTCAATAAAGCCAAGCATTTACATTGGATATGCACTGGCACATTACACTTGGTGAACTTTCTGTCACACTGCGAACATGAATGTAAAATAGTCTCTTGATTTATTTAAAAAATGTACTGAAATGTTAACGATGTCTTGAACATGTCTAGATTTCAGTTCAAACGTGCAGTCAGTATACAGATGTGATGGCTACGACACCCGCCTAAGAACAGGTCTGGTTGTGACTTTTACTTCAAATTCAAAACAACTACTGATAGACAAAGGATACTGTGGAATGCTGTCTTAAATTAAACAGCCGAATATCTGCTTAATTTAAACTGGTATTCGTAGTACTGTCATTTTTCCATGCATCGTCTTCCTCATGTGGAACAAAATGGTAAAATCCACTACGTTTGAGGAAAAAATATGAATATGTGTACTACACCAAGAAATTCAGTGTACCAGCAGGTGACTTTTTAATGCTAATGCAATAATGTCACTTATATGAGAAAACAGTGTACGAGGAAGAAAGCAATAAAGTAGAACAGAATGAATGAACAATGAAATTGTGATAGGTTGAGGAAGAAAGTCAGTGCTGAGGTGAAGAGGAAGTTGAACTTTGAACCAAATTTCCAGAAAAAGGATCATTGTATGCTTTTCGAAGTAGTGCTCTAGAGAGAGTCTGGGAGACGCAATACTTCGAGGGCGAGGAAGTTATTTCGTGGACCAAGGCTAAGCACGCAATGTCTCTGGATTTGGCCACATTAAAACTGACGCAAAATATAATAGGCCTAAACACACAATATAGCAACAGTTTTCTACATATATATAAACTGAAAATATAAAATAGCCAGAGTTAAGGGAAGTTGTATTTGTATCCCCTTTTTCAAGAGGTCGTACCTTGTAGGCCTATTATAAAAAAACAGCTCTCGGGATTTTGAACTAGCCCTAGCGCCACTCACATAACTCAGATCTGCAATTTTGAAAGTGCCTTCCTTTCGACCTGCAGAAGACTCTCTTTTTTAGATCTGGAGACTTGAGATGGTGAGGAAGTGTTTTTTTTTAGTTTGCTTTGTGTCACTGATTTTGTCCCCCGATCCTTCTTTTCCACGAGCACATTAGCCCATGACGTCATCAAGCACAGCCGGCTGATTGAATTCAGAAGAGAGTCTCTACCCGAACCGTTTGTGTTGCTTTTCGTTTTTGAAGTGTTTGGGTGGGTTGGCGGGGACAGTTTTCATGCGAAGCCAAATTGCGAAAATATATAGCGAAACAGTGAACACAATTCACTATTTTATTTATTCGGCTTCACCACTTACAAACATACCTACCATAGCACTTTCTTCAAAGTCGAACATGAGCTCTGGACAAAACAACAAAACAATAACAAACAAACTCATAAGTGAGTAGTTAGCATTGTATCCAGCAAAATAATGAGCTAGCAACTAAAATTACATCACAGTCTTTTGTATTTGTATTTGTACTTGTCTTTAATCCCATTTGGGAAAATTGCCTTTGTGCCATGGCAGCCCAGATATAATTGGAGCAGGCACGTCGTCGCCACAGTGCAGCGCCGGTCGGCGGTTTTTTTTTTGGGGGGGGGGAGACGAGGGGGGAGGGGGAGGGACTGGTAGAGATGAATTTTAATTTAATTTTGCCCGGGCAGCGGCCTGTTCGGCCTGCTCTTTACGATTTCCAACTGCCAAGGTATCTTAAACATGGGCAACGTGCACACGGGCCCTCCGAATTTTTCGTCCTTATCCGAGAAGACTAGGTACTCGATCCTACACGAGTTACACGATCTTATAATCAGTTAAAATCTGTAACAATTCAGCTGTTATTGTTTTGTTTCCTGTTCGCTTTTCAGTTCAACCCAAGAAATTGATAAAAAATTTTAAACAAAAACTTTTGTCCTTCGATAACATCGCTGACAAAATATCACATTTTGAACCGATCTTAAGTTCTGTTCAGTGTGAACATTTCAAATAATTATTTTTTTTTTTCTAAAAAAAAAAAAAGTTTGAAAAATGCTGTTCTGAATACTTTTAGATACACAAACTCACCGAGACCAGACAACTAGTTCTTTCCTCCACAATTCTAATATGAGAATCTGTCGGAGTTTATTTTTTTTATCAAACACGAAATTATATAGGTAACAGTGTTGTACAGCCTTGAAATTGATTGACAATCGCACAAACCTAACTGTGATCTGGAGTCTAACATTTTAAAATACAATAATGCTGTGAACTCTGTCATCTATTTCTACGCCTATCTCATTTACAAAAGGAACAAGAAAAACAAATTCATGTTTTAAAAATCTGAAGTGTGACGGACTTTTTACGTGGTTGGTGTTGTTCTTGTTGTTTTAGACGACACATATCAAATTAAGTTTCTTTCACCTTCTGGGTTGAAGTCATCCAACGAATATGTTCGGTAGAGCTGGAACTGATGTAAATTACAGAATGATATTTCTCAGTTATTGTGTGTGTATGAGGGGAGGGAGATGAGTATGAGAATGTGCTGTCCTTTTCAGCTAGCACCATTTATGTAATTCCCAATAAAAACAGAATATACTGAGTCTCAATATCTGAGGGAAATTATGGAGGCAACAAGCCGAGTTATAAATGTCAGCATTAAGTGAAAGGATGGCGCCAGGTAGGTGACACAGTTTATTGCCCTATAGATGGTTTTACATTACTTCACCAAGACTCAGAAGAATAAATGTAAGCCTAATTTTTTTCAGCAGACATCACTGACAGTTTGGGCTCATGAAACGTTGACATAGACCGACAGATAGATAGATAGATAGATAGATAGGTAGATAGATAGATAGATAGATAGATAGATAGATAGATAGATAGATAGATAGATAGATAGATAGATAGATAGATAGATAGATAGATAGATAGATAGATAGATAGATAGATAGATAGATAGATAGATAGATAGATAGATGGACTCTGACAGATAGATAAATAGATGGATGGATAGATAGATGGACGGATGGATGGATGGATGGATGGACGGACGGACGGACGGACGGACGGACGGACGGACGGACGGACGGACGGACGGACGGACGGACAGACAGACAGACAGACAGACAGACAGACAGATAGATAGATAGATAGATAGATAGATAGATAGATAGATAGATAGATAGATAGATAGATAGAATGGGAGTTGGGACATCTTGAATTTCACTATTAAAAATGAAACAGAAAACGACAGAGCAGACAGGTACAATCCATGGATCGATCAAATGTCCATGAAAAGCACCTGTGCCCTCGAATTTCCCTCCCTTTCCCTCCCCCCCCCCCCCCCCGCCATTACCACCACTCATTTCAAGGACGCTGTCGCAAAATTAATATTTGTGTTGAGGATTTTGTGGCGTGCGTATGGACAAAACAAAACAAAAACAAGAAGGAGTGCTTTGATATTAAATCTGTGTCTATTTTTAAATCAGACTGGCCTCTCATTGATTTTTTGAATACAGAAAACATACAGAGTAAAAGAATAAATCACAGAGACGTCGTTCTTCCGAAAGTACTGCAATGTCCCTCAGCATGTATGTTTTTTAAGTTGTTTCGGCTCGTGGGTGACAATGATGGATGTATTCTGTTTGATTTGTGTGGCAGGAGCTACATGACTGGCACCTTCACTCATAATTCCGATCGCCACTCATTAACCGTTTGCGAGCTTTATTTCAACGAAGACTATGCGTTTGCATAATTTGGGAAAGGAAACTAAAAATGAAAAGAAATTACTGGTATATCAATTTCACCATTAATTGTTTTTATGTTCATGCAAAATGTAACAACATCAGTAGGTTATATCGAACAAACAGGGATTTATTACTGTACAGATTTCCTTGCATGTTGAGGATGGACAAGCCTTAGGGATGTCTGACAGTGGGGATCATGGGTAGTTCAAAGGTGATAGAAGTCAGGTCGAAATATAGATGGTGGAGGTTTCGGGTAGAGTTCCATTTGGGAGGCCACGAAGTCTCTTTTGCCTCAGACCTAAATCTGTCCCAAAAAGCACTCACTATTGAAATAATTTCTGATGAGGCAGTTATGATAACAGATAGTGTGTATACATGTTTTCACTTCAGCGTTAAAGGGTCCCTCACGTGTCGTGGGAGTTTCTGGGTAAAAGAATACAGAGTAAACGTAAGGACCCACCGCAAGCGAAGTGATAATAAATTAATTGTAGATTTGCAAAATGTGAGAGAAAAAATTAATATCAAATCAACTTTAATCGCATCATGACTACTTGCGGAACTGATACGTGCAGTTGCGACATTTTTTATTTTTCAAGAACAGGTAAACAATCGCCGATTCTGAAAGTTGAGTTCTGAAGTGTTGTTGTGGGTGTGGCACCAATGAAAGAGGGATTATTGGGGAAGAAAACGACGGCGGGGCTTTCCAAAAGGAAAAGATGAGATACATGTATAACCAAAAAAAAAACTTACAAGCCTATATTGCCACACTGAACATGTAGATGTTGCCAAATAAGCCGCCTCCTCAACCTCCTACCGGCCCACTCCTCTCCCGCACGACTTGTCTTATCCATTGGGTTTCCGTCCCAGGCCATCCCGCCACTGCGTGTCTAAAGGCTAACCAAAGCATACAAAAAGAGCAACAGCTGAAGACAGTTTATAGTGACAGTTCGTACAGATTCTGCAGAGATCTGGGCGCAGGTGACAATGATTGATAAATGGCCCTGTGACCGCTGGACAGCAGACACGAGCCATATAATCAATAAAGACATTTATTTTGGTCAAAGGTGTGCGCATGATTCGTGTACCTTCCTGATATAGATTGATGATGGAGCAATATAGTAAAAAACAACAACAACAAGACACTAGAAATATTGTAATATGCCATAAAGTTAACACTTTCAGAGTGGACTCACAATAATTCTGATCCTTGGTCAAGTGATTTACAGGCTCTACATCAACGCCACGTGCCTGATTTTGCGAAGACTCAGTGATTTATTACAACTTGATCTGTTTAACGTGACAGTTGGCTACGAGAGAAGGGTGGGGCTAAATTTCGGAGAGGGGTGGGGGGGGGGGGAGGGAGCAATAGACTTTGTAGTTATTTTACCAGTAACTGAATAGAGTATGATTTGGGCTGATTAATGAATTAATAAACTCATTACAAGAACTACTATTTCTGAAGTCAGATGGCTCCTGACAGCTATCGGCAACATTTTCAGATAATTTATGCTTCTCCTCATAGCCTATGAAGAATGCCTAAAATGATTTATAAACATGTCTGAATAACTTGCCACAGGTGACAAATTCCTAGATTTTAAAAGTCCAGCATTCAGTTTGAAAGAACCTTTGCCTTGTCCCGCACTGTCACTATGAGCTTTGACTTTCCTTTGGTCAGTTTTTCAGCATTAACACCAGGCTTAAAGTGTTGATGGAAATGATGGCTAGCTTTGTGAAACTAGTAGATGTCACTGTCGGCAGGCAGAAATATCGTGCTTTACCGTGGTTGGTCAGAGCCCAGTTGTACTTTACTTGAGCACTTTACAGAACTAACATTGAAAGGAACCTAGGTGGCTACCGCTACATGTATTTGCCTGCAATATAACTCATTATGCACAATAGTTGTACTGTTGTTTTTTTTTTTATTATTTTATCCATCATTCACTCACAATATTACATGTATATACAGTACCGGTATTGTGATTCACATTAACATTCACACCACTGCCATAAATTTCTATTTTATTCAATGGTTGAACTGGTGATGAGCAACAGAAGTGATTAGCGAGGGCAGCAGCTCTAAGAAGAGTAAAAGTTGTTTTTTTTTGTTTTTTTGTAAATGCAGAGACTAAAGCATTCCCCCCCCCCATCCCCCAAACCCCCCCCCCCCCTAAACATGAAGCGTATTCTCGGTACTCTTTCTGTTCGTCTTTTTGACCCAACGAATACGCCTGTTTTCTCGAAGACTTAGCCACTCCTTCTACTTTTATTGCAGGTTTTCCCATGTAGGCCTACGCGTATTTTTTTTTTTTTTGAGATTGATACTTTTTGAAAATCATGCTTTTCAAAAACACACACAGAAATAAAAACAAAAAAAACTCTTCATCATAGAAACAGAGTATAAAACGGTACCAAGACGGTCAAGTACGCTGTAACGTGCAGGTCAGGCTGAACTTCATGATAGTCGTGTAGTATAGCCAGCAATATTACAAACACATCATACTGTTGACAGTTATATATTTTTTATTTTCATTGGTTTACACATTTTATATTTTCATTGCACTTCCGTTCTTCGGCAGGTGTTTGTCGCCAGTTCTGTATGATGGCCCCATGATATGTCCTGAAGTAAAAAAAGCTGGTATGAGTGGGCGAAGAAGGGTCACGGGGATTGGCAATAGTCAGATTCCCTACTATTATTATGGTAAACTTTTGATAAGAAGTCTAACCCTGATTTCAGAGAAAAACAACAATTTGACATGTTCATCCAACCAGCCCCAGGGAGTTCTTTCTCTGGCTGTAAAAACAACCTTTTGATTTTTGACAAAGTGGAAGTAATGTGTAGATTAGAGGAGAGCAGATGAGATAAGCCTAGTAAATGTATATCGTCGGTCGGCTGTTAGAACCTCCTTAACACTGAACTTCAGAGATTCCAGGGAACTTTTTCTGCCCTTTACCCTACACGGCAATTTTTTTTTTTTTCTATACTATAATTCTTGTCATTGGGTGACACAAAATTTAGTTTACGACATTTGCATGAAATTTATAATTACATTTTTTTTCTTATGGTTTCTGCCAATTCAAACCAAATACAGAATGAATTTAGATCTAAATTTATTGTTTCCTCCTTATAATCACTCGCGACCCTCAAGACACAATGGTCGTCAATGCCGAAAATTCAGCCACTAGCGGATATTTCTGCTCCACAAGTCAAGAACTGTTCATCGACATCTTGATCTAACTGAAAAGTCACTGTTGTTGGAAAATGTGAGTGGGCGTGATTTACCACAGACTTGCCTGTAGTATGTATTCTGTTGAGTGTGTGGATGCAAAATAAGAGAATTTAATATCTCCACCCCTGTTTTACTTTTGTTCAAGTTTCCAGGATGTGTACTCTTCAAACAGGACAGGATATACATGTATATCAAGGACTATATCAAGCCAAATGCAGGATGTATATATAATGTATTTCTAGTGTGACTACATGGTGGGTTATGGCCGTTGCCCGTTTATTGGTCAGTTTTTCCATAAACCTTCAGCAACACGGACACAATAAATATGAAAACAACAACAACATCAATTTGATTATTATTTTCTGCCACTGAATCTTTTCAAAAATACGTGTAACTGCCCCCCCCCCCTCTCCCCGCCACCCCCTCAATCCCCCTTGTTTCAATTTTGCCTGAAGATAACACAAGACAAGCAGTACATCAGATTACAAGTCCATCATTGTAACTCATCTTTACCTAAATCACCCCCCCCCCCTTCCCCAAAAAGGTGTTACAACAATATCCGTGGGTTGTGCATTTGTCACACAAGCGATGATGTAAACGAACAATAATGTATTTAATTTGTTTATTGGCAGATATCCCAGTGCTTGCACCTGTATATTCCTCCACTGACCATCTCGTGACATCGCAAACTACGGAAAGGTAAGTCAAGATAATTGCAGCTGTTATAATAGAGACGAGGAATCTTTTCTCATCTCATTTCGATGACCAGTTTAGCTTTCATACAATACTTTCCTGTGGATAATCAATTTTTGCTCCCCTTCTTCTAATTCACTTAGGATACTACTTTTTTAGACGTTTGGGGGGGGGGGTGGGGGAATCAATCTGCAATGCAGGAGATGCACGTTTTCTTGGATTATGTGATAGTATACAATGACAATCTTCAAACCCACAATAGAGACAGATCTGTGTGTTCTGTAACATGTTGACAATGACAGACAGGCCATAAACCACCAAGTGAAGGCCAAGAGCCTAAGTGATCTTTGTCACAATTTTCTCACTTACGATCTCAAAAATAGTTTGCATCTCATAGCTCTATATTGGGACCTAAGTTTATAGATGATGTAAAGGACATTATGATAATCTCTTTCAACGTATGCTCGGAAAACGCAATGATTGCAGCTTTAATCTATTATACTGTAATATTTCTTTAAAAAATTCATTCTGTCCAGCCCAATGCGGCCATCTCTGCACCATGTTCTAATCAAACTTTTTATTGGATGAAGCTGGTGGGCATGCTGATAAGTTGTTTCCAAAACTACATGCTACTCGCGTCCATGCTGAGGTTGAATCGCATTCATTTCCACATGCAAAAAAGCGAACGTTCACTTTGCAAGGCCACACACTTCAAAGACATCGAAAAGCACCGACTGGCAGTTTACTTTCGGCACCCATGCCCATACTGGCCCAGGTTTGTATGAATTTGTCTTGATTCCTTTCGGTCTGAAGTGTTGAGTTTTAGGGCCGTCAGCACGATAACGGCCACTTTGAGCCTCTCACGGTCTTGTTCAGTGCTTCATTTTTTTGGTATTCAGATCTTCCTCAGTTTAAATTTCACAAGTAGAATTAAATAGTTCTGTATAAACTTTGGTGAAGTTCTCAAAAATTGTTTTGTGCAGATCTGAAAAGAATTTTGTAAAAATGTATGTAAAGGTTTTTTAAAAGTTCTAGACCTTAAGCCTCTTTCAGAAAGGACAAGAGGCACTGTGGTGTACGTCAGGAGATAATTCTTTCAAGGATCCATAGGGCATTGTGCTCTCCTCTGATATGCAAGAAATCTGCAGGCTTTATTGATAGTTGGCAGTTGCATGTCACACATTCAGATGTATGTGTATACGTGTGTGTTGGGGGGGGGGGGGGGTATGACCCAGACGCAGTCTTCTTGGGACAATTTCATCTCTCCGTTTTTGTTGAGAGAGAAATGAGCCCACCATTCAATTTGATCTTGGACAAGGTGTAATTTATTTTTTGTTCATTCATCCAATCTCTCCTGCATCTCGATTTAATCAATTTATGAACGTCAGGTTTGAAGTCGGTGTGTGGTATTTTCGGGTGTTCTGGGGGTCCCTTTAATCTTTCTTTGGCCATGATGTTGGCTGTTTCGTTTCCCTTGATGCCAATGAGATGCTTTTTGCCTTTACCGTTCGTAGAACAGGACAGTTATTAGTATCTTAAACATATCACTCAACTGCCTTGATTCAGCCAAATGCGCACATGTAGATAATCAGTGTTGTTCACTGAGTTTCTATATCGATCATTTGAAAGAGTGCAGCGGATGGACAGTAAATTAGGTTGGTTACCATTAATAGAAAGGCTAGAATGTTTCCCAAGTGAGTTGGGGGCCTTTTTCATTTGATTCCAGCCAACCATGCGGGCCACTTTAAGATGTTACTCCAAGGTTCTCTGCTGGTGCATCACACAAACAATTGAAAAAGTTTGGCTCAAGTATGTTTTAACTCTGAGGTAGACTAAATCATATTTGCTCTTATCACCTTGAACAAGCTGGTGTTGGGTTTTGTTCAAACTATCTGCCAACATAAATATTTCTGAAACTGGTTTAAATGTGGAGATTTGGAGAAACTCTGAAAGTGACAGAAATCCTATCAAATTCTGGTATTATTTTTTAGGTTTACATACACACAGCAATGAAAATCTGCAGTCAGTCTCCTCCACGCTCTCTGCCAAAAAGGAAGATTAAGTCTATGAATACAAGTGTTGCTGTCTCTTTATTAAGCATTACAAAGAACTCCTCTTTCTTCCGGCAACATGATTGTTTTCCCACATATCATAAATACATGACCTACCATTCTTGCCTTTCATGTTATCATGAAAAGAAAGACAGACACACCAAAATCAAAAACAAAATTGAAAAACTCACTACAATCTCTTTGAACATTCAACCAGTAATCACTTCATCCAAACCTTACATGATACATTCTAGTAAACAGGTATACTATAAACTTTTCAATATTCTGCCATAGCACTTGCAGATAAAAAGAGGTATTTATATATATATATACATGTTCAGAAAAAAGGTTCATATATCAAGTGGTTATAATATAAGTATTAAAAAGTGTAGCACCATTTGAAGAAACAGAGCAAACAAATGCATGCCATAAAGGCATATGAGCAAATCATGGCTGGGGAACCTCTTCACATGCCAAATTACTGTTCTTTCTGGTTAACAATCACAACATAAGCACTTCATGTACTCAAAGACTCTCTACTAGGCCAGAGTATTTTTCTTTCACTCAACTTTTGAATACAACCATCAGCAGAAAAGAGGTGCCCCCGGCCGTTAACTATGGCTTACAGTTTCTGGTTGTGGCCATTATGCTTATGAACTGAAGTACAATCAGATATTTGTAAGAAAACCAAAGTAATTCCATCACGAAACTTCATTTCCTTGTACAAGGACGAATAAAATTTATCTTATCTTATCTTATCTTTAAAGTTTGGACTATCATCAACCTTCACTATTCCTTGAATGTCATATCTTATCAATGCATGCAAAATCTCCTGGGAAATTCAGGCAATTTGCAAGGAAGCACTGAAACAAAAGATAAGAAGTGTCTGATCTGCAAATAACAGTTGGTCTTCCTGCCCTTACAAACAAGAAAGTTTTCTTTTCCCCACATAAAGTGAATAATGTCCAGTTCTCAAAGTGAATATGGCCAACAACCAGAAACACCACAGTTTTCAAGTTTTACATAATAATTATCATTCTGAGCATGAAAAAAACAAGTATATTTTAATCTATAACGTAATATCCTGAACCAAATGAGTCAATGCCTTAGACCTGCAATATGTGTGAGGTAATTCAGTTCCACATTTTAACTGACAACAATATGGATACCAAAAACTACCCCCGAACGGCATATTTTGCCTGCAATATCCAAAAACTGTCTTGAGAATCACGTAGGTTTAATATCTTTTAAAAGAATATGACATTACAGTGGCAGGAATACTAAAGTGAGCATTAATTGTTTTTGGTTAATCTCTATCACTCAGTTAGTTCTGATAACAAACCATAATGCAGACAACAATGAATGGATATGTGATAAGGTAGATGAATGAATAATGAAAAAAAAAGGATATGATTGCCAAAAAAAACACAAGGTCACTGACATTATTATCATTTACAATACAAACATCATTATCACAATAACCAGGCACGTTATGTTTCAACAACATTTGCTTATTCTTGAAAAAGTATTTACTTTTTACTCACAATAAACTGGAAGGTAATGACTGAGTAGATGGTCACATAGTGTATCAGATAATCTTCTAGTTTATGGGTCAAATTTCAATACAGTTACTCTCTTAACATGCCAACAAGTGTACATTTAACAAATTCTGACAAACATTTGCTTCATGAAGTGATTTAGGTCCCTGGGAGCAGAGCAAAACAAAAGGACAAAAACAACGTTGCACAACATGTTTATGTCAAACTGAAACAACAAGATATATAATTTTTTGACTGTAAGTATATTAACTTATTGTGCTGTACACACTTTGCATAGGCAAAATTTTGTTCAGTTTTGAAAATAATCTTTGCAATTGCATATCTGCATGTATTTATCTTTGGTTAAACTGCAAAAATTGTCAAACATGATGTGATCTGAATCATGAACTACTGCTACATTAAGATAATCTGGTTGGAAAGCTCATAATCTCATTTATGTTGCAAGGTGTGGATTGGGCATGTAACATAATTTGAATGACTGAAAATGAGAGAAAACAAAGCACCTTTTGATCAGTCGCCAGAATTCTGTTGTCACAGCATCAAAGTTAAGGGCATGTCATATATTCTCAGCCAATGATGGCTCCAATCAGAAAAATGAAATAGCTACCTACACACAGGACACAACTTTTCAAATGCAAGGAATGACCAGATATGGTACAACTACAGAGTACAAACATGTCATGCTTCAGTCTGTGTGAGCATTATAACAGGCAGTTACATTTTAGCTAAACTAAACACAAAAGATGGTACTTAAATATTATGGTTGTCCCATAAAAACTGGTAAGTTCTTTTGTCTGAGGCACTCTATCTGCATTTCAGCTACTCTTGACTAATGCAGGTATTCTTCAGGCATGGTATTGTCATTAGGATCTATTCCAGATGGCACAGGATGAATGATAATGTCAAAGTCAGATCCACCACTCTGACCACTTGATGCAAAGTCTGCTGCCAAAACCATGGGTGATGTAATACCACCCTCATTGCCCTTCCCTTTTCCCCTTGACTTGGTCTTGCGGAGATTTCTCCTGCCTTGAGCTGCTCTCTTGCTGGATAATGTTGCCTCCTGCTCCGAGCCTGAACTTGATTCAGCACCAACAGGGTTCATCAGATCTGGCACAAAAGTAAACTGTCTAGGTTTGGGAGTCCAGCCTGCGAATGCTCTTCCTGATTCAAGAGATTGTAACATGTTATGGGCAAATGTGGGTTTGGGTGGGAGTTCAGGTCTTTTGCTTGGTATCTTCGGTGTATCATTGCGTTCATGCCCTGACTGCCCAGATGAGGAGTCAGTGTGTTTGTGACCACGTTCACTCTCTGAGCTCTGTGGACTGACATTACCTGATGAGGCAATCTGAGAAGGTGCTGCTAGACTGACACCTAAGCTATGACTTTTTGGTTCTCTTGTTTTACCAGACATTTCTGGGCTAATTTCTTTACCCAATATCGGTCTCTTGATAGACAATACGTCATGTCTGATTGATGTATCAGCCCTAGATTTCTTTTCATGTCCTGTTGGATTAAACTGAAAATCTTTTTTCCCACAAATTTTTGGGTATTTTTGCACTGTTGAGCCTGCCTTATGAGAGTTTGGCCGTGCCTTAACTGAATCATAGGTGGTCGACAGATCTAACCATTGTTTCTGAGCTTTCATGGCTTCATTTAAATGATGTCGTCCTGCTTGCTTTCCGGGCACTTTCATGCTCTGACTTCTTTTAGGTGGCAATAAAATAATAGGCTTTGGCTGTGCTGCCTGAAGCTCTTGGACAGCTCTAGAGTCTTGAGGAGATTCCTGTCCAGAGGAACTTGATTCTGGACTATTTTTTGAAGAAGGCAAGCTGTCATCTTTGGTTCGTGTTGCTGCAGGGTGTAACAACCACCTGCAATTTCTTCCATCATGAGCTGCAGCCAAATCATCCGAGGCATTCCATACACTTGGACTACTTGTTTTGCTGGCAGGTAAATTTTGAGGCATTCTGGGGTCTTGTGCAGGGCATGTCACATATGGCTGGTTTGGAGTATCAAATACTGCGGACTCCTGTCTCTGCATTTGTAGTTGACGAAAAATTTCAAATTCCAGATGGGATCTGAGGAAATTTTCAAGTATATATTTTAATGATACTGTATCTCTTGCACTTTTTTTTGTTAAGGGTGCCTAAGTAAATCACACATGGAATCAGGCCACACAAAAATTTCCTGAACTTTTTCCCACATGCACATGTCACGCCCAAGAAATCTCTAAAGCGTATTAAAAATGTAAAAGATGAATCAATAGTACATAAAGACATGTCAAGATCACCATCAGGTATCTGTCCTCTATGATAAGTATGAATGACATGAGGTACCATCATGATCACAAATCATTTCTCTCTCGTTTCTTAAGACCACACAATCTAAATCTCGATGGTTACAATACAAAGTTACACTCTAACCAAAACAAAAAAAATATATGACTAGTGATTTTATACCAACTATCGATAGTTTTGTGCTCCAACCGTGTAACTGGAAAAAATTGACCAACTCATTTTTTTAGCTAAAAATAGACACCATGCCTTTCAGGGGGTTCCCTATTCAAATGAGAAGTCTACACGCACTATAAATAGCAAAAAAGGCTTCGAAACCTTCAATAGTTACAATTCTAACCGTGTATGTGGCTGTTCTAATTGTGTAACTGATTTCTGTGGCAGAATTTTGTCGTGCTCTAGACGTGCATATCTCTAACTGCGTAAGTGCATACTTTGTGTGATAACCGCGTAACAGGATTAACCGGCTTAAAGACCTGAATTTTAAAAAAAAACATTTATTACGACAGAAAGACACATTTTGTTTGATTAATACGCCCATAAAGATATAGTCCTGAATAAAAAAAAACTTGCAAAAAGATATTTTTTTCATCTCCTGGAAAACAATCCCAAAACCAGTTATACGGTTAGAGCACAACACCATCGATATCCTGTTGAACTAATCCCTACTCAGCTGCAAAGTAGATCTAACTTTTTTGGTAATTTCTCCCTCCACACCCTTTCTTGACAAACTAGATCTAATGCAAGTCTAATATCCTAATTATTACAGCTAATAATCTTTGATCCACTAAGTCTCAGTTCATTGTGATGAAACACTTAAAAGAAATATAATTATGTGGGCTGGATGTAGTATTTTCTTATACATGTATCTAGATCTAAGCCACATTTTGCAAAATGCCTGATAATGACATCGTACAACCCTGACAAAGTCTCTCTATGCCTAAATTTTGATTTAGTGTACATCTAGTCTAGGTCTAGAGACTAGTTCTTTACTTTCATTTGAACGATGCTGTGACTACTATCATTGTCTTAAAAATTCAGCCCATGGGCTTCACCTGTAATATACCCACTAGAAAATCACTTCTTAGTCACAAAAACGATCACATTTGATGTTTCATCATGTTATCTGTCCGAGCCGGTGTAATAGGCCAAAATATACCCCCCGCCCACACTATACCCGGGGTTAAACTGGCCTAGGCCAGAATACACCCGGGGTATATTCTGGGCTAGGCCAGACTATACCCCCCCAGTCCAGATTATACCCCCTACTTTTTTTTAAAACAAGTTAAGACCACAGTTTATTTCAGCCTGTTCTTTATCACTGTCATCACATATCATATTAATACACACATGAACACATTCATGACACCCGTAAATCATAATACAATTTAGAGGAAATAATAATAACAGTATTTTAGCTTTAGTTTAAATTGGTATACATATATACATTCTTCACTCCTTTAAATCATGACACATTTTAGAGGAAATAGAGATGCATTAAAGTGCATTGATATACAAAAGGGTTGAGTATCCATTCAAACTGATATGATTAGACTTCAACATTAATTTCACTATGGTCTATTGATATTATTATTATCATTTTGATTATTACTAGCTGAGTTACCCGACCCTGCCCGGGAGAAATATCTTTATTACTTATAATGATCTAGATCTAGATCTAGCGGATTATGTAGATCTTGGCAGAAAACAACTCACAACTGGCACAGTAACACCCGCATGGCACAGAAACTCAGGCCTTCAAACTGAAACGCAACCGGAAGTTTAAAGTCGAAACAAAAACAAAGGCAGGAGGGAGGCCATCATTGTTGAGGAGAAAGCATTATTCGATATGTTTAGGCCTATTTTCATTTATTACAAAATTACGATACTCCGCTTTCATGTCAAAGGACTAGACATGGTAGCAAAAAGAACTATCTTTCACATGTAATTTTTTCAGGCCTGGGCATTTCTTCCTCGCAGCAGTGATTTTTTTTTTCCTTGCTGTTTTTTTATATAGATTTTGATAATTGGTTGGCCATGAGTAAAACATGCATTGTATTTTTTGGTTACAATGATGCAGAGAAAAAAGGCCGGAAAAAGAACACACAGAAAAAAAAATAAAAACATGAAAATAACTCAACTGACAGATGGTGCAATTCCATCATCCAGCAGACTTTAAATGCTTCACATAAAACTAAATATGCACTAAATCTTTTCCCCTGATGAACTCCACCGGTCCAGATCCACTTGAAAGATTACAGAATGCTAACCATAATATACAATTATAACAATAAGAACACCAAATAATCTTATTTACACTTGAAAATAAATAGAAATATCAATATCAGAATCATCATCATCATCTTGGAATAATACAAAGATATAAGTGGGAGTGTAAAAACAGCAGTGTAGGCCTAAAATCATTCTAGAATCTATAAGCAGTAATATGTGTGTGATGATTGGCTCTTTTTGTCTTGGCAGACGGTCAGCAGCTAAATAGTTTTTTTTGTGCTGCATGCCTGGGCTGTGGGTATGGAGAAAGTGCTTAGCCCATGGTGCACTTTCCCCCTCTCGACAGTGTTGATTTGATCCACTGGAACAACATGGTCGATACGCGTGGAATCAACAGTGTTGCAGGAGGTGCATTCCTCCGTGTAATCTGCCTTTAGGGGTTCTCCCTATTTTTAATAATTATATACATATTTAATAATTAAATATACATATTTTTTTTTGTTGGAGGTATGGAGGGGAGAGGTGATATGGCTGAATTTTAATCTATTAATTTTTAGTTTCAATTTTGCCCGGGCAGCAGCCTGTACGGCCCGCTCTTTACAATTTCCAACTGCTAAGGTTTCTTTAACCTGTGCAACGTGTACACGGGCCCTCCGAATTTTTCGTCCTTATCCGAGAAGACTAGTTACCCGATCCTACCCCCCAATAGGATCAGGGACATGAAAATATGAGAAAAATCTCAATTTCCAACATGCCTGCACAGCCCAGGTTTCGAACCCAGGACCCTTGGCACAAGAGGCGAGCACCTTGCCTCTAGACCACCTTGCCCACATTGTGTGTATCCACTATATAAAATATGCGTATTTTATATAGTGGATACAAGGTGGTATAATCTGGTCTAGTGGGGTATAGTCTGGCCTCACCTAACGTGTACCCCTGGGTATAAACTGGCTTAGCCCAGAATATACCCGGGGGTAGAAAGTAGGCTAGGCTAGATGTAGTCTGGCGGGGGGATAATCTGGCCTGCTACACTGAGTTAAAGTGGCTTAGTCTATTTCGTACCCAAGGTATATTCTGGGCTAGGCCAGTTTATACTCAGGGTATACTTTGGGCTAGGCCAAACTACATGTATATTCCACTAGTCCGGATTATACTCCCACATTCAGGCAAAATATTCATGGATACATTAAATTTTTAAAATTTCATTTCACCCGCAAGTGGCATGCCTTTAAATTGCAATCCTTCAAATGTTCTGTAAACTAATCCAGTGCCTTAAACCATGAGCTACAAAAATTTATACCTTTCTACAAATAAGCCATCAAAGAATTTACTAACAAGAAATGTTGTCAACGCAACATGGTCCATCGAATTTTTGCCGTAACATACTGTAATTACTTTATACAATGCACTGTTGTCTCAGTGGATTTAATCTGTCAGTTTACACAACTACCAAGGTTACTTTACTAAAGCTTTCTGTCCAGTTCTACTTGAATAGGTGAAAAGATTTAACATATCTTTTACTTATAGTTGGTGCACACACTTAGCTGCTTATAGATTCCAGAATGATGTGTAGGTCATTTTTATATTCACTCTTATCTTTATATTATTCCAAGATGATGATTCTGATATTGATATTTCTTTTTATTTTCAAAAGTAAATAAGACGATTTTGTGTTCTTATTGTTATTATTGTATATTACTGGTTAGCATTCTGTAACGTTTCAAGTGGATCTGGACAGGTTAAGTTCATCATGTGAAAAAATTTACTATGTATTTAGTTTTATATGAAATATTTCATTTCTGCTGGATGATTGAATTGCACCATCTGTCAGTTTTTTTTCTCTGTGTGTTCGTTCCAGGCCTTTTCTCTCTGTATCATTGTAACTTTGTATGTAGATGTAATTGTGGTGACATATCAAGCACATTTCTGATTTTAAAAATTTGAAATAAAATTCAGATGACTTTACACTTATGAGTCTTATAAATATTTCATACCTTGCCACTAAGTATATATATAATAAATATATCAGTGGTGCCAAACAAAAAAATACAATACATGTTTAACTCATGGACAAATAATAATAAAAAATAATAATAAAATTAATAATAATAATAATACCAACGGACACAAGTAAAATTAGTGTTAAAGTCTAATCATATCAATTTGAATGGATTTTCAATCCTTTTGTATATCAATGCCTTTTTGTGCGAGTTTATTTCCTCTTATTTGTATCGTAATTTACAAGAGTCAAGATTGAGAATGTATGCTTCAATATGATACCTGATGACAGTGATAATGAACAATTTAAACCAAAGTTGAAATAAACTGTGGTCTTGACTTGTTTTTTTTTAAAGAAAGTACAATCTGGACTGGGGAGGTATAGTCTGGCCTAGCCCAAAGTATACCCTGTGGTATAAACTGGCCTAGCCAGAATATACCCCGGGGTTTATTCTGAGCCAAACCAGTTTCACCCCGGGTATAGTTTGGCGGGGGTATAATGTGGCCTGCTACACTGGTACTGGGCCTATCATTCAAACGAAAAGGAAAGAACTGAACTGAGAGACAGTGGCATGGGGTAGATCTACACAACAAACAGTACCCAGGGCGGAAGGCCGGATGTGTCAACTTGTGGATTTCTGGCACTATAATGGGTTGTTTTCCAGCAATCGCTCTTTCAATGCTGTTTTCACATTTTAAACTTTTTGCCACACAAAACATTGATAGCGCTGGGATATGCAATGCCAAAAAAGAAAATTCCAGACCTCAGAAATTCCAGAACCTGGTTCCATGACCGGTAAATGTGATAAATACATTTTTCCCACAAAATTCATTCAGAGTGTTGGTAAAAAGATCTTTGTTCATTGAGAAACTCACAATTTTCTGGATGAGCAAAATACATTTGCCTCATTAAACACTGTTTCCTGTTTCTCCTTTGATGAAACAATATTTATTGGCACCTGATCGTGTGCAAATCACTACAAAAGTTTTGGTGAAAATGGTTACAGAATGACAGACATTGAATTAATTCTTAATTCTTCCCCTATATCCTTCCATAAATGATAAACGTAGTACACAAATCACCTATGGTAAAGAATAAATCTTAAGCATTACATTAGCGTCACTGATCATGAAAATCATGCCCCACATCACACAAAAAAAAACACATCAAATGACAAGATCATATTCTTAATATATTTATGTCAACCCCCTTTTTTGATGCGAGACTTTAATCGAGATTATTTCACTGACGAAATATTATAAAACCACAGAAATACTGTAGGATCACAGCAAGGCTATAAGCAAAGTCAAAAATTGGCAAAAAGCAAAAGTTGTATGTAGCAAAGCCTCGCATAAGAAATAATACGATACAATGAAACGCAAACTATAAGAGAAGACAGAAAATGGCCAATATTTCGGCAACAGCCTTCTTCAAGGAAAAAAGGAAGAAACAGCAGATAAAAAGTTGGAAAATTGAACAGATAAAACAACTGAACAATAAAAAAAATAGAATATGAAATACAGTGGAACTTGGTTATAATGAGGGGTCATGTTCCACCAAAAATGTCTCATTGTACCCGAGGTCTCGCTATTCCCAGAAAGGGTACCAAAAAAAAAGGCAAGAAATTAAAATACCTCACTATTTTTTATGGTTACCTCCCTTGTTAGCATGTCTTGTACATCAAAGTACATTTGATATCAAACTGATGGCAGATCTCAGCCTTTGCATCGGGACAGTTTTTTTTTTTCTTCTTGTTGTGTTGACTGTAGTCAGGTTTCGATCAAATTATGAGAGAGTCAGATGCAAAAGTTAAAGAAGGACAGGCATGTTTGTTTCCGATGGCTTCTCAGATTGTATGATTCGGAGAATGGGAACAGACTGGCCACATGTTTGTGACACAGGGAGTGTAGGCCTGGTGCAGACAAACAGCATAAGCCGCGCGCCGATTAGTGACGATCAATGACTGTGCTACATGTAATAATTAGCGCACATCACAGGTAAGTAGACATGTTCTATTTCGATCTCTATACTTCATATCCTATTTTTTTACTGTTCGAATCTTTTATCTGTTCAATTTTCCAGTTTTTTTTTCCATTGTTGTATTTTCTGTTTTTCCTTAGAGAAGGCTGTTGCTGAAATATTGGCCATTTTCTGTCGTCCCTTTTATTTTGCATTTCATTGTATCATTTGGGTATTATTTCTTACACGAGGCTTTGCTACATAAAAAATTTTCTTTTTGCCAATTTTTGACTTCACATTTCATTGGCATACCTCAGTTCCTTCTCTTTTTCTTCAGAAAGTATATCTGTGCCAATGCTATCCAGTTTCAGCAGCTGTGCCAGGTAAGGCTCATTACAACATAACTTGTCTTCTATTTTCTGCACACGTTGTTCAAGTCTAGCACCCTCCACAGCAGCGGTAGTAGTTACAGGTATTGGTCGCTCCTTTACATGGAGATAGAAAGCAACACAATCCTAGATTCAAAAAAGTTAAAAAAGCATCCAGCAGGCAAGTCAGGCTGTAGTTTCTTTCCACCTAATTTTTCCAAAAATGTTTTTTTTCCCTTTAGGCCTTGCACATGCAAGTAAGGCTTTTCAGGTTTACTTCATCTGTTTAAAGCTGATCAACCCAAAACCAGTCAGTCTAATCTGCTCAGTGGATTCCAGCTACAGCTGGCCACATCATCTATGCTTTTATAATGTTGCCCATACATAATACCACAAGTGCCCATACTAAAAAAAAAACCAGAAATCAAGTCATTATTCATCTTTGCTCAACAAAACTGCAAAAACGATAACCCAAAATAATGTCTGCATTCATCTCTGAACCACATTCATTTATCAACAATGCACAGTTTCATATGTTCAAACTGCATCTGAGTATAGCCTGGAGCAAAAAAAAAAAAACACATCAAGGAGAACTTTAATGAATAATTTAACTCTCAAATTTCAGTTTACCTCTGAACCACCACTTGATATCCCATCATCACCTTCATTGGGTGTGGCATCGGAATCTGTAAAGCTATGTCGTTTGTCTGGTAGGCTTGAGGTGCCCAGCAAGGCATTCATGCGGAAGAGTAGTTCTTCTACTAAGTACAAAATTTCTGCCATAGTGAATTCCTGCATAGAAAACAACATTTGAACATGGTAATCTTCGCAAAATGAGCAAACTTGAGACATTCCTCATCTTCTTGTCCACTCTTCTTTTACAATAACTCTCTAAATCACTAAGTCAGGGAGTTAATGATCATACAATTTCAACCAGGGAAAAACTTCAAGACCCATATAAAATATATTACAAACAGCTTGAAGAAAGCTTTGTGCAGAAAAGATAAGGGTCTTTCCTGATGAAAACGCTTCAAAATCTTAGATATAAGGTTTATCAGAATGGCCAATATTTCAGCTAACAGCTAAAATCAAACATTCACTTACAGGAGGCAAAGTGCTGTCAGTCTGCTCATATGATGCTTCAGGTCTAGAGCCACTCCATTTCAGGATCATATCCCAATAAAATGCTAATAACTGACTTCCTGGCATTGCCAACACTCTGCAATGTTTGGTTTTCTTTAACCGATAGGCCAGTACAATAAAAATCTGCGGGAAAAAAGAAAAATTCACATTGTATGCAAAATGACACCGCAGCTTGGACAAACCAAAATGAACTCTTACTTTCATGACTGAGCCAGCAGTAGAATGCACTCTCTCTAATTTTTGGCCTATTTTTTTTAAAAGAATAAATAAATGGTCACTGACCTATAATAGATTTACCTATAACTGAAGATGATTAAAGTCTGCACTAAAGGTTACATTTCACAAAAGTACAATACATCATTGGGTCAGTCCTTTAAATTTCAAATGCATAATACAAAGCTTTCATTAAACACTTTGAATACGGCAAATTTCTGCCTTATGTCAAATGACTATTTAAAAATTACTTCAATGGCATCTTGCTTAGTGTTATCAAATAAAATTGAGCATGCAAGACTCGAACATATAAGTCAAAATCACGGATCCCATGAACAAAGACCTCATTCCCCCGCCCGCTGAATATATTTCTCAATATTTTTTTTTTAGTAATTTCATGTGAACCTCGAACTGTGACATGGATTTGCCAAACCAGTTTTCCTGCTGTGAGCATGATCCAAGTAGTCTGCAAAAAAAAAACCAACGAACCTGATGCTATGGATTTAGCCGGGATGCTCAATTAGTTGTAGCCTAATGATGGAAGGATAGTGTGTCTTTAAAAAAAAAAAAAAAGGCACACACACATACGCATTTTTAAAACACCTGAGACAATGACTCAGGCAGGAAGTGACCGAGCTGTAGATTTTAATTTTTGTCTTAGCTCATACGGTAATGGGAAAAAAAAAAAAGGGAAGGAAGTGCTGTGAGTTGTGCTCACTGTTCAATAATATTTTCTCTGTTCTGCTTGACTTGGAAACTGTCCTTACGGAAGCACTTTCAGGGAAAAAAAATGTTCAGGCACACGTATGCTTTCAACCTCACCTCACATTATTATTGTTGTTGCTACGCATCTAATCTTTGTGGGGGGGGGGGGGGGGGGGGGGGTTGTTGTACTCAGTGATAAATGTTGCCAGCTGCAGTATTTCTCTTGCATATGCCACAATACATGTACTTCATGATCAATACTGCCTCCTGTATTCCTCAAAATTTGCCAAACTCGAACTAGATGACGCTACCCCAAGAAATTCCAGATATCCATGCTCAATTGTATTTGCTAAAGAAACTGTACTTACATAAGTAAGAACAAAGCCATGGCAAAATGTGAAGCTAAAAAGTAGAACAATATCCAGCCACTGACTCTGACTAGACACTGCATTCCCCTCATCAAGCCAGTCAGCAGCACGAACTGACAAAGCTGATACTGTCAGCATACTTGACCACAGGGACCTCAAGCTACAGACCACAGATCCAAACAAACTTGTGCTCAGTGAAGAGAAGGCCATAACAAGGCCTCCATATAGCACCTGAAATGAAAAGGATGTATTTTTGTGGCATTTCACAAATTCACATTGGCATTACTCAAGAAAAATGTCTCTTTAAAATTCGGATGTTGCATTGACCCATTCAAAATGATACTAGTGATGAAGCTTGTAAGAAAAACTGGAAACTGTCCCTGAGAGATTGATCAAACCTCTAAACGAAACTAAGAATTCTACATCTTCTGATTTGATACTGCATCCACTTAGTGAGAAAACTTGCAATGGATGTAGAGGTTGATTACAAGCTTTGGGTTTGTGAACATCAGAACATAACATATTATATCTGAGGAAGTATATACAGTTTATGAAAGCACAAAGAAGCAAGTTTTCAGTTTCCATACAAAGGCAAAGCTTACAAATTATCCCCCTAATGTTGCACACTGTACAGAAGAAGTAAAAGACAATACGAATGAAACGTTTACTGTTACAATAGTGCCTAAAAAGAACTAAGATGGAACATTCATCAATATTCATGTAGTAAAAATGCCATTGGCACTTGGCCATGGTATAGAACACTGTCTAATATGAGTAAAATTTGTTCTTCACCTGGGGAAAAAAAAACAACAGAGGAAATGAAAGAAAGTGGAAAACAACATGAACTTACTGCTGCCATAAGGATTTCCTTTCTACACCTTCTGTACACTGTTTGCAGCCTCCAAAACACCTGATGATATCTCAAGGCCTTCAGGACTTTCACAATGACGCAGAATAATAAAACTGATGTCATGTTCTTCAACAACTGAATGGGGAAAAATATTAAAGAAGCATGTTAAGAAATATGATCATGTCAAAAAATGTCTATTTTGTTTTATCGTTAGCCCCTAGTTAACAATAGGAAAAGAAATACAGGAATTCTGAAACCCTCTTGCCATGTGGGTCTACAATAGTGCTGGGCTCAGACTTGCTTTTGAGTGACCCAGATATTTGGATCATCCACTTCAAAATACCTGAACATCTGGATCGTAATCCAAATTTAAGACCAGTTATGAAAAACAGGTCTCAACTGGGTTGGTAGAGGTTTGCAGTATCCAAGTTCAGTCTGTAAACAGCTGATTGGTGACAGCCGAGGACGACTTGCTGCCACTCTCCACCGACCCCCTCCACTGTTCCATTTCCCAAGAATGCACGTAGTTTTGTTTTTGTATGCCAACCTAAGTCAAAGAGGGATCCGTTAATTCTACTTTCTTTGATCTCGGTTTTGTTTTTTTCCATGTTCTCTGAATCAGAAGCTCACTATAACAATGCAACTTGGGGAGGGTGAGGTTTGCTATGGCGGGGAGAAGACACAACTGCTCTGATGCTGAACCAGCCTCTGAATGATCTGGATTTCCAAAAGCAAGTCAGAAGCGGGTCACAAGAAGGTCAAGGATTACTGGATTGAGCCATTCAACTGGATGTCCGAATGTACATTTACAGTCTCGCCCAGCACTAGTCTACAGCAGATCAATAATCTTTGAACTTTCACATTAAAAATTTTACAAAAACCAAAAACTTCCTTATAACCATTTGTATATTTACCATTGAAAATTACATAGGCGTACTGAAACAATTTTGCATTGTATGAACTGTTTTGAATAATTCATATTAAAACCATACAAGCCAGTTTTTCTATCTTTAATGTCATGTTCAAATTATGGACAGTTTGTATATTCGATATTCATTAGAATAAAGCAAGCTTTATATCAGCTATTATATCCTACAGAGGACAATAAAGCTGTAATTGATTTCATGATGACATCAAGATAACTTTAAAATTTTAACAGTCAACATAATTGTATTTTGAGTGATCAGATGCTCAATAACTGCAACCATGATGCTGAGGAAAAGTGAGTCTTGTTGGCCTGGCAGTGAATTTTTCCATATCAATAATTAAACATTTCCTTTTCATCAATCAGTTAAGTTTTATACATGTATATTAACATACCTCATCCCACTGCGTAACGTTGTGCAGATTAATAAATTCCTCATAGAAAGTGCTGCGCATGAATTCTACTGCCTCCGAAACCAAAATGAAGCGGAAGATGTAAGATCCAACATAGCACAGTGACACCAAAGCCATTAGAAACTATGGAAAGAGCATGGAACACCATGTAAGAAAATATCCGTTAAATTGAAAACATTATCGTATTCACACAGACAGCATGTAAAAACAATCCATTTTTCACTCTGGTATGGGCTGGATAGGCGTGCAAACAAAACCAAATCTATTATAAAAAAAAATAGTGGCAGGAGTAATTCATTGTGGTGTAATTTTGGCTCTTTTCTTGCTCGCCGCTACAGCCTAAATGACAATTTCAAAAATTATAAAATTAATTTTCTTTAGTGTCAACTAATCCAGCCCAATCACTTTTGTAGCCACCAATTGTGTTGATTCAAGTTTAGGGTGTTTTTAAATAAAAAGTTGTAAAAATGTAAACTACAATGATCTTTATTTTGGTTCCCTGTAGCAAGCCCATCACACTGGAAACGATATTAATATGCGTTCACTTCCGTGCGCACAATTTCCCTATCAGAAATGAGTGCGTTGTGCTTAGGGGCGCATGGGATCTGTAGTAAGATTATATTATGATATATGTTAAGCTTTGTAGACCAAAAAGAGAGAGAGATAGAATGGTGGGGTTCACAGTTTAATCCCAGATAATGCCGGGAACTTCATCTAGTTTATATATAAAAAATATACATATCAATGGTGTTATGCCCTAACCGTGTTAATGGAAAAAATTGATCAACTCATTTTTTTAGCTAAAAATAGTCACCAAGCCTTTCAGGGGGGTCCCTATTCAAATGGGAAGTCTACACGCACTATAAATAGCAAAACTGAGCTTCGAAGCCTTCAATAGTTACAATTCTAACCGTGTATGTGGCTGTTCTAATCGTGTAACTGATTTCTGTAGCGGAATTTTGTCATGCTCTAGTTGTGCGTATCTCTAACTGCGTAAGTGCCCGATAATACTTTGTGTGATAACCGCGTAACAGGATTAACCGGCTTAAAGACCTGTATTTTAAAAAAAATATTTGTTACGACAGAAAGACACGTTTTGTTTGATTAATACGACCAAAAAGACAGTCCTGTATAAAAAAACTCGCAAAAAGATGTTTTTTTCCTCTCCTGGAAAACAATCCCAAAACCAGTTATAAAGTTAGAGTACAACACCATCGATATAATTATAGAATAAAGAGAAATTAAGCATTCTAGGTGGCGAATAAAAATTTTTTCCAATGTTAAGTTCTGCCAGGGTAGACATTTTGAGTCTGGTATGGCAAATTTGGTATAAATAATGTTATGCCACTGGTAATGGGGTAAAAATAAGAAATGTAGAAAAGGAGAGGAGAAATGTGGACAAGAAACACCAGATTAAAAGTTGTAAGCAGCTTAATGATGATGACTGATTTCTTTCCCACAAACCTCAATAAAATTCCAGAAATGACAAAAGTAAGATCTGCCCAATTTCACCAAACGCTTGAATTCATGGAAACTCATCCACAATGACAGCACAATATACAACAGCTGCAAATATAACATAAAACAATAACATTATATCATTGACTATGTTGAAATTAACTTTTTAAAAATATTTTCTTTCATTAATTAACAAACTGTCTTTTTCTTTTCCGATTACATTTTGACAACATCTAATTATATGAAAAGGAAATAAATACATACACCTCTCATAAAGGTATTTATTTATTCAAGATTGCTTTTCACCCTAGGTTCATTTGCAAGATTGCACACATTTTTTTCACACATATTTTTCACGTACCTTGCAAATGAAAAAATCATTGAACAGACTATAATAAGACTCACTTCACATCCCAGAACAAAGTTGTCCCATGGTGTAATGTATCGGAAAATGTAGCTGGACATAATGTGAGCTGAGGTGAGGACTTTGCCTGCAGGAGTAACTTCCAGTAGCAATGTAGCTGAACTAGAAAATAAACAAGTGTTTCATTAAATAAACTGCATAAGAAGGCCTACCAGATAATTCTGGAGTATCTAATGTAAACAGAATCATATCTAGAAATTTTGTATTGCAAGATGAACCACAATTACTGTTAATGACAAACAATTAAGCTGCCACAATATATAAAGGAGGAACTAAGAATTACAGTCAAGATTAACATTAATCATGGGAATCTTCACAAATGCAAATTATGCCCTTTCTTTGTCCTCACAGTCACCTCTTACCTCTGTACAGTGTAAAACCATAAAGTCTATATTGAGTATTGCAAGTTACACTTATGCTGGACATCGCATAAAATATAGGCGCCTTCTTAAATTTTTTTCTTTATTTTATTACCTGAAGAGATTGACTGCTGCATTGTAGAGAGTTAACTCAACAAACACAGCATGTGTATGTCTGCCAATCCAATTTTCTGCTTCCAGTGCTTCAAGCTGTTTTTCTGCATCTTCCCTGAAAAAAATTGAAAACCTATTGATATATTTTTGCTTTAGAATTGTTTTGAAGCAAAATGCCTCAATAGAATATAATTATGAGGGACAATAACATTCATGCAGTTTCCCATTCTTATTATTTCTCTATTACATGAATTCAGAGTAGGTTAAATATGAATTCTATTGCTAGGCTATAAAAAGATGATAATTATAATAATGAACAAATTCCATGAATGTTGTGGTCCAATGTGGCATAACTCTTCAATAAAGATTTATTTTTTACCATACATGACATTCTTTAAATAACTGGAACTCCTCTGTCAACAAAATTCCCTTGATGGTTTATTTAAATTGCTTCTGCTGTGCTGGTGGGGAATAGCTTTTTCAGCAATATTTACCCTTGAAAATAACAATGACAAATATTGTGAATCATGATTTTACACTTGGGATAACTAACCTTGAGTGGTTCAGTGACAAGACATAGCCTCCATCATCATACCAGGCAGCTTGACCCCAGAGTCCAGGATTCCAAAGTGAACTTCCAGTTTGTTTATATAGCCATGGTTTCCTTGCAGAGACATCATCATAAAAGCAGTTTCCATCCAGTTTATAAAGACGTGCACCATAACACAGTTCAGATCTACGAATAAGCTGACGTATCTGAACTTGACCAATCACGTAACCAAGATCTCCAGCCATTTGGCCAAGTTCACCATTGAGTGATGTCTGTGTGTATAATGTGTCTAACAGGACAGAATGACTCCAATTGTACCATTCTGTTGGGGATTTCAGCTTCAAGAACGATGTATTATTCATTCTGAAATGCAAGATACATGTATCTGTCAATATCTTTATCACACACATGTTAAAAAAGCATCCTCCCTTTGTTATATAATCCTCTCCCTTTCCTTCCATTCATGCTGTGCTTATGTCCTGTGTTTTTGTATTCTTTCATGGATAGTAGAGATGCCAACCCCAAGAAATTGAAATGAGGGACAAGAATCATGATTTTGAGGGACAAACCAAGATTTTGAGGGACTCATATGCACGCAACATAAATAATACACTAAAAACATGAAAACATTATAAAATTGACTAACACCACTAATAAACTACATATTTATCTTCATAGTAAAATCCTTGTCCTGGTGACGATTTTGTACAGTTCTATTCACACAGAAGTACAGCTAGTCAATATTTACAACTATTTACAGATCTTGGTGATGATTATTGCACGAAAACTCTGTGTTACAAATAAGGCACCCTGCACAGTCTGTCTTCGACTTGATGATGAAGGATCACAAAGTAACCCAAATATAGTTCTTTGCACGAAAGATTAGGGAGTTTCGTTGTTAAAAAGTGGGATCAGATGGTTCCGAAACAATTCATTATTACTATTTTCCCCAATTTTGAGGGACACACTACGCTGCGGGTGGGACAAAGGCCTTAAATGCAGGGCTGTCCCGCAAAATGCAGGACACTTGGCATATCTGGGATAGTTATACTTACAATTTCAAAGCTAAATTACTTCACAATTAGCATAAAAACTACTTTAACAGCACACAGAAAACAACTAACTGTCACTCACTGTTTCTCCACAAAAGCATGTTTGAGAGATACATTCATCTCACATGGAACTTTTGTATTCTTGCCGAAAGCCATTATGCACAACAGTGTGAACATGAGAATGAACCAGATGGAATCCCTAGGAAAGAAAAGATGACCATCATCATGACAATCTGCAACAATAATTGCAATGAACTACTGAATTGTGTGAAGCTGAACACATTGTCTTACTCCCTGGATTCAGACTTTTCTCATAGATATTAATGTTCTAACCTACATAATTTTAATCAGAAGTTATGGAGTGTGATCTTTTTCTGCCTTAATCACAAAATGTTTCTCTTTCTGTGAAACTATATTTTTGATGCAGCATCTCTTTACCGTGAATTATTTGAGGCTGCCGACACTGTAATAACATTACACATCTTTATCAGAACTTACTACACTCAACATTCTATCATAACCTTCTCCACACTACACATGAATTACTCGGGATGTGAGATAAATAAAGATACATCAGTCAATTGTCTATACAATATTTTTCATTACCTCAACAACAGTACAGCTCTCTTCTGCCTTATAAGCTTCTTCCTTGAACTTTTGAGATGCTTTTCTTGAGGAGGCCCTGCAAATCGTAAGTATCTGGACCTAGATCTTTCTGCGACACCCTGCATTTCAGAGAACGATGTAAGCTGTTGGGTGTACAATCCTAAACTAACAAATCACTACCAACATATTATAAATTCATGAAATTCAGTCTGAAAGCCTGATTTGTATTTCCTTTTCCTTTGCATCTTATTGTACTGTTTCGGTATTATTTCTGACACAAGACTTTGCTATATACAACTTTTCCTTTTTGCTATACTGCCAACATGGCAGCCCAGTGTAACTGAAAATTGATTTACTTGATCCCTCAAATTATTGACTAATCAATTTTAGTTGAAATCTATAGGTTCACAACATTGAAGCAAACCATCAGTATAATATTTACATATTTCACTTCAAATACCTTTTTAAAAGAATGTTCGCAACTTCTATCTACATTAGTGATGTGTCTCAAATCTTTTTGCTTTTCCTCTTTCTCTCTTTGTTCTTCTAATTTGTGAGCAGAGCAGGGAGAAAGACAGACAATGATAATTAAATACAAAGTGTGCACAAACCCTTTGCAATTCTTCTTCCTCCTCATTGAAATCACTGTGTTGTTTATGCAGTCCTGCTGTGGTGATTCTTTCTCCGTAGAAGCCATCATCATAATGATCAAATATTGCTGGGTTGTGGCGGTGAGACATGGCAGTGTATACTATGGATATCAGGATCTGCAATTTGGATTTAAGGTATTATCATTAGCACCTCTTCATCAAAAATATGAAAAATAAGCTGAAATACATTTTCAGCTATGAAATCCTCTTAAGATGGGTCACCATGAAAAGCAGGTCAAAGTTTTCAAAGTTTTTTGGTCTGAAGCCTAGAAGCCAACAACTACAGTTGAAAGATTCTACCAAATTGCATGGAAGAACATTACATAAAAGACTTCCCTTTCTGAAATATTGTATCCGGCTATCGTTTGTTTTCCATGGGTGAATGAATTGAAATGGAGCTGAAATTAAACCAGGTATGTATTGCTGAACACATTACTGCTGTCAGTCTGAACTTGATAATTATGAGATTTTTGGACCACTTGTTTTACAGATCAAGGCACATCACCAGTTTAAAATTTAAGGCATGTCATCATGAAAGTACAAATGCAATTGATAAATCTTTTTTAACCTAAAGTCTACTTTTGTGATATATATCTTGGTGGCAATGTGCAGCTCAGGAGCAATGGGTCTGCCAGAAACATATAGAACTGTGAGTATCAAGTTGTATTTAAACATCATCTGTCAAATAAGACTCACCAGAAATGGCTGAGCTATAAAAAGGCACACCATAAAACTAAAGTAGACTGACTGTATCCACATGACACTCTTGGTGTGGCCAAATCTGCCACAGAAAAAGAGATAGAACAAGTTTGTGAAAACTACATTTTTCACTGCATGCCATGTAATTTAGAAATATCTGAGGTTTATGGCAACAGAAATCCTCACATTTTTCTTTCTCCTAACTGACACTACTGCCTTTAGATTTTCAATAATATCAACAACACCAAATGCCAAAATCATGTCATCTTATATTTGATCAGTGCAAATGTTTAATCCTTCAAGAAAATCCATATGTTGGCTCAAATCAATGTTGACACTGCCAGCTATTCATATTTAGGCTTGCTATATGAACAATGCCCATGGCCTCACATGAATCAACATCATTACATATTTGATCCATGAAAAATTAAAGGATAATGTATAAAAAGGACAAAGATAAAGTTTGTACCTGAATCCATACAAAATGGTGACTGCCGCACATGCACAAGAGATGAGAAAGCACAGTATCCATGCCACATAACGACACCAGAATGGAAGAAATATCCTTCTGCTTGCGTTGAGTGCATGAACATGTTCCACTGTGGATAAACATGGGTTGCAATTGCCTGAAAACACCCAGTTTGGCAACTTTTACTACAAGTCTGAATGAAAAACACAATATTTTATAACGCAGCAATAAATATAAATACAGCACTTGCTTTATTTTATTTATTTTTTTTATCAAAAAAAGAAAAAGGTTATCCACTTATTGTATGATATGCGAACCGTTCATTTCCTGACTTTTGATTCAAGGACACCAGCGACCCGACTTTCGTCAGTTTTATTGCAAACATGAGATTGATTTGTTATCAATCTTTTCTTTGGTTGAAGACCAATCCCCCACAAGAGGGTATGCATCCCTGTGAGCCAGAGAACAAAAATTATGCTAAGCCCAAAATGGGAACTTCCAAATCTTTTTCATTGGTTTAGCCTACAAAGTATTTGTTATAAGGTGTTATAAATAAACACTGCCTTAAGATGATTCCCAAAGCAAATTGAAAACCGATCTATATAACAGTATCATAATATTTTCATTGCATTTTTTTTTCACTCATTCTTTGTTGCCAATGGCCGCCTTTGAATAATATCATTTCATTTAGTATCAAAATTTATATGATACTAGCTGAGTTCCCGGCCCTGCCCGGGATAAATCGATTTATTAGTTTCAGTTCTGGGTGATTATTATGGACCTGCTTCATTTTGCCTGTTCCTTTAGCTTATTTTATTTTTGTTTGTTTGTTATTAGATACGTTTTACTGCTCTCCCTTTGCGCATTCATGTCCTCCGCATCCCGTCAGCATCCGTCAAATGATGATTTGCGCACGGGTTAGTTTGTTTGTTGGTGAACACATCGCAGAAAGTGATAACGTCATGTGTTAATGGAAAAGAAATAATATTTTCCTAGGCATATTGAAAACACAAACCTGTGTACTTTTGGCCCTGCAGCGTCAATCTCCCAATTCCAGACCCTTTCTTTTTCCTAGCCTAGGCACATTGAGAACGCACAAAGTTTCATACTTGATAGTCTTAGAACTCAATCTCATCATTCAAACCAGTCCTAACCGGAAGTTGTTTTGAGAGTATGATACAGATACAAGAACCAATCTCAATTACGTACATTTGCCAAAAAAATAGATCGAACGTCAATGTGTCGCAACCTAGAAACTAATACAAACGTTCTGCGAATTGTTAATTATCTTTTTATTTTTTGTGCCGGCGACACGACTACAGTCTATACTAAGCGCTGTATAAAACCTGAAGGCCACCGAATCAGCATCAAGAGAGGAGTAGCAAAAGGCGCGCTGCAATTGTCGTAAGGTTTCACTTTTATTAATATAGATTTGTAGTACTGATACTGCTTTTCACAATTACATGACTTTTCTGTACTCTAGGTGTGTAACAACTACATTCACTGCTCAGCAACTCAAAAACTACACAATGTTACATACTTTCCAGGATGAACCCTGAGTTTGCTAAAAGGTACCGGTGTGAGCTTTATGCCTATCTGCCACAGCAATTTTATATCGTTTACCTGTATTATAGTTCACTGATGGTATGAGTAACTTTGCGCGTTATTTATGAACATTATCCTCATAAATTACAACATTCAACTTATGATACATAGGCTCAACCAGTGTGACTTTTTCACATATTTGCCACAGCCTCTTCCAAAAAAACAATGACATGATGCTAGTCATACAAGAAAAAATCATGACATAATGCATTTTGTTTAATCTTAAGCATTGTACCATTTCTTGATTTTTTCCCATCTGAGCTGATATCTGACGTAGCTTTAACTCTGTGCCTATCTGCTGTGGCCTGACTTGTGGCATCTTCAAATCCACTGGATCCTTGATCTGTGTCATCCTCTGTGAGAGAGATTGTAGTATATTCTGTGTTTTAATTACAAAATAATCTTTGATGAAAAAAGCAAAGCAACCAATGAAGAATAAACATGCAGAAGAGAGTATGGCAAGAATGAGATCTTTTTTTCAACATTTTGTAAAACAAAATTTAATTCCTTCCTGCTTTCTTGAAAATTTCTACTAGGCAAACCATTACAATTGTTTTGAGGCTTCTTTACACCTTCAATTTTGCTTCTAACATATCAATTTCCAACCCCAGACCATAACAAATTTCAAGTAAAAAAAAAGAAAATTAAAAATTAATTTACCAGCAAGGAGGGTGTGCTGCACAAGGGGTGTGGTTGAAGGTGCAGAGAGCTGTGGGCTGGTCTGGGTTGTCTTGACACTGTTGGCACTTGAGCGCACCTGAGATGTCATCAGATGTGAAAAAAAAAATTTGATTAATAAATAAAGACAGTGCAAATCAATGAAAAAAAAACAACAAAGAAAACTAGAACAATGTTAACACATTTTGAGAGTAGCCACTATTCAGAAGGAATGAAAATTAACCCTTGTCCAGCATGAGGCCAATATAGTGGTTCCTGCCTGCAACCCAAGAAGCAAGTGGGGCCATTTTATTGCTCCTCATTTCGCAACCCTCATTCTGCAAAACTAAGGCCACTTTTTATGGTATAGCAATGCTGCGTGTCCTGTTTGTTTACTTGGCTGCTCCTGCTGGTCATTTTTTAATGCTAGTTTCACTTGTTCATTTATCCTGTCACCCCTACTATACCTAACAAAATGGTATTATCCTACTGCGCTTATTACCATGAAATGTAATAACTATTCATCATACTCATATAATAGAGCTGACAGAAGTTTCTGGGATCTGGGGAAAACCTACTGGAAACTTTTTATTTTGATGCTGGTTGTCATTTACATGCAAAATGATGAAATGGTGTGGGGGACGGGTGTGATAGCTTATTATTATTTTGATAAGCTGTTCCAAGCATAATGATTAATACCATTGCAACATTAAGGGAAATGCTCCATAAGGATGTCTTTCAGTTTTCATCAGGGAAAAATGGAAGAAAATGACTGATTTTGGTTTTGGTTGCCGTCTGTACTTGATGAAGCAATTAGTTATATTCTGCTACTTTGGTTGAACCGCTTTAGGTACATATGTATGTTACACTATGATGTGTCAAAGTCATTAAGAAGGCTGAGCTTAGAAAACAATAATAATAGAAATTGTGCCTTAATACAATGGAAGGGGGTGAACGGAATGCCATGATACATGCAGTTAATATAAATTAAGCTCTTGGCTTAAAAGAATAATTTGGTCGCCTACATATACAGTCCAATTCAGGGACAAAAAAGTGCAGACCTCTTGGGAGATGGTTGGAACATGCTTTAAAAGGCTTGTAAATGCAAAATTCTTTATAATGAGTCCTCTATTTAACAATTAAACTTATGGCATCTCATCACAAATATTTTATCCAAACACCATAGGGGTCACTAACTATTTATCCACTTTTGTTATTGCTACTAAATTAAACATGACCCATGTGTTCAAAATGACCCGACTGATCCGACTGCCAAGGTAAGCGGCAACAAGTGAGCAAATGGCTCACTGGCCACTGGCTATCTGTGCGCTGGCCATAATGTGGACAAGTTCACTCAATATGGGATGAGGGTTAACAACACACTGCTCTTATATTGTGCCCATGAAGTAGCTATTATTAAAGACAAAATTTTAATTTTATACCTGTTAACATATCATGAAACTCACCGATTGCTGACGCTTAAGCCATTGTTTCTGTGCCCAGTCTTGAATATTTTGCCAGTTTAGAATAGACTGATCAAGGATAGAATAAGTGACTGCAGGTTGAGTTGCCTCCTCTTCCCCTTCACTGATCACATCTCCAGCAGGTTTACCACTCACTACCACCTTGTCTTGCTCATATCCTGGATAGCGAACCTGCAGACAACAACAATTCAAATGAATATCAAAACTCATTTTTTTTTTCATCCCACGTCTTTCATGCTGTTATTATACACTAAGACAATCCTAAAATAATGGGAGTATTCTTGTTAAATTTTACAATGGTGCGATTTATTTCAAAGGCTTGCATGATCAGAGATCATTTCAACAGAATAACAATAACGCTGTGAAGAAATTATTATGTCTGTAAGAGAGAAAATGCAAGTTGATGTACATGCATTGCAAATAATGCAAGCTGATGCACATTCATGTAGCAGTGGTTTGCTGTACATCTTTCCAAATGATGAGCTGTAAAGTAGAGAATTATATTTGTAATTTCTCTGCGTATTTGGTTTTACTGACATTCTTAGAATTTTTTTGATTACAATCTGTTACATTATTCTATCAATCTCCATAAGCAGGAAACTACACACCAATCATGCCATAATGGCTACATTAGGTTGGTTACATAAGAGAAGGCATTGCTGCAAAAAATATGCAATTTCTTTAGTTTGCCTATCCCGCCAGTTTATTAACCCTTTGAACACTGGCGGCCTAACCCTTACATGCCTATATCCCTGGGCTCCTGGCCAAAATTGGCCAGTTTTTATATGTAGTACTCTGGGCATAACAAGCATAACAGTAATGGACGGAAAGTGAAGGTAAGTGTATGAAGATGTTACAAGCCCACATCATGATTTTGACAAAAAGCTTGCGAAGCCACCGAGCGTCTTGTAGTAGGTCTTGCCCTCTAAAGCGGGCAGCAGGGAAATTGTATCCAGAAAATTGCCCTCTTAAGAGGGCAGTAGGGTTCAAAGGGTTAACATCTACTTACCCGACTTCTTCGAAACAAAGAGCTGAGCATCAAATTCAAAGGAATTACTAGGATGCAGCAAATGAACCCCACAATAATATTATGCCATGACAAATCCAACAAGCCGAACTCTCCACGGATCTGAAAGGAGACAAATTTGAAATATTGGTACCATAAATTGTGCTACCATATGTGACTTAAGTGAGAGTTCTCGAATGGAAACAGGTTAGCATAAATAAAAATCTAAATATTGAAAAAAAATATTGAAAACTATTTACCATAACAGTGCCCATAATAAGATAAATAAATCCTCAAACACCGCTTTCTGTGGCATACATGGATTTTAAAAAGTCTTCAGAAAGTATCTGAAAAATCAGCAGCAAACACCTGATGTAAATAGTATCAATGAGTGACAATTGGAAAATCTCACAAAATTATTTAGTAGTCAGTACTCACTTGTGCTGGTGTCTGCTTGAACCACATGGCATTGAGACACATGTAAGTCATAAGCAGTGTAAAGCATACAGTCAGTCTCTGCACCCTTGTAAATCTGCTATGTGGAGGGCACGTCCACATAGATACCCATGTGTGAAAATCACTTAAGTACTGGGAGCCTTTACACCAGAAAATCTGAAAATGATGAAAACATAATTATGTTGCTATAGAAAAGACTGAGGTGGAAATTTATAATTCAACTGTTCTAATATTGTTAGACCGGCTTTATGATCAAGGGAAATGCTATGTAGTGGAAAAGTACGGTCTCTTCTTGAAAAGTTTTTTTAATCCTTAATAGTAGTTGTCATAATTTCCAAATTATGATTCAGATGGTTCTTCAAATATCCACATAATGACAAAGTGAAAATTGAAAGAAAATTTCATAAACAATTATAAAATACAATTAACTAATTCAAGACAAAATGACTGACCATGCCAAAACTAATATTCTTTTCATCTACAGTTGTGAATTCTCGTTCCACTTTGCCATCATCCTTGTCGACTGCAAGCCACTTCTGACATACAAAATAGAACGCTTGTCCAGCATTGAGATCTCTCACGACCACTTGTCTTAAGTACCAGCCAGGTGATGATCCAGAGTTGTTGTGCCACAGCTGAATCTTGAATATTTTACCCAAGCAGTCTGGCAACCTGAAGAAATTTGTATAACAATATTAATTAACCTACCATAATAAGAGGTCATATTAATGCATCTGAATTGAACTTGATGGCACATAAATATTCATACTGTATAGTATGATTGTTCAAAATTCCAAAATTTATTTAATTCATTCCACTGTAGTTGAAAACAACATTTACATTTAATGGGATAGTGTCACATAATAAATAGGACGCTGAAATACACAGCTGTTACATGTTTCTCAAAAGATTTCATAAACATCATGAACAAGTCAATCTCTTTGCCATGGCGTATGAACTGAGTAATTAGAAAATAGAGCTCATTAATATCCACGTACGTGACTATAAATCTGTCCCTTGAGTTTCTTTCAAACATAGGACGATTGTCATCACTGATGAGTTCTCTGGTCTCTGACATGCCCTCTTCACCGTGCAGGATTATACTTATCTGTAAAGGATTTTTCAGTTTATAAACTGACAATGAATTAAGAACAATGATAACAGAGGCAGGTACTCTAAATTAATCACCTGATCTACATTTATAAAAGTTAAAGCATTTGCATAATCTTAAACATATATGTTTATATTCAATATTACAATATTGTGAACTGCTGACTGTCGGTGAGGGCCTGCCATTGTCCAACCTTGATTATCTACTGGTGATGCAGGTAAGACCTAAACTGACTGGATTATACTTTGATGTTTATCACTGAAACAATCTACAATTATCTAAACATGCAGTTGAAAAAATGCCATGTTTAAATATCTTCTTCAAAACATATATTTAAACTAAAGAGAGGATTAATCACCGTGAAAATAAGAGTTTCAGCCGAAGACAACAAAATTATCTTAAAAAAACAAAGGAGAGAAAGATAAAGAGGAGATAAAACAAAAACCAATAGCAGATGCACCAACACATTTAAAAGAATGTTTCTTCATTTTCCATTTTCGCACCATTTCTTCCAACAATTTTGTGGTGAAACTTTTGCACGGTACAATTCTTGCGCTTTGCCAGTGCTCGATCTCCATATTTCCCACTAGATATTTTATTTTGATATTGATACTTGATATATTTTTAATCATTTTCAAGAAATTTATTTATGCAGTGGAGCAGTATAAAAGCTACTTGCCTTGGATGTTGTGCCTGCATCTCTGTTTAAGCCAGTTTCCATTACCACTTCATACTTTTGGTGATGTGACACAGTGTTGTCCTGCAGATATACACAGTTTCCCTTTCTAGCATCATGAATGTCAGTCTGTCTCAGCTTCATTGCCAGCAGCAGATAAATCAATAGGATCACAGCCACCAATATTACAACCAGAGGATTTTCATGCAAGCTGTAGTAAAAAAAAAAAAGTACAAAAATTACTAGTGATAGGATAGTTTCCAGCAAACTGATCAAACTGACATGACAAGGAATTGAACATGTGTTGCACTATAGTGCTGCATGACTTGTTATTACAGTCATTCTATATCTCTTCCATACCAGATTTAGCTGCCAACCCATTCACTCTTGGCACAACTAGTTTTTCTCACACAAAACCTCTTTTCTTTACAGGAATGTGATGTTTTCAAGTTCAGCTGGCAGCTGATATCAGTGGTATATTATTAAAATTATATCATTAAAATTATTGAAAGATTACTCATCACAACAATGATATTGCTGCTCCAACTGTTTCGCTGTAACACTATATCTATTCAAGCACTGCCCCATCTAGTCTGATTCAGGCTGGTGTCTCACAGTATCGACAGTTATTCCAAAAGAACTTGTGTAAAAACTTGTATGATACTTAAAGACACTTCACATTTGCTCAACCAGTTTTTACATTGAGAGAAGCCATCTCAGGAAACATTTGTGTTGAAAACTTGGGAGTCATCCTTTGACATGAACTGGTTATCCTGGGGACTATAAATGGCAAGTGTGGAGAGGCTAGCCATGACTGTTTGAATTTCATGCCTAGGTCAGACGTTGTACCTGAAAAACTCTTCCACATCTGTAAAGGACAAGTCGTTGGGCACAAGTTCAAAATATCCACCAAAGGTTGTCAAGTGGCTGCATCTGTAAGAAAATAAAATACACATTTAAATGGATTTATCACTAAGTTAGGTACAAAACATCTAGTAATTGTGACAGATGTAAAATTTCTTATTTTATTCATCAAAATTATTTACAACTCATTATTGTAAATCATTCCATATCCTTTGTCCAGCCAGCACCTTCAAAAAATACCAACTTTGTTTTTCATATCACGAAAAGACGTAATGCACTGCCACAGTGGGCATTCGCATGCAGGAACCGGGCGTCATTTGGCTAGGTGGGTTGTAAGTGCTTCTCTTTTCAAAGCCTTACATTACAATCTTATTTCTTCAATCAACCAGAAATTAAAATCGGGCATTAAATTAAAAGCGTTCTATCTACACGTGTGAATTCATGCGTGTAAGCTTAATAGAAACTTACCCATGAAAATTCAAAGCAGAAATAGGTCATTCCAGTTTCTTACAGTATGGCAACAACAACCACAGATGGGATTATGCCTTGTTCCTGTTCTGCCAAATGATGCTCACTATTTTAAAACCAGCCAAACAACAACCAATATGCTTTTTTCCAGACAAAGGACATTTATTTCCAAGGTGATAGTGTGTGTAATTTCTCAACAAATTCAGAAAGTTTTCGAACACTTAAGTTTGGCAAATGATTTGGAATTTAGTTATTACCTGCAATGTAAGGCCTCCACACTTGACGTATGCATGACTTCACAACCATTGCTTCGCCATTTATCTTCAGTATGGTTCCAGTACATACATGTTCCCCACCATGTACTTAGAGAATAGTGACGACCTTCTATTTCATCACTGCGACGCCTTCCTGAGTTAAATGAGGCTTCTACCAACCCGATGTAATAATGCTGACCACCAATGTACTCTGAAAAACATGATATTGTCATGTAAGATTATTCTCAAGAAAGATATGAAGTTGAATTAATTCATGCCAATAATGTTACGTGTCAAGAAAAATGTAACTGGCAGTCACCTAATGTCTGACCAGTCCAGTTATTTCACACTTTACGATACACCGTGAGCCAACAATAAACTGGTCTAAATTATGGAGATGTTTGGGCAAGAAAGCATATCTCTGAAAAATTTTGGGGATGGTACTGCCTGAATTCTGTTATAAACTGTGGCCAAGGTGAAATGCCACAATGGAAATAAATCTTAATGTTCATAACCCTTAGGAATATTTTATGATGTTACAGGACTGTGCAAGGCCATCCTACCAGGAAATTATCTAGAGCAAATACACGTATTCAAGATACATGTTCTGCTTTTGTCGTTGTGGTTCCACTTGTCACTAATTCCTCCCTTCCACCAAGGCGGTGACACAGAATGTAGATCGTGAAATGATTCATGAATTATGATTTGAGTAATTTTTATAAACAGCTGCCTAACTGACTATCAAGTTCCTTTTTAACCCTAGACTTGCAATGGTGGCCTCCAGCCTGCAACCCGAGAAGGCCATGAGACAACCTAAGTGTCCCTCACTTTGCAACTTTCGTCCTGCTAGACACCACTTTAACTGCATAGCAAAGCAGTCTCCTATTTGTTTATTCGGTTGCTCCCACTGATTGTTGTTTTTTTTTCATGCTAGTTTCGCTTGTTTCTCTGTCCTGCCACCCCTACTATATGTAATTTGGGATCGTCCTATTACCCTTATTATGATGAAATGTAGGAACTACTCGTCAAACTCAAGTAAAAGTGCTGACTGTCAGAAGTTTGAACTTGGGTAAATCTAAGGGAAACTTAGACTCTGATGCTGGTTGTTATTTACATGCAATATGGGGCGAGGGGGGGCGCCGGCATCTGCTTAACTGAGAAGCCATTCTACATGTAACTATGAATTCCAGTGCAATACTAGGGGAAATGCCACACAAGGGTGTCTATCGGTAGGTTTTTCATCAAGGAAAACTGGGCAAAAATGTCCGATTTTGTTGTCTTTATTCAATGTGATAATTAGAGTGATCTTCTGTTGCTTTGGTTAAACCCCTTTTTAATATATTTATGTGCTTTATGAGCTGGAAATCAAATCGCTTGCTTAAGACATTAAGAAGGTTACGATTAGAAAACAAAAATAATGGAAGTTGGGTTTTAAAACCATACTGGGGGGAGAAGGAAATGTTATGATAAATATAGTTAGTACAAGACAGTGCTTGGCTAAAAAAATAATTTGTTCACCTATACTATATAATATGATCTAACTTAGGGACAAAAAATCTGTAGACCTCTTGGGAAAAAGGTTAAAACATGTTTTCAGTGGCGCATAAATACAGAACATTCTTTATAACAAGCCTTCTATTTAACAATAAAAGTTACTGTATCTTATCACAAGTACTTCACCCAAATATCAAAGGGGGCACATATGATTAATCCATCATTTACTTGTTATTATGTACTAAAGAAAACATGATACACGTGTTCAAAATGACCCGGCTGACCCAACCACCGAGGTCCGCAGCAACACACAAGCTAGTGGCTGACTGGCCACCGGCTATCGGCACATACTAGGTGCTACGCGGATGAGTTCACTCAACGGTGTTCAAGGTTAGCACTGACTAAAAATTATCCATTCATCTTTTCACTGAGATTCATGATGGTACCTTTTTTTTTTTTCCTGTTAACCCAATCCTGAATTTAGTGGTTCTGACTCTCACGTTAATAGACAAGGTGCAAGACATGATATTATGTTCATACCTAAATGAGAGCCATAATATCATTCCAATTCAATGTTTCTGTGAATGAGTCAGCATTTTGTGATTTTCTTACGTCAACAAAAAGGCTGCATAATGTGCAAGTACGTGTATTATATACAACCACATAAATAAAACATACTCAGATCTTAGCTTTTTACTGTTATTTAAAGTAAGTATTTATATTTCTTTCTGTTATTTCCAGACCATTCATTTACTTAGGTGTATTCTTTAACTCATTTCTCCCCAAGTAAATTTGGCCAAGTTGCTCCAGCTGGCCCAAGTAAATTTTGCAGTTTTCATGCTTTTATAGGGTGCGTTAGAAAAAAGTTCATTACTCGCTTATTTTTTAATATTTTTCAATTCTATTTGGTGGAAGTGTTTATAAATGAATGCTTTATGATATTCTATGGTGGTTTTTATTATTGTGTGGGTATAAAGTAGTAATTTGTAAATTAGAATTGAAAAAAAAAAAAAAAATTTTTTTAAACCGGGGTCAAAAATCTGGATTCCCCGTTCGCGGTACAGCTCGACACGAAAGGCGAAAACAGGGATTCCCTGTTCGCAAGGAGAAATGACTTAAACCTGATTCAACATTTAAAATAAAATGTCCACTTCAAAAAGCTTTCTTATAAAGCTCAGGATAATAGTTTAGCAGAATTCCCAAAGTCATTTCTCATTGAAAGCTGTAAAGATGTTGGGACACTGTAAACCTAGAAAATGCAATTCCTCCACTACCAGAATAAGCAATTGCAAATCTCAAGGAACACTCTGTTACTTATAACAAAAATCCAAAAGGAAGAAGCAAGACAAATTAATACAGACAGGACTTCATGCCTACCATCAACAGATCCTGGTGGCAAAGAAATTTTGATTTCTGGAATCCTGCCATCATACTGATTCTTGAATAAATGATGTTTTGCATGAAAAGGAGCTGCATCAGAGCTGAAAAGTTTCATGAAACAACATGTTATTAACATGATTTAAAGTTCATTTTCATTCAGTGTCAAAACATTTGAAAATGCCCAACCAGTATTCAAAACTATTCCTTATCCTTTTAAATTTGCAAATTATTTTCTTTGTATGCTGCCAGCGATAACAACATCTCTATGAACAGTTATCTGAGCAAGAAATGTATGACTACTTTCATAATCACAGGAGAAGCATCTGGAGGCTACAGAAAATACTGCCACATCCACCTGACTTGCGCAAATGCAGACTGATACAAAGATGACATAATATAAAATATGAGAGTAAAAGCTAAATCATGAAGGCCAGTGTTCACAAATACATCAAAATCCCCAATTATTAGACATGAAAATATTTTAAGAGCCAATAGAACAAACTGACCTCAAGGCCACTAAGGATTGGATTCAAATTATTCATTTCACAACAACATCCACGTTTGCATAAAGAAGCAAACTGCTTGACATACGTTACTTCATTTCATCTGAGTCACTCTAAAACTGCTCAACATATCATAAATCATGCAGTCACTACAAACAACTCAAAATATTCAATCTTGCTAAAGAAGACTATTTTAACAACACATTTGTTCCTGCTAATCTTGTTGACCAAATGCTTTCCTTCTTATTCAAACAATATCTTAATAATATAACTGCACCATATGAACTAAAGATAAAAACTGCAGCTGTCTCTTTCCCAGATGATTATAGCTGAGATATCTTCAAGATCAGCATGGTCCCAGAGGTGTCAAGTGCACAGCAAATACACCTGAAACTTTGCTCACCTTCTGAATAGCCAGGCCTGAGCTAAGGTTTCAGGCACATCTGCCATGCACTGGTCACATTAAACACTGTGGTTCAGCAGCATGCTGGAGACTGATTCCCATGGAAAAACTCATAACATCCTGAATTTATCCAGTAGTGCTTCACGATTCCAGAAGCTTGTCTGAATCATAAAACTTTTTTTATCTTTGTTTTTTTTGGTTATTTGCTACAACCGTGTGATCAACATCAAATCAAATTACTTAATAGTAGAAAATAAGATTTTGGGGAAAACCCAGCTAGTTGAATGTAGGTCAGCCATCAAATAGAGTGGTGAGTGGAGAAGGTGAGGCAAACAACTGGCCACGAGTAAAACTCAGACAACTCATATCAACTGACTAGTACGAAATGCAATGTTAATCTCACTTAAGAGCAAGGTTAAGGTCACAGAAATGGGAATTTTTGGTAAAGTTGGTGAAGACTTTTAGGCACCCTTTGACACATTTAATATATCTGAACAAGGAAAACAACCATTCTGCATTGCGGCAGGTAAATCAATGTAACATAATCCATTTCCTACAGCAAATAACAGACTGAAAGCTCATACTGCAGAGAAGCAGACCATACAGGAAAGATCAATAATTTGTTATAATAGTTGAGTTAAATTTAGCCCCAAGAAATACAGTTTGATTGAAGCAAAAATCAGGATCAGTTACACTTTTTTCTCACAAAAACAAAGAGTTTGCCAGATCAGCAGATATTTAATGCCCAAACATGCTTGAATGAAAATCCAAAACCAACAAACTGAAAGATGCTTGACAAGCTGGCTATCTGCCAGAGAAACTGCCAAACACAACAAACTATTCAAATAACTTTCTGCTTGACAAGTAGTTCAGAAACACTTTCCAGGGATGAAATTCAGTGAAGATATTTATAAAATTCCGCTTTAGATTTTTAAAAAAAAAGGATCTGTGTACAGGCGACCAAAGTCAACAATCACTAACTCACAGGTTGCACTCAGCCATGTTCGAAAAATGCATTATGGCTAAGTTAAATGAGTTAAAATAATTAAGGTAATGACTACCAATATGTATAGTATAGAAGATACAATAATTACTGAATCATCAAAACAGTTGTTTTTTTTTTTTTTTCCAAGTACTGATGTCATACCTGATTATAACCATAATGGGAAAAGTGTGACCTTTCATAACTGGTTCCAGTTGAATGTGAACATGTAAATATTTATCTGAGAGTTCAACATGATCTTCATTCCTGTCATAGTGTGGTGAGGTCCCATTCAGATGATGGATATTCATTGCTGTTTTGTGCAAATAATAACTCTTTGATGCTACATCCTGGAAGATAAAGTTGACAATTTTAAAAAGACAGTCCATTTCTTCTAAAAACAAGACACATAATCACCTCCTCAAATTTGTATAAAGCTATACAATATTCCTGGGAGAACCAAACCATGAACTTAAATGCCAAGACAACAACAGGTCCTCAGTTTTGATTCATTTGCTTTCAAAATACCTACATGTTCTGTGAAATATCTGAAGTTCCCACAGCTAATGTATCACAGGCTATTCCTTAACAGCATCACAAGCTATTCCTTAACAATAACAGCATCATTACATGCGTTTAAAAAAAACAAAATTCAAATGCACACCACCTGTTACTATTATCCTAATGGTATCCAGACTATACAGTGAAAAATTATGGAAAATCAAATGATGATAACTGATGTGTGAAATATCAATTAACTCATAAACATTACTCACCATTTCATGCAAGCCTTTTCTTGGCATGATAATCTGAATCATGTCCTCTGTCGGCAAACCTTGAACATTTACTTCTTTGTCTCCAAAACAGTTATATATGTCCAAGGATGCTAATTCTGACTGTACCTATGCGATTGGGAAGAACAACAGAAAAATGTATCAGACACTGTTAGTATAGTTTTCTTTTCCTTCAATAAAATGAAGGGAGAGAAAACACAAAAATTTGACCATGTAAATTAAAATCTGTAAACAGGAAAATAAAGTGTTTACTTCTAACGAAAACATGCTAGTACAATTCTTGTGCTCCTCTGGACTACTTGCAAAGCCAAAAAAGGTTGAGTGCAGAAAAATGATGTGCAACTGCAAAGCATTATCCAAGTCCTCTACCAATCTGTCACTGCACTCGATGTGAGATGTGATGAATCTTTGTTTCTAGCTGATGAAATTTAGAAATATTAAATAAATCTCCTTTCAACATACTGAAATTCTTCAGGAGATATTAATGTTCATCAGCAGTTTGTTATTATAAACAAACAATGTGAATTTAACTGATACAGTTTTGGTATTTCCAGTTCAATGCAATACTTTGCCCTGACATATGGCTATAACAATAGAACAGATGACAGAAGAAAAATCAATACAAATCATGTTAATGCACACAATCAATGTTTATTATCAATTTGTTGGATAGGCCCAATCAATAAGCCACTCTATCCTGAGATTAAGAGGCTTAATTAGGTTTTGTCATTAAGGCAGTCACTCACCGCCACTTTTAATTAGACTAAGTATGACCCTTTTACTTGGAAGCTACTTTAATTTGATCAAATGCAATGAATAGTTTTCTGCATCAAATGGCTGTGAAGAAAGAAAGTGAATATTTTATATACCACATAGTGACTCTGTTTCGGCACACTTAATTATCTTACCATATCAATCTCCCTTGAGATAAGAGCAAAAGGATTGGTTGGAAATGACAATGCTCTAGCCTGGAAACACTGTGGATTGTGCTTGTAACTATATATTGCAGGGCTGCTGTCTAAACTAATTTCACCACTGTAACATCGCCCTCCATCACAGTTTTGGGATAGCAGAGGTGCAAGACTGGTAGGCAGCTGGAAAAGTACCCCTTGCATTGCCAAGGGAGAAAGGTTGAGCAGGCTGTAATGGGAGGCATTTAAGGAAAGAAACTTGTCTTTCAGTAGCACTGGTTCTTCTCCCAGTGAATGATACTGCATTTCAAGCTGGAAAAAATAAATAAATAAATAAATAAATTGCTCTACATCTCTACCTGTCAACTATCATATAAAAACCCTTCAATCAAACACACTCTAGCAAACAAATCACAAAATTAAATATGAGACAGAAAAACTCAAATAAAATGAAATTTTTAAAGTGCATAACCACTGAATAATCATGTATGGCTTTTTCCTGTGGGTCTAAAAAATGTAAAGACACATAATGGGTTGTCATGACTGCAAGAAAGATAAAGAGGCTGAGCATCAAAGTCTTGTCATCAGGCTGAGTCTCACACAGTAAAATCCCATTAAGTTCCCAGCTGAATGTGATGGGGGATGATACAATCTAATAAAAGAGACAAGAAAAGACATAAAGCAGACACAGGCACGCAGCAATCAATCAGGAGCACCATCCGAACTGTATTCTGAGCATGGCTACGGGACTGTGGCAAGCTGGCCTGGGATTTGATGCTGGTGAAAGCTGGGGCAGCTCCCAGACAGACGCAAACCTCAGAATCAATGAACACAACCCAAGAGTCCATAGCTTTTGACACGAAGACATGTTCTCCCTGTTTGTCTACTCTTTGTTCAGATTCATATTACTGGTTCTGTCCATAGGAAGTGTGGAAACCAATTGAATATGGATCCACTGGTGGCTGGAGAATCGTAATAGAGATCAGGACCTCACGAAAGTTATTATTTCAGAAACAAGTAAAGAAGATTTAGCACATAATACTCCTCAGTGCTATTACGCCCATAATGGCACAAGAAGAAAATTAAACAACACTACAAGATTAATAGACAAGAGGGGGAGATATAATCAATCACACACAATTTGGTCTGCAGGGGATGATATGGATGGAAAATGGGAGAAACAAATGGGGATTAGTGAACTAGAATATGAGGTGATAAAGTAATATTGTAAAGAGTGAGTGACAAGCCCGAAAAGGCCAATACAAGTGGAATAAAACGAGATAATCAGTATAGATTTTTCCACCCAAATGGGTGAGTGGGTGTATAGAATGGAAGTGGGAAGGAAAGAAGTACAGGGAAGGGTATGGAGCGGAACAAACTGTGTAACAGTATAGTACAAGAATGTGACTGAGTAGCACATTTGTTTGGAACAAGAAGAATTATAATGTGCACTTATTTAAATAGCAGAAGTCTTTTTGAACTCTCTTTCTTCTCATCCCTGTTATTGAATGCAGACGCTGATAAGAAATGTGGTTTTATCATATCTGTGGTCAGTTTTGAAGACACTTGATGCATGGTCAAATGTCCCACTCCCACTATTTTACAAGCATAGTATAATTTTATATTTTTTCTTTCCACATTAACCTCCCAAATTAATCTAAATAAACTGATAAATATTGATATGTAGATGCCCTGAAATTTGCTTAAAATGATACTTATTTTACTGACATCTTCCTCTAAATTTGCACTGCAACAGACTTCCATTATTATGCTTATTCTTTAAGAGAGTGGAAGCTCTTAATATGAAATAAGCAACAATGCAAACTCTGGTTTATGCCTAAAATATCCCTAGATTGCATTTGGAATCAAACAAACAATCAAGACAAAGGTCATACATTGTTTACTAAACAGATAAAACAAAGAAGAAAACACATACCAAGCATAAAAAATACACCAACTTTCCTGAAATAGAAATAATACAGAAGCAGTGGTCAAAATCAACATTTTCAGAGACCACCAGTTCTCATCTCATATATACTAGTATGTCCACTGTATCAAAGAAAGTGCCAAATCACCTGAATAAGTTTTCATGAAATGTTTCTCAAAAGCAGAAGCAAGGACAAAATTGTAGAATTGGGACTTTAACAGATGGACTCTCAATAGACAAAAACTATTTTTCTTGCTTGCCTACCTGCATCAAGCTGTTGATGACTTTCAGTCCATCGCTGGTGATACTCTTATACAGTCTTTGCTGCTGATCAGTATTACTAAACAAATCATGATTGGTGGCCAATGCTGTAAGAAGGTTGGACACAGCCTTGACAGCCCAGAGGAGGATTTGGGAGTTAAGTCCTCTTGACCATCCATTCACCATCCCTTCTTGGAAGAGGACTTTAGCCTCTACATTGATCTCCTGTAGGAGTCCTCTTGCACTCAAGAGTGTTTCCCCTGTCAGCTGTTAGAGAACAGAAACACAAATTATGATAGAGAGAAAAAGGACTGAGCAAGAGGTGGTGGGAAAAGCTTGAAAGAGAGGAGAGAGAAAGAAAGTAAATATGCCAGTGGCACATGGGGACCCTTCTATTGAGCTGTGGGAAGACACACAAAAGGAGCCACCAATATAAGAGGCTTGGCCAGTCAGACAGGACCAAAATTGACTTGACCACAACCAATTTACTCATCTTGCGGGTGCTAGTCAATAGCCAGGATGCCTCCTCCTATTCTGCCAGTTTGACACATGATTAGCGATTTCCCACCTTCATCAAGACAGATGGAATGTTTGGGCAGTAATTTTACTTTCTTGTTATTTTTTATAGCTTGATTTAAGAATGTGTTTGTGGGACTCGAGAGGAAAATGTAATGACATTGTATTTATCACAAATACTAACTAACAATATGCAGGTTTACCGATGACCTGTAAACAAAAGTAAATGCCAATGCAACCTTCCAAACTCTGCATGACAAACCAAAAAACTTGGTTAGGGCAGTATTCCAGAGAGTTCCCTCCATGGTAAAGGTGTGACTGAGAAACTATAGTTCAGGCTCCAGGGTCATTCTTGGTGCTGATAAAAAGCATCTAATTTGTATGAACAATTTGATTTTCAGAAAAGACCAAATGCTTCTCCTGTGTTACCTTAATAATTCACCTTGTATAATTTGTGACTGATACCATGGTTTCTGTGTAACTTAACAGTAGAGAATAAAAGAAGGCATATGCTGAACTGACCATTTCACTGAAGTTAAGGTAACATTTTTTATCTAACCATCAAATTACTAATCCATAAGAATTGTCTGATGATTTAAAAATTCAAGGTCGCACCGAGTGATATTTAACAGCACCCTAGGAGATCGTTTCAGCCACCAGCGTTTCGATCGTTGGTCTCATTTGATGCGCTACCTATGACAAAGGTAACAAGACAGTCCATCTTTAAATGCTCACTTCTAAACTTTTGGCTCCTACTTAAAAATCAGTTAACTGTGGTCTCCTAATTTCATCTGCAGCGGGCAGACCATGTCTCAAAAAAGATTAGTGCCAAAAGCAGAAGAAAAAAAATGGTGCATGGCTGTTAAAATATCACATCATGCTGGAGGGATCCCACATGTTGCCTACTTGCTTCTATTCCTCACACCTTAATTTATAGCGCCCGATATTACCACAATATATCACAATGCCGCCAGTCTGCTCCAAGGGGGTAAGTCTCAGAGCAGAAAAATCCCGGAGACAGAATTTCATGATCGAAAGTCATTACTTTAAGATAAAGCATATAATTGAGATCAAGACCTTCTCCTCTTATATCAATTTCCATAAGCAAGTTACTCCCAAATTCATCACTTTAGCAGCTGAGAAGCCGTGGTATTGATTTCTGTTAGTCGGCCTTCACAGATTAGTGAATCGCTCATTTATTTATGGATGCCAGAAATAATGAAAGGTATAAATTACATTTCTAGAAAGAAAATGAATAGGAAACCCATCATACTTCTCACAGAATCTTTCTCGACTATACACCAACTGGTCGTTTTTCACAAAAAAAATGAATTCTGATGGTGCCAAGGCTTTATTTGATGCACAAACTAGCGGTATCGGCAGGTTTTGCAAGGGTTGATAATTTGACACCGTATTGGCTCTTCAGATGTTCAGGAAAGACCAGACTAGCCGCTATCTCAAGAACAAAATCAACGCTGTACTGCATACCCTGCTTATTAGCAAGATTCTTTTAGGGGGGGGGGGGGGGGCAGGATAGAAAGGAATCTGTGGCAGGCATTAATAATTTATACTTGGTATTAGATCTAGTATGTCATGGAATATACAGGACATAATATTGTTCTACAAACAGCCCATGAAGCTCACTCAAACCAAAGAGTGAAAACCCCTTTCGACCAATTCATCTCTTAAACTCAATCAATTCTGAATGTCGCCAAACAATGCTCGAAGATATTTCATCGTTGTGGGACACATTAAAACATTTGTAGGATCTGTGATTCCTGAGAAACATAACTGATCCGTATTTCCCCTCTTGCTCCAACTACAAGCCCATGTATGTTTATAAGCCTGTTTGTGCAGACACCAAATAAAGAAACAAATACAGTGTACTGTAATGCCTAACATCACCAACACCATCAGGATGACATTCACAAATCGCCCAGTTATTATCGTTGTAACATCATTGACCACTCAGTGGTCGGGGAATTAAGAAACAAAACAAAAAAAGGGGGGAGAGGGGGTTGGCAAAGAATAATGCGCTTCTGCCGGCCAGAAAAAAATCAATAGGCGAAATGAAGTTATGACTTTGGGTTCAGACAGGAGAACTCTGTCCCCTAAATAATGTATGTGACAACAAGCTGCAACAGCTGACAATTACCAAATAAAAAAAAAAAAGCCTATTCCAAATGTCCCTATGGGTCCCTCTTTCTCCTCTTAACTCCTCCCCCCACCCCCACCCCCCACCCCATCCCCTTGTTATCCTTCTTATCTTCCTGTAATAAAATAAGACAATCAGTTGTCCTGGAGATAAAAGAGGCATGTAGTTACTAATGGGAGTAGGTATACACATGCAGGATTAGGACAGACATTTACTACTGTTGGTGGTGTCGGTGGAAAGGAAAAGAACCACACGAATCTGCAATACCTATGCTTCTGCCTTATAAATATATACATAAGGCAGTGGTGTAAATATATATGATGCCAAATAATGACCGCAAATTGTTCTACCAAACTGGAAATGGAATTCACAAATGCTTCGGACGCATGGCTTTAATCGAAGGTGACAAGTGCCAGCGTAGTTTTCCCTGTTCATAAAGAAGCGAGCTATTTATAGCTTGCCTTGTTTGGTTCTGACATCAGCTTCGGCAATGTACAGTAATTATCACCGATGTATTACAACGATAAAAATAACCCTATACTGCCCAGATTGTAAAAATAGCTTATCACTTTTTAAAACCCCTATAGGATTTCGCTGACTATTTTGATTTGGCAAAGAGTGATGTGGGTTAATGTCAGAAATAGGAAGGTTTAATGTATGTCTTCTTTGTGGCATAGATTTCCAAATAAAGAGTGTCTTTTCTTGCACTTTTTGAGGGGCGGGGGGGGGGGGGGGGGGTTTCTACTCTGAATGTGTTGTGTCCATGTTTTATTCACCATAATTATGCCTCGGGAATTACTTATAGTTCTATTTTAAGAATATGCTTAACATATTAGGCACCAAAATACCAATAGTGGATATCTCTCTCCTTCCCGGTTTCTCCCTTCTCTCTCTCTCTTTCTTTCTTTTTTTTTTTTTTCTCTCTTCTCTCTCTCTCCCTCTCTCTCTTTCCCTTCTCTTTCTACCTTGTCTTTCTTTCTGTCTCTAACTTCACTAGCATCATCTCCTTGCTAAGTTGTACAAAAACTAAAGGCTTAAGGAAAAGGATCATTTGTCACTTTCACAAGTGTCTGCATAGTTTTAATTATATCCAGCCCAATGTCGTTCAATATGATAATGCAGGAGATAGATCAGTCGTGATGACGTATAATATTCGAGATAATATTCAGAATACGCGCCACTCCAGTCTCACTTATGCCTACATCGGTTTTAAGCAGGTTCTGATACGTCTGCCATGTGTCGGCGGACGCCCGATCCACACGGTTCATGTGATGAGGATGATTTACTTCCGCGGGATAAATCGATTGAACAAGGAGCCTCCATCAACTGTGTCAGCCGGATTAGTTGGCTGCTTTTTAATGGCATAAGTGAATGACAGGGGGGCCGCATTGAAGCAATAAAATGCCGTCCATATCATATGGCGCCAACATGATTTTCTCACTTGGAAGGGGGAGGCGAGAGAGAAAAGAGGTTAACTTAATAACTCGTACACATTCTTATAGGTACTGTCTTTTCTATACGGCTCACATAGGTGCGTTGCAGAGCAAAAACAACAGTTGTGAGATATAAACTATCGCTATGCAAATAAGCTGGGAAATCTCCTGAGTATTGTATGGATATTGTTCAACAACAATCCCACACACCCATTTCATGTTAAAAGCATTTCTTCGTTAGCCAAGCGAATGTCCTCAGTAACACAGAGAGCATTTTTGAGCGAGCACGAAAAGGTTCCATTTGCGAGCAGTTTGTTTCGACACTAGTCGCACTCAGTTAATAGCAGACCTGCGTCTGTGTTTCAGCACACAATTGCTCTGCAGTTTTCCGGGCGAACTGGAAGAGCCGAGGTCAGCAACATTAATGCCCCATTCACTTTGGAATGTTGATGAACATCGCAAGTATTCATTATATCATCGATAACATCAGACTGGAGAAATGGGATTTGAAAAACATTGTCTGATTATCCCAGCAATGCTGAAATGCACGCTTACCAGCGGGGGTGCTGTTTGAATGATTCAGAGATACCGTTCATCAGTTGTTAGCGTTCCATCATGAAAACCTGCCGAATAACAAGGCTATGCAACATAAATTCAGACTGAGAACTTGACCATCAGCATGATTTCAGAAAATAATTACCATGCGTTAGAGTAATACTTTCTCTCACACCATACGTTTCAGTGTCAGGTTTCCGTGCTGCAAACAGGCTTAATTGTATTCAATAAGTAAACCACGACAGAGAGGCTTTCCTGATGAACATAGTTTGGGTTCCCTTTTAGGGACACGATATCTGACATGTTTACAGTAAATCTGTCATGCTCAAGGATATTTGCAACTATAAGCTGCAGAATTATACAATACAAGTGCTATGTACGATTCATAATTAAATAATGAATTACATTAATCTTTACTAAGCATGGTGTTTACGTACGTAATTACTCAGTTCCTAGCTTGGCATTATTACTGATCCAGCTTACCCCCGAAACGCCTTTTTGTGCTTTGCCAAAATTGTGCAAGCTTCTACCAAATGCACATAATTAAATAAAAACGAATCTCAATCACTTAATGTGTGTCATCTCGTCATCTCAGGTTCTGCTTTGTTCAAAATCCTCTTTAATGAATGAATACCTTTCATTAACACATGCCTAAAAAAAAAAAAAAAATCGGCCATATCAAGTATGCTGCCATTCGGAGCTCGTGAACATAAATAAAATACTATGCGGTCGATAACAGACAGATCTGATTTTCAGCATGAGCCCTGATATGTGACTCGCCCAACCATAACTAGGAATGCTGTAGTTCGCATTGAGCCAGACAAATATTGATCTCCACACAAACTTTGCATTTACTCCTTTTTTTTTTTTCGGCTTTATGTCTCAAACAGTGAATTGTGCTTAATCGACGTTATTAGTATATTATACCGTGCTAAGAGAGGGTAACTGTAACTTTCTTCGTATTCTTTCAAATTTTTAAAATGCTTTTTAGTGGGAGAGGTGGCAGAACTACTACCTCATCACGAGAAGAATTGCAGAAGGGGCTGTGTCCCTCCTTACCATTATCCTCTCCTCTTTCCTCTCCTCCTCCCCCCTCCCCCTTTGTTTTTAGACTATAGGATTGGTGTTTTGGTGTTTACTTAAGCAAGCAGAATACACTATGTACATCATCCAAGAATAACGCCGATGAATTTTTAATGCCACTGCTACATACAGCTTGTAAACTGAATGTAATTACTCGAAGTGTCCATTTCTTATATTATTATTATTGAGAAAGAAAGTGTGTGAACTGACAGCTAGCGTCGTAATAAACACACAGTTATTATGTACAATATCCTATTCGCATCATCACCACATTTGTGAACAAGAATTTTTTCAGCTGTGAGGTTTTGGCCCGCCAGTAAAAGTGCAAATGTCTATGATTGTGTCACATCCCCTACAGTCCAGCGTTATTCCTCAGATTCAGTTGCTGTCTGAGATACAGCTGAGCCTGTCAAAATTATTGCAGTGAATCCAAAGATTGACAAAACGCTATTATACATAGGCTATCTGAGGAGCAAAGCTAAGGGTAACCAATCATATGGATAAGGAAAACAGAAATCTCTACCACGAGATCACACACAAAACAGCAATCGATCGACCAACTTCCATTAAGACTGAATCAATTATATAACACCGATGAGAGTATTAAATTACAAGTGTGCACTGATCGTGCTGTCAAAAGCAAGGGCATAACAAGAAATCAATGAGAGTAATGATGACGCTACTTTCGACGTTGCCCATCTTTCATGTCAGCTAGCTATCAATGATGCACACGCTAAAACTCATTAACTAATGAATGATTCACTACTAATACAGTCATTCTCCTGCAATACACGGAAAATGAGAAGGAATGAATTTTTTCGGGATGCGGTGCCAAATTAACGAAAAGCCACTGTGACAACAGGCGGGTGTTAACCTGGGTTGCATCAACTTATTTTGCTCGCTGTACCATTCAGTCTTCCTCTTTGAATTTTACGAAAGTATTTACATAATTTTTATTTAATGCACAATTTCAGCACAATTTTATGTCGGGCACCATACTTCGCTCACTTCCCCTGGAGTTCTGGTGACTAGGCATTATGCTGCTAGGCAACTGACACTGAAAACGTAAAGGCTATCGATCTAAATTACAGAATCATTTAGATATTGGCACATTGGGGTGTCATCAGAATGACCAGGGTGAAAAACAATTTATAGATCCATAAACACTATCCTGATGTGCTGACAACCAAACAAGTATAATCTCTAAAAAAGCCGTTAATTTAATTAAATTTACTAACACCGCCCATCATTTCATTGTCTGTTTCTTCTTCTTTTTCTCTCTCTCTCTAACCCCCCCCCCACTATCCCGTCCCCCTTTCCCCATTCCTTTTACGTTCCCAAGTACCCACAACTTCATGTGGATACTTTAATCCATTCTGTGTCAAATATGGGCAGCAACACCCGATTTAGCACGCACACACTGTTGGTCGTGCAATCATCCTAATTATGTTAGTTCTCTGAAAGCTGCCGTACCACTCCCAGAGGAATTGTCACCACACTAGCTAGTCTAATATCATTAATGTTGCATGAGACCCGACCATTTGGAAGACTGCTTTGCTGATCAACAAACCGCCAGGACAGCAAGATGTGCCCTGGGTACAAATTGAGTTGAGAGCCCTGTGCCTTACGGTCAGGTGAGAAGGACATAGGCTTCACGGTAAGTCGCGCTTTTATTTGACACGGAATGAATTAAACATAATAACATGGCATGTACCTCTGGCACTTGTATGCAAGAGTTAACTTGAAACTCCCAGACAGAACTGTGCGACTGTGTTCATACGTTTACTGATCGTCCTATTTTTGCACTGAGACAATTAACTAGTCACTATCTGGCTAACTAAATCGCTGATCCCAATGAGACCACACTTGTAAAATAATACTCCTGCCAAACTATCTAATATTTGAGAATGTTTGGCGCTTAGTGCTCATTCATTTACAGTACTTTACCCGATAGACAATTCAGCCCTTAGCATAATCATCAATCAAAAGACAGCTAATGTGCTTGACTTGTCTTTTCTTTTTTATAATGACTTTTACAAATGATACTCCTGTGTCACCGAGTGCAAAAGGCCTACAGTTATTTATTAACATTGAAAAGAAAAAAAACATGAAACATCAGTTGCTGTCGGAAGCTAATATTCCTTGATACCTACTGCCTGTATCGTGACGTAATATTATACATCAGTGAAAACAACAACTCGCTTCAGCTCTTAAATACAAATTCGACCAGAGAATCATGAAATCATAATTACAGGATGAAAATAAGTCCTGAGGAGAAATAATTACTGTGAGTGAGTGAGTGAGAGAGAAAGAGAAAGAGAGAGGGGGGGAGGAGGAAGAGACAGAGAGATGAGAGAGAGAGAGAGAGAAGAAGAGGGGGGGGGGGGGGGGAAGAGAGAGATGTTTTTTAAGTAACCCAGAATAGAAGCCTGCTAGCAAGAAGTCAATGGTCCTCCTCACAATGTGCTAGAAATCATCTTCTTCCAAATTAAATTCACACTGAATCAATTTTGGGGGTTATAAATTTTTTTCTGCTCTCGCAGGTGTTCTTGTCCTCAATAGCAAAACAAACTACTGGACAAGTGCAAGAATGCGGACTTGATTTAACACATCAGAAGATTATAAGCCATGATGGATGACAATTGTTCAATGAATAACTTAATCTGTCCCCACCTGTTTAATACTTCAAAGACAAACAGGATGCAAGCTTTGGGGTTTACACTGATACAGAATATTGTTCTGCTTGGTTTCATTGAAAATGGTCTCCATTTTTTAAAACATATATTTCAGTCCCAATCATTCAATACCTTTCTGCAGGCTTGCCTTTGACTGAAATGGAAAGGGGCAGGGGAGAGACACTATTTTCATTACTTGAATTTGGTGCATGGCTCTACTTGTTCCACATTAACTGAGGAACAAATCACTGCTCACAATAATGGTCAGCGATTAGACACAGATACACATTCTATGAAGAAAAGGAACAACTGGGTACCTACCTCATTTGCTTGGTTGGTCGTTTCCACCAAACATCTGAGGGCTTGAATTAATTCCACCTGTTGAAATGAGAGACCAGATAGATATGAGATGAACACATCAACTCACCCATCACAGAGACAAGTTTACAATGGGTTTTACTGTCTGTGATCCTTGGCAATTCATGTCACATTATTAGTATTATCCCTCCAGTAAGACTTATTTAACGCAGTGCTAAGATTCTAAGTGGATGAAGTGATGAGTGTAAACTTTTCAATCAATTGTTTCCTTAAAAAAAAAAAAAAAAAATCGTGAATGATGCAGATACAATTGTTCAGCCTGAGCTGGCAATACAGACACAGACAGGTTCACTTGGATGAACAGATTGAGGATGAGATAAAACTGGAGAAAACGGTCATGAGAAAGTGACAGCTTCATAAATGGGGGCAACTGGAAATTTTTGATTGATTTTCTCCCCTTTAATATTTTGTGGCGGCATGAAAGCGGAATATGTGTGTGAGTCGGGAAATTCAGGGACAGAGAATGTGGCCCGACAAATCAATATATGGAGGGAATATCTATTAACACAAGCATTGTGCTTCTAGCCCAGAGCATTAATCGTGGGGTAAACAAACGCACAAGATTGTTCAATGAACATCATGTGTGGTGGGATGCCAACAAACAAGTTGATCTCAGAACTGCCAAATTTGTCCCACTCAACTGAAAAATAATTATTTTTGACCAAAGATGCAGGCAAGTCTATGTGGTTAAATAAGAAATTCAACTTTAAAAAAAAAAAAACAGTGTTCTAAGCATCCTTATTTATGATATAAATGTTATGAAGTATTTATTTTTTTTTTGTACGCAATTTCTGCTCCTAATGTACCAACGGTTTGCTTGAATATTTATTGCCTTTTGGCCAAAAAGGGTTCCCCACTGCTGTCTCCCGTAATTAAATTGAGTCCCCTCTTCCTAGTAATGTGATCTCCTCATATCACAGGGCCTTCGACACCGCGATACAAAGCACAGGAAATGAAAAACAAATAATAATTAAAAAGGGAAGACGACGGAGGCAAAAACGGAATTATGGGACTTTGATCAGACAAGTCGATATTACTAACATTCTGAGGAGTGGGGAACAGCTCTCTCTGGAGCCCACGTAAAAAGAAACGGAACATAAAACATTTATGACCTTCTGCAAGACACCTCACAAAAATCACCAATCATGATCGTAGCATGTTTCTTAGAATATCTGTTACGAGTCTTGAAAAAAGACCCAACATGGGAGTTTCAAACAACAAAAAGTTACTTCTAAAAGGTCAGAGCAACAATGACGGAAAGAACAACACATCTGAAATTTAAGTATGGGAAAATGAAACAATAGGCTCAACTCTCGCCCTTTTCATGCTTAGCACGCGTGGTCTTGTGCTCCTCTTCAAGCTAGTTTCCACAATTGTTGCCAGTGCTGTCTGTGCACTGCACAAATCTATACCAACAGATCATTACATGAATCGAAGGTTTTATGAATTCGCATTCTTTCCGAAAAGTTGAAATTCTTAGCATGTGAAATGCTCATTGAAAGAGTTTGGAACAGAAAGGAACCACCCTAACAATATAAGCAATCTCTGCTTACACGCCGGGCATCCACGGAGTATTATAATATATCGAGTTATTTGCTCCTGATGATAACCTATCCTCTAGACTCTATTCTGAACTCTACTGACATCTGAAGACATCTCTGATTGCAGTCAACATTGGAGAAAGAATATAGGACCACTACAGAATCATCACAGAGAACTTGGACCGAGCCAGCAAAATCTAGGTCTTTGTGAGGGCGAGGGGCGTGACAAGTAAAACGGGATGATTGTTTGAAGTCCAATCATATGACTGCAGTAATCAATATTGCAATTTCCGGGGCGAGTCTCCCATCTCTCACACGTACGCTCTTTCTTTCGTTTAAACTGTCGGAGATTTGTAAAATTTCTCTTGCCCACTCTCTTTCCCTCCCTTGCGCTTTTTTTATTTTTATTTTCTTCACTCCCTTCCCCCACTCTTGTCCCGCCCATTCCATTAAACAATAACCTTCGGAGACGTGGGGGTGCTGCTACCCAAATGAGCAGCACCTACTCCTCATGAAAATCTGTCTTAGTCTGCCAGTGTACCAGAAAATACTTCGCAGCGAGTCTCTCTCTCTCCTCTCTCTCTCTCTCTCTCTCTCGCTCTGTGTGTGTGTGTGTGTGTGTGTGTGTGTGTGTGTGTGTGTGTGTGTGTGTGTGTGTGTGACAATTTACATCAAGCTAGCTATTAATATAGCAACCTTCAAATTGGAGGTGGGGCAAGGTGTCAAAACTACAGAGGTTGGCAACGTGCTACAGCATGTATAACTATTTCTGAGCTAACCATGGGCGTCCATTTATATCGATTTTATAACATTGCATAACGAGTTTTAATTAGTACTCTTTTTACTTTTCCACTTTCGTTCTGAAATGTAAAAAAGCAATAAAGAAGACTAACGTTAATGATTATGAAATTGGACTGCAGGTTCTCTGCCCTCCAAAATTGAAAACAAACAGTAGTAAGTTAACTATGTAGGATTGCTCATGTTGCACTGACCAACTGCTTGATCTTGCTACCATAATTCGATTTATACTGAAACCCATTACCAAGTCCCATTCGGGCTCTGACAGTATTTTGCGGACTATCGGTGTTGTATTAGCAGGGGCCGTGAACTCGAGTAATGAATCAAGCTTTTGAGAACCCGTCTCCCCGGCCCGTCCCTGTGCGAAGATGAGTTTTTCTGCTCTGATTCCAATCATAGTGTTCGCCAGTCTATTCTCCAGAGCGCTTTCACTTGACCACCTCTCTTCTCAGAGCTAATCTGATGGTTAATGAAGATTGATCCAGACCTCTTCACCCTCAGTCTTTTTCCTCCCTGTTGCAGTATCTCTGACTAATGGATGGCGCTTTAGCGGTACCAAACGTTCAAACGACCACAGCTGTTCAATAAGATTGCCCACAGACACAAATCCTCCCATGACCCACATTGGTGCAATGTCACTGTTTTTACATAAACAGTTGCCTTTTTTTTTTTTTAACTTTCTTTAAAAAATGAAACAAGATCACTGACAATCTCTACTAAATTCTAAAAATACAAAATTCACATCTTCAAACCAATGATGAAGCATAACATAACAATAAAAGTGGGGATTTATGAGAGGGGAAAGAGGGAAAATACAACAAATAAAACAGTGACACATCCGCAGCTTAGATCTCACCACAGATCCATGCGTCTTCAGAATTACCAATAAATAAAATACTCCCTTGTTATTAAAATGACACCATTATTGAAATTGAAATTTCTCCTCTTGAAAGAATCACTGGCACGGGCAGAGGTGGTGTAAATACGACCACTCCCATTATATTCAGCACGCAGTCCGCGTCAACGTGAAAGACCGTTATTTGTGAGGAGTCATTTCTTGAGTTAATGCCTCGATAGGTTTGCATATTCTGCTGGCAGAACGTGAGGCCGGGGGGCAAAATGAAATAAGCAACAGCGTGAAAAAGATAGGTAAAGAGTTGCCTTAAATTAATGTAGATTAATGTTCACCACCGCAACACAAGTTCTTACCTCATCTCGAAGAGGGATGTAGATCAGAGTTTTCAAAATTCTACGCCTAGTGAGTGCTCGTATGTGGGGTGTGGGTGACCGTTGTGGATTCTTTGTCCCATGAGTATTAAGGTATGAGGCCAGCTGGGTGAGGGGTCCAAATAAGTCGTGACTGACACCGTCATAGATCGAGTGAGATGCACGTTGAAGGAGTGATGTTGCTTCATTCCACCTGAAAATGAAGTGGAAAAAAAATTATAATAAAATGTCTGCTCAACCAAATCAAGAGAGGAAAAAATGAATCGCATAATCTTCTCTCTCAGACACTGCTCTGACGGTAAAACTGGGCGACGCTTTGCGTGCTGTGAACACATTCACATAAAAACGGCTATGAGAACTGACGTGGATCCTTTCATGGGATCATTGTCTCTGCCCCTTGAAACAATTTTGCACAGGAAATAGCGTGTCATGGTGACTGAACATGAACTCTATGAATGTGCCGTTATAGTGGTCGTTCTTCCCCTCTCTCAGGGCCGTTCCTTTAAAGGAAATCAAGTTAAGTTAGACACACGCCATCTTGCTTAACATTTATATAGACGCAAATGACTTAGCATGGACAAGCACACGAAGAGAGAATTTCAAGTTCAAAGAATGATTGCATGTTAAGACTGCATGAAACTTAAATATACGTAGTCGTGAAAATTCACTGAAGCTCTATCACTGGACAATTATTTGCATTCAGTTCTTTGATCCTTTAAATGAATTTCCCCGGGACCAACTAAATTATTACCAACGACGGGGTTCATACAAAGAATTAAAAACTAATTTTAAGGACTTCCTATGGACGCACAGTAAACAAATTAAGATCCTGTGTGGACCAAGAAATATTACAGCCATACAAATGGTGTGCAGCACTCATCGAAACGGAACATTTCTGTATCCAGATTTCTAACATGGTAAATTCATTCTGAAAAGTTCAGTTATTTCAAAGTACCAATTATCCAGTGTGCAATTGGAAGATTTGAATCTCAAATGTTTCAACTGAAACAAAAAATTTAAGGACTTGGACTTTGGCATCATTTTCAGAATTTAAGGACTTTTTGAGTACTTATTTTTTTCTTTTACGAAAATTAAGGACTTTAAGGACTTTTAAGGACCTGTGTGAACCCTGCAACGATTTTCTGATGAATCACTGCTTAACAGCAAAATCCCAAATTTATGACATGCCAATAAAGTGTGACCGGTAAACGCTCCTTTAAATTTCAGTACATTCCTTCACGCCAATGACTGCATGTACCTTTCATCAAAGAGCAGGTCCAATAAGACTAATGTCGTCACATGTTAAGTATGAATATTCTCTCCAAAAAAGAGCTTCTTCCCAGTTTGTCGATCATTTACAGAAACTTTACTATTGGAATTTTCGGTGCCCTTGTTTGTTCATATTATTTTCATTGCCGTTTGTTTCATTGGTTATTTCATGCCCAAATAGTCTTGTGATGTTACAGTCACTATATAAAAATTTTGTCAATAGCTCTGTATTCAATAATTTAATACCGGTATAATAGGCTATGCTTTAAACAGAACAGTGATTTATGTTGGCGCGGTATAAACTGGTCATTTTGCCAAAGGGCACTCACCCTTTGACGAAATGTGTTAGCATAGCAGCAGTTCTCTACGATGGCAACTAATCGAAGCACGTAACCAGTAAAAAATCCGCTAAGCTCACAGTCTACTTAGTGGAAGTTCTCGGCTTAGTACTTTCAGTTTACTCTGCACCCACCCTATTTAAACACGCAAGCCTGTAGCCTTTTCCCTTCCCTTGGCCTATGCCCTGTTCAAACAGCCATATCCCAGCTCCACTAGCTCGAAGATCAAATAAACCCTGGTGTTGTCGGACATTACCCTACAACTGCGCTGCGAAATAAACCGTTCTCGAGAAGAATACACGGCTATGATGCTGGCTTGAAGAACTGAACGACCCCCTATCTACGCATGCTTGTCCACTGTCAAGTGTCTCGTATCTGCCTGTCACATTTCCCTGACCACGGCAATGGCCCTGCATCACCGGACTGCCCGCTCTATTAAGCATTGACAAACCGATTATGCGACAACAAAGCTTGGTCAACGTGAAAGGTGTCACGCTGGCAAAGTTACCGAGACAGCTGTTGCAAAGGATCTGTTTGTCATAAATAAAGCCGTCCCGTGCGCTAGAGAAAATATGTAGGATCCCAGCAACTTCGTGAAGAAAACGAACACAGCCACACAAAACTACTTCTTGTTTCCCAGATTCATCATCAGTCCGTGGTCAACTATTTTTCCTTTTATTTTATTTTGAAAAAACAGGGGAGAGGAGGGTGGGGGTGTCCCTTCCCAGATCTCAAAATTTGAATGCAAACGATATTACACAAACAGGTCATCCAGTTTATTTTTCCGGGTCAGTTTATGCAGCGCCGATTTTTTTAATTCACAAAGGGTACTTACAAATGGCTTCCTTTGCCTAATATTTAAATTGTTAATTGTCAATCTAGATCCAAATCGATGATAACGGGGCGCCCCTTAGAAATTTTTAATTGGGAAAATTGAATGAGAAGGGCGTCGGGGACTCGCCAAAAAATCACTGTTTTCCCCATCATTTTCTTCCCGCTAGTTATGACACGACACACAAGCTTTATTCTTAGCCCACTGAGACTCCAGGTAAATTAACTTGTTCAAAGCCCTTCTAAACAGTGGCTGTCTGGAACAAAAGATGCATTGTTCAACCTATAATGGACGGATCAAAAACAAGCTAAGGGTTTGTTACGGTCGTCTCTACACATGCTGGACTTAATCTAATCTGTCACGGCACGGAAAAGAAAAATTAGTATCGGATGATTTGGTGAATTTCAATCATACAGACAGGCCGCAAAGTAGGACGGCCCAGCATTAAACAATCGCACAATGGGAAGGAGTGACATTATGTATTTCAAAACTGTTATGAAATTGATGGCATTTGACAAGTTGAACTTATTTCAGTCAGACTCTCAGCAAGACAACATCAACTACCGTTACAATCTTACAGGGATAAATACGTTTTATTTCCTGAGCTGATGTATAGGAAAACTTTATGGCTTATATAATTATGAAGGTAAATGCATGCTTTTCCTGAAATTAAGTGAATATTTACCCATTTAATATATAATATGCAGCTGCATGAATATGTCACTGTCAGCTTAACTTAAAATTAGCTCTCTGTGGACATCACCTCAGAATTCAGCATACTGAAAAGTTATTTACAGCCAATATCTGAAACTTGCACACCTAGACAAGTATGCACAGATTACATTTGGATAACTAGTTGTGGCAAAATAATGCTAACAGAAAGAGAGAGAAAAAATGCTTTTCAACAACCTCATCCGTCAACGATCAGACTGCAACAATTTATTTCACAACTTAACTATGTGTGTGTACACGTAAATGTGCCGTTGACAGCAACCACTGCTGGGTGTGCTCTAACACAGACCTGTGTAAATGGTGGTTGTCACTTTGTGCTGGTTTTTCCACCTCAAGAGACATATCTGTATGACGTACACCATGTAGGATGAATGTGAATGCGATTTGTATTAAGTATTTGTCCATATTTACATGGCATCAGCATAAGAAGAGGTCAGAAGCAGAAAGAACGGGGAGTGGATGGGGGAAACGGACGAAAGAGTGCAAAAGAAACTGGCATAAAATTCGAACAAAACTTGCTGAAATATGAGACCTCTCTTTGCCTGGTTGTTGTAAAATGTGTATAATTCACGACAAAGTCCATCAATCAAACGATTTCATTTCACATGATGCAAAAGTCCTGCTAGTTTCGGATAATCCCCTTAATATGAAAACCATGATAGCATTAACCCTGTAACCATAGTATTAAAAAAAAATATTTTAAAAAAAATTCATGCACAGAGAAGTATTGAGTGACGCATTTGCTGGCTTTCAGTTCCGGTTTTATGACATATAAATATATTAAATCAGAACTGTCAAGATCCGAGGGAAAATACCGCTTTCAACAGCATACCACACATGGAATTGTGTCTTACACGAGTGGGGCCTGCCAGGAAATAAAAAAAAAATGATGTCGACTGTACAAACATCTTTTGTGTAATTAGTGTTTACACTTTCTGTGTTTCCACTGGCAACGTGGATAAATCAAAGAGGCCTGTACGAGTAGTTCAGAATTTCAACGTCTCTGTATGTGCTCTGATCTTTCTCAAATTTCAGACACCAACTGAGTCTTGTTGCCGTGACAAAACTGCGAGTTGCCTCTACGTGTGAAACAAGGCTACTACTTAAAAATGTCATACAAGACATTAGATGTGCATCAAGACAACACAGTATTACATGGAACTCCGTAAACGTGCAACCTGAGCAAGCAAAAATCAATCGCACAATATCATTGATTGTGCCGCCATTCGATTGATGGCACCAGAGCCTAAGAACACAGGCATTCAGGAGCGATGTCGCACTGCCGCGCCATTCGACTGCTTGACTCACCATGAGAGTGAGTCTGCTGAAACTATCCTGGACTTTTTTATGATAACAAATTAGAGCTAAGTGCTACCTTCTTTATTAGTTACTTCTACACAATTAATTATACATAACACTCACTCATATGGTATATATAATTATTATAGAAGTTTCGACAGCCTAATTTGACATAAATCTGAAAAGAGATTTCTACTGAGGCGTGAACCCTCCTGATTCTTGATCTCTACAAAACAGCTGCATTAAATACGCTGGAGATGTAAAGCATGTAGAAGCTCTTGCCTGCACCAAATTTCGTTTTTACGACAAAGACCTCCCACACTAAATCTTGTGAAGTTAATTTGCTTTGAGGCGGGGGCAGGTAGGCTTTAGAAATTTGATCAGAACTCAGATGAAACAGATACTTTTTGTGACGCCAGGTACTTTTTCACATCAAGTAAAATCCAGATGGTCCGATGCTTGGCGGTTATTATTAAAATGTGATACCTAAAAGACGTTCTCCAAGCTGACAAGAGTTTATTCACAGTTAACATGTTAATACAAGATATCAAGCATTTTTCTAAGTTCCTCTTTCAACACAAAGACATACACATGGTACATGGCTCCTCTATTCTGTCTGAATACAAATTGGAGTCAGCGCTAGAAATATGCAGTTGGTTATAAATCTCGTTAAACACATTATACAAATAACCATGAACAATTTCATCTTTCCACTCAAAGGGGAAGGAAAAAGTCATCGCAAACTGATAAGCTATATCTGCTCTCAGACACACACAGGAAAAAGAGGTGGGGGTGGAAGGAGAGAAAAGAGAGAAAGGATAGGCAGCCAAATACAGAGCACTCACAATCCTGCTAGCTTTACACTCTGCAATTCAAAGATGGTCTGAAAAAGTGCATGTACCAAGGCCTTCTTCATCGAATTCAGTTCAAATATTTGTTGTAAATATTAGCTCCTCTCTACACGCTATTCCCTTTACAAAGGCGCGTTGTAAAGTAAACACGTTTCACTTGAAAGGATGGAGAGAAACGAATTTCATTTCCACACCAGATTCTTAGCTTATATCCACGAGAGGGAGAAAAACATCTTAAGGATAGAATTTTATCTATATACATGTAATATTATTTAATAGTGGATAATTTATAAATAACAACTGAAATTTCCAACCTACAATAAAAATTACTGGGTGTAGTAAAAATTCTTCCTCTTCCTCTATTTCCTCCTTTCAGGCAAAAAAAAAAAAAAAATCTCGCAGGTTGTTTCTCTGATGCATAGACACTCTACAAAAATATGTTTTTTCTGAAATATGCTTTCTTGTGATGGTGTCTCTCAAATCTTTAGGAGAAACTGCTTAAGTTTTAACGACATGAGCAGTTCTACCACGTCAAGATTTCACGGTATGGCCAGAGCCCTATTAACCAACCTACTAAAACTTTCGCTTGTCTAAAAATAGACCTTGAAGAAAGAAAACTGTAAGCATCTCTCCGACCTGAAAGGCATGTTTAAACAAGACGTGTGTCCCCAATCAGTGAGGCCTAGCTCCAAAATTTTCGCTGGCTTTGCATTATAAAGCGCTCTTGTATCGTCCTATGTACATAAAAGTTTAAATAGTATCCACCAGCTTCTTTTTCCACGACCACTTCAAACCGCACCTTAAGCAAATACATCTTCAGATGTCACAAGTCCCAGTGAGCCGAGGATGAGGCAAAACGCGGACAAGTGGAAAGTGTCAAGATGTCAAAATGGATGACTCTGTTGCCTTCAACTCTTAGTTGTATGCCCTTGTGTTAGGTAATAAGCATATTCATAGCATCGATATTAATTTCCATATAAAAATCACAATCTCCGATGGTTGACTTATCACCAAATTCGTTCCATACCACTATTTCTGATATCAGATTGAGAAAAAAATCTGTCGATGAGTCGCCCCTGCCTCAGAGGCTTTAATGTGTCAGAAGTTGATATCATTTTCAGGAAGTTGATTTCATTTTCGGTGAACAGTTTGTTGCATGCTGCCGATGTTCACGGTGCTGGATGCATGCAACTAGTGCCACCTAAAAATGTAATACCCGGCCAATCTTTCACAACACAAGTAAAAAAGACATAGTAGGCAAGACCCACTGGTCAGCTGTGGTCCCCCTTCCGTTGATTTTGTCTTATTGTTACTATTGTTGTTATTGCTGTTGTTATTACTGTTGTTACTATCGTTTTTGTTTTGTTATTTGCTAACATTATTGTCTAGCCTCTTCGTGTCTGAAGATTATAAACACCGAAAAAAACTTACTGCCATACTTCCTACAAATGGTCGATTACAAGTCTGTCCGATTCAAGCCGATACCTCCATTGCAAACTAGAGCACTACAATGTCAGTTTACCATGCATAAAGGGTACTGAGCAGATCTACTTCCCTATCTTTTTTTTTTTTTTTTATGATCTCCATTATCATTATCTGAAACATAATTATGTGATTTTACCATTTGTAAATGTGTATCTATCATTAAATTTTCTTTTTAACGGCCCATCACGTTTCTTATTTGGTGTTTATTCAAACATGTCAGTTGATATGGAGCATTTCCTGTCTGTTTTTCATCTTAACCTCTATTAGCACCTTCCCTATTACAGCAGGGGAATTGAATATTTTAAACAAGGGTGAAAATGAATCATTGTTACATGTTCTGTTTTATAGTCAAATCTAAACTTTAAAATGTGAATCAATGAATAAGAAAGAAACAAATGAAAACTATCTGCATAACAAGTATATCTTTTTGCACTGCAGCTTGGGCACAATAGTGGATTGACTGTTTTGGAAAAAAACAACTACTTTGGCCTGTTGGTTTTGTTTCTTTTTAAATAATTTCCTTCCAGTCCAATCTTTTCTTTATCAGTATCAGCCAGTCTCTTATCATTAAAGTTTCAGTTAAGATAGATTGAAAAGATAGACACCCAACATTACAATCTGCACAAACAGTTGCATTATTCACGAAGCAAATTATTCTTGACCACTGACAAAATAACAACATGAGATGAGGGCAGGGGTCAGGAAAACAATAGTTTTCTACACTCATGGACTCTGGAATTCAGCTGGACCACGATGAGTAACTTTAATAATGGGGTATGGTAAGTGTGTTTTAAAAATAAAATCCAGAAGTGGATAGGACCGAATGCAAGGGATATGCTCAAATTAAACAGAAATGAAACTAAAAAATATTTGGAAGGACCAAGGTTTCAAGGGGTGAAATTACACGCAAGCACAAAATTAGATGATTGGTGATATACGTGATAAAGCTTTGCTTTTAATTTCTTGAAAAGAAAAAAAACTTGACACGATGAACAATGGAAAATGAAGATATGAAAATTATGGCACTTTAAGTGGATACTCACAATAAGGTATCGGTGACGACCGCAGCTCTGCTCCCAGCGTGGTTGTCAGTGGGACGTACCTCAATTGGTATGCGACAGATCAAAGTTTTAGCCCCCAACCTGTCTAGCACAGCGATGTGTAGCAGCACTGCAATTGGACAGAATAACTCTAGTCAATATTTGAAGAGGTGGAATTCAAACAGAGGCAGCTTTCCATGCAATCTCATTCCCTTATTGGGACCCTATGTTTTTTCTAGTCCTTCCTGCCGTGGCACGAACACGGGCATGACAGAAATAGAGCCAAAGTCGGTTTCTGTCACAGCGTTGCTGTCCCAGGGCACGGTATCGCCTGCCCGTCCCAACGTTGGGCCGCGGAGAGGAGTCTTCCGCATGCTGTCCGCTTGTTTGCCCTAGCCACTCGCTCAATTTCTCTCTGTCTATTGATTGATTTTGAAAAAGAACAAACCCTCCCACCCCCTCCCCAAAAGAGAGCAAAGGGGGAGGGAGGAGTTGGGCGTTTTGGTTGATCCAGATGGGACAATAGTGAAACGGAAGAACTATATATCAAATTGTGCTCCAGGGGTTAGTCAAAGTGACGGATCAGTCGTGTAGGAGTGGGTTCGGTGCCTTGTTTCCTATGGGTGTTGTCTCCCGCTATTTATAGTGTAAAGCAACCGCACCATGCAGTCAAAGAGGCACGAATCAGGCTTTGTCACAATTTCACCAGAAACCGATCATCGTTGTAAGGCTTACCATATTATGGTTGACTCAGTATTAACAAACAATACAGTTCGCGTTCATGGGATTCTAGAGAAATAGTTTGGGCCCAGGAACCTCACAACTTTTTTTAATCTAACTGCCAATGTTAGGGTCTGTGCAAGAGCTCAGTTGGTGCAGTGACTGCTTTCAGTCATGCATTAAATTTGTTTCACGATTTCCGGCCCTTCTCTTCTTCTTTGACGCATCTTTCTAGGTTTTTTTTCTAGGTGAATATATATTGACAATTCTTTCTTCCTTGGAGATTTTAGTTTGAAACTGTTGTTGATGATGATAACAATGTTGTTATTACACTGAATATTATTATAGTAAAGGTGCAGATCAGATATTTCTCAGAACTTAATTTATCCAGTCCTAATTTTATCTATTATTTTTTTAAACTATTTTTCACAAAATCGCTCATTTTCAGGGCGCCCGCGCGATAATTAATTTTTTTCTTCACGACTGGGAGGAAAATGTAAACTATTGTGACTGACTTTACATCATACTATCCTCTCCCTTTTAGGGACAGGGACGAAGAAGATGCCTCATCTTTAATTTTAAATACGTCTTTAGATTTGTTTCTGGATATAAGCGTGGCCTTACAGACAATTGGAAACCGATCAATACACTTGATGCAATGTATCCACACACACACAATCATTAAACAGTCGAAATTCATAGCTCTCATCTTCAGTCACTCGAACTGGTCGAACTTCACCTTCAGTAACGAACTTCTCCAGGATATGGCACAAACCCTATAAACTGATAAGACAATGTTCGTTCCCCACTGCAATCAATCTCATGATATGGGTTTTTCAGTTTCTCGCTGATTCTTTCAAAAGATTTTTACCTCACCTTCCTTTCAAAAATTGTGTTTATTCTGCTCACAACTGCTCTGGTTTTCAGCACTTTTAAAAATATACAGACAAAGACACTGTTTGGTACAAAAGGTCAAACTGTCCTCGGCATCACAATACATACATACAGAGTGATGTACAATGTCATGACGGTGAGAGAATGAACTGCGTGCTCAGCATGCTTTCGAGACACGATAGTATAATACTGTGCTAGTATGGATGAGTAATCACTTAAGCTCATGTCATTCATTGTGATTCTCATTCACGAGCACGCTCAAACAAACATTTCATATTGCTTGTAGTTCTTGCAGTATCCTCTTGCACCGAATGACACGGTTCTTAAAAGATTGCAAATAAAGCACGGGCAGCTATACAGAGTGAGTGAAACACTCTGGTGTCCGTTCTAATTCTGGTAATACGTGTAATCGAGTCAAATCTGCCTCCACGGTTGTGCATCCACCTCAAAGTCACATTCATTTCCCTAGTGCGGGCCCTGGCCCTACTTTCTGCCACATTCAGTCATTTACAATACAAAAGCACGGCCGACAAAAACAGCCATTCCTATTCCTTCGTTTCAAAATTTCTCTTTGTTAACAAACTTTTTCATTAAACGTTTACGGGAAATTTGATAAACACTCGCTACACGTTGTTCCCCCGTCTAATAATAGACACCAGTGCTGCAGCTGACCTGTGTAGACATACACGGTGGACCAGTTTCATCCTTATCAGCAAACTATCGCAAGCCCCTGACAGTTTACGACTAAATTATTCTCCTGGGGCAAACCAGTCACAGGACAGGTTAGTGAAAGGGGGGGGGGGGTGAGAGAGAGAGAGAGAGAGAAGGGGTTGAATATGAAAAAGTGAACAATAAACAAACATAATATGTGAACTGTGCGACATATCACTCGAAATGGCATGGATGCGCAGAATCAGACATACCCAAAATACAAAAGAACAGAATGTGAATGAGAGATTAAATAACTAAACATTGCACATAGAGAGGACATAACGAGACTTCTATACCAAATTCTGCTGAGCCTGTAACGATTATGATCTATGTGCGTTTGCCGGGTGCCTTATAAAATAATGTGAAATAACAGGTGCTAAGGGCAGTGATCTTCCTAAAACAAAGACCTCAAACTAGGTGTGTTGCCCTGACATTGGGCTAATGGATTTTACTTGGTGATGAAAGTGCACCAGCAAGAGGGGATAAGTGAGTGGAGCCAAACGAGGGTGATGGAAACTATCTCTTGCCATGATAACTACAAACACATTTAATAGCCTGCTTGATATGGGAACCGCGTATACTGAGTGTGTCGTGTTGCTGCGACTCCAAGTGTGCTGCTGATTTTTGGATGCATTGAAAATGATTTTTTTTTTTTTGGTTATATCTCATCTGAACCAAAAAAAAAAAGAAGAAAGAATGACACATAGGCTTATTTGACCCCCCTCCCCAAATTCTTTATGGGTCGGTGGGTGTATGGGTGTATGTGGGCGTGTAAGTAAATGTGTGCGTGAACAACCTCAGGTTGTTGAGCGACCGTGACAAGGGTTCTAATCGTGTGTTTTCGGTACAGGCTGTACTAAATTCCAATTCTGCCCTGACTAGGAAATCAAATATCCGTGCCAACCGGTGACTAACCAGCTGCTTCAATTATAGCATCACGATTTTATATGTGGCCCAACTTGTTCCTCGCAGCTGACATTTTATCTGCCTCAAACGGAAAGGCCATTATTATTTCCTCAAAGCAAATGCAAACAAAGAGGCATTATTTGTAAAAATTAATATATAAAATTATAAATTAATGATAAATGCTAGTATCTTTTATCAATAAAGAACCAACTCAAACTCAGCAGATACATCTCTGACCATGAGCAAGGTACCTGGCAGTAATCTCGGCAGTACGGTAACCACTGACGGCAGCATACTAAGTGTGAAAAGAACAACAAGGAGATGGAACAGGTAGTGCACAATGTGTCATGTGATTGTCTGAAGAAACTGACTTCGTCAAAACAATTTTCCAATCACTATAGTATCCACCTTCGAGATGAGATGCTCTGAAAAATTACATTCACGTTGCCATTTCGTTCCACTGTGTTTGGATAGCCTGAATGGCGCACGGGTGTGACCGCTGATAGTGAGAGGATGCAGTGACACTCACTCTTAACAATTCGCCTGGAATGTCAACATTTGCACATGCCGCTGGAAAGAACTCGATATCCTCAACGCTTTTACTTCTATTTCTTTTAAAAGTAGCCTACCAGTACAGCCCTAGTCTTACTACCCTTTCCCTCCCCCCCCCCCCTCTCCCCCAGCCGTTTTTTCTTTCTTCTGTGCTGCTGAAATTTAATGATTGCAGTGGTTCACTTTGCAGCGCGGAAATACGGATGAGAGGATGTGGCTGATGCAGTTACTCTTTCAAAATCTGTATTTTGTTGTGTGTGCGGCGTTGCACTTTGGATCTGAGCTGTCTGTAATTTATGTGAGGGAATGATATTTTTTATCGGAATCATTCTGTCTTAATGTGGCAATAATGCTGACAACAGATCGCAGTTCAGCCAAACAAAATCTAAAATAAAATGCCTCACTGCGGAGCTCTGAGGGCATCCATGTACACAGCTTTCAACAAACAAAAGCTAATTCAGGGACAGATTTGATACGTTATGTGCTGCGAAGGTCATATCAGCTATTTAGTACAATGCTAGATCAATTTTCACAAACACCTGTTATTCTCACTATCCAGATACTATCACTTTTAAAAACAAATTGTTACAGGTGTTTTCCACCCTGGGGTTCATAAAAACAGGAGGCATGTTGGGTGGTTAAGGAAACATTTTTTTTAAAAAGCAGACCATGTGATGCTGGCTGTGTGATTCATTTATGGCCTCCAGAAACTAAGAACACCTGGGTGACACAGTGTTCCAACGAGAAAGGCACTCAAATGTTCTATCTCTGGGGCTTTCAAATCAGCTTTAACTCGAATCAGAATTAGTCTGTTTTTGCATCCACCACGTTTTGGAACGTCAGATTCCATACTGAAATTTTCGGAAGTCAATGTAACACAATCTAAACAAAGACGAAATGAATGTTTAAGCCAGTATATCAAGCTGCTTACAACTTTACAACTAAAAAAAGCAATGCAAAGTGCTGCAAGACTTTACTTTATTGGAAAATGTCTATATGCCCCAAAAGTTTATTTACTATAAGTGACCTGCTGTACATCTGAATAAATAACGACAACAAAAAGGTTGGGATTATCAGCTTGAAGAAATGTAGCCCGCAAACATTTGCAAAACAAGATTTGCTTTCATTAGAGTTTAAGAATTAATGATAGTTACGGCCCTTGTCTTCTTGTGCAGGGCATATTTATTATAAAAATACCTAATGTATAGCTGCATAATAACGAACAAGCAGAACAAACAGGACGACCATGCTTGTGTGTCATTATGATGGCAGCACCTCAGAAAGTGTTTTGTTGTAATTCGCAGACGATACCCGCCCAGGATGTAAATTTTGGAACTTAGGATTGACAGACACCTTTTGGCCTGATTCCTTTATTATTTTTACTCTTTGGTGCATTCTACAGATTTCTAGGCTCAACGAAATGCCAGGAGCTCTTCCCTGTCGAATTTTCACATAGAACAGCTCAACAAATGTGATAAAGAAAATACATAAGGGAGTTCGGTGAAATGGTTAATCACAGCTCACAATATATAAAATAACTCACAGGAAAGAAAATATAAAACTCTAAGTCTGTGAGACTAAAAGGGCCAGTATTTGGATCGAGAGCTATGATATGATGTAACCAGTCACACATACCTCGATAGTTGTAGACTGCTAAGCCTGCAGGAAGTTGAAACTTGATCTTGTGTCTAAGGCCTTGATAGATAATCAGGGAATCTTCACCGCTGTCTGAACCATCCAAACTGTAGCTCACTTCATAACGCAGTGGTAGATGCTGTTCGTGGCGAAGGAAAAAAAAACCAGCATGGAGAAACGGATGTGTAAAATTACATAAAGTACTTTGACATTTGCTGGCAGTGTACTGACTAGACAGATCTCAGAGCCGGATCCCAAAAAGGGAAGGGCGGTTGAAAACATGCCAGTCGATGTACAATGTAAAATACATACAACACCACGAACAGATGCATTATGTTAAAAAATGCAACAATGGAAAAGAGAAACCGGGACATATGCCTACTTGTTAGGGATTATTTCCGCCTTAAACGTCAATATATTCGTTCTTAAAAATGCCATCATTAACACGGATAGTTTTGTCATTCGAAGCATGTCATGAGCATGTTCATTTTATACCATAGTTAACGGAAAGACTTTAAATGAGGCATGCGAATGTTTCGACATTACCACTACCGATAAGACAATGGAAATGCATTCGAATGCTTTTTAGGTGACTTCAACTGTACTACGCATAAAGGTACAGCTCGTGTATCGTTGAAGGTTCTTGAACTATGACAGGATACAGCTCTTTCATGAATGTAACATAATATTTTGAAATTATAATCTCATGACACACCTTGGGTCTTAAAAATAGACCAGCTGGGTTTTGTAAAGATTCTCTGGCATGGATACCATTCTCCGCGCAAGCGGCAGGTAATGTCAGGCACTAGGCCGTCATCATCGATGTCCATAACCAGTACTACAAGATTTTTTGATTTTTTTTCATAATTGGCCATCTGAAAGAGATGAGAACAGGACCAGTCGGTGTTTGCACTCATCGCTGGAGCGCCGACACCAGGAGAGTGTGTCATAAACAATGGGCAATGCAAAAGAAAGAGACACACCTACGCACCGGACTCAAATTTCAGCCACAGGTACAATGGAATGCAATGAGCACGAAATGAATCATGGACGATGCGTCTATTTCATCCCACTCCCATGTTAGTTCATGTATATCGCCTACAAAATGGTATATTTAAAAAAACGATCTCCTCTCAAAGACCTTAATTGTACATACTAAGTATTTAGTATAGCCTTGTCAAATGGTCGATGAAAATAATGTCATGGCATTTACTGGTACACGAGAGGTAGTATATAGTAATACACTTATAGGAATAAAATTACGAGGAATTAATGCATTATGTTGAACAATATTCTTATTTTACTACTGCAACAAAGGATAAGGGGAAGCAGGACACAGGTGTTACAACTTATTTCCGTCATTCGTTAAATCACAAAATATTCATTCTCAAAAACGCCATCATCAACCAAGTGTGCAAGCAGCCAAACTAAGCGCTTTGTGAAAATTATACAATTAATGATAATAATAATAATCATACATAGCATGTTCATGGCACCCCATTCCGTGAACAACCAGGCTCTATGCGCTTTACAACATTTATGTCTATCTATTCTAGATCCATATCACACATAAAACACACATACAAACTCAGTAAAAAAAAAAAAACTTGATGGACATTCACAGCACAAAAAAAAGATGACTCTTCACTGCTGATGTTTAAAAGTCATAAAATCTTCAATCTCTCTCAATGACAGGCCGAAAATTCCAAATCCGAGGCCCTTGAAAAGAAAAAGATTTTCCACTCATGGTCTTCAGGGACATCTTTGGAATTTTAAACTTTTTAATGTCATGTCAGCAGACGATCAAAGATGTGGCGATGGTACGTGTGGAGTCAAAAGATCAGTTAAATACGTTGGGGTACTTTTGTTCATATACTTGTGACGCAGCATGGCCAACTTCTACGTTTTTCTTTCTACTGGTAGCCAGTGCAAGCTCTGCAGCAGAGGAGATGTTTGATTTCTTTTCCTTTTCATATGGATTAATCTTGCTGCATCGTGTTGTACTATTTGTAGTTTTCTAATTTATAACTAAAAAGGATAATCTTTGTACTAGGCTGCTCATTGTCTCGGTATCATCCTACGCTGCTCTAATGGTTAAGGTCATGATACTATCTTCACTGGCTTTATCTACAAATTTTGAGTGTTGAAGCCTATTTCATAGTCCTATAGGGTAGTATTCCCAATGTAGGTCACAAAATCTCAGTCTCCGTGAGTAAAGACCCAGAACAAAAAAAAGCCTGTCATAAAAACATGTAACCTGACCACATCTGTGCTATTTCTAATTGCTGAGACAGGTATCGAGTGTCGCCATTTCTTATAACATAACTGTTCAGAACTTGCCACATTCTGTGGGTCATTAGAATGGGTGTTATTGATATGGGAATGCGACACCAGCTTGGATCATATCCACCCTGAAAAGTAACACCTATGTCCGTCTCCTGAAAAGCATTCTTTAAGCGAAATAGGAGGGAACTACGCCAAACTGAAACTACTTGTCTGTCACATGCCCCCATGTAATATTTTCAACATGCGCGGTGTATTGTATATATAAGGAGAGAGAGGCGCCTGTACCTGCACAATAACGCACACGTATTCTTCAGATGTAGATTCTTGCAAATTTATCCATTCCTAGATAGGGCAAGTTCTTATGCCAGATTCACGAAAACTGTTTTCAAGTTTCATTCAGAAAAACTAATCCAATTGAAGTTATTTTACTGAAATTTTCTTCTTTTTTTTTCTTTAGTTTTATATTGTATTTTAAAAAAATTACTGAAATTGTATTGAAGGACAAGTTTCTTTATCTTTTCCCTTGTTTTTTTTTGTTTATCTTTTCCCTTGTTTTTTTTTTTTAAGAGACTGCTTTCTTTAGAGTTATTTATTTTGTGGCTTTAAACCAGAGACTCGGCAGGAAACTGCGGTATTTCTAAGATTTTAGCATGACAAAACTGTCCTACTTACAGAAAATACACTTCTTCTGCCAACGTCATTAACACTCGTAGGCCACGGGGATAACTAACCTTTCAAGGAAAATTACCCTAGCCAACTACCATCTTTAGTCTTATTTTTAATATAATTATGGTTTAAGAATAGATGTCTTGTTGCCTGATTTTACCGAAGACATTATTATGCAGTTCTTGTAGCTTTTACTGCTATAAAGCAATAAAGTCAGCGGGGGTAGGACTTCACCGATCGGGTCGTAAATGCCTAGACGGGAGTTGTGCGATACTTCCCACTGAGAAAGGCTCCAACATTTGACCATATCACGCTTCGAGTCTCGACATGATTCTGGCCAAGATAGGTCCACGTCGATGGCCTTAAGTAAAGTGGAACATATGGACAACCCTTTCCTGCCTACAACAACCACAACCGTACACACAGACATAAAGGGGGTATTGTGTAAACATACGCTTGAACGCCACGAAATAAACCGACATAATACGGCAGGGCGTCATCTTCTGTCAGGATCGTATAAGGTAACAAAAGATCCTGTTGATGAAACGAAAATCGAGCGAAGGTCCTGATCCTGTTGTGAAAAGAAGTCATTTACCGCCCATGAGCCTGAATAAGTTTTATGAAGTAAACTTTTCGAGAGGTACATGGTAAGGCCTTCTTGAGTGTGCTGGATCATAAAAAAGTAATAAAAATGAGTATGCGTCTGGTGGGTTTCATTCTTCAGGGCTTTGTCATACTCGGTGGCGTTCATGTTCACTGTCATTCAATCATGGGTATGTCTGTTCTTCCTTCATCCACTTCTTCAATTATTTTCTTACCATTTTTTTATCATCTTCTACAGTCAATACACTAACAGTAAGAAATACGAAACTTCATCAAAGTGATATTAATGAAATAAATGATAATTTGGGAGGCATTCCTATCAAAAACTATCAATAAACAGCATGTTACCCTCAGCAAATGAACAAAAATCTTAACGCCAACTGCTCCCTGTAAGCTTGGGGGCACTGCAAAGTGCCGACTGTGTTTCAGAGTATCTGTTCCCAAGAGACGAAGGGGTGTGGAATAAATAGAAAGCACTTGGAAATAATCTGACCGCAAATATCATTCGATGTTTTCCTGATAACCCGGGACTTCACAATCGAACTGCTGGCCGCTCGGTCCTACTGCGACCAATGTTTGAATGGCTGGCTCTGGACACGAGGAGCAGGAAATTGCAAACACGGCATTGCTGTTATCAGGACATTCCTGATATCACCCAGAATCAATCGCTACTTACTAACGGGATCTGACAGGATTACGGATTGTGAGCTGCTGGCCTATTCTGAGCGAGGATCAGATTGCTGAAAAGCGGGAGCATGGCCGCCATTGTGCTTCATAAGCCTGACAGAAAATTGAGTTTGTCTATTGATTACCACAAATCTTCATTTGGCTGGTAGTTTCCACAGAAAAAAATGGAGCAAAAGCACACCATGGAAACATATCTACTGGTGGTTTGCAGTGCAGATGTTCTGGAGGTAGTCAGACCAGTTTAGATGATTTCTGAAATCATGCCATCCCCGTGTTTTCTAGGCGAGGTGGCTAAGGAGGGTAATATTACATCAAAGATGACAGGACATGAATAAGGATTATGTTATAAGTGTGAAGAACCACGTGTGAAAATTGAGATTAACATAATTATGGTAAACTTTAATCATTTAACTCAGCCAAAGGCAGTTGGCATGCTCCGAATCAAAACACTTACAAACAGCAAAACATACTGCTTTTGGGGAGATTCATTCAAATTAATTAAGTTATTGAACTTACAGAAGTTCTGCTGTATGGAAACAGACAACACAAATAACCACAAAATGTACCAGCATCATAAATGATGGCCCACAAATCAGAAACACTTACCTCATCTTGCCAGTCTGTGCAAAAAACGCTGAACATTGTTTCCTGTGGTACACCCTTAGAAGGTCGAACTGTGCATTTGCCTTTGCGAGGGCTTTTATTCACCTCAAAATATGTCATGGCCAACCCAGTGGAGCCATCTGTAGATAAAATTAAGACTACATCTACATCTAGCAAACTTAAAAATTCCGAAAGTGGGAATCATTGCGACCTTTAACACTTGGGATAACACTTGAAAGCTTCCGCTCCACACATTTTGTTTTGTGTTTAATGCTTTCTTCCCTTCTTCTCCCCCACCTTCCATTTTTCCCCCTGAGTTCCCCGTCAACTGTGATTGTCAGTTTTTCAATTTCGGACTGCCAAAGAAAAAAAAAAAAAACCACCCATTTGGTAATCTATGGCACTCGATATGGTAGCACGAAATGCATTCTATTATTCAGGAAAGGGCGATGATTACGTACATGGGTGAAATGGCCAGAACACGCGGAAAAAGTGTTCATGTTCACCACCTTCCAATCCATGATGCACAACTCGTGTAAAAGAGTTTGTCTATTGGAAAGACAGGCTAACAAGGTCACTACTTTCTCAGGAGCGGGTCATATAAAGAAGGCTGAATATTTTCTAACTTAAGCTCGAGGGGCATATGTGTAAGATTAACCAAGGAACAGAATTTATGTTGTCACTATTGGGGCCATAAAATTTCCACAACTCCATTGTTGTGGGCGAAAGGGGGAATGCCCTGATCCTTATCTACATAATTAATTCTTTGTCAAAGCTACAAACCTTGAGGTTCACCTCTCAAACTTTTCTTCTTTCGTTCTTCCTTCCATGGCTCGGTGTCTGCGCATTATTTCACGATTCCAGTTACCAAACCCTCAATCACGGTATTGTCACGCAAAGGTGTTGGAAGGCCATTGTGAAAGAAGCCCTGTACTCTGAATTAAAATTGCCCCAGGATTTGCATATCAAAGACCTGAAAATCTATTAACGTTGCACTGTAACGGGTGACACAGAGGGATGGAAATGCCGCCATTTAATACAAGGGGGGATCACGTTCGGTTTCTTGTTGCAGATTTCACTGAGGACAAGTGGGGGAGTGGCAGCAGTGGAGATTGGCAAGCCTCTCAAGCAAACCTAATGCACATCGGACTGTGTGGTGGTGGATCAAAGAAGAAGTTAATAGATTTCTGTAGCTTTTATATTATCGTACAGACATTACCACCACTACAATTGCACATGCAATAGTATTACGTTAGAAACCTAATGTAATTATGCATGTTGTTGTTGTTTTGAATGGAAGTTGCTGCAGCTTTGCAATGTCTAGTTTTCGGATGCTCTTGGTTCTCAGAGCAAGACCAGCAATCATGAACTGACAGCTCTCTTATGGCTGCTACATAAGAGATACTGATCGGTTTTTTTTTGTTTTGTTTTGTTTTTTTCTCTCAATCTCTCTTTGTCTCTTCAGAAAGAGCTTGAATTAAAATGATGAAAGTCATCAGTGTAAGTAACTGAAGCTCGGATATATTGAGAGCTTATATTAGCACTGAGTTTGGATACAGATGATGAGGGGCATTGTGGTAGTAAAATGTTGATAACGAAGTTTTGTGGTTGGTCCAGGAGATGAGCCGACCAGTGAAAACAGTATGAGTCAAACTCCGAACAGCGTGGGAATTAGTCGCCGTTCACGCATTCTTCTTCCCCCTATTTTCGTGTCGGCTTGTTTGAACAAGGCAGCCACTCAGTGACAAAACAGTGCTTTCATAGAAAAAGGCAGGCTAGTTTCCCTCTATGCATTGTTCAGCTATTGCCTACCTTGACACCTATGCTAACCCACCTGAAATCTGAACTCCCATGTGAATACCACAGGTGACAAAACGTTCCATGTAAACGGATCGGCTTGGGACTGGTGTTATTCGATGTAATTTTGTTCCACGGGTGTCTTTTCAACTGATGCAGTTTACCTCTTTTAATATAGACATATTCTATTTAAATTACATAAGCCTACATGTAATGTGACTTTCAACCATGGCATATTTCGTCGTTCGCCGTATCTTGACACTGATCTTGAGGACTTTATAAAACTTTTGCTAACTATGTCATGATGTAACAGCGAAAATTAAACAGCTCCTGATCTATTGGTGTCGGTACGAAACGTGTGAGCTTTGGCCAGTGCTTCATCCAAAACATTTAAATGGCAATGAAAAAAAATTAAAGATGTTGGCCCTTGTAGAAGCCACACAAATACAACATGTTTAACAGGTTAGACCTGTTCAGGTGTTTTCAGCTGCAATGTTGAAACAAAACTGTCTGCATTCAATTCGTGACCTCAGAATAAGATGTTTCCATGTGACATTTACATAAAGGGCAGACAGAATACTGTTATTCTCAGTTACCAATAGTTAAAACTTTTTGCCCGTCAAATTTAATGCCCTTATACAGCATGGTTTATTAGCATCATGCAAAGAAAAAATGGCCAATTAAAAATGTTACTACTCACATGAGTTAAGGATGACAAATTGAGTCAACTCACTTTTAATAATACAATGTCCTAACAAGGAAGTCAGACCCTTTAGATCTCAATTCCCAAAATAACGATTATACCAATCTGGTCACTGTGTCAGCTAAAAACAGTTGCTGAAGATTACTGAACAATATAATAACGGAGGATAACTTGATAATTATATCCTATACAATTACCTTTGTGCATCATTTCCCTCCTCTGCTCTCAAAACAATTACGTGATATGACCATCGTCCACGGTGAATCCGCCACAACAGTTACTGTCCACATTCTATTCAATAGTTTTCTATCCCTAAAGTAATAATGCATCTAATAAGGAAAGTCAATTAAGGTAAGTGCAAGCTTGTCCAGGGGTTAGGCAAGTTGTTTTCTTCCTGGCTTTGCACTGTAGCACAGGTAGCGGTTCCATCCCCATCTTGATCATTTGCTCTTCTCCCTTTTTCACTCCCCCTTCCTTTTCTAAGCACTAACTAGGCTTACTTCTCATGCTTTAAATTTTCTTTCAAATGAAGGAGCCGACAAGTAAACAGTTTGTATAGTCCTTTGATGTATGTAGGCTAAGATTACTTTGAACTTGCAACTTCCTCGGCTATCTGTCTTCACTTCAATTGAAATCTTCACCATTGTCCAGTCATATTAAAAATACAGTAACAGACTAGACAATGCCAGTCAAAAAACATAACCCAAGAGGACATCAAGGAGACAAATTTTATACATAACTTCATCCAGTCGCCCAAAGCCACATACACAAACAAGAAACAAAGACAAAAATGAAGTTTCTTTTGTGCAGAAGAATGAGACATGATCTAAAATGTGAAGGTCATTTTCAAGCAGCAATCGTGCTTTGAAAGCTGAGAGTACCTCCCCAGAACCCAAGAGGACGCTCACCTTTAGCTGTTGCAGTGACCTGCACAAAGTATGTTCTCCCTTGTCGGAGGACACCAGGTTTGATGACCAACGACGGCTGGTCTAGTCCTGTGAGTGTCTGGTCACTGGTCAACAAAATGGGAAGACGATCTCGACTAACCAGGTGGGGTGGAGAGAGACTAGGGGGTACATTTAACGCCAGACAGTCAGGCTGATCTTTTGAAGTGCATCCCGGACGCCCCTCCCGATCTGTGTCTGGGTTCACAGCGTCATCTCCACCTATCGAAATATGAGCACAAAACGAGAAAATATCAGGACAATGTAAAGCAGTAAAGCATACGGTATGAACCGGGATGGGGGTGCTGTTATAACGGCAAACAAACCCGCCATGGGACTCATATGGGCATAGCCACATGATTTCATTGTTTAGCTCCAAAGCACTTACGTCCCTTTAACAACTAATCGACTCGGACCGTTCGACTAGGAAGTGTGAGCGGTGAGGTGTTGGCATAATTACTGAGGTGAGAGAACATCGATATCGGGTGGTCAACCAGAGATGTCAATGGAATGAGAGACTCATAGGTTCAACTTCCTCAGAAAAAGTGCCAAGAGATGAATATTTTGAGCTTCACGATTTCACGACTCTGCCTTAACCCTACTGTGGAACGTGCTGGAAAACAACGGTGTCAAACCTATAAACAACACCATTCAGAATGCGTTCTGTGCGGTTAGATACAGAAAGGACATCCTCTTACTCTTAACGAAGTAGGCGTCACCTCTCATTTGGCTGTTTTATATTACTATACCCGTACTTGAAAAGCTTTGAGTTGCGTCATTCCTAGCAATGCGGTGCGGGCTGTTAAGGACTGTGTCGCAGTCCAGGAGAAAAAAAACTAAATGCATGATTGTCCAACTACTACTACTGTCAAACCTGCTCCCCTGGTGTATTTTCTTCAGCCATTCCTATAGAAAAAGCATTTTCCTATACATTACGGCCAGGGAAGTCACAAACACAGGGGAAAAAAAACAACTACATCTACACTAGATCTAAACTAAAATAGGATTTCTATGTGCCGGTATATTTTCATTCCTATGAAAATTAAAGGTTACAATAATTTTAATTAACATTATGCATCTGGCTCTCTTTAAGTTTCAAAATCACAACCAATTGTCCTTCATCTAATCAAAGTGTTTGGTTGTTGTTTTTTTTCCAAAACAAGTCGTCTTATGTGTCTCAATTATTATGATTATACATTGTCATCCAATAATAATGTCATTGCAGGCACTGCACTAATTGCAACAACTCACATTTTGTACTTACCACTGGTTAAGTCCCTCCCTCCACCCGGGACTTCTTGCGGCTCCTCAATAACACTGCCTGTGTAGGAGGAAGGCGGAAGAAGGAAAGAGCGATAAGTCAGGACATGCGAGAGAGATCGGTGGTGGGCGGGGAGTGCAGTAAATTCCCCCGGCGTAACTAGCTGGGACAGACTAGTGATAGGGCACAGGAACAATGAGACTTCGCCGCTATAATGATAGGCGAACGCGGGACCATTTCACTGACACACACCCGGTAATTTTGTCCTCCATTATGAGGTCCAGGGCAATAGGACGTGACACGGGCTGCAAAACTGATACGAGCTACTACCTTTGGTCTTAGAGAGAACCTTTTTTTAAAAAAAAGTGTTGTTTTTTTCATATGTATTTCATTCATATTTGTGGCCAAAACATTATCCTCAAACGTCTTTTGTCGTTGTGATTCGTTTTGTTGTCTTCGTTGTCGTTATCGCTGATAACATTATTGTTGCCTTATAGCTTTTTCATTACTGCATAGTTATGCATGAATCTACGAGCCTTAGTTGATACCCAAACTAGTTTCTGTCGTTTACGCAGCTCACTTGTGTCGCAGATCAGAGGCTCTACTAATCCCACTTCTGTCTAGGCATTTGCAATCCTCCCAACCTGCCGGATCTATTCTCATCTACATAGAGGCGATTTTTTTTCTTTGTGCTACTGACACCCTGAAATGACGACAAAGAATGACCCGCAGTCAAATGGGACGTATCAGACATCTAGTCTGATCTCAGTGTGTGCTTACTGATCCTTTTCGAAATTATGCGGCGTGACTGCTCTAGCTTAGGTCGGAGAAAGACCACTATGCAATATGGGCAAACATTTTTATTTTTCACATACCCGATTCTTATTTTGCAATTAATTTTGCTTGACAGGGTTTTAGCAACTAAAAGCATAGTGGCACTTTGCTTGGATAAGCAAAATCATGTTAGAATTACTACTGGCAAAGGGGGTGGGAAAGGCGGCGAGAACGAGAGAGAGAGAGAGAAACTGAGAAAGAAATTTCAACGGACAATTTCCCTGACATTTCTTCAAATCCGTTAATTTGCTGATCTGTTTGAACTCGCACACAACCCAGTAGGACTTGATCGTCCATGTGGCGGTTGAAGACCCATCCTAAACAAAATCTACATCACGGGAGATATCGTCATGGCTTTCTATTATTGAAAACAGTAATGAAGTTCTGTTACTGTGTTTGTACCAGTGAAAATAAAAGTAAGGGACTGGAAGTTGTGGACCAGATTAATATTTCCGCTTCTGTGTCGAACACTGACATCTACGGGTGGGGAAACAGTGGTTGACAATTTATAATAATTATTATGAAAAACACGGACCTGAGGCAACACAAGAAAGGGTTTGGAATGAGTATGGTGATTCGTGTGATTCTTACAAGCATAATGATAGTCACTGCTTTTCTGTCTGTGCACAAGCAAGATTACAAAAACTTCTCTTTTGCTTGTCTCGGGCCACGGAAGAAAGGTATTCATTATTTGACAAGTGAACGATTATGCCTTTGTTTTGCATCAACAAGCCACAGATCCACTACATTAGAATTCTCCTTGTAAATATGCCACATGATGCCGCTTCCATATAATGGAGGAATAGACTGTTGTTGTTTTTTGTGAGAACAGCGTAGAGAATCGTTCAAATGTGAAAGAGATAAATGGAAATCTGATAACATAATAGTTATCAATCTGAGGTAAAGCCGTGCAGAGGCAAGATATCACCTTCAGAATCGTATACAATTGAAGGGAATTTTGGAGTGGTTTAAAGGCGTCCCGGTGCCAAGTGTTTGCTTTCTCAGTGATGACAAACTAGCACGATGGACCAGTTGAAAATAGGTCACATACGATATCATTTGCCACTGAACTGGAAATTCAATTTATTCTGCAAACTACAATAGTTGATTGTGTTTAGCTTGTGCATTCTTCCGGCACATTATATTGCCTGGCAAACACTCCATACGCTCTAGACTCCATGTCTTTGTTTTTCTTTTTGTTCAGTCAATAAATTATTTTTTTCCAAAACACTTTTTGTCACCCTGTCCTTGCATTTCCCTCGGGATCACCTCCTTTGGCTGTCCAGGGTCATTTTCAATGTAATCTAAAGTTGTACCTTTCCAACTGTATCATTTATTAAAATACCATCATGCAATCTCTGTACCAACAGAAGCAGCACAGGTTGCACTGCCATTTACGGGAAATAAAATGTGCTTTCTCCAGAATCCCCACTACCTATTTTTATCGTCTTTTCATTCAAAAGCACTTCTACTGAAAAATCGTGAAAGGTAATACCATTCTTAAAAATCAGAAAAAGATAAAAAAAAAAGAACATGCTGCTTATGACAACAATAGCACAAACAACGTTAATCACTTTCTTTAATGAATCTGTCAGAACGTGACAGATCGTTATCAACATGAAACTTGCCACATAATGAAATGCATACAAGAAAGAATAGGCTCTCCTTCCAATATAATCATCCTTTGTGCTCCCTTATTATCCTAAACTGGAGAGAGAAATTTCTTAGCAGTGAAAATCCCAGCTCAGTTAAACGCTGCCCAATTTTCCTCTCAAGAGGCTACCTTCATGTGTATGCATGTACACAGGTTGTAATGAAATGGAAGATAAACATCTTAGTTCCCTCCATCAATTCTATTATTCCCACCTCTTCCATTCTCTCACATTCTTTCCCCTGAGGATTTTAGATCCTCCTGTGCAATTATTGAATCAGAAAGGTCCACCCTTCCCCCCCCCCCTTCTTCTCTCTTAAATGGAGTGGGAGCTCCACTCATCTGGCTAGTTGTGTATAAATTCCAACCAAAAAATGCACTGTTCGTTAAAGCATGACACTGTCAAGGGGCCGAGAGCTATGTCTGGACATGTAATTCTGTCCTGAGAACATAATTATCTTGAGAATGTATTTCATACTCCTCACAATTTGCATTTTTTAAAATTGTATATGTAGTTTTAAATGGAAGTGAGCCACCCTTAGACTACATCATTAGCTGTTTGGCATACCAAGAGAAAAACAGGACCACACAAACTTAATTTAAGAAATTGGGTAGCCAACCAAAATGGTATGACCAAAATTACATGTTCTGAGAGTAAAGTGAAGTACACATGTACCCATAAACAGACGGGCATTTACTTAACAGAATATGTTTTGAGAAACCTGCACTCACTAAATTATATTACATTTCATCTCTTCTTCAAGAGACAAGATAAACAGTGTAAGGTTACTTAGCTGAACAGGACACAATTTCTGCTAGTGCAATTGTGAATGTGTGGACAGATAACTTCACCCATCACATAAGTACATGTACTTACCAATATTATAGCGTCCTGCAGAGCTGCCACTGGAGCCTGCCATCCCTTCTTCAATCACATCTAAAATGCCGAGCCTTCGAAGGCCCTGACTCTCATCCTCTGCTGGCTCAGGATAGAAACCTGATGAAAAGCCATTAGGGTTTAATGTTTCTTTGTTTTCAAGAGTACTGAAATCTCATTAATGTTGGCTTTATCAATCCTGTTCTACTTGTAAAGAAAAATGTGGAGACTTATTGAAAAACACTCTTCCTGCATAGTGACTGTCACCCAGTTGTGAGGGTTGTGAATACATTGACCAATCAGGAGCTAGACATGCAAATCAGAAGCTACAATGGTAGATTATAAAACAAACAGGTTGGTTGAATAGCATGTTGTAAGTAGAAACATTAATGGTTAAGTAACTAGAAGGCGCTGTTGCTAAATCAACAAACAAAAGCATTTGTGAATGTAAGCAACTGGCTAAGTACATGGGCTGACACACAGATATACTGACAAATAAATTATAAAGGCTTGGAAGAGAAGGTGGTAGGTCACTCTTTCGAGGGGCAGATCAGCATTTTGAAGTGTTCAATATAAATGGAGGGAGACAATGGCTAAATATATATGCAATACCCCAGGGACTGTACAAATACATGAAAGAACTGCAATTCTGATTAACATATTATATGGTTAACTGAGCATTTAGACAATCTAGCAGACAAGAACGTAATAACCAGAAAAAGTAGAAATAAGCATAAATTGCTTACCTTCACCCACAGATGAAACGGGCCCCCTACTTCCCACCCAGTATTCTTTTCGCTCATCTGAAAACATACAAAGAATATCAATCCCTGATGTTAGCAATTTAGCAGTAAGGACTCAAATTCATTTTCATCCGCCATCCTCTTACCATGCTTTCCCATCCAGCACATTAAGTTTCACTTCTGATCCCAGCCTTTGTGCACCATGTGCATCATCAATAATCTTCATTTTTGCACAAAGTTCAAACATCTGATTGTAATTGTGTCTGCCCTGCTTAGATATTCATGGTACTTCAATTTGTTAGAGAAAATCTTACTGTTCTTCCACAAGCTATAACAGATTGTATCTTGGTTTATCAAAGTAAGAAAAAAGGAATGTAAATCTCTGAAATCAAGTCCCCATAAATTCTTCTCAAGTCTCCACTGAGAATTTAAACAAAATGTAAACCTGTGCAAACTATGACACAACTACAATTTTGAATAAAATTCAGTTTTATAACAATTAATTAAACTTTATTGTCAATACAATTTCATTCTGTGATCTACAAAAATATAGTGATCAGGCCTGAGAGTTGTTTGTGTTTTGTTCTCAGTTTATACTATCAAACAGAACAGTATAAAAATTGTTTAAATCTCATGTCTAAATAAAACATACACAAAATATGAAAATCTGCTTCGCCATTACTGACCCAATTTGGCCAAAGGAAAAAGCCAAAGTGATAAAATTCAACTACAAAAGAGATCTTATAATTGCAATTGCAATGCTTATCTTTTGTATTTTACTTTCCACCTCTCTTTGCCTGCTCAAAAGGGGTTCTGGAACAAAAAAAGAAGTTTTTAATTTGTGGACACTGACAGGCCTACACCAGTCACAGCTTCACAACTGCCTTTTGCATTATCTTCAAATATTTGACTTCATTAACACCCATGTCTTCAGGAACACTAATCAAGCTTTGTGTATTGTATGAGCTGTTTATTCAAGACAGATGTACAAAAATGTGTCTATGGAAATAATGCGACTGATTCAGAATTGAACACAGGCAAATTTAAATGATTAAATCACTCACCCGTTTCCGCTGACAGATCTGTCATCAGTATTGGAGAAGTCTCTGCTTTGGGAACACGTACTATAACACACACAAAAAAAAAAAAAGGGAATCTGCTGGTTTCAACCTTATCTCAAAAATGCATTACTAAATACTTTTATCCCCCTAGATGATCTATTAAGTCTGTTACTTATCCTTTCTCTATTTCTTCACAGTATTACTAGCAGAAATATCAAAACCATCAATGATCTAGGAATAACCATTTAACTATACTTTTTGTTAGGCCATAAACACACAGCAAAAGATTTTTTTAAAAGAGGTGGCATAAATATGAATTCCTGTTAACACTGGATTCATTACCACTATAAGACTGAACCGGTGATGTTTTCTGCAACTATAGTTAGAAGAGTAAAGCGTACCCTGATCTTCAGCAGGAGATGAAGTAGACTCTGCAGTGACTTCTATGGCACTTGGACTGTTCTTCAATTTCCTCGGTAAATTATATGAGGATCCATCACCATTAACACAAACAGCATGAACATTATCTATGAAATCAAATTCACTGTCTTTTCCTGCAAGCAAGGAAACCTCCCATGTATATGTGAGGAACTCTCCTGGATGCGTTGGACAGTGAGTGCGAAGTGACACCTTCTTGTCACTGTTTACCATGTTCCTCCAGCACTGAGGGCATTCAAGCAGCAGGCTGTGGGATTCACAGACAATTCAAATGATAAAATGTATATAATGAATGCAACAAAGTTCCTTTAAAGTTTGCATTTTGAAAGTTACCCTAAACTACAAAATGAGACAACTTTTTAAATGAAACATTTATAAGCCTTTCATATCTCTCTCTCCTTTTTCATTTCAAAGTTCCAATGGCTCACAATGCCAAAAAGCTAGTCGGTCCTACTCTTTGCTTCACTCACTTTACATTGACCATTTACAGCCAGTCAATTTCCAGACAGTAGACAAATCTCGGGTGCCTTTAAAAATTCATAATGAATACTTTCTGACCTATTCCAACAAAAATTTTGTATAATGGTTATGCTTTTAATTAACTTTGTTTTTACACAAATATATTACAACAAAATGAAATCAATTGTTATTTCAACATGCTCATTAAATGTGACATACAAAAGTACGGTCAAGAGATCCTTCTCACACTAGAGAATATAATACAAGAAGACAAACAAAATACACATGTTCAGCTATCTGGCTGTAAAACTGACAATAATACTTCCCTTCATCAGTTTGACTAGTATTCAATAAATAATAAATAGAAATAAACAAATAAAATAAATAAATATTAAATTTGCTGAATACTCACTCTATAGTTCTGTCTTGTGGCTGCAGTTTAATAACTTGACTTGAAACTGCTGGTGCAATAGTTTCATTTGCTTCAATGTTGCTGCGAAGTTTAGAGACAGTGAGATTGAAAGTAAATTCACTGAAATTTAATGTGAGCCAGCTGGAGGGAAAGTTTAGCTGTGATCCATTCATCAATGGAGTCTTTGCTGTAGAATCAAAACAGTATTTTCCTTTCCCACTCAAAAGTGCGCAGCTCCACTGGTAGCTGTGAATTTGAAATCAGATACACTTGATAGCTGAGAAATTAAAAACATTCTGACTGTAATCAATTTTTTGTTATTACTAGCTCACAGACGTAAAGCATCATTTCTCTTTCATTAGGCAACAGCCCGACATCCGAAAAAGTATGACTGAAGGCATAAGGAGGAGAATTGAATTTCTTACCACTACTTTATAATTTTTCAAAAGTAACATTTTAATCATGTATGTTTTCCTTCCCTTACTTCAGCAGATTTAAAGAAATCAACCACATCAACACAGCATAAAAATTCACCTCTTAAATGAGGGCATTGAAAAGTCATCTACACGAACTTTATGTATGGTTTTTATCAAAGCTATCCTACTGAAAAATTTGACAGGGATAAAAGATTTATATAAAACCCTCCAATAATGATAGCTTACAGTGGTTCATTGTAATCAAAGATGGAGATTTGATATCAAGAGTTTTCAGGTAAAACCCACCCCAGCTCCATGGAGGAATCATCAGGGTACCCTGACCCTCTTCCATCCAGGTAAACTTGGCTAAGCTGTCCAGCATGCCTGTAAATGCCACCATGTATGGTACTAAGAAGAGGTGTTGGCAGTACTGTGAGTTGAACTTCTGCATCAGCATACACCCGAATCTGGGTTCCATTCATTTCAACCTGGAAAATAATGTGTGTGTGAAGTAGTGGTAGAGGCAGAGGGGCACTTGCATTTTCAGTTTGAGGGTAAACATGATTTAAATACAAAAGGGATCAAATATTTATGTGTATTTCAACGGAAATTAAACCAAATTTTAAACACCCTCAGACTGCCTTCCCATGATTAATACTTTTCATGGAATTAACACCCATTTTATTATGTCCAATGATGTTCTAAAGCAAAGAAATTTTTCTTTATGCCTTCTTTAGCTCCAGAATTAACAGATAAAACTTTCAAACATTTTAAAGAATAGTCTGGTTATTCCCGATGGCTGTCAAGATGGGTTTCAGATTTACCTGCAGCCTAACCAGGTATTTTCCTCTTGCCAAGGTCCGTGCTGGAAGTAATAAAGTTGGGCATGAAAGATGCCTGTTAATTTTTTTGTCACTTGCCCATGGTACCATGATGTTCACTGCTCGTCTATTGGTTGCATCCACAATTTCCCATCTGAATTTTACTTGTGATGATGTGGTGCAGTTGACTGTCACCTCTGACTCAATACAAACTGATTCTGAGTGCAGAAATCTTACCTGAAGATGAGAGCGAACAGTAAATATACATTTCCTTGGTTAAACTTTTTCTTTCTTCTGTTTATGATAGTGCCGATAATAATTGTACTTTAAGAAGGACAGGACAAGGGACAGCTTACCTCATTCTGTTTCATGTAGCTCTCTGTACCTAGGAGAGTTATTTCTGGTGGATCACATGGCTTATCCAATATGAAGATTCTCTTACTCACTTCTCCTCTGCTCACAGGATTTGTCGCCCACAGCCTTACCATGTATTCTCCAATTCTTTGAAGAACAAATAAGAAACAATCATTAGCACAGTGATTACACAGAGCCAAATTTCTAACAACAGAATTGCTACTTATTATAATAATTAAAGCTCAAAAATCACATTTAGCATTTGAGCACTGCATGATATTTTACACTTGTGTCACTATCACAGGACCCTTGTGTTAAGAACTAATTGGAATTAAAAAATAAGTACAAATAACTTCTTACCTGCATCAAGCCATGGTTTCACAAAATAATCTGTATACAAATGTAACAAGACAGAAAGAGAGATCAGAAAAAGAACTAGAAATCCCCTTAGCTCCTCTGCCTGAACTGGGAATATGGTCAAAATGAAGTTTACAATTTAATTTCTTTACTCACTGTGCATATGAGTGAGATATCATCCTGTGCAGATGGCCACCAAGCTGTGAGCTATTAACTGTTACCACATCTGAACCATCACCAAAATCCCATGTGAAAGTGAGGGAGTCACCCTGCCAATAATCAGCCATCAGTTGTACAGGTGATGATACAATAGCATCTCCCTTGACTGTAACAGCTAGTCCCTGCAGCTTGGCCACAACATGTAAAGGTATGGCGACAGATGCCACTGAGCCTAAGCAGTTCACAGCCTTCACCTGAACATTGTGTCTGTTGATAAATTCATCACTAAATGGTCAATTCTGTAAATAAAACATAAAGTGGATTGTCACGATTCTACTATCAAAGCAATTAGGCCATGGCAAATGTCTTTAATAAATGCTATCAGAGCCCCTTTGACCATGTAATTAGTGCATTAACTGTTTCTGTGAGGTAAATTTAAGAGGTTAGGTAAATTTTAATGTGTTTTGTTGCCTTATATAGTTTTGTCTTGTCTCTCACTAATTAATCTTTAATACAATGGCAATGTCAAAGAAACATCTGAAAAGGTGTGCATCACTTCAGGTAATCCACAAGTCACTGTCTGAGACCTCTTATGGGAAGCATGGAAAAAAAGAGCCCACACTCGTCCTTTCCCCAGAAAGAAATAGCAACGAAGTGTCATGAATGCCTCAATTCACAGAGTGGTCAGTCTGTTTAGTATCACAGCAATAAGAACTGTAAAGTGAAGAGAGGAGAAATCTACAGTACTTGTCAGTTGGACAGAAAAAAAGAAAGAAATACCTGTATCAACTGACAGGTGAGATGAGGTAATATCCAGAGGTGAGATATAATCAATAATTCAGGTTTCTATTCCTAGATCTCTGTCAAAGGTTCAGAGGCGCTGTGTATGGGTGCAATTAGTTTCATCCACTAGGCATTCAATAAATCAAATGCAATCAGCTTATGGAACAATCAATACTACTGTGAAACTCAAAGACTAAAAAAGATCACCTGCACACACATTGTGCTATGCTGAATTAGACATCTTCTGTCAGTTTATTGTGAGTGCTTTTCATCATAAACTTTTAACATTGTAATGAGCATTTTTAAAAATAATAATGCAAAGGAAATCTTATACCTCAAAATCAGAGACATGTTTCTGTCACACAGTGAGGGAGGAATTTATGCTAATTTTCTCAAAACAGGACAGCAGTGTATATGCTGCCACTGTGAGCTCCAGGTAAAAACAAAACATTTACTGTTATGTAAGATATACTATGGTGACAAAAGAACATCGCAAACTTGTGCGCATCTGCATACTGAACATAACTATACAGGGAACTCAGAAAGACCACACCTACTATGTGATTTGCACCCACATTATCATTTTCTTATATTCCACAATTTTGAAATGGATATCAAACTTACAATATCAAAATTTAAACTTTAATCATTCTTAAGCCCTTCACTGCTACATGTTTTTCCCCACTTAATGCTTTTCAAGTTTTGAAGAAGAGGAATGAGTTATCTTTTAATGTACGTAATTAGAACAGTATATTGTGTTGATATTTTTGTCCTCAAGACAATGCTATGAAAATCATGAATTTTGAAGATGAGAAACCTGTTCTCAATCACTTTATTAATCTTACAGGAATCACATATTTCAAAACAATAAAAACATAAATCTCACCTGCCCGACATTCTGTAAGTGTATTCTATGTTTCCCTTATACTGGCGATGCACATGAGCATACGGATAAAATTTCCACTCAAACCACGACCCCTCTAAAGCAGAGGGAGGATGCATCATAGCTATGTATTTTGTGGGCTCACCAGCAACTATGATTGTGTCACTCACTGTCAAATTCACACCTAAAAAAAAGAAATTGCATAACCATTTTTGCATGAGTTGAATTCAGTAAAGTGTAAAGATGTTAACTGACTCAATTCTCAATTGGGTATTAGCTCTTTGAGGCAATGATCTAGGTATTTGCTAATCAAATTGCATGCTCTATCAAAACACCCAATCATCAATTCATGTAACTAAAAGAAAGCTGGGGGGGGCTTAGAATTAATACTGGCAAATTGTTTAACCGTTGGTTACACAACATTTTTACAACTTACCAAGGATTCTCTCCACTATTTGAACACTAAGGTATGCTGAAACAGCATCCACTTTGTTAAAAGCAGTCACTTGAATGTTTTCTTTTCCTCTTCTGCGATACTGGTGTTCTATGTTAGGCCCTGAAATACAAAATGGACCAATAGAACCCTTTACAGATTGAGCATGAAGAAACCAACTGCTGAGTTTTAACATTTTCAACATACAATTACTCATTCTGAGGCATGTTTAAGGAAACTCCAAGTTGACCTAAGACACAACTGAATTGTTTTTGTAAAATGAAAATACCAATTTGGGTGTAAACTTAACTGACACAAAAGATTAAAGTATAGACATTTTTAAGAAGCATCCCATGAAAACATCTTGCTCGGAAAAATCTTTCTTTTTTTTTTTAATTTTAAAAACATGGTAACTCTTCGCTAAAAAAGCTCGCTGGAGATTTTTTCTCTCCTGTCATTTCAGAAAATTTCAAGAATGAAACAGATCCATAAAATGGTATCATATAAAATATATTATAACCTGTACTTTGTTTGGATACTGTTATTGATTTCAGACTTTTATATTTCATTCTTAATTTCATGATTCAATCCTGTAATCTGTGCACTTAAGTCTGGAATAAACTTTTTCTCATGCCAGAAATCAATGAAATCTAAGAATATGGTGGCTGTAATGCATAATCCAGAGAAAATTCTTTTCTTAGTGTAACAACATTCAAGTTTCAAGCACAGCAAAATTTCAGTTTCAAGGAAGAACAAGTACAATCACCTGCATTGATAAGTTCTGTCTCATCATCTAACTTCCAGCTAAATGACACATTAGTGCCTGCCTCTAGGCTTGCATTGAAGTATACTATTTCACCAAACTGTATGCAACTCGCACTGGCTTCCGCCTTCAAGCCAATTGGCGGAATTTGCACATAGAAAAGCTCTTGAAGAGACACTGTAAGGTTTCCCAATGGGTTTGATGCTGTCAGTCTCACTGTAAAAACACCCTCTGAAAATATATAAAAGAATCTAATTTATTGCAGTTAAATAATAATTACATACTTGCATTTCACATTCAACTAGGTAAGTATACATTTTCTCACAACAATAACTTTGCTTCAACACCATATCCCTGCCATGTGTGACTGGGAGCCACAGATGGTTCTGTGCAGATAACTCAAAAGAGAATGTCACTTTAATTGCCAAAAGTTTCTTATAATATGCACCTATTAATCACTGCTACTTCAAATTCTTTGGAGCCTCCAAGATGCATCATCCTTGGATGTGTTGATGCCAATGCCGGATTGCATATACTTAATGAGCACTGGCATTTTTTGTTTAAACAAATTTTCCATTTTAAGAGATTAATTTCTCTGTAGTTCAAAAGAAATTCTGGCTTATATCCAATACTGCTCACTTCAAAGACTGAAGATTTTGATTATCATGATGATTTCTCATCCACCATTATTTCATTGTACATTAATTTAGTATTGAAGTCATCAGCATCTTGTAAAAAAGACTGAGGGGATAAGGCATACAAAGTTGCGAAGCACCGACAGAAAATTTACACTCACTAAAAGAAGCAAGCACTCAATCGCCCTCATCATTCCAAACTTATATACTGGAAAGTATTCAAATCGAAAATAATTAGTTTTGTGATCTCTTATGAATCAAGTTCATAGCTTCTTTTAAGTTAGTTCATTCTGACTTCCTATACATTTCTCTTTTTACTTTCTTTTGTTGGCAACCACTGTGTTATCCCAACAATGTCTTGATATATAATTCAATAACATGAAATTCAACAAGACAGATATACTTGTCTGTGGGTCTTCATAAATTTGTATTCTGATAGCTGTGAAACTGCTTGTCCCTCAGAGGGCCTAGTTAATAATTATGACCTAAGGAGAAAAATATGCAAGGAAACCCCCAACCAGGAATGTAGGCTGTGGATTAATATAATCTGCAGATTAAGGTAGTTCATAATAAAACAGTTCAAACTTCCAAATACCAACATTTCGAATCTGGACTGTGCAAAGGCACTGGTGACATAAAAGAACTATTGTGATGGAAAAAAGTAAAGACAGCAGAGTCAAACACCAAATGTTCAATTCAGTCCTTTCATGGCACTCTAATATTAGAAATATCACACTTGGAACAGAATATTTCACCTTCTGTGTAAACATGCTTGACTGAAGCCATTGTTGTGATGTAAAACAAGTCCAATCTGCCATCTACTTTTCTACTGTGTCCATCTCCAAAGTCAAATAAAAACTGGACAGATGATCCATCTGACCTAGAATGGAAGAATGTGCACTTTTGGGAAGGTTTTAAAAAAATAACAGAGCAAAATCCTTCACAGTATAGCTCATCTAGTGCAATTAATTCATCATTGCTTTAGTGAAAACTGTGAAGTTTACAATACTTAAAAAGAAATTATTTTTTTTACAGATAGCATTACAAAACTGTACAATCATATTATAACCATTATCATTTCAAACCGAAATGTTAATTTTATGGGGATATGTCTGTAGCCTTAACCCTCTTAGTGCTCACTAAAAAACTGAAAAATGTGTGCTAAAATTTTTCTGACTCATTCTGGTCACTCATTTTGGTCAGCAAAATCAGTAAAAATCGCCACAAAAAGCAACCAAACAACAACAACTACTTTCATTGTCAGCTGTACTTCCTGGAAACGCAAGCGGATGTGCCAGATTTTTATTTGGCTTCTCAGCCAAAATAAGTTTAACCGCACATTTAGAGAGCCACAATCGTGGCCTGTCGCATTAAGAGGGTTAAGCTCATCTCTGAAGTATCAAAAAGGATATTTGTCTCAGCAAAAGATTATTAGCTTTTCCTCTGAGATTAATCGGAACTTGAATGGTGCAAGAAAGAAGAAACTGATCATCAAAATGATTCACTGTGATCATACTTTGCTTCAAACTCTACATCCTGGGTCATCATTTGGCCTTCCTTTGTGACCAATAAAGCTGCTGTATGCAGATGTTGACGGGAGATATGGGTGACTGCTGCATTGGAAATGGGCTCAATCACATCCACTTTAAATGGAAGTGTAGCTTTGATCCCTTCCTTTTGTAAGTGATTAGAAACAGTCACAATAACTTCATACAGCGCAGGTATTCCAAAAGAATGAGTTGCCTTGCTTGTATTTCCTTCACTGAAATTATACAAAAAGGAAACAAAAGTAGTACATCTAAGAAAGAGTACAACAATAATGTAAGTGAGCTGTAACTTAACATTAAAAATCTCAAGGAAGTATTTTCTCCCAGGAAACAAGCAAACGTGACTTTTTTTCTACATGCAAATGTTCTGTCACAGTAGAAATAAAGCTTACAGAGAGATGTATATTTGACACTGTACAGGGTTCAGCCAAAAAAAAAAGAAAGGGGAAAGGGGGAAAAAAGAAAATCTAAAATCTCATTACAATTCTTTCAAGGCTTTCACACACATCTGACCTAATCAGTTTCCATTTAAATGATACAACAATTTACCTCTGCACAACAGATGGGTAGGTGTCACAAAAGTCCCATGAGAATTGGAGATTCCTGCCAGAGCTGACCACAGCTGTGACAACAAGTTCATCTTGCAATGACATCAATTCAGAATTCTCTGTGTAGAGTACAATTGAACCAATGCGTTCTTCCACCACAGCCCTGCTGCTCTTATGGATGGAAGATATGCCATTGGCCACTGTAACTGACACGTTGTATTCTCCAGGTTCTTGGTATGTATGCTGAAGAACAACTTCAAGTTTAGGAACAGGACTGTGAAGATAACTTGAGGGCACCCATGTATCTCTCTTAATTTCTTTAATTGTCAGGAAGGCAGATGAAAACCTCCCAAACTGCCCATCTCCAAACTCACAGTCAATCTTAAAATCTCGACCTCCCTCTATTAAAATATTTATATTTGTTGGAAATTCCAAAATGGTTGGTAAGATACCAAGAGATACATCTACAATAGGATGTTTCACTGTGAAATTCAGGGAGGCTTGCGTAGAACCAATGTCATTAGAAACATTGACGTGGAGAGTGTGAATTCCTGGTTTCGAGAAGCTCGCCACATACTGAAGAAACAAAAAAGACATTTACAAACTTAGTTGCTTACAGGTTTAGTCTCATAAGAAGAAATCATGAGAAACCTAATCATTAAGGGTACCCACAGCAGTCATGCAAGAGGATATCATGAGGAAACAAACTGCCTCGCATATAATCGCAGGAGTCACATGAATGGAATAAATATTCAGTTTTTAAAGAATTCTTTCTTTCCTGTCCCATATGCCCTATCAGAAAATACAAAATATGAAGGCTATCATCCAAAGAAAAATTCTTTTAGGAATAGTGTAACTCTGAATAAAATTAATTCAGGTCTAATTCATGCAGATAATTATTTTACACAAACTTATCATACACCAGTTTACTTTAAGCATTTTCGTTTCATGGGGAAAATAAGCTGAATTTGTTTGTTTGTTGTTGCTATTGTTTTTTTTTTTTTTTTACCCTATGTGAAATCTACAACTGGCAATAAACTAAATTACCTTGTTGTTTGTTGTTGGACTTTCTGGATCATTGTCCAATGACCACACAAACACAAGATGGGATCCTGAGTCCAATTTTACATGCCAGTCTTGGTCACTGTCAAAACAAACATGGTAGTAGCAAGTTCATTATCCTTCAATGTCAATTTGCAGTACATGAAATGTAGGATTATTTTCACTGAATGGAAGATGAAGTGACTCCAGACAAACCACAACTGAGCAAGAAAATGGTGCAAAGAAATAACATCCAAGCAAAGAGCAAGTCAGGGACTGCAAAATACATGGCAGGGCATATTAGCCATTTCACCTTCACAAAATTAAAATGGAGACCTGGCTTTACTAATACAACCAAGTTTTACTGTCACAAAAAAAAAAAAATTACCTGAGTCTAGAAGTGTCTTTTCTTCTACTATTTTCAAGAAACACAGTATTGCATGCATCCTTTAAAGGTGATATAGTAAGAGTCTGTATCTATACAGAGCACACAAGTTCATGACTCATCCACATGTTTACAAATGTTGTATCTCATCTGAATTGGTGCTTACTCACTCGCAAATATTTAAACTCCAGACATGAAACACAAATGCAACAGTTTTTGCAAATTCAATTACATTTCAGGAGACAGTAATAACTACACATTTGGCACGCAACAGAGACTTTCATTGTCGGATACTTTACATGAAGTTAGGAAAGAAGTAAATCAGAGGAACTGAGAGTAGAATTTATTTATGGTCAAGCCATCTACTTTAAGAGCCTGCTCACCCAGTTCATATTTGAAAAAAACAAAAAACTGAAAAGTCTCCCACTCATGAAAACTTACTATCAGCAGTCTGAATTCAAATTAACATGAGGTTTGAAATTCATTTATTGTACATTTTACATGATGCTTTTAAAAGATGGTTAGGTCAATAACCAATGATTCATCCTAACTCAATGACAAACCTTTGTTACAAGCATCAAATTGCTGCTAAAAAGTAAAAGATCCATCTTTTTTTTTCCCCAAATATTTTTTTCTGCTGAGCTGGTACTCAAGTAATCCATCTACTGGTAATTTTAAGGCTCCTTAATATAATATGAATTGCTATAACCTAGGCAACTTTTGCCCTCTAAAAAAGCAGAATATTGGAAGCTCTTTAGTACTTACATTTAAGATTCCCTGAAATTTAATATTTTTTATCACGGATGTACTAAGTAGGAGTTTTGAAAGGAACAATGAATCCCTCTGTATTTTGATACCCAATGTAGTGGGTTGTAATATGACTAACAAATGCGACATTTCTGCGACCAAAACCTTTATAAATGGGTAAATTTCAATCCTGTAAACACTATATTATCGCAAAAGCATCTGTACTGCATTCATGAGGTGAATTTGACTGGATCTGTTCAACTGCATAAAATATAAAGGTCACTTGCAAAGGCCAAATTATTATAATTAATAATTCACTATTTTTGAGTGCAGTTAATGATCAACAGGTAAACCACATAATTCTGTGAAGGTATGATATTTTCACTAGTATTATGCATAGATAATTTCAAAATGTTCAGCCAGGAAACAAATCAAATAGTTTAAATAAAATCCAAGTCCAAATTTAAGTGTAATTCATCCACCAATGATAGTCCAAACCATCCAGGAAGAAAAGAAGTCAACAATTTGCACTATGTAACCAGCAATGCCATACAAGCTGTAATTCTGTGCTACCCTATTATTTCTTGACACCTTAGCAATATCGGTATTAAACTTCCTCTGAAATGACTAATGCATGTATCTATGACGCCCGGGAAGCTTAATCAATTTTATGCATCCGCCTGTTCTTCTCTCAACCCAGGGCCGGATTTAGATGAAATGAGGCCCTAGGCTAGTCTAGTTGTGAGGCTCCTCCCAATCCCTCACCTTCATGTCTAGAGGACAATGGAAGTGTTTTAAATAATTTGAGTAACGCCAATGATGATGACTGGTGTTTAAAATTCGGTACTTCGCAATTTTTCTCGAAAAGACATAAGCTAGAAAAATATTTGTTCAGAAACTACAGTGCAATGTAACATCATAATTATGCAAGAAAAGGCTGTGCAGGTCACAAAATATTATGCAGATTGGCCTAAGGCGGGTAGGCCACCCTAGATTTTGAGGCCATGGGCTTCAGCCTACCTAGCCTAATGGTAACTCCGACACTGTCTCACTCCCACCCCACGCCCTTTTTTTCTTCACGACAATTTTGGTTTTTGTTTTCATCAACTCTTGGTTTCTCAGATTTTCATCATAAAGTCACTTATCCATCTGCAGGATGCTGCAGGCGACCAAATAATTAATACGCGCTGACCCGTTGTAAAGGGCTCATTGGGTGATGGTAATCAGCAACAAAATCCAGGTTACGGGAGTAGTATACATCCAACGTCTTGGTTGAAATCCAGAAAAGTAGACAGAAGTCGGCAATGAACGGTATCGGCAGTGTTGGGGGGGGGGGGGGGGAGGAGAAGAGGAAGAGAAAGCGCGGGAAGGGAAGAGAGAACGTGGGTTTGATTGGTCTTATTAGAAATAGCTGTGGGGAACAACCGGGCACAGGAAGGCAAGCTTGAAGAAACAAACAATGCTGTCTCAGTTTCTCTGTTTGCCGTGAGGAAACAAATGCCTGTTTGCAGAGATGAGGATGTGGGGAGGAAATTCTAAAATGCGCCCAGAGTGAAAGAGACAGGGCATGAGTGGTTAGAGGATAGGAGAGGGACTTTCTTAAACGGAGCAGGGGAAAATATGCCGATTTCAGTGGGCGCTGGGCGGGCAGGAAATAAAATCCGAGGTGGAACTACGAATACAGCGTTTTCTTTTTTTTTAACCAGTGGTGGAACACGTGGGTCTCTAAAAGCCAGCAATTAACCTTCATTTATACCACATTAGATATAACTAGATGATTTGTAGTGTCATCATTGAAAAAATATCAAAATAGTTTCAGCACAAATGTTTTGGAGGTGATTGAACATAGTGTGTCTCAAACCCTTCTGTTTTTAAGAAATGAGTTTCCATTGAAATTATTTCGATCCCAAAAGCGGCTTGAAACCCTCATTTACAGGTCTCCAAATGTGCGGTTTGGTTTGATTTTTTTCCACGGCTAAGTCTACAAGTTGCATAGGTGGCCACCCACGTGGTTGTTGTTAAATTAGTTGCAGACGGCAGATCTAGTGGGGTTAAGCTGGAACAAATTGGAAGCGCACTTGATATTTACGAGATTTCAATTACCATTATAACAAACCACAGAGCTGTCTCTCGAGTTTTCCCGAGCAGTGAAATGGCAACATTACTTAGCGAAGGGAAAAGTGTAACAGAGGTAAATTAGAGTTTACTCAGCCTGAGGAGTGTGTTAAACGATGTAAAGAGGGTGAGGTGAATTGTCTTTAGGCCAGTGAGAATGATCAACATCGCTGACCACACTCTTGCAATTTTGAGCGTCATGAGAGTCAACTGCCGCTGCAAAATTCAATTTCGCAGAGGCGACATCATTAGACTGTCGCATGTCCGGCGAAATTTATTAAAGAATACTCCTTTGGTACTGCTTACTGCTTATATTTCTAACTTACAGTAACGTCTATTTCTCGCGTATTGCACGTTAACACATAAAACAAAGTCTCCAGGATACAGACTACATAATTTTCATTTTCTCCATCTAGTTCCATCAATCACAATAATGTTCATTTTCCTTTCTAAATACTGGCAAGCAAATGGGAGCTTGCGGGCTGGTTCACTCTGTCTCGTTGGCTGGGCCTCTGAAAACGAGGGGCATAAATAACAGAAAGGGCAAACGCATACGGCTCAAAAGATCCTCTACCTGTATCAAAGCCAAACTAAGCACCAGAGGCTTGCTATTATAACTGGCAATTAGTAGATCCGGGGAAAGTATCGTTAGTATCCCTAACAAAGTCTTATGGCTTGGAAAACTATCCTGCCAGGCTGACTTGGCCCTGGTGCTTGACACAAGCCTTTGCATGAATGACAGAAGACTCACAAGTTGAAACGAATGCCAGCAAAACCTGTTTTGTCTACAAATATCGACCACTGCTCGCCCACCCATCCACCCTCTCTCACTCTCTCTCTCTCTCTCTCTCCCTCTCTCTCTCTCTCATTTTTCCGTTGTTGTTCAGTAGTGTTCGCAACAGCAAATTGTCATTGTATTTCAACACATTTTTTTAATGCAAATAATTTTTAAAGCCCTTCAAATAGAAATAACGTGAAGTTCACACTGTTCACTGCCATTTTATTCACTTTCTTTTATTGTTCACTGCCATTTTATTCACTTTCTTTTTCTAAGGGGGAGAAGAGGATCAAACTCCCACCCACACATCAACATTTTGGCGACACTCGACACTCGTGTGTGTAAGTGACTGCCCAATATTTCTGTCATGAAAAGTAAAATACATGTAGATCTAGCTGAATAAAATCTGACGGAGCACAGTCGGGAAATGGAATATACATTTATTTTACATGCAGAATCACAAATATCAAACAATAAATTGTGGCGAGCGTAATTAAATTTTTTTTGGGAGGGGGGGGGGGGTAATTTATTCCTGATATCCCTTCTGTTAAAATTGAATTACACTGTTTTAAATAACCCTGAAATAAAAACGCAATACAAAAGAGTTCTTTTGCGTTTACAATGAATCTTCCTGGGTCAAGAGCAATCTTTAACAGCGATTTTTGCGCGCTTGTCTGAGACGCGCATCAAACTGAAACGCAATTCCAGGCGATTCAGGGCTAATAATTTTAGTCTTAGTCTCAATCATCTCTTGACGACAGCCGTTTTAACTTGCTGTGGCACTTCATAAGCATTTCCCTTTGAAATTATGGACATATAAATATGGTACTCATACACCATTCCTATGCCTCTCAAAAGTTAAAGGTGTCCTGCGACAAATACTTACTGTTTTGCTTTTCATGAACGACTTGAACTTTATATGCAAAATCTGCGGCGACAGTTAATTTAAAGCACAAAATATTCGTAGACGCATTTTCCAGAGAACAATCCAACCTCAGATGCACACCGGTTATCATGACTTCCTTTCAAGATTCTAAATACTGTGTCGGGATATATTAGGTTCAAATTCAACATCAAAACCAATGCATTGACTCCTCTTCATTGTGAAGTCAGTGTGAGTTTTCAGTACAAGATCTGCTGATCTGCAACATCGTTCTTAATGAACGTGGCCAAGACCGTAATTTCAAGACCTTTATGACAAAACAACTAGATATCTTATAAAATTCTAAAATAAAATGAAAACGGTTCGGGCTTAACAAATAAACATTCTATTAGTTTCAAACTAAAACAATGCCGCTGATAATTATTCACATAAAGAAATGAAAGCGACCATGAGGAAAATTCCCACATGTTAAGATACTTTTTATTAATGAGCACGATAAGTTTCTCACAAAGTCGCACTTCCTATGAAAAGAGAAAAGCATCTTTCGAATTGCGTGTTTCCACAAGAAAAAATCAACTTTTGGGTAGGTCGGTGGCCTTCTACCTTCGTTAGAGACGTCTTAGGTCGAATACTGAATGGTATAGCCCACACCGAAATGTTTACGTTGGAGAACGAGCTTTGTAAGAAAACCCCATTCGTTTACAGTGTACAAAACAGACAGAATCTCACTTTTTTTTCACCCTCGTACAAATTACCCTTTATTCAGTGAGACCAGATCCATTATTTTTCATAATCTGCAAACGGGTTTTGACCAAGAGGCACGAACCCTCGGGTCACTTTTAAAATGGAGCTCCAATCGGATCGGCATTGCTTCAAATTTTCACAAAGCGCGCACAAGTTATGGGAAACGTTGGATAAAGATGACTGGTAAGATAAACTTGTGAGAACAACTACATTTTCAATAAAACTAAGTAAATGTACTTTCTCGGGGAGACAGAAGGCTCATATTATGCCCAAAAGAACTACTAATCGTTTGAGCTGGCCTAGGGTGAGTCCCGATGGCCATGATCTTGGCGATTTCTAGTCCTCCTTCCAAGAACTTACCAGTACAAACACGAAGCAAATTCGCTGGGGGAAGACATGGCTTGCGTAAATCTCCCTCCGGCTGTCAGAGTCTATTCTTAATTACCTAACATACAAATGTATTGAGTGATAAATCTATTATGACAAAGGAATCGTAAAGTCCTTCCCATATCGACTATTTTTAGCTTTAATTTTTTTTTTTTAGATGAAACAAATACAATCAACATCGATCGTTTACTCAATCTCTTGCAGCCATTTCAGTGCTTGGTGAGAAAATGGCAAAACTGTTCTAAGATTACTGTGTTATTTGTCCCAAAGAGTGAACTTTACCATTATAATATATCTTTTCGCATTAAAATTTATCTTCCGGTTACTGTACCTAACCTGGGGAAGAAAAATCTGACCAACAATCTCAGCGTCCGCTCTTATCGTCAACATGAAACTCACCACAAATAAAAACAAAATATTTTAAACTGCCAGAAATTGTAAACCATTCAACACGTGAACTATGTGAGCAAAAACATTCAATACATGTACAAGAGTTTCAGATTCTAAAAGATTCTGAGATCTCAGATGAAAAAGAAAAATTAGAGTACAATCGGATCTTTGTCTGTATGGTAGATCTTCACAACAGATTACCACAACTGTGGTCACAAAACACTGTTGCCCCTGAGCGACATGGACGGTAACAAATTTAAAATATTGCATTTTGTGCTCGCATAATTTTAAAAAGAAGGAGAACTGTATTGAATTATTTTCTTTGTTCGAGTCTGAAAACCATGTGAACCCGATTGTTGTTTCCTTGACTTTTCAGTTGATCTTTTCTATGTCACCACAAAATCCTGTTACGAAAAGAAGAAAAAAAAAAAGGCGCAATACTCCATTCCACATACCCGAGCAGTGGGAATATCGTGGTGAAGGAGAAAATACAACTACTGTTTCGAGAACAAACTGAGAAATATTTTTGAAGGCGTGAAATACTGTTACATGTCTGGATTCAGAAAAGATGAGACAAACGAACACATTTTAAATAAATGCTTTGATGGTCACAATCTCATAAGGAAAGACACCCATCGAGTAAATATACATGCTGATACAGGACATGTTAATTTGTCCAAAGCATGTCAATATCCAGGCTGGAATGAATCTGCGCTAGCTTAAAGCTCATCAAAGCTTTATTACTGAAACCAGCCAACTGACGTAACTAAGTCCAAATTGAATAGGACTACGGCGTAAGCAGCTAATCTAGTTTTCACACTCAGTTCCTCCAAGCTGACCTAAAGGGGGAGTCAGGGCAAACATAGTTTGGGAAGCCGGGATCGATTTGGAGCCATAACTGTTATCAATCGATTTTTACCCTACTCAATGAACCTAGGTGACATGTACAACCTCTTAGGGAGCCCTGAAGAAACGATATAGACAACCTGTAACAACCGGTTTTGGCAAGGGATAATTATTTCAATGGGTACAGAAAGTGACCTGATGGAGGTTCATGGACAGAGAAATTCAACTTTCATGAAATTTCGTTTTTACGAAGAAAAAAAAAGATTCTCGTAAAATAAATCCTTTTTTTCCCCATTCGAGTACCAAATAAATATAATGTCCTATCTTAGAGCTCAGTACCAATAAATACTCCTAAAGCCCAGATTTCTTCCCACAAGTTTCCTATCCAGAAGTCACAACATCAGGTACATTCCAAAACACAGGGAAGAGCTCATGAAAACTGGGCTTGGTGAACTTTATATCAAACAATCTCCACTTTCATGCATGTTGCTCCTACAGCGAAGTCTGTCCATCACACTTTCCATCATTGCAACCATTCACTGCTGGTGGTTCACATTCGTCCACAAGCAGTGAGACAATCTAAACACTCTATCTGATATGATCAAGTCTCTACTTACCATTCGATTCCAACGTCTGTAGGCCCCAGAAGCCGAAGACCTTTGATTGGCTCTTCTACTACCAGCACTGAGCGCAGGGCATGATCTTTGCGGGTTGGTCTTCTGCCGTATAAGGAGACGTCAAGCGCAAACACACCTGGGACCTGAAACTTGCGGCCCCAGCTACAACTGTGAAGAAGGGGAAAGGAACTGTGAACAAAGTCAGCACAGAAAGAAAAGCTCTCACATCAAGAGAAAACAAACATGGGGATTGCACGTGGAATGCTGAACCCTCTAGCCAAAAAGTCAAAGTTACAACACTGAGGGAAAGGAGTAAGGATAGCCAAATGGTTGAGACTGGAGCGAAGAGGGAGGGATGGGAGGCAGGTCAGAACTGCTGGCGTTGATGTACACAGAAAAAGGAAATGGTTAGGGTGAAAAGGTCCCGGGGGCAAAGAATATTTTCAGGTCATAGAAGACTCCGAGAAGAAAAAAAGAAGAGGGGGGGGGGTGCACACTAACTTAACTTACGAAAATGAAGAACAAGGAAATGTGAAAAGAGTGCAACGGGGTACAAGAAATAAGGCAGAGCATGGCAACCAAATGTTGTTGTCATAAGGATGAAGACCCAGGTAGCTTCAAGAGATTCTCAGAAGGCCTCTCGGCTCCTCTAAAAGTCAAATGTGAAAGTAAGAACTGGTTGTTTGACGTATGCTCCGATAGACTCCAGTCTACATTTCAGATCTGTAGAAACGTATCTGCGTACTCAGCAGGAGGGTGGGGAATGTGTGGGTAAGAATGGAAGTGAGAAGACGACGCGTCCACCTGCGACCAAAAGAGGAAGCAGTGAACGGGCGAAAACGACTGTGTATAGGGATATCAAACCGGAAGAGAATGGAAACTGTCCTTGTTTGCAAATCCGCGTGATACTAAACATTAAAAAGAAGTCTTGGCAAGTGACACCGACGGCCTTCATAACATGTACAAAGAAAGCAAACGTCCTGTTTGACTGTTCAGAAAATGAAGCCTTCGGATGCCTTGGCGACACGACTTTTTGCGCAGTTCAGATTTCGAGATAGTACCGGAAACAACTTTATGAAACATGATTCTAGCATAACTGAGAAAGGTTATAAGTTTACGTGAATTTCAGATAAACACACTGAAACAGCAAATATGGTGGGAGTGAACCTCGCACAAAGTCGAGCACTGCATTGATAGGGCCATATAATGAAACTATTCTTTGAGAGGGCTATATGATGAAATTATTTTTGTAGGACATGCGTAACCTCTAAGAAGATTCCAAGATCAAAACTTTGCTTTAAACTGGAGAAGTCGAATAAATGAGGGTGGAGCCAAAAAAAAAAAAAACAACTTGGCACTTATGGCACGCTATTATTAATATGAAAATTGGCCGCTGATGAAATGTCTCAACACGCTGAAATGATTTTAAAGAAAGTGAGAGTTTGAAACTGACAGGTCCCAAACATACATCTTAAGCAACAACGTCTTGGAACTGAGTCAAGACATATTTCCCTTTCGTCTGAGTTTCCCTAGAGTTTCTCCAATTTCCCTTTCGTCTATCCCGCACAAAAATGAATGTCAAGAAAATCAGGAACACACAAGTTAAGACTATGGAAATTAGGTGTATTTGGTGTAAAATTAGCCAACACACTGAGACAATACACGCCAATAGCTATAGCACTGAATGAAAATGGCTAGCACAAATACTGTTTGACAATACTAAACACTGCATCCACTGAAATATCAACGAATAACCAAGTCCACTTCTCTTTTGAGAAAAACAAGCCTGCAATGTGGACCTGCATTTTTCATAGTTTTAGCATCAAAGCCGCATTCCCAATTCCCCACTAGCTGTGAATCAATACATATCATCAAGTAATGATGGCTCGCGATTTTGCGCACGAATCAAATTTCACCAGGGATGGATGAAGCAAATGGAATGGATCACTCCCCTTGCCAACTCATTCAATTAGCTGCCGGATCGGTGGGAATGTAAGGCAAAGCACTAACACTGTATTGGACCATAGTCCGCATAAAATGTACACAGAATAAACTGACGGCCAAATAAATCATTATTGGTTGTCACAACAAGTTGAAATGCGTCCAGAGTAGTAAGTGCGTTCAAGTGACATATCAAAAATTTAGAAATAAAAACCCGCCACGCTCATGCTAGAACCCAGGCACCCCACTATATTTTCCTAATTCTTTAGAGCTGCCTCTCGGTACATTAACTCAACTAATTCCGTTTCCTTTTCCCCCCAGCACCGTGTTGCATGAACGTACACTTTGGTTGTGGGTGCAAATGCAAACAGGTCTGATTCGAACTGCCTGCATATCTCCCACCAGACACATAGTTAAAAAAAACAACAACGGCCCTCCACGACCGAAAAATAGCTCCATGGCATCCATCCAGCAAACGTAAAAGATCATTTCATGATCTAGCAAGTCTACCTAATGTTAACAATGGGCTGACACAAAACATGCATGTATCTGCCCTAGATTACGTGTAAAAATTATGGACATATTTACCTGTCACTTACACAGGACACATTTTCTCTCATTCCATCTCCATAATCGATATGCAGCGCATTGACGCCTCTGGATTTGTTCTGTAATGAATGTTTTGTTAATATTTGCTTTGTCTGGGCAAGCATGAGTGTCTCGATGTTTATACATATTAAACTCCTAACAAGGCAAAAGAATTTAATGGTATTTTACATGGGAAACCAAATGAGAAAAAATGATTTTTTTTTTTTTTTTGTTTGTTGATGATGAGTGCCTGAAAGAATTTTAAAAAAATGAAACACAAACAGAGCAAATAAGTATATGAAGGAAGGTTTGGATGACAATGTCAAAGAATTACCAGGCAAAGGTTGCCTTGTTTTCAAAATATCAACTACTGCACATAACACTTATAAAAGACGAGATGATAGCAGATGTGGAGGGAAAGATTCATTTTTTTTTTTTCATCTGTGCCTGCACATCATGTAATTGTAAATAATAACATAAAAATGTCTGGGACGGGAAAATTTATTCCCATGATATGGCTCTAGGACTTACAGAATTAGAAATACATGCAGAACAAGTGTTGCACTTACCGCTAATAAAAATGAAGTGACGTCATCAGCCCTGACAAAGGTGGAGTGCCAAAGGGTTGGTTTCCTCCTCCTCCTCCGGCGCTTTTTATTTCGTCTTCGTTCTTTATTCGTCTCCACACCAGATTCTTTGTCAGCCCAAACGAGCGTTTTGTTTTTCTGGCCGACTTTGAAATAGGAGAAGAACCGGAAGTAAAATTTTAATGATCCTGAAACAACGTCTGGGGCGATCTAACTAATCAATGGCAAGCAATTCCAAGCGCTACGTTGTGGATACTTGTTGGTATAAATACAGACTTTGATTTGCGATGGTGGCCGGAAAGAAATTCAGCTACTATCGTTGCTTTGCAGTGCTTAAACGGTGAGAGAGTTTAGTGCCAGAATGCTTTTTTACGTGACTCTACGGGTAAACGGTGAAATACAGTATACATGTTGATACCATCTTGCTTAAAGGAATTTCTGGACAAGAACCGTGTCTTAACGCGTGCGCAGTGTGCTGCAAGTGTTACAGAGTAAAAGCGGTACTGTAGTTTTAAGTGTGCATTGTATGGGTGTGTACGCCTGCCTGCAGCCTCGTTGTTGTTGTTGTTTGGGGGGATGGGGTCAAAGCTGCCCTCGCGTTGCAATACTGCGTGCATTGCTTCACCTCAATTAAAACACGATTACTGAGTGTACATCCTGTTTCAATTAAAATTTTACTGCTAATAAAATCTAACGCAATTCAAATGTGAAATCGCTATGATTCAGTTTCAAACATGCGTTCTTCTTTCCTTCCCCGCAACTTCCTGCCTGGCATTAAACGCAATTAAAATGTAAACTGAGAAGGTGGTGTGCTTATTAAGATATTAAATTAATGAGCTGAAGTTTTTATGGCTTCAATCGGCCCAAGTTTGGAAACAGAAGCGAAAACATGATAATGGGCACGTTTGCGCCTGAAGAAGATAAAGTATTTTCAGACACGCTTTATCCCCCTTAGTAATGAGAAGCAGATTGGCTTTCTCTTCCTTTCGCTTCTCTTTCATAACTATGATTAATCGTTTACCTAATGGCTTGATAAATGATGGGACGGGAGTGAACAGGGAAGGCAAACCAACAGATGGCACAGCAGCAGGGTGGATGTGAACACACACGATTCCAGACCATTCGTCGTTGGACGAAGTAAAAACGTGGAGATGGCGGGGAGGGAAGGGTGAACACAAAGGTGAGGACGGGGAAATTAGAGAACAGTGTAAAAAATGCAAGAATGGTGTCGGGTCCTTACTAAACTTAAAGCTCACATGAAATACAAAATTTAATTTACTGAGACAATAACTCAAACTGCCAATACGTATGTACAGCATAGGCTGGTTGGCTCGAAATTTTATGAGCTCCAGGTAAGGTAGTAAATAAGGAAATGGTGAAGGAGAGACCGCAGAGGAAGAGAGAAAGACAATAAAAATTTATGGGCGCCATTTGCTAACCGAGTGGGGATTCACTTCCTTTACACACGTTCAAAACAGGAGGACGCGAAAGGCATGCTTCATGAACCAAACTGAATTTTTGTGTTTCTACCAGTATTTGGGGGGGGGGGGGGGATCAAAGTGTAGTTGTCAACTATTTATGAATACACCAGACCATGGGCTGTGTTGGGACGACACACAACACAGTGCCGAGAGAGAAAAACTGACCCATCTACATAAAATCATGCACATACAATGTTAAAAGAAATGTATCCCCCTGTATTGTATTATGTTTCATTATAACTAAATCTGGCAAAATTATAAATTAAGCGGCATTTACAAGGCCTGTTAAAACTTAAATGGGTTTAGGTGATTAGAGCGTTACAAATGCTCTCAAATACAAAATAGTTCGAGATTCACAAAAAAAAAAATAGTCAAGTAAAAATTACATGAGGGTGGAAAAGTTTCGTCCGAAATTTTGCTTTACAAATTACTGCCCATATGTCTAATGCAAGTTGGGAGACTAAGAAAACATTTGCGATCTCCACTCCCATTGATTGCAAAGGCATGAACGAGGCTTATCTAATTCCAATTAAGATTATAGTAGGCGTCGCTATTTGTAGGGCTAAAAGTTAATGGAAAATCCCAGTGTGAATTACACGCCTTGTTTTCTTTCCAACGTTGCAAGCCGAAGGGTCAAAGACAAACAAATTGACAAATTATACGAAGTCACATCCGGAGATTACACCTCATGCACTCCAAGGCACGCAGGAGGAAAGACACAATCATAGCTGTTACAATATTACAGAACACTTCGTCGTTGATATAAATTTTTTGGGACCAATCTCAAATTCACGTCACAAGAAGTTGAATCATTGGAGTTTTTAAAAAGACAAATCTAAACTCTAGTAGAAACTGAGAAAATTATATGATGAACTTTACAGTATCAGATATTCAAAGAGTGGGCTAAAGAGTATTTTCAATTCAACATGAAATTCTTAGATCTATATAGATCTATTTCTAGTTGCGTAAAAGTGTGTTGTTATTTTTAACCTTTTCCTATATTCTCAGTTCCTGGCAGTGTCATTATATCCACACAAAAAAACGACAAAATGAAGTCTTGACGGTACATACAGATGTGGACAGACACGAGCACCTTTATACGCATCCACACCAATCCACACATATCAGAATTCATATCAGCAAGGCTACCATGTATTTATCTCAGGCATTGTCCCATACTACGCTAATCCATTTTCCATTTTTCAATATCCCTCTCAGTCTTAAACATAAACTGATACGAGGAATTTTATAACAATGAAATAAAATATTGTGCAAACGATTCTCAACTGCTGGCTTTGTAACACAACAGAGTCGCAGGGCATTGATCATTAAAACATTGTATGACTCACCTTCATTGCTGACAGTCACATCAATCCGGAACTGACCATGGCGATCAACAATACTGAATCCTCCAGATTCAGCACTGCCATCGGCACGCCCGGATCCCGAATGGTAAAGCTCCCATGTGACCACCGGTACCTGCGTGGTGCGCGTGACACCACCAGCGAAATGGAAATGAAACAGCAAGTCCTGGCGGTACAAGAACTCACCTGAAAATTTAGGGAAGTTCCGCACTTAACTACAAAAGAAGTATATAAAACATTCACATCTTGGTGTTTCCCATTCTCTTATCACTTACACATGAATAATTCATTCCTTATCAGAAACAAAATCTGACCTTTTCATAGCGGGAACAGGATGTTCCTGGGCGCTGGAGCCGCAATAAATAAGTGGGGTCATCACCCGGCTCAGATAGTAATAAAGTGCTAGACCCTTTCACAAGCGCCGTGAACATCAACGTGGCCTAACGGCCTGACTTTTCCACAAAGCTAGCAGCAAGATATGAATTGCCACTGAAATTAACGACGGCTGCGCCATTCCTGAATTAATTAATAACTGCCCTTTGCCCGATAACAAAAGTGCAACAAAAAGATAATATGCTAACATGAACACTGAAAATAAGCGGATCATAATATGCAGATTCCTAACAGATAAATCAAAGTGTAAGACAGTATTTGTATTCCATGGAAGATGGCAGCATGCATTTGAAGTAACTATACTGTGCATTATGCGTGCTGTAGATCTAGTCCTATAATAATATCTGCAATCTGCTTGTCATGCCTAACAATTTTTCATTTTGAACGCTGCCTCATATCAACCGATCTCCCTCTGACACATACACACAAATTTCGGGAAAGTACCTCGACACAGAATGAGTTTGGACACAACCCCTCTCCCTTCTTCCGCCATGATCCACCTATTCGACCCCCCCCCCTCTCTCTCTCTCTCTCTCTCTCCCTCTGCCTCTCCCTCTCTTTCTTTCAGTCACACACAAACGCGCATGCACACATCATATTCCATCATCGGTAAATTGGTGCCAAGACACATCTGTTCACATAAATACATTAATAAGAGTCGTTATTGGTATCATTATAATATGTACATGCTATACTAATATAATAAAAACAGTGGCACTTGGGTTATTGTTGATTTTTTTGGAAAGGATGGGGCGGGGGGACACGTGCACAATACAACCTCAAACTTCATGAATTCAACCCAACGCACAAGTCTTTGTCGTGCTTGGTGTGTATAACCTTCAAGTTAGCGGGAACAATGCTATTATTATTCTTCCCAGTGCTGCTGCAGACATTGCCGACATTAAAGTTCATGTAATATTAATATAGATCTACCCATATTAGAAACTGCAAAATGCAGAAACTATGACCCCACGCTCAAGGGTGATTAGTGTCAAATGAGATTAATTATCATGCTTTGCACCATGAAGATCAGTTTCTGAAAACAGATGTTAGATTAAATTTCAATTCATACATGATGACACACAGAGTACAAACTGCATGTAAATACATTCATATTCTCATTCGGTTTCAAGTGCAGACAATACTGAATGCATGCACTATCACGACTTGAGTAATTACGTGGGCGTTGCCACAAGAATGCACACTATAAACAAAAGCCCTAGAGAAATATGTCACATCTGTGATAATTTAGCTCTTACATTATGTACTTTTGCATTTTGAAAGCAACACGTGCACAAAGGACGCATTCTTCGTAAAGGGTAGAGGCGACAATCCTGATGCACTGAAATGTCTCATCTCTTTGTTTTGGTGGCGGTGCTATTCTTCATCAATTTAAACATTCATTCGTCTAGTTGCTGGTCTATACATGTACTTATTTCTGGGGATTTTAAATCAGTGCTCGCTGAGTCGCTAATGTTTTAACTTGGAATCAATAAAAATAAATCAACTGCTTGGGGAACGGAACGAGGAGGGCGGAGTTGAACAGACGCTGGAACGAGCAGTTGCGTTGTACATTTTCAGATAACACGCTGTTGGCTGAGAGAAATACCTCACCGCCATCAAATTAATGTCAATGCAAGTTTTCTTTGACGGGCACACAGACTAACAGCAATTGAGTGAACTCGCAGTATAGCCTTAATAATAATGTAATTTTTTTTTTTGTCTTGCTTTCACAACACATTTTCAGCTGCTTCAAAGCTGCTTTTTAAAAAAAAACTTTTAATTGATGTTATTATTACGTAGGATATGGTAAGCAAGCTTTTCATCAACCATCTATTGAAAGCTCTTTCACTTCGAGTAGTGGTTAGTCACTTCAGTTCTTTTGTTTGGTGATGAATGTCTAACTCTTGCAGTGGTGCCTACTGTTTAACATGTGCGGTCTAGAATTCAGTTCAAACAAGTAAAGGGAAAGGAATATTTCTCTGCGACATCACGTTCCATGAGGCCATATTACCAGTATCTGCACGTGGGGAGTTTCAAATCACCAGGCCTAAACAACCCTGAGATCCAGGTGATCGGAAGGAAAGAGCAGAAAAAAACCCTGAATTTTTCAAATCAAGAATAGTCCGGGTTGACGAACCCCCCCCCCCCCCCTCAGGTCTTAGCAAACCATGTATGCAACTGATTCTCGGCCACCGATCTGATTTACCCGACCAAAAGAAAATCAGCGGTGTGTTCGTTTTATTTAAAAGTATTAAGTCTTGAGCATGTATGACTATGGCCCTAAGGCTGGAACGTTTGGCTCGAATGCAAACGGTCACGGGGTCGAATCCTGTTCCAGGCGGTATTCAACGAAAAGTAATTTCTCGCAATGATTTTTAATGCACCCTCTCGAGAGTGGCCTGACGGGGCCTCAGGCTTCGTCTCTGATACAGCCTCACCTGACTGTTGAAAGGGGGCGTAAAACTGAAACAAAACGTACAGAAAGTGCGACTGAATGGGAATGTATGCCTTTGTATAATGGCTTTGGAAAGGAATGGGGGTGAACAAGCGTGTCAAGACAAGGAGGGAGGAATACTGTTACAATACTAGGTGAATTACAAAGAAATTACATTAATTTTGCATTTCTTCCGGCATGTTTTAATAGCGTTTAAGTTCCCTGTGTATAATAAATGTCCTGTTTGGGTTTGTCAGTAAAGCAATCTATCTAAATAAAAAAATATTTTAAAAAGGATGATGATAAAGAAGTCGCAGGGCACAAATATCACTACTGACAATAAATCTGTCGTTTCCATAAGTTGCTTCTCTTCCATGCAATTGTTGTTACTGATCGCCTGGTACACTCATATAAGTAATTAAACCTTTGCTCTTGCTGTTTTCGACATCCCGGCACAAAAAAAAAAGGGCAGTTTATGGTTAAAATGAAAGCTTCAAAAATGCAGAACCAGAAATTGAATATTTATTCATTTATTTCAATTGGCAGCAATCAAAACAATACTGTAGATTTATGTTACCCAAACAGAACAAAAGGAACTGACAGCAGCCAACGGGGCCCTTTCAACACACCTTAATATGCAAAAGGAATTGTAGCCCACGCAAACTAACGGAGTTCAAATTTATCCTGTCCAGATTAAGTTATCACAGCAGTTTGCCAAATGCCTCTGTCATCTATGAGTGGTGCTGACTGTCAAAGAGACAGTGTGACACAGAAACAGTGACAGAAAGGATGACTGATAAATAACTACTTACTGGGTAAGCGCATTGCCTCATTTCCTCTTGAACACCCTTTTTGGCAGTAAAACGCAATTTAAACAGAATCAGGCGACTCTGTATTCTCATAATGCTCAGGTGGTCTCAACAGTTTCCAAGCTTGCACAGAGATCTGTGTCATGACTGCATGACAATACAACACTGAAATTTTCTTTGTGCATTAACCTGCGAGTGCACGCTGATATTTCTCCGCATTAGCTCGTAATCCTCGGATAAAAAGAAACCGGTTTCATATGCAACAACTGATGTGACACGACGTGAATTGTGTGTCTCCAAGCCCAAGTCCTATAATTTATACCAGTCATGTATTCGATATCCTGATAAGTTAGCACGATACAGAATCTAGATGTTGTTAATATTATTATTTCCGCAGAAGAGAAAATCATCAGGCTTGTCCAGAAGTTGATGAACACAACTTATAGAATTCTCTATAAAAGTACAAAAACTACACGGCTAGAAAAATGTGAGAAGATACGCACAAGAGACAGGTGAGACATGGTTGCTCTCCATCTGATTGATGGCTGACAAGTATCGGTGTCCTGTTGAGCTGGCTATCTACACCAGCAAGACTACCAAAACCCGCCATTTGCGAACCGGCTCACCTGTCATAAAAAAGAGCAAAGCGGAAATGACTGGCTCTTCTCCTCCCGTAGGACTAGAACAGGGTTAGCGTGTTTGTGATCACGGTAATGAGTTTGGAAATATTTCTTGCGGTGGTAAACAAACACTTGACAACTGTTCTCTGAACAGTCTGACTGTCCGCTGTTAGCTTTAGGCAGAAATGCAGTTTTTCACGTCGGCGAAACGAAAGACTGACATGCTTGAATTAAGTAAAATTAGGATTGTTTCGACTCCTCTCACAAAGAGTATCAATGCCGTATGCGGCGCTTCTCATCATGCAGCTAAAACAAGAGATCACACCACTTCAATTGGCCAAAGCGCAAAACGATGCAATTATTGTCCATGCTGGTTTCCAACAGGAAGAAGGCTTGCAATCTTGACATTCTAGCTCGCAGATCGGGCGCAATGTAAGCATAACAACAGGGTGGCAATTTGTCGCCTCACCGAAAAAAAGATGTCAGTTGTTGCATGCGTTCAGTTAATTTATTATTTTTTCCTGCCAGTAAAAGGGCGTTAGGAAATAAACGGAAAATGTCTACCTTGCTCTTTGTGACGAATAAATGACAGTCCTGCCATGAACCGCATCACCCTCAAATTTCTTGGATATGTGCATCGTTTGAAGGAACTCAAATACATACTGCCTCAAAGTACTTGTGCGTGCGCGATCATGTTTGTGTAGGCGGGAAGTGATGACGGATAGTAGAAAAACAAACCATGATTACAGGAGGGAGAGGGGAGAGAAGGGGATAATGAAAGACAAAATAATTTTCAAAGCCTGTATTTTAGATACTGAACCATAATATGGCCAGGAAATGTAAAACTATAAATAATTTTTCACCAGAATACCACTCAAGATCATTGTTCAAATTGCTTGACATATTTCACATAAAATGAAGAAAACAAAAAGGTTAAAACATCGACATTTCCTTTTTAACCAACAAAGCTGTTCCTCAAAATGGTGTGGCGCCCCTTTCACCAGAGTCGGTTCTAGGCAGACAGCCTAACAACAGCGTCCCATCACCAGGGATAACAAAAACGACTACATCCCTTATGGCATAGTAACATATTGTTTTTATAACCTTCGATGCCACATTCACTTAACGCAGGGTGAGAGGCACGCGGCCTGCGAAATGTTAAATCAACATGCTCTTGGTGTCATGCTTTATCAGATAATATCGTTACAAGGCAACAGAGAGTAATAATGGGAACATAACAGCTAAGGTCGTGCAAAAACTTGCTGCACTCACCTTCTCTGGTTTTCAGAGCGACCGTCCGAAAAATTGGGAATGGTGTGGGCAGTACACTAATTCGAAACTCAGGGGGCATCTCTTGAACGTGCACTTCAATAATGCGGGAAACATTTGATATATGGTTATATGCAAGTGCAGTAATACGCTGCCTTCCAGTTTCGTGAAATACCCATTCCTCTGAGAAGATGGTAACGTCACCATTGACTTCAATTTCTTTAGGCAGGATCATCTCTCCGTAACCCACTTGCAGGTCAAATTTCAGACTAGATCCACGAGTAGCTGTAGCTACTATATTTACAGCTTTCCCCACGACAGGGAGCGTGTTGGTGACAACGTTTAAACACTCAATTGGAATTTCGACATGTACGCTATACACTAACTGCTCCTTCACTTTACTGACATTGTTACTGGCAATCACGGTTATGTTGTAAACACCTGGGTGCATGAAAGCATAGTTGGCAACAGAACTACCATTTAAAAATGCCGTTTCCACTGGTCCAGTACGCTCTTGAAAATCCCATTCAAATTTCACGTCAGTGCCACTTTCAACTTGAGCTTTGCACACAACGTCTTGTTCCACTTCAATGTAAGGACCAGCACTGCAAGACAGACTTGCACTACGTATTCGTTCTTGAACTATAATATATGAAATCGCTGACTTCCAGCTTAGTGCATTGGACACGATACATGCCACTTTGTATCTGCCGGTTTGTGCAAAGTTTAACTTATTTGCTAACGTTGAAGTTGTTTTGTTGATAACTACAGTGTCGGAATTGTCTGAAACAATCCAGTGAACTGTCACATTTGCTGATTTGGGGGCGTAATTAAGAGAGACAGCAACAAAACTATTTAAAGGGGCGTAGGGTTCTGAAATTATTCTAACACCCTGTATTTCATTTAGCACGCTTAGGGGCTCTTTCAACTTAATCATCTCTGAGGAAACATTGTTAAATAAAGTAACCAGAGGCCTGAATACACCTTCCTTTTCATAAACATGATCAAACTGTAAACTCAAGTTGCATCCCATGCCATAACTTGCAAACAATATAGGAGTAGTAGGATCTGTGCGACTGACGTTTTGTTTTTCTCGCACTGCAGCAGTTTTGACAATTCCATCGCCGAAGTCCACTCGGATGAATGTGCTTTGTCTATCAGCAGTGATAGCCGTGAGGTGGAAAACAAGTATCTGCTGCGTGAATACAACGTTTCCACCTGTTGCCATAAGCTCCACGCTGACATCTCTGATATGCTGGTCCATGACCACCTTTGGAGTTGGCAGCAAGAAGATAAAATATTTATTACATAAGAGTAAAAACTGCTTGCGGTGACAAATCTGAGCACGTTTGTCGAGAGAAAAACGAAAGAATAAGATAAACTGCTGCCAGTATTTCTGACCTTTGAATCCCTATCATAAAAGTGAGCTAACTTAATAAATGCACATTGGGCAATACCACAGAGTAGCCCAGATATGATTTTTGCCATCATTTTTGTTTCGAAAATTGAAGTACCTGGAGGAAATCTACTTCACTCATAGCTGCCAGTCTCTGCCACTACAGTATTTTACAGTAAGTACTGCTCCTGCAACAAACTCCATCAATTACTTATTTTTTAAAGTCATCTTTTTTTTTTTTTTGGCGTGGGATGGGTTAACAAGTTAGATGTAACTTCACTAATATCATGGAATCAAATCGTCTATAGATGGGAGAAGATGTCAATCATCAATGGAGCAATCAATTATTCTGATGCCATCCAGTCTTAACTTCTCTAACCCATAATTGTGCAGTTTCGCCCAGGGTGGGAGGGGGTGCAAATATTCACTACAAGTTACAACAATTAAATTCTGGGTCGGTACTGTGTAAACAAATATGAAGTTTCTGTATTAATTGTAAATCAGGTATCAAATAAAAAGAAAAAAAGCAGTATGAATTCCTGTGAAGTGGCGCTTCTTCATGCTCATTCAAGCGCAAAGTGGCAAACTTGCAGGTGGCAGAAAAGAAACAAACTGTGCATCAAGTTCCTGTATTTTAAACCTTAATACTGTGCTTCCTTGGACTGAGGTGAAACAGACAGATTCATCAAGGACTCTAGATTGCAGACGGCTATCAATGCCACTCGATACTTACTCTCCATGGCAACTGGGACAACCAGGAAAGAAATGTCATTATCAAATTATCCGTGATTCCTCTCTTAACCCCAGCCCTCCAATGCTCCATTAAAGAGGATGAGTGGCCCAGCGCCAGAGAGCAAGAATCAACCCGATTATAGACGCCCAAGCTCCCGCCAGGCAGCACAATCATTTCACTCATTGCTAGCCAATCAACTGAGAGAGTGCTTTCTTAATGCCAAACTGTTTAGAGAAAGTACCCGAGAATAACTTGTGCTGCGCCTCTTTAAAAGAAAACGCGACACATGACGAAAGTGATGAAAAATCGTCAACACAATTTACATACAAATGTTAAATGGCTGAGTGACTAAGCTAGCTTTTCCCACACTGCTAAGTGGAAAGAAGGAGCGGAGGCCCACAAACTCCTTTATATAAACATTTTCACCCAAGGGCTAAAACACAAAAGGAACAGCAGCATTAAGACAAATAACAGATGTAAAACAGAAAATGAGCGCGAAGAACCACGAAGGAAAGAAAGGAAGATACTCACAACTGTGAGGTTTTCTGCCACAGATCCATGCCTGTTGCTGACATTAGCCGATACTGCATATATGCCAGTAGTCCCGAAAACATACTCCTAAAATGGATGAAATATAAAACATGTTTAAATTTTATTGTTTGATCAAAGATAATAATAATAATAATAATAATAGTTCGTCCATCAGGTATGATGATGACCTTAACAACACCAGAGGAATAAAGAACAGAAATTGTTGAGAATTTCAACACATGGACAATAAAGAGAACTAAAGGACACAGAGGACAGAATGGAAAGACTGTTCTTTCATGACTTATGGCTTCTCATGTGACTGATAAGTCCTATTTTTGCCCTGCAGACCCTTCCGCATAAATGACAAGAGTGCTCCGTTGGTTCAGTACCACTGGGCCTTTTCTTGCGCCGTTCTCTTTTTTTGATAGCCTGCTGGACTCTGTCAGCTTCCCATGCTTTGCTGCCTCTGGTAAGGGCCGCCCTCCAATTTGCACGATCAAGCAAGAGCTTTTCCCACTCACTCACATCAATGGCAAAGGCCTTCAGTGATTGCTTGAGAGTGTCTTTGTAACGTCTCTTTGGGGCCCCAACATTCCTCGTTCCTTTGGAGAGCTCAGAGAAGAAGATTTGCTTAGGGAGTCTGGAGTCGGGCATTCTGACAACATGTCCTGCCCAACGTAGCTGAATTTTTTTCAGGTGGCAGAAGATGCTCAATTCCTTGGCACGATTGAGGACCTCAGTGTCTGGAATTTTATCCTGCCATTTGATCCTTAGGATCTTTCTAAGGCAGGCCAGATGAAAGTGATTTAGCTTTCTGGCATGCGATTGGTACACTGTCCAGGTTTCAGCACCATAGAGTAGGGTGGGAAGGACCACAGCATTGTACACTTTCAGCTTAGTGTCTGTGCGAATGCCAGCAACATCCCATACTCTCTTTCGAAGCCTGCCAAATGCAGAGCTGGCTTTGCTGATTCTTGAGAGAATTTCAGTATCAACACGCCGCGGAAGACAGTGTACTGCCAAGACAGGTGAAGTTCTCCGACACCTTCAGAAGACTGTCATGGACTTTGATATTTGGGGTCACAGGATACTTGTCGTCTGGAGTAGGCTGATGGAGCACTTCCGTCTTCTTTGTGCTTATTGTGAGGCCAAAGTTGTCACAGGCACTAGAGAACTTATCAACACAGTTTTGCATGCTATCCTCATCGTGTGCCAGAAGTGCACAATCATCAGCAAATAGTAGGTCACAGACTTGAGTACTTTTGGTTTTGGTTTTTGCCTGAAGTCTCCTGAGGTTGAATAGACTGCCATCAGTTCGGTACTTGATGCTTACCCCTTGAGGAGGAGAGCTAAAGGCTTCTTGTAGCATTGCAGAGAACATGATGCTGAACAGAGTTGGGGCTAAGACACAACCCTGTTTTACCCCATTTGTGACAGCAAAGGGCTCTGAAACAATGCCGTTGCTTTTGACTGCAGCTTGCATGCCATCATGAAACTGGCGCACTATTGTGATGAATTCGGGTGGACACCCAAACTTCGCCAAGATTTTCCAGAGGCCTTCACGACACACTGTGTCAAATGCTTTTGTGAGGTCAACAAATGTGATATACAGCGCTTTATTTTGTTCCATGCATTTTTCCCGAATCTGTCTAGCAGCAAAAATCATATCCGCCGTTCCCCTCTCTTTGCGAAAGCCACATTGGCTCTCGGGAAGCAAGTCATTTGACGAGAGGTGATCAAGAAGGCGATTCAGAAGCATTCTTGCCAATATTTTGCCAGCAATTGAAAGTAGAGAGATTCCCCGATGGTTGTCACAGACTTGGCTGTCCCCTTTGTTTTTGTACAGATGGATGATTGAAGCATCTTTGAAGTCCTGTGGCAGCTTCCCTGCTTTCAACATATGATTGAACAACTCGGTCAACCTTTCAATAAGCTTTTCTCCACCGAAGGCATACACCTCAGCAGGAATTGAATCCACGCCTGGTGATTTGTTAAAGGACATCTGATTTGTGGCAGTTCGGGTCTCATTTGCTGTGAATGGCTTGGCAAGAGCTGCATTAATAGGAGTCTGAGGGAGGCGGTCAATGGACTCAGTATTTATATTTGATGGCCGATTTAGCACACCTCCGAAATGTTCTGCCCAACGCTGAATTATGGCATTCAATTCAACAATGCGTGTTGAACCATCTGACGCAAGAAGTGGCGTAGTGCCAGAGCGGGATGGTCCAAACACAGCTCGGAGGCTCTCAAAGAACTTTCTAGTGTTGTTTGTGTCGGCATATTTCTGAGTTTCTCTTACTCGCTCTTCAAGCCAGTCATTTTTCATTTTCCTCAGCTTCTTCTTGAGTACACCCTTACATGCACGCAGTGCATCAGCTTTTGCTGTGGAAGAGGGGTCACTGCAGTGAGCTTGGATGAGACTATTTTTTTCTTTGATGAGCACTTTGATTTCATTATCATTATCATTGAACCAGTCCTGGTGCTTGCGGACAGGAAAACCAACTGTGCTGCTGGCGCAAGAGTGTACAGTCGTATTTAGGTCAGTCCAGCTCTGTTCAATGTTCTCAGGGTCAAAAGTCACGCAATCCAATTTTGAGGAGAGTTCTGATGAGAGCTCGCTCTGTTTCTCAGCTGAGCAGAGTTTTGAAACATTTAGGCGTTTAGGTGGCGCTTTCCCTTGAGGGCGTCTATTGCGCCTCAATGTTAGTCTGAGCTTGCAAACAATGAGTCTGTGGTCAGTTCCACACTCGGCACCACACATCGCCTTTGTTACAAGGACATCCTTTCTGTCAGTCTTCCTCACAATGACATAGTCTATGAGATGCCAATGCTTTGAGCGGGGATGCATCCATGACGTTCTGTTTCTCACGGGGAGACTAAAATTTGTGTTGGTAATGAACAGGCCAAATTCAGCGCACAAGGTAAGTAAGCGCAACCCATTGTTATTGCATGAACCAACTCCATGAGGGCCCAAAACATTTGGCCACGCTGAGATTTCGGAGCCAACCCTAGCATTGAAGTCCCCCAAGAGAATCAGCTTATCAGCTGCCGGGACAGAGCATATGACAGATTCTAGATCAGAATAGAACTTGTCTTTGGCTTCATCTGGGTTTGTCATGGTGGGCGCATATGCGCTAATGAGGGTGGCTGACTGGCTTTTCCCAACTGGGATCCTGAGTGTCATTAGCCTGTCATTTATTTCAATTGGCATGGACTGCAAGTTTCTGACAAGGTCATTTTTAATTGCAAACCCAACACCATGCTGTCTCGGTTCGACTGCACCCTTGCCTTTCCAGAAGAAGGTGTATCCACCACTGAGCTCTTTGAGTTGGCCACTATCAGGGAGTCTGGTCTCACTGAGTGCCACTATGTCCAGGTTGTACCTGCTGAGCTCAATGGCAATAAGTGCAGTGCGTGTTTCCGGGTTGTTTGAGTTGTCCTGTAGTGTGCGTATATCCCAGGCTCCTAGCCTGAGTAAGCTGAATTTCTTTTTGTTTCGACCGCAAAAAGGGATCCCCACTGGTCGCGGTATACCAGTCAGGGTGATGTGAAGTGGGCTTTCTTTAGGGCACCTTTTCTAGCCCCTTCCTCAGTTGAGGTGAGCAGTGCTATCCTTAAATAAGGCTGCTCAGCTACTGTGGGTGCTGCCTCCCCACGCCTCCACTTCAATCGACGATGAAGCGACCATAGCCCACAGCCACCAACGTGTAGGTCTGTGCTAACAGCTTCCAGTCTATCCAAACCTGCTGCCACCGCACTCGCCCATCGCCGTTGGAATTTTGAGAGGAAAGAAGACGAGACAAAGATGAAAGAAGACGAGGTGAGTGTTAAGACTGGCGCAAAGAATTTGTTTTTAGTGAGAAAGAGCTGCGCAAACATCAGACTCACTCTCTCGCCTGGACACAACTTATCCAAGTGGCAAGACAGGGTCAAGACGACTGGAAATGTATCCAGGTGCAGGAGGATGCCAGAGGGACAGTCATATTGCCTGACCGGCTGCCTGTAGGCTACTCCACAGCCTCGCAGTCCCAACTGACTAGGGTGAAAGACCCAAACCAAAGAACACCAATACTGGTGGATGCTCTGTGTCACGATATCCAGGCCAGAGTGACGGTATATTGCCATCTGCCCTATCAATCAACCACTGGCCTGCTGCCGCCAGCTTCGAAGCTGCGTCCGGGAAGTTTGCTCAATTCTTCGTCTGTGATTTAGGCAAACAAGCCTATGACCACACCGCTACCGGGGGCCAATATGAAGGACTCAAGAGGATCAAAGATATTGGTAATACAATGCACCACATCACTGGAAACAGTTGTTCTTTTTTCCTCCAAAGGCATGCAAACACTTCTTTCAACAACAAATATATTTCAAACAGCACCCGACTGAGGAGGTTTGATTCTCTGATCAATTTAATTTTGAATGGACAACCACTGTATTCGGCAGTTTACTATCTCCTGCTGTGCTACAGGAAATTTCTACGTCTACAGTGCGTTCATAAAATATTAGATTTGAAAACACTCAAATGGCACATAATTATAGTTCCCTGTTCACCTGTGATTCATCAGTTTTCTAAAATTCATCAGTTACTAAAATGTATTTTCTCTCCCAAAGTAAGTAGTGTAAACTGTATTGAAACTGGACCAGTTTTTTGTCCACACAGCCACCATAATGCACCACCAACTGTTTGTTTGTTTTCTTTAATTATGTGAACAAAATAACAGCGGCATTTCTGCTGCCCAGCAGCTATCACTCAATCGGGAGCATTTTCTTTGTCACAGGAAACTATCTACTACATTCCTCACGTCTACATAAACAGAGTTTGGCTTCAAAAGGAGTACATCAGTAACTTCAAAAGTTCAATAACTAGTCTTTGAGATCCAAATGTTAAATGTGGAGGCTCGTGTATAAACTTGAGGGATTGGGGAAAAAAGTATGTGAATATGGAGTTAAATGACAATACTTATTATTTACATCAGAATATTCCCTGTAACTGAAGACTCGCTCCTAAACTTCGGGAAATAAATTAGGCAATTACTGCCGAAGCTTAAGCTGCCAGGAGGGGGAACACATCAACTGCCTTGCGTGGGTGTGTTTGTCAGTAAGTGACTGGTTGTTATTTTTGAATTATTAAAATCCCTTCAAATTAATCAGAAGTTGAGCATCAAATGCGCATGAGCTAAAGAAAACGATGCATCCCAATTATTTTTCTTTCAGAAAACAGACGCCAGACAGTTACGATTCCAGTGTGTGATGCATAAATATATTATGATAATTGAGCTTCATGTGCCAGCGGTACATAGGACCTGCCCAACAGCACTGTTTTTATTTCTAAAATAATAACAATAGAACCGAAGGAGAAAAATAAAGGAAGTGCGATTTCCGGTTACGAAAGGTATGGTATTTTCCCAGCCTTTGGCATTCACACTCTCCTATATGCGCTTTGTCTCTGTAATTCTCTGTCAGCATCCCTCCCCCTGTTGCTGCGATACAGCATGAGTTTAATCAACGGTACACTCGATGGACGAAAATGGCGAAACACTTTCAACCGTAAACACTATGGCTGTGCGAAGACTGTTAAGCTAAATATGCAGACACTGGGGTTTTTAGATATTAATAATGGGTGACTTGAACAAAGTGTTATACGATTTACACTCAAAGGCGCTGGCATTTATTTGCCAAGCTGTGGTGAACATTTAAGAAATTCTAACAAACTGAGTCAAGCACCCTGCCATCGGAGGAAAGTTGGAAATTTTCCCCTGGAAAATCCATGGAACATAATTATTTCTTCAAATATGAAGAATCAGGTTTTCGATCGCATCTCGTCACTTAAGATTAAGCAAGCTTCCTTTCTGCAATGGTTTCCTATCCCCTAAATTTGACTGAATATGTTCTGAATAACCAGCCGGGAGGGGGGGGGGGGGGATATATGGGGATAAATATTAGTTCAGTACTAGCGATGATAAAAACCATTTAAACTGATGGCTATTATGCTTTTCATGCGACATGATCGGTTTGAATCTGTTTATGAAATCACTTGAGGAGCTACAACCGGTCTTTACTCAGTCAAAAACACTTCAAGTCTCTGAGGGAAATTGAAAGCAAATGACCAACTTTATAAACTGCTGTCCGAATATCTCCTTCTCAATTTCCAATGCTTGTTCCCAACTGCACATCGCACATCCAACACAATTTCAGTCTATATTAATTTTCAAATCAACAAATGGACAAAGATAGCAGGAATGTTGCTATACTCAGAACAATTATTGCTTCTATACAAAAACAAAAACAAAAAGTGAGGTAATTCCACTTCTCTGGAAATAATGCAAAGTTATTTTGTTGAAAATCAAATACAGTCTTTGCATTTCCCTCCTTTCTTCTTTTTTTTCTTTTTTCTTCATTTTGAACGAAGAAAAACTGTCACAAATCTGTAAGACCTGGTTTTTCCGTGGAAACTTGACTATTGTCGAAAATAAACAATATTATACTAGATCTATATCCAAAATGTTTTCAGATCAACTGATGACAAACTACTGGCTGTTTGGTCCGCCCAAAGTTGGATTTCAGCAATACTGCAGTCTGAATGTGGGCCAAGGAATCTTCGGCGAACAGAGTGATAGATATTTGTCCGGCCAAAGCTGTCAATCAATACACGAAGCTCTCTACAGAATTGATCACCATTCCGAGACTGTGAAAACAGAGACCTATACTTTTTCATTCCCGAAATTGCCCGCTGCTTCAGCGGACAGAAAGGATCTGGCAACTATTCATTCTTTAGTTCTCCTTCTCTCTCTGCCCGTGCCTCGTTCCCACCCCACATCAGCATCGCTCTCGATCACCTCTTTACTCCAATCACCTACTAAAATAAATCACTTTAGTTTATTTTTAGTAATTTCCAAGGAAGGCGCAACAGATTTCATTCTTTTTTTTCCCCGGTCGCATATAATACTCATATCCCTTTCGAATGGAGGAACCAGAGGCTGAAAAATAATTTTGGTGAGAGAGGGATAAGGCAGAGAAAGAGAGGGACACAGTTCATGAAATGCACCGCAAAGAAAAAATTATTAAAAACCCAAAAGTCTGCGCTGGAGTTTTTATGACACAGCCTGTGTTTTATTTCCAGTTTTAGATTGATGGCACATTTCTCAGCCGCCAAAATCGCGTTAGATGTGCCTGATGTTGCGAAAAAAGCTCCTCCATCCAACCCACCCCCTCCTCCCCGTAAAATACATCATACAGTATCATAAGCACCTTCACACTTAAGGGCAAAACTGAAATTGCAACTCTTTATTGTCGATGCATAAATCGGGTACTGCGAGACTAAAATAAGAAATGTCAGATCTAAGTGAGCCCTTCACATCGTTAGATGTACTTATTCTACCATTCAAGATTAAAAAAGAGACATGACTAGATTGTTTGTTTGTTGTTGTTGTTTTGCTGGTGGGTATTTTTTTAAGGATCTAATGTAGTGACCTAAACTTGTCATTACTCTAACGGTATGGGCCTTAAAAAAAAAGTTGATGTGCTGGCTATTTAAATATCAAACATAGTCAAAATCTTAAAACTGTTAAAATCAAGAAAGAAGTTCCATTAAGTGGTGACTGCAGATCATGTTCCACATAACTGTTATAATTTTGTACATTAACTTCTTTCATTCTTAATTTTTTTTACTCGTCGTGCGCCCATATACCACACTTCTGCAAGTAATGTTTGGATATCCAAATACTGTGTTTATTGGTCCACCATCCGTTTATTTTTCTACAGTATGTAGCAAATGCGCTTAATTTTCTAGCAAGTAGCCTGATGCTTTCTTGGCTTATGTACATCGAACATCATCTGTGGGCAGTCTATCGCTGAAATTTATTAGTTGGAAACTAGCTGGGGTAACCGGCGCTGCTCGGGATAAAGGTGTTACCGGCTTATCTTATTACTATAATTGTTCAGAGTATCTATTGTTATCAAACATACGAAGGACTGGGATTAGTATCAACAACAATAACAATAACAACTTATGTCACCATCATCATCATCATTATTATCAGTAGCAGTAGTACAACTGCAATCACAACAACATATCGCTGTTGTTGTTGTAATACATGAAATCTCTATTAATTTACCACATTAAATAGTTTCTGTTGTTGTTGTTATTATTATTATTATTATTATTATGTAGTCGCAGTAGTATTATTTCATTTATTACTTTTACGGCCTTCCCAAACTTCCCCGTTTCTTCGGTCGTATGAGAGAGATACCGGATTTTTCTGAACGTCAAAAACCCTGCCACATTTTTTTTGCTCCTACCAACAGGGTCCAAGCACTTGTGTAACTCTGACATACAGGCTACTCCCTTGATGAGACAGAAAAGAATGAGACTAGATCTAATTTTTATTGCAAATGCCCCAAAGTAGGGGTCCTTTGAGGGCCAGTCAAAAGATATTCTGATTCATGCTGTATTCAAGTATCTGTCAAGCTACGGGAAAAGACCTTATGTGCCAATCTTGGTCAAATTCACTTTTTAGCATTACTTTCTAGAATAAACTGTGGTGTATCTTTTGATATGGGTTATACTTCTGTACGACCAATCGTTTCTTCTCATCATCACAAAATAAAAATGAAACAAAGAATAAAGCATAGGGCGCGACGCAAATTATTTTTTTTTCGAGTCTCCTGCAAATTTTTTTTTTTTTGGTGTATAACCCTATTTTTCCACAAGACGGCAGTACAGTACTGTGGTAATGATTTTCTATGAATGATATCCAGTTTTGAGCTGCAAATTAATATTACGAAGTCATTGGGAAACAAAATCAGTAGTGCTCAAATTTATAGAGTAATTCAAATCGTGAAATGGGGCAACGATCTTGATTCTCTTCGTTACTTCAACACATACAGTGGGACTTATAGTCTGATGCAGCTGGTTTTGATAGGAAAGAGTGGAGCAGCTGGTTTTGATAGGAACAACTGGGACACACTGTGTGGTTCAAATACAATTAATAAAAATCGTGAATAGCTAGATTGATTGTAAATCTATATCTATGTAAAGAAGTAATTATTTTTACAAAAATGTTATTACAGAAACCCTTAGAATAACACTGTTCATCTAAGTATTTTTCCACAAAAGCGGAGCATTTAGTTATTCTGTGCACCCCCGCCCCATACTCCCCCCTCCCCCCCCCCCTCACCCCTAACAAAAATTTGGACCAGAACTGGATCCTTGGGAGGGGGGGGGGGGTTGGTTCTATCAACATCTAAAAATGGAAGTCTTCTTTTTCCTTAGCCTCCGGCGTAAATTCATTATTCACAAACAATTCTAATAATCATCATTTTGCATGTCACATAACCCAGCTGTATCATTACCACTGCCCTTTCACATCTTTCCCTCGTGTCCTTTTATACACTAATTTAAGTGAAAGAGTGCAGTTTTTCAATCACACGGTCATTGATTGCAACCATACATTGTCATTTCTAAGTTTAAGAACCGCAAAAGTATTGCCCACGGCGATATGTGCTCGTTCCTGGAAAATACAATTTAATCTCCCATGAAAAACAGACTGCCGTGGTAGATTGAACTGGGACTGGGAGGAAACTTGAAATCAAGATTCGGCAATTCTTGTTCGTTTGTTTGTTTGTCGCTATTGTTACAATTTTTTAATTTTTTTTTAACTCTGCGGATTGAACTAACTAGATCTATCAACATTATCAAGGGATTAAATCCTTTTCTTTTTTCATCACATTGGTTACGCTAACAGCACAAGTTTAATAAGCTGACACATGATTTTAAGAATACCTGATTCTACTTCCAAAACTGACCCAGCAACAAAATATCCAATGTAATGAAATGAAAACTCAGTTTCACTTTAATTTAATGAGCTTAATGGAGCAGGAATTAAAACTGTGTTCTTTCCGCGAGACACCATTCGCCATTTCAGCTAGAGTCTACATCTGTTTTGACCCCCCTCCTCACGACGGACTGATTAGCATTAATTTTCATGCTCAAGCGTGGTATTCACATTAAGATTCGAACAAAATAATGACATATAAACAGGAGGAAAGCTACAAATTATAATTCTGTGGTGCTAGTCTGATTTAATATTTTCCAAGTCATGAATCCGGTTGCGTCATGCCTCAACCTGTGTGCCTTCGATTGGAGGAGGAGGAGGGAGGACATTAGAGAGAATGCTGACATCCTCAAGAATCAAACTCACTCGCACGAGCACACAAGCGAATGTGAAAGTTTTTAAAGCAAGGAATATCTAGAATAGGTTTGAACTATTTTCGCCAGCGCCGAACTCAATAGCTGAGAATTCACAATCCGTACTGAAACCTTAAGATTGTCCGGTTCGACACTGAGAATATTAAAATTTTGCGATCACAAAGTGAAATTAGATCTCAAGATCTAAATATTAAAGGCTATCGGAAAAGAATATCAACTTACCCCGCTTTGCCTAAGAAGTATTTCGCATCGTGCCACAAAGTCACTCAATTTGAGAAGGTGCGCACGTACGTCTGCTTGAGCTGCATCTCCACTCTTCTGTATACACGTGCGCGCAGCCCAGTTTGCATGAACTGAGTGGCTCGTTAATTCACGAAACTGTTGCGCATACTGATTAAGCACATCAAGACAATTCTGGGCTGCAAGGAGACGAGCTGCTCTGCCAGATTGCCCACAATACAACATTATCCCAGGTTGGAACGAAACAGGTTGGGCTCGTAATTACCGTACAACGCCGGCATTTTTGGCAAGCAAACAAATGAATCACCGCACTCATAGGTGGATTCCTATTAAATGAAATCTTGTTCATGCTACTTCAGGTGATGAAAACAGATGGATGGATGGGCCTGTATTTCACCACTGATAATACTTGTTTAGGTGGCTTTCCTTTCATGTTTTCTTTTTGCACACATGACCACAGAGCACTTTTTTGTTGTTTGTTGTTGCCATTTATTTATTTTAAATTTTGACTTTCTCCTGGGCGGTAGTTTCCACAACTACTTTTAGTAAGAACAAAAGTTCCTTTCTTTCTTTTCACTCAGTATGATTTAGAGATTTTTTTCCCCACGCTACTTCGGACGAAAAATAAGTTTCTGCTAACTCAAGGTCAACGAGAAGGACGTGTGAAACCCATCACACTGACAGTAGAAACCACAGGTTTCTTTGCACATGCTGATGGGTAAATTGTTGTAAGTGTTGCAGAACGAAGCAAATTGCTGCCAACAAACGTTTATTCATGACTCTGATGCCATATGGTGAAGTTCAATTTATCAAGCTGCGAGGGGCTAAACAAGTTTTACAGTGCTCCGTGGCGCAAGATAAAGACGTTCGCTATAGGAGTCTGATAAACACGGACTAAGAGATAGGAGAGCTGGGGGAACAAGATATACAGGTCTTGATTGGCTGTAAAACTAGCAAATTGGTCTGCACCAGACATGACTCTCCGACAAACTTTGGCACTTTCCCGGTCAGAGTATCACTGCTGTCGATGATTACTGGGAAACTGGCCGAAAAAAACAACTGACCATGGTGCTATATTCACACAGGAAATTTGACTGTCGCCCTGGAACTTCATGGACTCGACTTGAATAAGCATGAAGCAAATGGGTGCTTAATTTTGGAACCATTCTTGCTGATTGTCAATTGGAGGAGGAGGCGTGCAAGAGGTTGTTTGTAAAGGCAGCAGAATAGCGGTGAACAAGGCATTAGTGCCTGAAGTGAACTCATTGTTTCTTTTTTTTTTTACAGGAATAGTGTTGTGTTAGATGAGATGAAAAATGTAACTAGGCGACTAATTTTTGTTCTCATGGAATTGAGATGGATGTACGTTTTCGTGTTTATATATATAATGCCTTTTTTCTTTTATTAATACTATCACAAGGAAAATATTACGAAGGACCCCGCTGGACTTCAACAGAAGCCTTCAAGAAACAAGCGCCTATGCCTTGATAGATACAGAATAAAACAGTTCTTATAACCGCTGACTAGTCATCATAATTTCTTCCCTTTCTCTTCATCTTTCTCAGTCCCTCGATACCATTAATGAACAATGATAATCCTGAACGAAGTTTAAATGCTGATGACATCCGATTTCAAATCGGCCGTTTCTAAACCAAATATCAGTGACCAGTCAAAATACATACATATGTATGCCAGGCTATATTATTCTTAACTTTTTAATTTGCAGCATGTAATCTGTTTCCCGAAATTCTCGACAAAAATTAAATGTTCCGCTCACACAGACTGTGGAGTTGAAATATAGAGTTAAGCGGCAGAAAAGCAGCTGCTCCAAATCTAAAAAGAAAAAGTTAAGTATTCTGGCGCCACTTTCACTGAACAAAGGATTTGTCCCAGCAAACAAAACAAATTAAGTATGTTTACATAAGGCTCTTAAAGGCTGATTTCATGAATTGTCAGTTTACACAATCACCTCGCTGCAAGCTCTAACATCTACCTTTCCTAAGGTGAAGTTACCAAAGAAAGGACTTTCCTTCTGTTCTCGAATACGTATTCTTGAAGCAACTTCATGACGTACGCGTACTTCATGTAAAGAAACCCAGTAGAAATGATAATACTAGCTTTTACCGTACGCTCGTCTTGGAGAATGGATTTTCTCCTATTACAAGCCATTTATTTCACTGTCTGCTGTCACTACTTGTCTATCTCTTAGTTCGTCTGCCCGCCGACCTGTTTTGTAGGTTTTGTAGCAAATCAGGCTACTTTTGAGATATCACTAGAAAGAAACTATGCTCCTGGTAGGTCAGTTTTAATGCATTGAACCAATGTCATGAAAACAACATTCTAAGGGCGGGCGGAAATGAAACAGCTTGTTGGCTAAGAGGAAGTAACTGCGACCCAGAGTACAGTATTGCCATTTGTCTTTTCTAATGAGAGAGAAGACAGTTCACATCGGCATGGTCTTCGCCTTCATGAAGAGGCAAAATGATGTTGTAAACAGGTGTGTCAAGAATTTCATCAGGCTCAAAAATAGATAGCATTTCAACAGACTTTCTGGCAAGTGGTCAAACATGCGATAAATTCCTGCTGAAAATCACGATCAATGGAATCTGTTGCGCAACTTGGCCACAAGATCACCATTCTAAAACTAGTACCGCAGTTCGAGTCTTCATCAATTAACAAATCGCCCTTGAGATCCCTTAACGTGCATGCACATTACATGGACTAAGTCTGATAGTTTGTCCCTGACATTTTATAAATGAGCTATAAAACCCCTGAGAGCGAAGCTTCAGCGCACAATCATCTAGTCTCGGTGCAATGGAGTAATATCGCTTTACTATACACCGAATTTAAACAGCACGGGACTGTAATGAAAAAAAACTTGTGGATAATACTTTATACTGAACTGTTCTGAGGTGGAAGAAATGAGGAAATTGTTCGAAACAAAATTTTCCAGGCCAAAAACAGGATATAACGATGGCTGTAAGACAGGAGTAAGAGCAACTCCAGGAAACAAAGGAAACAACCATGCAATTCCAGCTTCATCCCGACATAATACAATTATTAGGTTCATCTGAAAATTGGCAGAATTACTGATCGTTTTTCTTTTTGCTGGTTTTAAAATAAGTTATGAAATCTTTTACTAAGTATAATGTTAACTTGCAACTGTATTAATGATTGTAAAGAAACGAGAAGAAAAAACGTTTCCACTCGTAACCAGGCATCGACAGTGACGGCAAGGCTAGGAGTAGGAGAGAACTGCACTTGAATCCCAATGAGTGGATGGGGGAGGCACAAAGCTTGCACTGAGTTGGACTGCAAACAAGATTTGACCTCACGAATTTCAGGGCGTTATGGGTAAAGGTTGTGCTGCAGCGGAAGGATAAATTGCCAGCACTGGTGCTCTGGTTGCGTAAAGGCATGCGAAAGTAAATCAAAGTAGAACCCTACAGGTAACTTACAATAGACTCCTAGCTGAGTCTACTCCCTTTCCATCTGAGTATAATCAGTATCGCGCTAAAATTTCTTCCTGTTCATATGGCTATTGTTGGAGCAAAGGCTATGCAGTCGTTGTGGCTGAAGGGCAAATAAACACAAATAACACATAACCCAGTGTTTTAAAAAGAACAAGGTTCTGCCCAAATGTCATCCAGCAGTGAGTCAGCAGCTTTGAGTCGCATCTGTTGAATTTAGACTTGGTTTTCCCCTTTTCAAGAGATGACTAATTTTTGACTCAACAACAAAATGTTAGTAAATCATCCCAGCTTCTACTTCAACTCCATTGTTAAGCCACTCAAGTTACATGGGCGTGGCTGCAGTTGCTGAATATGGTTGCTGTTGTTATTGTTGTTGTTTTGCGGTAACATTTACTTCCATGCACCAGTATATAAATCATTGCTTTAACAATGATTACGAATGCGACTGCTTAAATTGTCAGTAGTCTTAGATACCACGAAAAATACACAAAGTGGCTGAAAAGGGGACCAAATTTATGGGATATTTCATTGTGTCCCATTTTGCCCATGTAAAATATGTTAAGCAATCTTGATAATAAAAGAGGGTTAAAAGAAATTTAATTTAACTAGTTAACAAAAAAAGTGTTTACTTACCTGGACCACACTCCTGCAATCGATGGGCATATTACACTCTTTCTCTCCTTCTTGTGGCATATGCTTAAAAGCTATCCAAGCATTTCCATTCCAAATGATGATGTCAAATAAGAGATCTGTCCCCGTGGCAACCGACACTTCAAGTGCAAATGTTGTGTTTGCAAAAACTGCCACAACAGGAGATACACCTGAATCAACTTCATCCCTGTTTGAATTCCAAATGCTTCGAATCTGATTGTGGCTCATCTGGTTCTGCTCAGTATTCTCCAAATGTTTCATTGGTGGTATACATGATGGTAATGACCATGGGTCATTAAGTTGAGACATCTGAATGCTTCTAGGCTTTGGGAGAACTACAGCAACTGAGAAACTGATTTCTACTGCTGACAGCAGATTCCTGACTTGAAGCTCTGGGGAAATATTAAAGAAGTGTCAATGCAAAACTCACAGAAATCTTCTCCCCAAAAGGAAATTATTCTGTGTCCAAGCAGAAGTCACTTTTGACATGTATTGCAACATGTAATAAAATGACACATGTTAAGCACTGTCACATTTAAAATTTGATCACAATTATGTCCTTGGGCGTTCACAGATATGTGTACTTATGATGGCTTACCTTAAGTTCATAATTCATACAGAGGAAAGAATGAAGGAATAGTGTCAAGAAAGGTGCAATCAAAGTCATTATTGGATTTTGTATTTTTCTTAAAGCCTCAAAAACAGAAAGTCCAGAGAGTGCACAGGTCTAAGTGATGTGTTTGTAAAGATAAGATGACTGTTGAGAGTGATGGTGCAGCAAGCCATAAGCGTCTTAGTGGCCACAAACGTGTTCATCAACAAAATGTGATCTACTTTTCTTTTCAAAAGTGTTTTCTTTCCTTCTATTGTGATTCTGTTAAATTTAACAATTTGCTCTTTACTTTAATCCTTAATCTTGGAGATCTTTTACATCTGGCAATTCAAGGATGTCAAATCACCCTGACAATGACGGTGCTCATGGAGTTGACATGATTTTTGTGCTGGAGGAAGTAACAATAATGATGACTGGGATGTGACTTTGGACTGCAGTAATAATGTAACAGTGGTGGAGGTGGTAGCGCGTGGCTGAGAACAAGAGGTCAGCTTGAAAACAAACATATCTTAGACGACCAGCTTTTCTGATCATTACTTCAGCTTATGATAACTGGTCTGAGTGTTTTACATCCTCATTGACATGAAAAGAATCTACGAAATTCTCAATAAAAGCTGTTTCTGTTTCCTTTATACTGAGTCCTCATGGTACGATATGGGTTGAAACAAGCTAACAAAATTGCGGACGAGCCCTATTAGCAACAAATTTCGTGCATTTTTGTGTCTTTGCCACACTGTACATGTTCTTCAAAATAGAATTTTAAACCACATACGTTCGACGTTCTGAAAATAGAAGTCAGAAAGATCGAAAGAAAGATTAAATACATGTATAGAGGCTGGAGACCATTGAAAGGCTTTCCGTCTGGAGGAATACACAATACCTTTGGATCAACCTTTTCGTACACCCAGTGAACTAGTGAATATTTCCAGAAATGTAAATTTACTCCTTAAGAGTTACCACTTGCCTCATTAACTTACTTACAAAAAGAACCAACATAACTGTCACACAAATTCGTCGCTAATTATCAACCACAGACTGATAGCGTTGATGTTTGATTTCATACGTAGCATGACGTATATATCTCTGTGCCATTTGCTGAGTATCAAAATTTATATAATAATTTGAGAAAACGAGAGGGTAAATTAACAATATGTAGACGGTGAGATTAAAAAAAACAAAGAAAACGAACAGGACTGACCAATTTTATGTAGCTGAAGCTGAAAAGCCCTATATTAGTATGAATGTTTGCAAAATTAAGTCGTTGTTTTTTTTTCGTGGGGGGGGGGGGGGAGAGGAGGGGGGGGAGGAGGGAGGGGAGGGGGGGGGGATACCAGATCCTCCCAGTTCAAGACAGGAAACCGCCAATAATCGGCTGGAAAGAGCGCGGTTTTAAGTTTCAGATTTCAAAGCGCCAAAACAAAGTCTGATCTTCAAAAATCCCTAACATACGACGAAAGCGGACTACTTGGAGATCAGTAACTCGGCTGTCATATTTCGCTTTCTCCAGCACAACCCGGTGCAATTCATTTTATTGAAAAAGATGTTTTCTTTAGCCGGCAAGGCAAGAGTGTGGAGGAGGTGAACGAGATGGCAAGTTGCAGGTGTGTTGTGCCCACGAGAAGAGGGGGTAGGAGAAGGAAACGTAGAAAGGGGGACGTGGTAAGGCACATGTAAGGAGAAGGAAAGGGGTACGCGCTGACTTCCTGCCCTTTTCGGCTGGCACCTTTAAATCAATCCAGCCTCTCTAAATATCAAAAGCGGGATGGTAACCACATGCTACAATAAGAACAATGCCAAGTCTAGTCCCACAGAAGCCGGGGGAAGCCTGGCCTGGGATAGGACCAGAGTTCTAGCAGTGGAAAGACTTGGAACTGATAGCTTTGATGTAGAGACGTAATCTAAACAGGCTACAAAGCCCAGATTTCCGCACTGACTTTTTGATTCCCTTAGTTTCCCTTTGTTTACGTGACCATATCTACCAAGAACAGAAACAAATTACAACTTGTTCAAGATCACAGATAATCTGCTCCACTCTCTCTAAGCGTACACACTGGTGTGCACTGTGAAACCCTTGTCCCACTCGAATTTTTTCTTGACAGCCCACCTTACTTATCGGGCATTCTCTGGATCAGAACAAACGCCGAAAGTACCCACTTACACCTGCTATATAAAGTACGCACTTCTGGATCAGATTACAAATCGTATACTAAAATGTGAATACTGGTGGAGGTATCGTTGCATCTTCGCATTCAGAAATGCAGGTCATTAGCCACTGCCTGAAACACACCCTTCTTCTAATAAAGTTTTTCATTGTTCACCACTAAGCTCATTGTTATCTCAAATACAGTCGGGTTTGTGGGGAAGAAGAAAACGCACACAAAGGGCAGAGGCCCACTGCAATATGAGTCACAAGGATAAACATTAATGCGTGTGTTACAGAGCTTTCTTGTTAGCTTTTCGTCCCAAGCCACTTTCTTTCCCAAAAATGCCAGAAAGAACAAATGGCAAGCAATCTAATTTTGCGCGGAGCAATTGTTCATTGTAGGTAACAGGTAAACAGTTACGTTTTTTCCCCCAACCCCGGTGCTCCTTGGTTTTCATGTCTATGCAATGTTCTTTTAAAATTCAAGTCCCACCCAATTGCATAGAATTTAAAAACGAACATATGCACTGCAAATGCACACGTCAAATACAAGGATGGAATTAATGAGACAAGAGATAGTAATACATCCTTGACACAATCTATCCCACTTTACAAAGAGCTATATGGCATCCTCATGAGCCAAGTGACCAGATGTTGTATTAATTCATGACAAATGAGCACTTGAGCCCGATCATCAAATATCTAGACTATATAGCTGCAATATCTATACGTCCGCAAAGCTATAAACTGTTATGTTTATGGGTATTCGTTTCCAGTAAAAATGAAATTCACGCGTGGTAACTTATTAAGGGTTGAGTTTTGCATAAGTCAAGCATGGGGCCATACTGAACATCTTGCAAAGTTACTGATCGCCTCCCTTCCAAACAGTTTCTGATTTGACAAGCCCCATACATTGAAAGTTTACTGCCATTCCTCTACAATTCATCTAACTCAGTAATATGCATACTGTCAAATATTGTATATAAATGAGAATACAATATCAGATTGACAACGAATCTACAAATGTGAACGATAGAAAGGACGTACCTTATTGTGATAATACATTTATATATATGAAATGTTTGAGAAATTTAAATAAGCACTGGTACAATTCGTAGTTTACAGAATAATAAGCCTGAAGTTCGTTTTGAAAGCCAGTGTCATTTATTCTGTTAGGAGTCTGAAGAGTGAAGCTCTTCCACTTTGCTCAATTTCAGCTCTTAATTCTTGACCCAAAATGACCCTGAACGCCCGCCAGATCTACACTCTTACAGCCCTAATTAATTTGGCATCACGCGACCTTTGGCTTATGTCGAGTTCCAAAATGCCATTTCCAGGAGGGAAAAAAGTTCCTAGTATTCAAGACTTATCAAAAACTGTGCTTTCGCAAGTCGCAACTTTATCTCGTCCCGTCTTCAGCCAGACTAGGCGGTTTGCACAGAAGCGAATGGGAATATTTAACAAAGTGTCAGAAATATTTTACATTCTTTGATTGGTTTTTGCGGATTTCAGTGGTTTAAACGAATTTATTTGAAGTACCCTGTAAATATGCCTATTTCTTCCCATCCTTCTATACCATTGTATAGCTTCGTCGTTTATTTCTCTTTCTTTTTCATCTGGACATTAAATCTCTTTTGCGGAGTCCATTTACACGTTTAGACCATAAAGCACACAAACACAACACATCCAGACACATGCTTTATTATCAATCAATGGCCATGATTGTTTTCCTCGCTTCCTTTTTGCTTGTCCTGGCAACCAGTGATGTGCAATCTGCTCACCAGGCGTTTCCTGTGCAGAAGGGGTACAAGCTCTTCAGTGGCCAAACGTTGGGCCATCTGATTAACTCGTCATCAGATTCTGATATAATGAACTAAATGACTTACATTTGTCTAATTTAAGAAATATGAGATCTTTGAATTAATAAACATGACGTGGATTTCCGTTACAAACTATAAACCCTTCCGTTCTGACTCTGCACCAACGGTTTGTCTGCCTACCTGTTTCTTTGACCCTCTCCTGAAAGCGCGGGCGTGCCCTCTAAACACATCTTCCTCTTTCCGTTCCTTGGCCCCCAGTTCCTCCGGCCCGTCCTCTCTCTCTCTCTCTCTCTCTCCTTTCTCGGCCTATCTATCTATCTATCTATCTATCTATCTATCTATCTATCTATCTATCTATCTATCTATCTATCTATCTATCTATCTATCTATCTATCTATCTATACAGCTGGCCCTCCTCTCTCTCTCTCTCTCTCGCTCTCTCTCTCTCTCTCTCTCTCTCTCTCTCTCTCTCTCTCTCTCTCTCTCTCTCTCTCCTCTTACATCTTTAAAAAAAAGTCTTAATGCCTATCCATATGGCCAGAGGGAACAGGAATACGATTGCAACAGGCTACGCCAGTTAGAAGAGGGTAGACAATGCATACATACATACATACATCCCCAGTGGAGCTGTGGCCTGGCAAATCCCCACCACTAATGTACGCCAGGCCCACCCACTTCCCTAAATATTTTATTCCTTGCCGGCAGCGTGAGGGTAGGGGGCGCCATGGAAACTATAGGGCAGCCCAAATTGAAACGTCCGGGGGGATGGTATAAACGTGACTCACCTATGGGGAAATTTCCAGTGTTTGGAAATGTCAAAGTGCACACTGCGCGCTCCTGCGAACTGTTTGCTGAGATGTTCACACCCACAACAGTAAATTCTGACTGCCACACAAACTCCACAGTGTTCATCCATTCTGATTCAATCAGGGGTTCTGTCAAGGTGAAATAAAGAATCCAGTTATTAACAAGCATTTTCAGCGATTTTAAATACCCAACCAACAGTAACACATCTTAATAACTGTACGGACATATTTAACTCTTATACATGATTATGGTGGAAATATTTAATATGAAGAAAAAAAAACCACACACGCACACACAAGGAACTCTATTACATTCTTGAACAACTATTGTAATATTTTCAAATTCAGGAAAGAAGAAGTCTGTTCAGATCACTTGGAGTTCAATTTTTTTACAAGACTTCGTAAATAAAATTTTGTTATCCCTTCTTGGCATGTCTCCATGAAGCAGCTGAAATCTTTTAAGCCCCAAAAGCAGATAGTTCAAGAAGTACAACTTATTTAACCAGGATGAAGCAAACGTGTGTACAGTTCCTCCAATGAAAGGTGTAACCAACTGTGGGAGATGCACTTTTAATTCTTTATTTTTTGCGACATGTACACTGATATGCGGTGACCAGCCAGTAGATGACTGCACTAACCACCAATTTAAATGTTAAATCACTTGTTGATTAAACCAGTTCTGTCAGGAGTCAAAGGACAGTTGGAGGAGGGGGTGTTCCACCTAATCTTTTGGTGGTTGGTTTAATGCATGGCCACTGCTATTAATCCAGAAGAGAGAGAGTTGTGTGCGCGTGCGTGTGTGTACGTATATGAGAGAGAGAGAGAAAGAGGGAAGGAGGCAGAGAGACAGACACAGAGAGAGAGAGAGAGAGAAAGAGAGTATGCAAGATCAGTTCAGACTAAATGCACAACATCTAATAATAATATACATGGTTGTAACATAATAACATCTTTGTGCTCTCTGTTGCTGTAACATATTTTCATGATTACCTGATTCTTTCTGATACTCAAAAGAAAGTAATGGTTGGACAATGATCTCCACGATTTATTAACAGATTTACAGGACTTTTCACAAATACCATTTGGAAAAGGTGGCATAATTGATAAAAATGATTACCCAGATTTTTCCTTTAGTTTAGTATGTCCCAGGAACTGATCAGCCCCTTCGCTCATAATCTGAATCACAAATCCCTTTTTCATCACGACTGGGGTGAGATAGGTCTACCTTCAAAACGCTCAACCACTAGATCCAACAAACTTTTAATCCAGACCAAGATAATATCAACACTGAAAAATGTCAACAGTACAGGGAGGTCACATGCTTCTGAAATGCCAGTCTCGACCACCGGCGCACACAGTCCGTCACTCTGCATTCTGGTCTTTCAGTCTTTGGCACCAGTGACGATTAAAGGGCAGACAGTCTGCTGTGTCGTGATTTGATAACATGCAAGAACACTCCATGAGGGCAGATTATGAAAACGAAGTTTTGTGAATGAGCTTTAAACACAACGCTTCAACTCAATCAGCACTATACTGCGCTTTAATAACACGGATACACAAAACATGGATGAGGTCTTATGTGAAATACAAAAGGCCCGCGGTTTGCTAAGCATGCTTTGAACGATATCATGCTTTATCACTCAGCTAAGCCTAGGCTGACTATCAAAAATGCAAAGGGTATATAATACAGTCCTTATGTGTTTCTCACTTGACAAATACAACAAGAGAGAATGGCTGATTATGTACAACTATCATATTGGATCTCAAAAAGATATTAAAAAAAAAAAAAAGACTATGTATGTGTTTCAAAATTCTCTAGTAATCAAGGACAGTGATTTTTTTATTTTTTTTTGCTCTCACCAGACTCTCACTATGGCAGATCTATGTACATGTGTGATTAGTGTTTGTGATTTTTTTTTAAACTGATATAAAGCCGGGATCTTTAATTTCACTGTTAAATAAAGTTCGAAAGATATTTGAAATTGTATACTTAAAAGTGCAGTTCATTAGTTTATTGAACCAACTTCTTTAGCAGGAGAAAACGAGCAGAGTTTGGCAGATCTGTAGTAAATTTGTTATAATGATCATAATCCAATAACAGGTTTATCCCGAACAACGCCGGGTACCCCAGCTGGTCCGTAATAAACCTGTTTATACGGTGCAACACTTCATTAAACGGCTACGTACACTGTAACCAAACAATTGCCAGGAACAATTCAAGGGTCTATTCGTGTACTCCACCGATTAACCGCATGAACATGCAGATATATACACAAACATGTTATGCTCACAAATGACCAAACAGCAGCAAGGTGCGTGCTTTGAACGATACCATGCTTCATGGCTCTGTGAGGCCCAGCTGAAAAAAAAACCCAGCATATATACAAAACGCCATGTTCAATCAACTGATATTCATGTCAGGCTATTTCCAATTTTGAAGATCCCAGGATCCCTGATAATACAGTAACATTAACAATTTCACTGCTGCCAAAAAGCTCAGCGTCTATCTAGAAATAAAATTCGTTTAATTAAATTTTACCAAGTGCACATGGTACAGTGATACCTCCCCCGCTGCAATGGGTGTGCTCTTTGACGCAGGCAAATCAATAACTGATACACACTGCCACCGATATAAAGTACGTCTATGCACTCTCTCTAAACAACTTCCTTTACCATTCCTCTTCACCCTATGGCGATAGTGCCCAGATCTACTCAGATTTATGTTAGGACGTGTGTTATGTCTACACTTCTTAATGTGACTATTTTGAAAAGCTCTTTTGAAAAGTTAAGTATCTTATAGTTTATATCTCAATATTTCAATAAATGTTATAATTTTTATCATCATCTAAATAAATAATGCGTTTAATGCTTTTCCTCAACTTGTGCAATGGATGCGATAAACAATGGAAAAATGGTTCAATAATATAGGAAAAAACTGACTGCCCTTTTGATCGTTTACATTTCTGTTCACGAAGTTGTTCATTTTTAACCTTAATGAACAGCTACCTGACAGTTTGGCACACAATGGGAGAAAAAATGTGGTCTGGCCGAATCGCGGGTCAATAAAGCACGCTCAGCGGTTTCCGTGATGGCTCCTAAGCGAATCTCCGAAACTGATAAGCCGAGGTATAAATTAGTTTCTGGACGTTTTTCCATCAGGAACACGCACAGTGCATTAACAAAAAAAAAACATGACCTTATGTACACGTAACATGCAATGAAAGCCACAACGCCAACACAAAATCAAAAGAAAAAGAAGAAAGACTCCACAGAAAACGTAGTTATAAGAGCAAGTGCATTTTCACTCCTAAAGAACAGTTCAAAACCGAATTCTTTATCCTCCTCCTTATCGGGTGCCTTCAACATCAACAGTCCACAGTTGGGATTCGACCACTCTTAATATCACCGTACACGATATGAGGTATACGAATCTGAGAGTGACAGTTCTAATCTTCACTCACCACTAAATATAATCAAAGCACATTTTAGCCCAAGGTAGCAGTGCAATATGAACAAAAAATACATGAGAGTCTTAAACGTTTTTGTTCGTGGCCCCAGGGCTCAAATGAACAACCTAAACTATTTAAAGACATGCTCCTAAAGCAATGTGGATTTGTGTTTTTCCACAATATTGGCCCTATACTGTTCACTGGAGTTTAACAAAAATTCGGTCGTAACCTAATGGCCATTTGTCAGAGAGTAATCAGGGAAAGATGTGGTCTTATTTCTGTGCGGCCTAATAAAATGGTTTCTGTCCCATACACGTCTGCTGGTGGAAACAAAATTTAATCTTGAGGGAGTATTTGGTTAGCCACTGTTCCACTGTAAAATAAATCCACCAACACCGATGTCCAGTGTAAAATGTATCAACAAATATTTCTCTGGGGAGCAGCAGAAGAATGATGTCAGAGAGAGTGTTACTGTACACTGGAATGACCTGATTAAAGCTGCCGAATATCTACTGTAACTTCAGGCAGTGCATCTCTTTTTCATTTTTTTCCCCAGTAAAAATATTTGTGATTTTCATCCAATGTATGGGAACTTCCATCACTATAATTATATATGTAGTAAACTCCCAGCAATTTTTAAATCAATTGAGATGATGGGTAAAAAACAAATATATGCTTCGAAAAGAAGTCTTCTCCAGTTCAGCTGTACAAAAAAGAACGCCATATTGATAACTGATTTCGGTAAGTTTTCATAAGCACCAACTTCATCGTTCCCATTCCTATTAAAGTGCTTCTGAAATATTCAGTGGAAAGAAATATCTACCATGAATTCTCTTAAATTTAAAATGAAGCTTAAATTACCAGAGTGAACATGGTTTTCACTTTCCATGCTAAGAACAACTAATGACCAGGAACGCTCTTTATTCAAGAAAGAAATATGTATTTCTTCCAAAATAATTTTAAAAAAGCTTCCTGGGATATATGTCTTCACAAAACAGTGTCGTGGGCAGAATATCAACTGGGTCACAACACAGGCATCATGAATTCTGTTGTTCATGACCCTGCAAAAAGTTACACAGGTAATAAATTTCAATTTCTAGAGCATGCATGAAGGTAGGTGGCTACCAAAAGTATTGTACATAGTTGATAGATGTCAATCATTAGTCAAACTGTATTATTTACTATGAATTTCTATAGGACAGCATGCACATGCAGAACTGGCAGAATCCAGCATGGTTTCTTTCACCAGGATTTTCTATTTTCCTAAAGAAAAAAAAACAACTCTTCCTGTTGGTCATGCAAAATGCCTCAGTGAACAGTGAAGTTCTCTATTTCTCACACAGGCCTGGGCTTGCAATCTCCTTATAATAAAGTAAAGTTACTTGCCTTCTGAAATATCCACAAATTCATTCAGGTATGCTATGGCTTCTAGTGTTACTGGTATGTCTGGTTCAATCCATTGTTGCATGTCATTATTTATTATGTTCTCTATGAATGGTCCTGATGTGGTATACACACTCCAAGCATTCTGTCTGGTCCCACCACAAGCGAGATTTGGATCTGGCAAACCTTGACACCTGCCGGGAAATATGAAATTTCTATTCTGAAAAATAATTTATAAATAAAATATACATATTGCCCGAAGAATGCAACCTGGTAATCGTAAACTGGACTCTGATTTGATGCTGTGCGTTTCCTAAAGTAGATTTATTCTGATCTTTGGTAATCATTCAACGAATAGAGGCTGTTCACCGATCCTATGACAGAAGCAATACAAACAAGCCCTATATATTAAGTTTGATTTTCCAATCCATATTTTAGACCTTGAAAGTCAATTGTCCACAATTCCTGATACTTGGATTTTTCAGCAGAAGGAGATAGTATTAAACCTAAATATCGTGGTGGCCTGAAACACACGACGGCATTGCTAGATTCCCTCACCTTCAACAGCCAAAATTAATGGGGGAAAATGTTAGGTTGGTTTGTTGTTGTTTTCTTTGGCGGGGGGCAGTGGCGGACTGGCCAGATTGTCAGCTTGCCCAATGGCAAGTGGGCCACTGAGGAAGAGGCCCCCCTTAGACATTAGACAATATATTTAAAATATAAATGATCAAAAATATACTGTATAAATATTAGAAAAAAATTATTAGCATGAAAATATAAAAGTCCTATTATATCTTCAATTCTACTACGGGGTAATGATAATTACTATTGTCTACAATATAACTCTTGAAATGTCATGAGAAACTATTCTTTTTATATTTAGCTGGTTGCAATGTAAGGTCTTTACCATAGTTTACCTTGAAATGTCTCCGGCTAGCTTCAAATATTACATTTTCTTTGAAGAACAATAATACGTTTTCTAACCTTAGAATATCAACATTTCTTCTTCGAAGAGGTAAGATTCTGATTCCTCCCGATATTTATACGTATTTGCTTGTATATATAACACATAGGCCTATTTTTTATAAAATACTTGTAAGACGATATGCATAAAGTGTCAGAGAACGACTAGAACAGCAAGGAAAGTCTCAGAGCAAAGGCCGTGGTGGACTTGCTATATACCTGAGTAAAACCACTATTAACAAATTAATCCAAATTATGAAGAATATGACACAAGAAAAGAATTAGTCATGAAGTTTCCCAAGCACAATATTATTCTATTCAAGTCGATTCAACACAAGATATTTCATCCATCCATTAGTTTAACATTGTTATCTGGTATGTGCTTAAAGGCGTTACCCGCGAGCGACTACTTTCAATTGTGCCAAGTATTAATGGACGGGACAAGGACTTTTTGATCGATTGATTGCAACATTACAGCAGTTTAAAATTGACGCTAAAAAATGTCTGTCTGATAGCACAGATGGCTCTGCAAGCTGCCATGGCCAGTATAATGGTTTACAAAGAAAAATTGCTGATGTGGCTGATCAACATGTTCATATATGGTGCTATGCCCATGTCTTGAATTTGGTGATAACTGAAATAACAAAATGTTGTGTGCCTGCAGTTTCTTTATTCAATTTGCTTCAGAATTTAGCAACTTTTGTGAAAGCATCATACAAGAGAATGGCTGTATGGATAGAAGTTGTTGGAAAACATCTAGGACCAAAAAAATATGAAACGATTAAAACTAATAGGCGAGACTAGATGGTCAGGCAAATCCAATGCAGCAGCAACTATATTTGGACGCTTTGCTGATGCAACTGCTAGTACTTTTGTAGATCTCTTGACATGCTTATCAAAATACAAAACTTAGACAAGTTTGATGCAAATACAAAACATGAAGCATATGTTTTACATCAAAGTTTGGAACCACATTGACGGCATTTATATACTTGTATATAATATTTGAAACTACAGGCCCGTTGACAAGTTTTCTACAGACAAGTGGTTTGGATATGTTTACCGCATGGAGTTTGGCAGATTCAGCTACAACAACGCTGAAGGAACAGACAATCCATTTCACAGATTATTATGGATGCAAATCAAACATTGGAAATTGATTCTTTGGAAACAGCACTGCCAGTTAAGAGGCAGAGAAAGAAGAGAGGAATGGCAGATGAGCTTACTGATGATGAAAGAAATTCCTCGGATTCTCTAGCTGATTTTCGGGTAAACGTGTTTAGCCTAATAATAGATCGCATTATCCAGTCATTAGAATCACGCTTTGTACAACATAAACAGTTGTATAAAGATTTATCCTGTTTGGACCCAGCAAAGTTTAAAACTATTTGCTAAGAAGGGCCTTGAAGATGAAGCATTGGAAGGTATTATTAAGCTGTTTCCACAAATCAGCCATGATCAAGTAAAATTGGAATTGGCTTCTTTTGCTTCAAATTTTGATGTATTAAAGCTGTTGCTTAATGATGGTGAGAATACAGAATCTAGTTGCAACAACTGTAAAGTTTGCAGCACTTGCCCATCGTGAGTACTTAAAATTCTGGCATCGAACAGACTTCATGACAAGGCATATGATAACCTTTATGAACTTTATAAAGTCATCTGCACACTATCAGTTACTAAAGTCCAATGTGAGAGGACATTTTCAAAGCTGAAGATTCATTAAGAAAAGGTTAAGAAATTCGCTGTCTGTGGAGAACTTGGAATCATACATGTTGCTATCCATTGAAAAGGAATTGGATGCAGAAACAATTATTGACAGATTCGCACAAACAACCAGTGAACTCAAACGAATGCTCTTAATATAGTGGACTACTTGGTCTTAATATTTGTATTTGTATTTGTATACTTCTTTAATCCCATTTGGGAAATTTGCCTTTGTGCCACTGCATCCAGTTACAACTAAAGCAGGCACGTCGTCGCCGCAGTGCAGCGCCGGTCGGCGGTTGTTGTTGTTGTTTTTTTGGGGGGGGGGGGGTGAAGGGGGAGGGGAGGGAATGGTAGGGATGAATTATTATTTAATTTTGCCCGGGCAGCGACCTGTCCGGCCTGCTCTTTACGATTTTCAACTGCCAAGGTGTCTTTAACGTGCGCAACGTGCACACGGGCCCTCCGAATTTTTTCGTCCTTATCCGAGAAGACTAGGTACTCGATCCTACTCCCCAATAGGATCAGGGACACGAAAATATGCGAAAAATCCCAAACTTCCAACATGCCTGCACAGCCCGGGTTTTGAACCCGGGACCCTTGACATGAGAGGCGAGCACCTTGCCTCTAGACCACCTTGTCCCCATTAAGTTTAATATAGTGGACTGCTTGAAATATACTTTTGTACTTTTGAACTATCTGTTAATGTGTATAATGTGCAGTACAACTTACAAGTAAACTATCTGAATTCTAATTACATCTTTTTGTTTCCACTTACATATTTTTGGAAAATTTAATTTATTCATTTTAAAAATTAAATGATAGAATTGTATTGCCCTTTGTCTCCTGGCAACCAATAGTTTTAGACCCAGTCCGCCACTGGCGGGGGGAGGTGAGTTGACATTCTGAAATTCAGACCATTGCCGTTCTTCAAGCCTACGCTAATGAAAGTTACCCATTTCACAGAAAGTTAAAAAAAACAGTGTGCTAGTGGCTATTTAACAAGATCTGAAAAGACGAGTACTTTTAATTCATCTTTTCCCTCCTCATCTCTCCCAGTCCTGTGTCGACATTTCCCCAACATAATGTATTCTACCTTTGTTCGATTAACCTTGCTTGGAACAGGTGACCTTCAGAGGCGGCTCATAATTTCCTCTTATTCCCCTGTCTTTTCCCAAGGGAGCACAACTATTCACACAGTTATGGGCTGACATTCAAAGATTAGATTTGATGAATCAGTAAAGCCATTATATCTGTTGTTTTCTCTACTGTTTAAAGACCCACAAGGAACATTGGGCATCTCCACTGCTGTTTTTCTAGATGGTTTTCATTTCTTTAGTCTTTTAACACAATGATTAACAATAACATATGACCGAATATAAACATCCAGTTTACTGGACTTGTTACCAGAACAGTTGGATCTGTCATGTTTATTCTTCAAGCTACTGAAGTAAATCTCATGGTTAATATACGTTGTCTGTACTGCCAGATGACACAAATAAATATAATTTCATGAACTGGGCCTGACAAAGCAAAATAACACCTAGCATTTGCTCCAGTTCTACACAATGTGCGGGTCCAGTACTGGACAAACCCAGCTCTCGAAAGAATGGGTGGAACAAACAATGAAGTGATGTACCTCCCTGCCACGCAAACATAATTAAAATGCCTGGCCTTTTGTTAAATATCACAACCTGCAGAGCGTAAAATGAGGCATATGCATAATGCACTTTGAATAAAGGGATGGGCATACAAACGTTGTCTCTCAATCTGCAGCCTAAATATAAACTATGAAAAGCTTTTTGATGGGAACATAGATCTACGTCTGCTGGAATACAGGGTAAACTATGTTCTGGGGCAGTAAACAACACGGCATTGAGAGAGTCTATTTTGGAACGATGAAGTTGTGAAGGTTTTGTCTGCGTTTAACAAGGACAGTTTCTGTTTGTGTACAACCAAAGTTTTTCTCAGCTGAGCATCTTTCGAACAGACTGTTTTAAGACTATTAACTAATACTGTTGATCGTATGTGTTTAATTTAAAAAAAACATACTTGTGGGTAAACTTCGAATCTGACCTTTTCTCTTCCATCCTTTACACAAGGGAAATACTACAGAGTCACAAAAAGTGATTTTTGCTTTTACAGCCCCCCCCCCCCCCCCAATGTAAAGCTGTGCCAAGCCAAACTTTAAAAAAAAAAAAAAAAAGTTGCAATTATAAATAGTAGAAATCACTCTTTCAGACAGGAAACCGGACTTCCAAACTCTAAAGATCGATCTTCTCAGTTTCATATATTTTGTGACTATGCTTTTCACATGATATAATGAAAATTCACCACCTTACTAACCAGTTCAAATTAGATGCACATCAGTCTCAAAGTTATTAATCTTTATATTAACCATATTTTGGAATGATATATTTAGTCCATGAAAATGTGAGCCCCAAATGTACATCCCAAATATAATATGGTTACATAAGTAAGTATGAAGCATTTTTAATATTTAATATTCATCAAAATGACTAAAGAAATAATTCGGAAAATTAAAGTGCAGTTTCAGATCAACCAAACCGATGTTCCAGAATAAGTCTGAGGTTTATTTTTGCCAATGACATTGTTGATATTTTCTGTCTAAATATGCCACACAATGCCAGTTTCTAACATTAGTCAAGATCTCAGTAACACTTGCAAACAGGAATGATTAGATGTCTTTCTGCAATGATACCTCCATAAGAAGTTAGGTTTTCAAAACTGATCTGTTCCTGTTGAAGTTACAACCGAGGAGATTCACCACCCTACACGGCTCAATCATGACTCAGGAAACATTACCGAACGAGAGTTACCCGCCCCATTGGTTCTAGACTGAAACACTTAATGAAAGCGCCCTGGCATTTTTTTAAAAATATATACATATAAATATGATTATATCAGCAACTGCTGATGGTTTATGACATTTCGTTGGAAATGGGAGGTTCGAAAGAACTTTCCTACTGAGTTCAAGATAAAAATATATTAAAAAGCAATACTGGTCAATGCACTGTAGGAGAATGTCAGTGAGTGCGCCAAGTTTATGCTGCCATGAAATACAAAAATATTGAATGACGCGGCGTAATAAGCGTTTAGCAAATGATGCTTATCACTGAAATGTGTTCATGTATAAAACACACACACACTTATAAATCATGCCCATTCACTGGAGTTTGTCACGTTCAAATGTGGGCGTGGCATTAGGTGGTAACGCGCAGTTTTATCAATGCTGCTCTTGAAACAAAGATATCGTACTATGTAGCCTCAAACATGCAGTTTAGTCATCAGATTTGGGTGGTCTCTGCTTACGAAATCTTATGATTCATTCCAAAAACATGAGTCGCCGTTCTGACTCGTTACCGAGAAAAACAGTGAACAAATACAGTCAGTTAGAACTGTATGGATTGACATACTTCATCAATCGTCCACAACTTATGTTAATTTACGACATACAAATGAGGCATGATGATTGCTTCCTTTGATGTGCTTATTTTCTTTTTCTTACGGTGATCGCTTGAGGCGAGGCGTAAGCTTGCTGCAAAGGCGCAAGGGAGAAAGTTTAACCTGTCTCTGGAGTTTGCCCAAATTTCACGATGATTGTCCTAGATCCTTTGTCATTAAACTTCTAGCACCTTGGATCTCAGCGCCACATTATCCGTAACACTCAAAGTCAGACACTGCTTCGTAAAATCTTTGTATTTTGTTCATCAGTTTGCTTAAGTTCAGTCTTCTGCCTTAAATTCTTTCTCTTACCCATTTTTTCCTAGCTTTTTTCTTTCACGTGAACGCGTGCTTTGTAGTACTTTGAATAATTTAGTTCTCCTTTTCTCTCTATCCTTCCCTCTCGTCTACTTTAAAATCTTCTAATACTTTGTGTATAAATGTCCCTCTTCCTTCTCAACAATTCCTTTCTGATATTCTGCTTCTCTTTTCTTCATTCACCCCTTCTACAGTGAGACGAGGAGCCTCCTCTCCCTCTCTCGCTCTCTCTCTCTCTCCTTCTCTCGCTCTCTCTCGCTCTCTCTCTCTCTCTCGCTCTCTCTCTTTCTCTCTCCTCTCTCTCTCTCTCTCTCTGTGTCTCTCTCATTTCCATATTACACTTTCTCTTTTAAAAGATAAGCATGTGTCCATATGGTCATCAGTTTGCAAGGGATTTCGGTGAGCCATGAAGACTCAATACTTAAAAGCTGGATCAATACTACACACTCACAGCCTAGAACGCAGACTAGAAGCTTATCATCCCTGATACAAATGGTAAAGTGACTTGGCATGCCCCTCGCAACAGCTGTCATCGGATATTAGACAGAATATAAATTGCCAAATCTTGGCCGTTTCCTTTCTCACGGGTTCGGGTTGAGAAAAAAAAATGTTGGCTGCTGCCTTTTCCACTTCCTGTTGCTTTGGGAGTGTGTGAGTGTGAGAGTGTATGTGTTTGTGTGTGTGTGTGTGTGTGTGTGTGTGTATGTGTTGAGGGAGGGGGGAGAGAGAACATGACATCTGTGTGCAATATCAATCATACAGCATCATGCTGTGCACAGGTAAACTGGTCAATGATTTTTCACATCTTATACTTTACACAAACCAAATTTAAATTCACATGGCTGATCAAGCAGAAGAACTTAAGTGAAATCTAAGGGGGGGGGGGGGGTGTTAAAATAATTTGTAACACTGAGCTTAGAATGGTAAAAATGATATGAAAACTTGGCAAAAAATGTCAGTGGTATAAAATTTCTTCGCTGCTGTGGTAACAAGTGGTACTAACAGCTGTCATGTTGGATTTTTTTAATGCACCCCTTAATAATTACGTAAATTCACCACTATGGCAATAGTTTTATTCAATTTTGCATTCCAGTATGGGAACATAATAATGTGCCAAAGTGCTACTGTAATCGATGTTATTTACATTTGATGTAATTAGCTTTATGAATGTTTGTAAACACATGACCATTATGAAAATTGGAATTTTGTCAAAATTTGCATTTCCAAACCATTATAAATGTAAAACCATCAATACTATGCAAAAATCCGTAATAAGAACTCTTTGTAAGATTATGAAAAACAACTCTTCCAACTGGCATGAAAAATCAAATATAAACAAGACCAGCAATTTCAAAAATACAGCACAGAAATCACATTTTAACAAAAGGACATAAGAAAAAACAGACACAATAAAAATGTCATAACTAAAACTTCAGCTTTAAATAGTGATAGGTTACTTGAAAGTACTCTTTGATAACGACGCATGCTGAAGAAATTATTGGCCTCATTTAGTGGGAGCACTCACTGCTGCAATAGCCTAACGTGAAGGAGTGCACCTGAGGTGTAAGGGAGATAATAAGTAATATTGTCAGAGCCCCAAACTCGAAGTTATTAAGTTTCCTTACAGGGAAAGAACGGAAAGAGTCAAATAGTGAAATCAAAGTGCAATGATTCCCAGAAATGCAAACGTTTCTGATTTGGGTGCTAATGATTACAAGGGATGTTTTCGGGAACAAATAGGCCTACATAAAAATTAAAATAATAAGCAGTAAATAATATTCCTGCCGTTGTCGTGCGTTGAGCCTTCAACCATGGAGCTATGGTTGAGGAAACTGTTCTTCAGGCTTTTCAGAACTGATTGGGAAACATATCAAATGGAGGACGCAAGGACCATTGGAATGACTTGCCATTTCCAATGACAGGCCTCAAAATGGATGATAGTGAAAGAATTTCCTGGTTTCTTCATGTAATCTTCAGCAACAGACAGACATGCGAGTTACATGTTGTTCCTTTTGTAACAGGGTGACAGATTGGCAAGGTATAACTAGCGTGGGAAGATAGTTGACGGCGGGGAGACAGAGTTATTGTAGGCCAGAGGGGGAAAGTAAGGGATACAACGGAAAGCGCTTTGACACCCGAAAAGGGTAGTGTTTACTTGACCGCCGTACTTGACGATCAGATCACCTGGGAATTGCTTGGGGGGTAGAGATGCTTCAATAGTATTTGACGTGGAGTCGACGGGGGTGGCTATTAGGATAACTAATGTACACTCGGTGAGCGTCTTGGGACGCTACCTGACTGGGTATAAATCCCCGAACGCTCCTTCCAAATTCAGACCGCTGAGAGCACTCACCAGCTTCGTGCCGAAGAGGAGACCACAACTGCAACTGTAACTTTGTACTAGTCTTGTGAGTGGGGAAGGTCAGGGAACCCGCAAACATCCTTTGTCAGAGCGTGGTATCGTTGGTATCTTGTCGGCATTTGAGCTGTTGCTGAGTGGTAAGTTAATTGTACGATGTATGTGTATTTTACTTAATGTTCATAATTGTAGAACCTAAATCTAGGGGGTTTACTTTGGTATAACTACTGCCTCTGAGAGAGTCATGGAAACGCCGTTATATGTATGTTACGAAACCTTATAGGATGGGGTCTGTTAGAGAGAGCGTTATTCTTCGTGGGGAACGTGTAAATATCATTAAAACTGTATTGATCGTTTATTCTATTGCCTATATGGGAGCCTATGGAGTATGGGAGCTGCAGCCTGACTTATAACAGTGTCAGCGGTTAAAAGTATTGGTGATGAATATCCGTCATGGAGTAAGTATGGAAGTCATGCCTTCCAGCAGTAGATTAGGAGGTTGCGATTGTTTTTCTACAGAGGAGGAAGAACAACACCTTCTTGGCTTCTCAACTTCTTGTACTTTGATTAACGACATCGTGGTTTCTTGGCTTCCCGACCTATTGGTACCTGCCGATACCTGTTGATCTAACTGCGCAGTCAAGCCAGAGTAGAGAGGAAGAACCAGTGCCCAGATAGCGCCATACACCCCTAAAGGAGAGGTTTCCTTATGCTGAATGTACCCATGTGTTTTTATAAAATGTGCTAGAAATTGAATATTACGAAGCCTTTTAATTATCATGTGCTGATTTGCATTGATTTCATTCCATCGAAATTCACGTGAAATTGTATCACCTATGTTCCTATTATTATTGAATGAATTAATAATTATTGTATATATAAGCAATACAGATATCGTTTGTTATAACTTATAGAAGAGAGATAGTGTGTTTGTGCCGTGCCTATCACGGCTGGTGTCAGAAGAAAGTTAGTGAGAGGAAGAGTGAGAGAAAGTGGAAACATCACAATGGTGTCAGAAGTGGGATCCTGCTAGTAAATAACATTTAATTTTGATCTTGATTGTGTCAAGAGGCTATTGTGTGATTGTGCGGACAGGTCATCTGGCCTTAGGCGAGTGAGAGAGATTGACATTTACTACCTGCGACATACTCTGATTTACCTGTGCACTGTCTGTTCAATTTTATCTTTTGTCACAGAGGAAATTGTTGTTTGCTATTGCAGGAATACTGTTGTTAACTTCACAGTTACGATCCACGCTTTGTTTACAGGTCAATTGCTGATGGACTATCTGGGCGCACTGAAGCTTGCCAGACAAGAAGGCATTAGTGATGAGGAATTCAAAATTAGGTGGGACGAAGAGAAAGCCCAAAGGGAGCGCGACCGAGAACAAAGGGCTATCGAACGAGAAGAAAAGGAGCGCGAACGAGAAGAAAAGGAGAAGGAAAGACAATTTGAAAGGGAGAGAATGGAATACGAAAGGGAACTAGCCAAAAACAGGTGTCACAATGGTAAAGGGAATGAAAAATCTGCTGCCCCGAAGGTACCCAAAATTGCCATTTTTGATGACTCGCGCGAGGATCTCGACTCGTATTTGAAAAGATTTGAAAGACTCGCGCAGGCAAATGATTGGGAAGAGGACACCTGGGCAGACATGTTAGGGGCATTGTTAACTGGCAGGGCGTTAGATGTTTATTCCGGTCTCAGCGATGAAGACAGTAGGGATTACGAGAAGGTAAAGAAGGTGTTGTTCAAGAAGTATCACCTCACGGCAGAGGGTTATAGGCGTAAGTTTAGGGAGAGTCGTCTAGATAAGGACGAAACTTATACGCAGCTGTCCGTGAGATTGCAGAGATATTTTGAGAGGTGGGTAGACCTCTCAGAGGCAGAGAGAACTATGGAAGGGATTACGGATCTGTTAGTCAGGGAGCAGATGTTGAAGATTGTCGACTGTAATCTTCCCATATATTGAAAGAGAGAGACCCTAGTAAGTCCGTGCATGAGTTAGTTGAGATGGCGGACTTGTATAGTGAGGCTCATCAGTCGAAGCGAGGGCTGGAGCAACAGCAGAAGTCAGGTAAGAGGGTTGAGGAGAGCAGAAGTAAGGGTTTAGGAGTGAGTAAACCGGTATGCTTCAACTGTGGCTCTCCCAATCGCCTGAGTAGGCAGTGTGACAAGGGCAGGACGAAGAAGGGTGCTGCTGCCACTGTCGAGGACAACCGAGGTAAGTCCCAGCGTGAGAGTGGGCGTGGTTGTTTTTGTGTGCGGGTCACTTCTCCATATTGCGAGATTCTGTAGGAAGAGACAGAAAGAGACGACCGCAGTCGTACTAACCAGCGATGAGGAAGCCGATGACAGTCAGTGGGAGTCATCGGGCAGGGCGAATACTCAACCAGGGGCTGAGCCAAGTGTTGGGCCACAGACCTTCATTTCTTGGGAGACGGAAGGTAAGAGTATTGAGTTAGAAGGTTCGACAGAACATGAGCCCGGAGACGATGTTCCGGAGAATGATTTATCCGCTCCATTTTTGGAGAAGGGGAGGATAGGAGATAATGAGATTACTATCCTTCGTGACACGGGATGCACGTGTGCGATTATAAAAAGGGACAAACTGCCTCCTAACAGCTTAACTGGGAAGAACAGGAGTTATGTCCTGATGGGCGGGACGAGAAGGTCTGCTCCTGTCGCGGAAATGTGGGTAGAAACCCCATTTTATACTGGGCTTCTCAAAGCGCTAGTAGTGGAAGACCCAGTGGCCGATTTGATTATAGGAAACATAAAGGGGGCGTCTCTTGAGAAGATAAGTGTGGTACTCACGCGATCTCGCAAGGTGGAGATTGACAAGGAAGAGCATGAGTGTGAGAATGCGAGTGCGAAAGTGAGTCAGACCACAGATAATGAGGAGGCCAAGGGCAACTCAACGGAGAAGGTAAGGGTAGGGGCCAAGATAGGGGAACTCACACCAGGTGAGATAGCCCGGGCCCAGAGAGAGGACGAAACTTTGAGAGTTTTAAGGGAGAGAGCCACGTTGGAGCAATCGGCTGAGGTAGGTACTCACATAAAGGAGAGTAAGGGAATTTACTATCGGGTAAAGAAGGCCGGGGCTGGACGTGCTGATGTGGAGCAGTTGTTGGTACCTAAGCAGTACCGAAGTGAGCTGATGAAGATAGCTCACGAAGGAGTGTTCGGGGGACACTTAGGAATTTCGCGCACACAGGACAGAATAATGCAGTCGTTCTTTTGGCCTGGGATAGGTGCGGACGTAGGTCGTTTCTGTCGATCGTGTGACGCGTGTCAAAGGACATCCAATAAAGGTAGGGTGACAAAGCTACCCCTAGTGCCGACACCCCTGATCGACACGCCCTTTTCGCGCGTCGCCATAGATTTGGTTGGTCCACTTCCGCGTACGGAACATGGGAGATCGCGTTATATTTTGACGCTAGTAGATTATGCCACGCGTTTCCCGGATGCCGTAGCCTTAAGGGGGATATCAGCTGATCAGGTCAGTGAAGCGTTAATGGAAATATTTTCTCGGTTAGGCATACCAAAGGAAATAGTTTCAGATAGGGGATCACAGTTTACCGGTGAGCTGATGAGAGAGGTCAGTGCACTTCTCAAGACCAAACAGATATTCTGCTCGCCCTACCACGCGATGGCCAATGGTCTGTGTGAAAGATTTGACGGAGTGCTGAAGAATATGCTTCGCCGAGTAGCTCATGACAGACCCAAGGACTGGGACAGAATGTTGGGTCCATTGCTGTTCGCGTATCGCGAGACCCCACAGGCCAGTACAGGTTTTTCGCCGTTTGAACTAGTGTTCGGTCACCCTGTGAGAGGACCACTTGCTATACTGAAGAATTTGTGGACTGGAGAGGCGGAGTCAGAAACGAGGTCATCGTACGAATACGTGGTAGATATGAGGGAACGATTGGAGGATGCCATGAAAGTCGTAGCCGAGAACAGCAGCGTCGAAAAACACAGGCAGAAGAAATACTACAATAGGGGGGCCAAACAGAGGAAATTCCAAGTGGGCGATTCCGTCCTCATACTTCTCCCAAGTGACAGATCGAAACTACAGATGACTTGGAAAGGGCCTTACAAAGTAGAGGAGCAGAGAGGGTCAGTGAACTACATAGTGAACGTCAAGGGGAAGAGGCGATTGTATCACGCGAATATGCTGAAGAAGTATATTGAGAGGGAAGACGAACAGGAAAACACAGAGACAATAGCTGCAGCTATAATTGACGAGACCGATGAAGGAGAGGAAGCGACTTCAATGCCTCTGGAGACAGTCATGCCTAGGCTAGAACAGACCGAAACCTACAGGGATGTACAGTTAGGGGACACGCTAGATCAGGATCAGAAAGAACAGATGCAAGAGCTCATGGAAGAATACAAAGATATATTTACCGATGTACCGGGGCTCACTGACCTGATCAAGCACAAAATCCCATTGCTAGATCAAAAACCTGTGAAGGTAAGACCCTACCAACTACCGTACTCAACTAGAGAAGCTGTCAATGCTGAGGTAGGCAAGATGCTTGCGGCCAGAATCATCGAACCGTCCGAGTCCCCGTACAGTAGTCCAATTGTATTAGTTAAGAAGCCCGATGGTCAACATCGTTTCTGCAACGACTACAGGCGGCTAAATGTTGTGACTGCCGATGACGCCGAACCGATGCCTGAGGTAGAAGCCATTATTTCCAATCTAGCGGAGGCAAAATATTTCACCAAGCTGGACTTGACAAAGGGCTTTTATCAAGTTCCGATGGCCGAGGAAGATAAACACCTGACGGCGTTCGCCACACCGTTTGGGCTATACCAGTACAGGGTCATGCCGTTCGGGTTGAAGGGACCCCCCGCCACATTTAACAGGCTCATGAGGAAAGTATTAAAAGATGCTGGCGAAGGGGTAGATGCATTTGTAGACGACTGTCTTATACACTGTGCAAATTGGCCTGACCACTTGGAACGTTGTCGGAATGTTTTCGAGCGACTGAGACGGGCAAATTTAAAAGCTAGACCTACCAAGACGCTAACAGGGATGACAGAAGTCGAGTACTTAGGCCATAAGCTGGGACAGGGGACTGTAAGACCGCAGGAGAGTAAGGTGCGAGCCATTGTCGACTGTGACCGACCGACGACCAAGACACAAGTGAGGAGTTTCCTGGGGCTAACGGGGTACTATCGGAAGTTTGTACCAAATTACAGTGCAATCTCGGCGCCGTTGTCAGGCCTCACAAAGAAGTCCCAGGGCACAAAGTTCGCGTAGGGACACGCGCAGGAGAACGCGTTCAATGCCCTAAAAATTTGTTTGAGTTCCGAGCCGACACTACGGATGCCAGACTGGAACAAGGAACTGATTCTCCAGACAGACGCATCTAACCTTGGAGTGAGTGGCTGCCTACTTCAAGAAGACGAGGGTACGAAGTATCCAGTTGTATATGTTAGCAGGAAATTGAAACCCGAGGAGAAGAACTACTCAACAATTGAAAAGGAATGCCTGGCCATAGTTTTCGCCGTTAGTAAGTTGCAGGCGTATTTGTATGGGAGAAACTTCGTGTTAGAGACGGACCACCGACCTCTAACTTGGATGCGAACTAAAGACCAGAAGAACGCGAGGGTAACTAGATGGAACCTGGCGCTGCAACCATATAATTTTCGAGTCAGCAATATCAGGGGGGCGAGACGCTCTATGGGCCGACACTCTATCTAGATTACCGGTAGATTAATAATTTTATTAGCCGATTTGGCCAGGGAAAATCGACTTAAGTGGGGGCGATTGTAACAGGGTGACAGATTGGCAAGGTATAACTAGCGTGGGAAGATAGTTGACGGCGGGGAGACAGAGTTATTGTAGGCCAGAGGGGGAAAGTAAGGGATACAACGGAAAGCGCTTTGACACCCGAAAAGGGTAGTGTTTACTTGACCGCCGTACTTGACGATCAGATCACCTGGGAATTGCTTGGGGGGTAGAGATGCTTCAATAGTATTTGACGTGGAGTCGACGGGGGTGGCTATTAGGATAACTAATGTACACTCGGTGAGCGTCTTGGGACGCTACCTGACTGGGTATAAATCCCCGAACGCTCCTTCCAAATTCAGACCGCTGAGAGCACTCACCAGCTTCGTGCCGAAGAGGAGACCACAACTGCAACTGTAACTTTGTACTAGTCTTGTGAGTGGGGAAGGTCAGGGAACCCGCAAACATCCTTTGTCAGAGCGTGGTATCGTTGGTATCTTGTCGGCATTTGAGCTGTTGCTGAGTGGTAAGTTAATTGTACGATGTATGTGTATTTTACTTAATGTTCATAATTGTAGAACCTAAATCTAGGGGGTTTACTTTGGTATAACTACTGCCTCTGAGAGAGTCATGGAAACGCCGTTATATGTATGTTACGAAACCTTATAGGATGGGGTCTGTTAGAGAGAGCGTTATTCTTCGTGGGGAACGTGTAAATATCATTAAAACTGTATTGATCGTTTATTCTATTGCCTATATGGGAGCCTATGGAGTATGGGAGCTGCAGCCTGACTTATAACAGTGTCAGCGGTTAAAAGTATTGGTGATGAATATCCGTCATGGAGTAAGTATGGAAGTCATGCCTTCCAGCAGTAGATTAGGAGGTTGCGATTGTTTTTCTACAGAGGAGGAAGAACAACACCTTCTTGGCTTCTCAACTTCTTGTACTTTGATTAACGGCATCGTGGTTTCTTGGCTTCCCGACCTATTGGTACCTGCCGATACCTGTTGATCTAACTGCGCAGTCAAGCCAGAGTAGAGAGGAAGAACCAGTGCCCAGATAGCGCCATACACCCCTAAAGGAGAGGTTTCCTTATGCTGAATGTACCCATGTGTTTTTATAAAATGTGCTAGAAATTGAATATTACGAAGCCTTTTAATTATCATGTGCTGATTTGCATTGATTTCATTCCATCGAAATTCACGTGAAATTGTATCACCTATGTTCCTATTATTATTGAATGAATTAATAATTATTGTATATATAATCAATACAGAGATCGTTTGTTATAACTTATAGAAGAGAGATAGTGTGTTTGTGCCGTGCCTATCACGGCTGGTGTCAGAAGAAAGTTAGTGAGAGGAAGAGTGAGAGAAAGTGGAAACATCACACCTTTGGAATCAGAGATTGAGTAGCATTGGCTATAGCTCTATCAACTTTCATGACCAACTTGACAGCACTGCATATTTTCGTCACTATGTGCCACTCACTGTCCTACTCATCAGTTAATACCTGTGCATTTAATAGGCTTCACATTCAAGTCAGTTCTTCAACACTCATTTTATCGTGTGTGCAAAGGCTGCACTCACTACCGACTGCATTCTATAAATAGCTTCAGCCATATATTTCTAACTGTTCCCTGAAAACCTTGGAAAATACAGGATTTACATAAATACAGTGTTTTATCAAACAATACACTTTCCGTCGGAGCAGAAATAATAATAATAATAATGGACAGAATTTATATAGCGCATATCCATTTAAAATGCTCTATGCGCTTTACAGAAACAACATGTCAACCACAGAGCAAAAAGAAAACTTCAAGTTCATACGTGGTCGATTTCGATTACCTTATATTTAATAAGAGGGGAAAATAATATGAAATGAAGAGATTTGCATATTTTGTTACATAAAGGGACCATAAAATTAAACAATACAAATGAGAAATAATCATCTGTTAATATTACAGACATTTCTATAGGCACTATCGGAATAAAACTAAGTCCCAAATCAAAAACTAAACACAGCAACATTACCAGAATGTTGCCCAGTCGATTATGAGGATGGTCCTGGAAATTGCCCATAAAGATGACTCGTTTTTTTTTCACAACAAAGAATGAGAGGCTTGGTCGTCTGATGCTTTGTTCTCATCACCCCATATTACCCATACCACAGAAAGTTGATCTCCTCCAAAACCATTATTGCTTGCGTTTCATGAGGGGTTTGGTGGGTGGAGCAGTGGGGTCATGTCTTCAAGTTGTGGGCCCGTCCCCCCCAATGTATATGTTGGGGAACCTGATGACGACGACGCGATTGTTTCACTCTTTACAGTATCTGTTGCATGGGAACATTTTTTACCACGACGTACGGACGCGTTGGATTTAGTAAATCTCATCTTTGCTAGTCTGGTAATTTTTGTTCCCACGATGTACGGTAAAGGGTACCGAAAAGTAAGCGTAAATAAAACCCGCTAAAACAATCAAACATTCAATTTTAAAGCATCAGGCGAATCCTCTGATGAAACTTGAAGAATACATGGAGTTTCAGTACCGTGCTGTCAATAGTATATTTTATATTGAATTTTAGAAAGGGATGTGGGAACATTTCTTACCACGACGTACAGAAAAAGGTTAAAGCTTCTCTTTACTACGTTCCTGAAACTACTACAGTAAACTGTTACCTTACTCGACTGACATATAATATGCCAGTATATTATAAAACAATGGGTCATAAATTGGCAAACTACAAGGGACGAGAAATGGTGAGAAGACATTAGCAAGTGATAAGTATTAAGATACTCCTCAAGTGGATGAAGACAAGTGTCTGGATGATCTTCAGAAGAAGAGAGGGTTCTTTCAATAGATGTTTCAGACTTTAACTTTCTGACATCTTCTGGAGCCCTAACCACACCGAGGTCACAATTCTCGGTGTTCCTCACCCATCTTTTTTTTTTCATCACCAGGATCAGGGTTTGAACCAGTACCTCTGGGGTTTGGTACAAATGTCTTATCGGTTCTGCCAGTGCTGCCACTGGTTATAATATATAATTTTAGGCTACACGAATTTAGTGTTCCTTTCTTTTACACAAAATCCAGCAGGAAGAATTTTCCATTGCTGTTGCCATTCTCTCAAGGGTGCTTCCTATTTTCCTACCACTTAGATTGAGTTTCTCCAGAAGAGAGTACATTGTTGAACCAACAAAGCCCCTTGCTCCTTCCTCCACTGCGAATACACTTGACATCAATAACTTTCATATTGTAAATGACAAGCCAATAAAGATACCATGGATGATGCTAGTCAATCTTTGGGATCACGCTTGTACAAAGCAGACCTAGGCCCTCAAGAAACAGATGCTACTACATGTACTACAGGTGTTGCTAATGAATTTCATAATAACAATAATGGAGTACACTTGTATCGTGTCCATCTCCATGAAGTGATCACAAAGCACTTTACAGTAAAATAGTAACAACTAACTCTCTCTCTCTCTCTCTCTCTCTCTCTCTCTCTCTAACAGTCACAGTGCCTCATGTACCTATAATATAATATACTATCATGCGATACAAAACATACAAGTCTTCAGAGAGACATTACCAGTCACTATGATATTCCGAATCGTGTCTGATTTCAGCTCTGTTGGGATTTCTCAGAGAAGAAATATCTCTCCATCTTCAGGGAGAACATTCCATATATTTGGGCCAGAAAATGAAAAGGAATAAACAATAAATTCAACTTACTTTGTGTCACATGTGACAGATGTAACCTGATCCAAATTCTCTAGTCGGCTCAAGCAAAGACAGGTGTCTCTCTGCATGGCAGTATAGTAGAATCTGTAATGGCAACAGGGCAAAATATTACTGTCATGATAATGACACATGAATGCAGATATTTATGTCTCCAATGATGACAAAAATTCTGACACTACTGAGGAATTCACGAATCCAGCAGGATTAACAAATACTTTACTCATTGTGTATGTATTCATATCTGCATGTCATTTAATCATGTACAAACTAATTTATTTAGACTGACCAAATTTGACAAGAGAAACTCTTTTTGAAGACTGGATAGTTACCAAAGTGTCAGTCAGTTGGTTTGTCTGTTTACCCATCCAACTATCTGTCAGTGTTTTAAAGAAGAAACTATTTGACATATAGCGACTAATGTAAAGTCACAACCGCCAGTGAAAAAGAGTTATTTATGATGCAATTCCCTTATCAAGAAAAGAATGCGTAGCGCACATGTATACATACAAATTCTACATTCAGAATGCAAGTATTCAGTCTGCTACAAAGAAAGGCATATGTAATACAATAATGTGTACAGGATCTATAACAAAAGTGCTTCTGACAACGGTACAATCTGGTTCAATTCTCCCATTTTAAGGGGATGTGCGACAGTCAAAAGACACAATTTCAGTAAAATATATTGAATATGTGTTTTGGTGTTTTAATGTTTGACAGTTTATATTGAAAGAAATACCTATAAATTGTTCAAAATCACAATTCTGTAAACGATACACCAAGGCAGATAATGCTGTGACCTGCCATAAATGGCCATTTTCTCAATTGTTCAAAGTACTTCACAAATCAACATAATTTTCACAAATTTCTTGACAGATCTTGATGCAACTTGGTAGGTGTCTTCTTTCGGTATTTTCTTGGCAATTTTGTGGCTGGGATTTTATTTAAATTATACTTTTGTTCTTTTTGGGGGGGATTTTCTTTTTCACCAGGAATGCACATGATCCTTTTTTTTTTGTAATTAGTAAATTTTTGGAAATTGATATAACACACAGTTTTTAATATTATGGACAAACTGTGTTGACAAAATTTTTAAAATACATCCAAGAATATTGTGTCCTTTTGTAATGATGTGAACAATAGGAAATTATAGATGTGTATGTTTGAAAATTTGCATAAAATCCAATACAGCAGATGATATATGGCAGTTACCATGGCAACAGTTGCGAGTTCTAGTCAAACTGAACCCCAGGGCCGTTTCTTTCACTCTGGTCACACGATAATAGTGCATAAAATGCATTAGAAAACATAGGATGTTGATTTTGGTTTTCAGTGCAGCACATCCCCTCAAAACTTGCTTTGGATTTGGTGTATTCTAAATTTTAATGAAATACAATTGATCTACCATGGACCAATATTTAACTATATAACGCTAAATTACCCTGTATGTCTGTCTTCATTTTATCATGCTCAAAGAAATTGAACTACAGCCCCTAAATTGTTTCTTACATTGAGCCCAATTCTGACCCAATGCCTAATCTATTTCAATTCCATAACTTGTCCAATCACAGAATAAGATTAAAATTACAGTGAATCAAAATGATGTCATACAATCCTAGATTTACCACCCTTAAGAACTGACATGTCTGAGCTGCACTGGAATTAAAGTTACATGTACAATAGTTACAAATCAATTATGAAGAATGAAATGCAATCTCAATATTGATTTGCCTGAAGCATCATTGTGACAGCCTGACACTTTTCCTTTAAGACACAGCCACTTGATTATCTTCTGAATGTTAAAATTGTAAATTTTGATAATGTGACCATAATGAAACTCTGAGATGATGTGCTAAATACATACATCTGCTAAATCTTGTCACCAGAGATAAAAAGATCCATTTATTTGCATTATTCATAAAGTTACAGAATGTGCCAAAAACATTCTCTTTCTATAAACAATCATCTCTAATAATCTATACAACAGTTTGTTTTGAGCTCACACACAGGGCTACCCATGTAACCCTAGTCATGCTCCAGTCCACTATTGTGGCTCTTGCCAGTAACACCAGAAGCATGCAGGGCCACTTTTGTGCTTCACACTTTGCAACCCTTGTCCTGTGCGAGGCCACTTCAATGGTACAGCAATACAGCTCTTGTTTATTTACTATATTGCTTCCACTGATTGTTTTCTCATGCTTGTTTCCCTTGTCTGTCTATCCTGTCACTCCTACATCTAACACAATGGTATCATCTGATTATACTTAACTTATTATAACAAAATGTAGGACAAGTAACTATTCATCACAACTAATGTAAAAGTGCTGACCGTCCGAAGTTTGATCTGGGAAAATCTAGCGGAAACTGTTGAGTAACATGCAACTGCCCTACGCAAACTATGCAAAGTAATTAACTCTGATGTTGTTGATTTGTCATTGTCCATCCTTCACAAGCGAAGAAGACCACAACTTCAGTTTTTCTTACATCTGATTGTGTATGTGTCTGCAAAAACAGCTGATCAGACTGATCTTCACCGTGAATTGTCTGTTGCAAAGAGGGCACAGAAACATGAGATTGATTGAGCTGTAAGGTGAAACTTGCTCTACTTTTTAACCTCTGCCTCTTCAGCGCAGAAACCTCAACTAATTGTTCCTCGTATGTCAACACTTCTGTCTTAATTCAGGCTCGCTGAGCAGAATGATCCTGTGCAGCTACTTCCCAGGTGTCAGGATTGATGCCACAACACTTCAGTGGGACTTTTGCAGTGTCCTTATATCATTTCCTTTGGCATCCATCAGAGTATTTGCCTGTTTTCCTCTTGCTGTGAAGATTTGTTTTTTCAGGCACTCATCGGGCATAAGGCAAACATGGCCTGTCCACCTCAGCTGTGAGTGCTTCAGTATTGCATGAATGCTTGCCACCTTTGCTTTTTAGAGAGCTTCTGTATCGAGGACTCTGTCCTGACATTTAATTCTGATACAGTACCTGGGGAAATGCTGCATAAGGGTGTCTGTTGGGGACAACTGGGAGAAAATGACCGTCTTTGCTGTTAGACACTGTGTTTATTTGATGAGGTAATTGGAGAGATGCAGATTTTCTATTGCTTTGATCAAACCTTTTTAAGTACATGTGTGTACTCAACAAGCTGGGAATCAAATCTCCTGCCCAAGTCAAAAAGAAGAAAACGAAAGATAATAAAAGTAATGGAAGCTGAACCTTAAAAGAGAGAGAATGGCAAGGGGAATGTCATGATATATATATATCGATGGCTCCATGCTGAAACCGGCTATCTGACATTTTTTTCGAAATACCTTTTTTTTTATTATTTTGTAGTCCTTACTGAGTTACATCTTCAGTTAAAACGGCACACTTAAAAGCGGCCCAGAAAGTGTTCAAAAAAGCAAATGAAAAATCCGGCCATATTGACTACACCCAAAATCTCCGTGCTGAATCCGGCCAATCCTTCCCTCGCCAGGTGACATGACGCGTGTTCGGTTTTATCAGTTGCCTAAGGTGGCGAATCCGGCTGTAGGCAAAGATAATTGCTGTCCACTACACTTGTGTCGGGTATTGTGTATTAATTTGATGGCTGAGGTATTAATGCCCTTTGATGTACCGCCTTTTTCCTTGATGTTTAAACTAAAGTAAACACGCACTCCTAACCCACCTGGACAACATCCCCTGTTTTGGCGACATCTTCAGCGTCCATCTTACTACTTCTGCCTGACAGGATCCTCAAATCTGGCGTTGAAGATGTCGACCTACCTAACAATCCTCCACAGTTAGCTCGAAGTGTGGAAGATGGGACTACACCAGAATCTCTTGTGAAAACTGTGGCTGAAAATCCGCCAGATTGCAAAGCTGAAGAGGTGCCCCACATGATAAATGAACCTGACATCATCTCCACATGTGGCACCGACGACGAACTGAACCCCTCGACAGGGAAGAGAAGAAGAAACGAGGCCAGCTGAGAGCGGAACGTAAATAAACGTCAACGAGAGACATGGCAGGCCTATTCAGATCCACCAGCACAAACCATGAAGCCATCCTGTGCATGCAAGGGAAAGACGACAGGGTGCGATACCTTCACGGAGGAAGACAGACAAGAAATCTTTAACTACATTTGGAATCTGTCTTGGGGAGAGAAAAAATCCTTTGTGAATAGCCTTCTGGAAACCTAGGAACCAAAACGACGCAGGTCGGAAGACTCTACAAAATCAAGAAAAATAGCATCCTCAGTGAAAAGAAACGGTGAGAAGGTTTCGGTTTGCAAAACAATGTTCCTCAACACCACAAGCTTGACGAAATGGTTCATCGCCGCTCCATTAGAACCTCAAAGCCAAGGACAAACTTTGGCTCAAAGAAGTCCAGACAATCCAGTCTACAGTAGGAGCTCTGAAGACTCATTTTTACAGACTGAGTTCCTGGACCAGCTGGCGAAAATGGCGTCACATTACTGCCACAAAGACACGAACAAACTGTACCTTGAGCCAAGGATTCGCAGTTATGAGGATTTGTATCGCCTCTACTGTGCAGCCTGCTCTGATCAGAGGTAGAAGCCTTTGTCAAAGACTGTCCTCACTGAAGAAATTCATACATGAAACTTGTCATTGTACAAGCCTAGAAAGGACCAATGTGATACCTGCTTTGGATATGAGACAGATACAGTAGCAATGGACAAATGGACAATTCATAGGGACCGAAAAGACTAGGCCCAAGCAGAAAAAGAAGACAAAAGAAAATCCACAGACTCAAGTGACATTTGTGTCGTTACCATGGACTTACAATGCGTTCTCCTTGCCTCAAGTCTGCACGCTTCAGCTCTCTATTACAAGACAAAACTTGCATCGCACAATTTTACAGTTTTTGATTTGGCAACAAAAGATGTTCTATGCTACCTCTGGCATGAATCTGAAGTGGGACTTACTGGAAACGAGTTCAGCAGCTGCACTGTGGATTTCCAGCAAAGGAAGCTGAGCTACAAAACCGTCATTCTCTACAGCGATGGTTGCAGCTACCAAAATCGGAATGCAGTGTTGGCTGGCGCCCTGCGTGACTTTGCTGCACAATATGGCAGCACAATTGTGCAAACGTTTTAACAAAAGGGACACACCCACATGGGAAGTGGACTCCGTTCATGCTCTCATAGAACGAGCCCTGGCAAACGGCCCCATATAGGTGCCTGCTGACCATCCGAGAGTCACTGAGGGTGCTCGCTTCAAACCTCGCCCTTATCAAGTCAAGTATATCGACCACCAATTTTTCCATGACTTTGCCAATGTAAGCACACTGAAGACCATCCGTCCTGGAAAGAAAGTCGGAGATCCCACAGTTACAGACATACGATGCGTGAAGTACACGCCCGACAGGAAAGTGGAATTTAAGCTGAATTATGGGGAATAATGGCAGGAGTTACCAATGCCGAGAGGAGACAAAGCCGTTCAAAGCCAAGGGCAAACACCTCCACAACTGTATCACGCCAGCCTCAAGATTGCAACTTCCAAAATTTAAAACAATCATCTTGAAGACCTGAAGTCGGTAATCCCTAAGGACCATTATTCATTCTTTGATAACTTGCCTCACTAGATATCATAACCATCCATTCATTCATTTCCTCATTCCTATCGTCATCCAGCTTTCTGATCAGTATTGCCCCCATTGTCATCTACATCATCATTATTACTTTCATTACTATATTATGGGATTTGTAATCCAAATTGTTCAATACATTATCAGTTTCAGGAACACTACTTCGCTTTACCTTGTCACCATCCACTCTTCTGCTTTCACCAGTTATCTGCATCACCAACATCAAGCCATTATAATCATTCCATTTATTTCTGAAGTTGTCTAGTCTCCAGAGCTTATGCAGTTTTCTAGAACACATTATATTTGTGACATGGAAATAGTGTAACTGTGCCTAAAAGCATCATCGCCATCATCATCATCGTTGTTCTTAGCGGTCATCATCACAGTCATCGTCATCACCATCGCGATCCATCATCATCGTACCTGTGACACTATTTACAATGCCATTTATCATTATTATTTTGTAAGTTAATGAACAATGTAAGCCTCAACTCCTCATTAATTTCTTTCCATACAAGCTCATTCAATTCATACTTGAACATCATTATAATACTTATAACTAATGCTTTTCATCGTGTTATTCATGTCAATGAAGTTATCAAATAAAATTGTAATTTAAAAAAATGTTTTCCCCAGTGTATATTATGTGTGTGGGTGGGGAGGGGAGGAGGAGAAAAAAAGGGGGTAGGATGGGCAGGTGAGTGGACGATTGAACTAATATAGAACACTAGTATGATGATATTGAACAAAACTAGAAGTGTTTAATTGTATCAGCCATCAAGCACTAACCATCAGAATACACTTAGCCGACTTCAGCACTGAAAACCTCAGCGGTGAAACCGGCCATTCACGTTTCAGCTTGGATGTCCGGTTTCGCAGCTGGCCATTTCCAGTGACCAAACCGGACATGTGCTATCTCATTTAAAAGACTAAATTAAATGCAATAATCATTAGTAAGGCTGATAAAGGATTGAATTCAAAGGAACGTTATTGATATCTGAGCAGCAGATTCCGTTCCGTTTAACGCGAAAACAGTTTTTTGCCTCTCCTGTAAAATTTGATGTCAAGCAGATAGCCGGTTTAGCATGGAGCCATCGATATAGTTAATAATACAGGTGAAGCACATGGTTTAAAAAACAGTCTGTTCACCTGTACTATATATATGGCCTAATTTAGGGTCAAAGAAAGTCCACACCTCTTGGGAAAAGGCTAAAAGTAAAACATGTTTTTTGAACAGCATGTAACTGCATTTAAAAATAAAACTTATTGCATCTCATTACAAGAACTTCATCCAAAAATTATAGGGGACAGATACGATTTATCCAGCCATATTAATACTATTGCATACAAAAGTAGGTATGACATACCTGTTCAAAATAACCCCACAGACCTGACTGCCGAGGTTAGCGGCAACACGTAAGCAAGCAACTGTCTGGCTACCAGCACAGGCCATTACATGGAGGAAATCACTGAACATGGAATGGGGGGTAAGACGAAATTTCATATACACACAGGAACCTGTTAAAGTACTCAAGGAACAATTTCATCTCTTCTTGCAGCCAAAAGAAAAGTATACTCTCAGCCTTTCATGGCAAACACCGTGAGCACAATTTTCAAGAGATTTTATTAGCTTAGCCCTTACACACAGGAAAAGTAAAGCCATTTTAACTCTCATCCTATGTTAAATGAACTCATCCACAAAACACCTCATGCGGGGATACCCAGTGGCTAGTCAGCTGATCGTTCGCATGTTACCGCTAGCCTCGGCGATTGGGTCAGTTAGGTCATTTTGAAAACGTTTCGTATTTTCTTTAGCATGCAGTACCAAAAAATATACTGGATAAATCATAGGTAACCCCTATGATATTTGGATTTATAAAGTACTTTTGATGAGATACAATAAGTTTTATTGTTAAATAGAAGGTTCACATTAATATAAAGAATGTTCTGCATTACATTCCATTTAAAACAGAGGTCTGTGCTTATTTATTCCTAATTTAGGCCACATATTTTTTAGGTGAACAAATTATTTTTTAAGCCAGGCTTAAAGAAATTACTACATTTATCATAACAATGCCTTCTCCCTCCTCCATTATTTTAAGGCCCGACCTCCATTATTTTTGTTTTCTAATCATAACCCTCTTATTAATATTAATGACTTTGGCAAGAGATTTTATTTCCCACCTTGTGGTGCATACATACTTTAAAGTTGTTTAAGCAAGCAACAGAAAATCATTCTATTTACTACATCAAGTGAAGACAATTACCAACAACAAAGTCTGTCATTTTCTCCCAGTTTTCCCCAATGAAAACCCTACCGACAGATACCCTTCCACAGCATCCCCCCTAGTATTACATCGGAATTCATGATTACACATAGAACCACTTCTCAAATAAGCAGATGGCCCCTTTCATATCATATTGCAAGCAGATGACAACCAACATCAAAGTCAAAAGTTTCCCCTAGATTTTCCCAAGTTCAGACTTTGACCATCAGCACTATTACATGAGTATGACAAATAGTTACTACATTTCATCGTAATCAGCATAATCGGACAATACCATTTAGATGTAGTAGGGGTGGCACCATACTTAAACAAGCCAAACAAGGGAAATTAGAGCAAAAAAAACAAGAACAACAAAACAAACAAAAATACCAGCGGCAACAACCGAGTAAACAAACAGGAGACGCTGCGTTGCTAAGCACTAAAGTAGCCTCCCTCAGGACGCGGTAGCAAAATGTAGACCACAATATTGGCCTCGCCTGTTCCGTAAGGGAGGCCTGGCCTCCCGCAGGATGAGAGTTAAGGTACCTTCATTTCAAAGTACATTAAAAAGGAGATATGATGGCAGCCCACATACATACCCTTTCTTCATACATTCAGCAGCACAAGTTGGCAGATCTGTCTGAAACTGATTATGCTTTTGTAATAAATCAGCTGTCTGAATGTAACAGCCCCTGTACCATGATCCCGGTTGTTCCTGAATCCCTGTAATATCAAATTAAAAAAGAAACAAAGTAAATGCCTGTATTACCAGCCGAATCTGTCTGCATAAGAGAAATGTGATAGATGCAGTTAACAGATCTCTCAAATGTTAACATCAAGGATGAAAATAAAACACTAGCCGAGAAATTGATTCATGAGTTCTTAGTTGCGTTTATTATTTTAATTAAAAATAAGGAAATCTATACAATTATGATGCAGTAAAAAATGTGATCAACAGTCAAGCATAATACTTGAAACAACTCTTCAACAGTTGAAATATAAGACAACTATATAGATGTCAACTGAAGAATAAATATTTCTCTCAAACATTTTCCTTGATCTACCTGTTGTTATATTCTGAGCCATGCACTGAAAGATAAAAAAAGGAGTTCCTCATTTATCTATTAATTTCACAAGATCCTTTGATAATCATAATGAGTCAATCTTTATGCAGCTTCCAGGATTTTCTTTTTCAGTTAAGTTTATTTTGCTAATTCATTTTTAAGCAATCTTACTCAGCAGCGGCTGATTTTGATAATGAGGGATCAACATTTACACCAACTGTTATTAGTGTTAAGAATTATCTTTTTTGGGTCACATTATTTAAATCAGTTCCTCAGGAGATCTCATTAACTCATTCCCTGTGGTAACTTTTGTGGATGTGGACAAGAACTCTCAACACAGTCCGGTTTGAAATTTTGAGGTGGTTCAAGGTTGTTTTTTCTTCCACTCAGTACAAACACGAGACCTAACATATTATACATCAGAGTACAGGAAAATCAATGAACCAGGATTGGATTCCATTTTTTGAAAAGCTGGCTTAAATATTATTGTTAGAGAAACAGTGTCCACTCAAGCCGAATATTCGGCTTTCCATAGCGAAGAGAACCTTCAAGCCGAATATTCAGCTTACTACAGCCAATTAGTTAAGCTGTAAGGTAGTCTAAAAGTCCTTTAATATACTTTTAAACTTTGTTATTTAAAGATGTACAAATAAGAGAGCAATCTACAGTAAACAAAATATCAGAGTTCAGGTTTAAGTTTAAACATTTTTCACACAACCATTTCATCAATGTAAAGCTGATCAATGTTTTTAAAATTTCAGATCCCACAAATAAGCTTAAACTGACTTTTGTTTCTTCTAGCCAATGTGTGCAGTTATCCATTTCTTCAACTGTTGCCATTTGAGACTACTTACAAAATCTGATATTAGAAAGAAATTACATGCTTTAAACAGATGAAAATAACTGTTATATAAAAACGTGGGTCTTGTGCTTTACGTTGTTATTAACTACATATATAATAAATAAGTGCACAGGGACTTTTGGACCACCTTGCGCATTGTCAAACTTGCAGTTTCTGCTTGACTTTTACTCACTTCAGAAAGTGCAGCCTGTGATTAAGCCTTGAGTAACAATCTGTTTGACAACTAGTTTAGCGTGAACCAAGTTTAGCACATTCCTGAATATAATTTCAAAGCTTGTGTTTCTGTGGACACTTCTATAACAAATTGTTCAAACCATATTCATGCCATTTGTCCATAAATAATAAACAAATGTTTCCAACATACAAGACTTACCAAGACAGCCATGCATGGAGACAAAAAGAAGAATAGTGGAAATCAAGCTCACTGCAGATGACTTCATAAATGACAAAATGGCATATGCCATTTTTCTGCTTGCCTCTTGCCTCTTGTCTATCTGAAGACACAACAGGCTAATTTATGATTTGCAAATTTCCAAATTAATGCACCATAAAGACATCATGCAAAATTAAATTTACGGGGATCGTCTCTGATGAAAGTTTCAAAAACAACTATATAGATATCTAATAATTTTATAAAGGGTCAGGTTTAATCAAAGTTTCATTTGAAAAACATTATCATTGCAAATGGATGAATATTTGGAAGGAGGGTTAACGGGATGAAGCACAAAATAAACCAGTAAGTTTCTACATGTCTGATCTTCATGAAGCCATTTTTTACCTCATTTATTTCTTTTAATTTTCAAGCCAGGAAATATTTTGTAACTAGGCCTATGTACATAAATTGACTTTTTTTCACTTGTACTGTTGTAGTTTGGTAGGCTATGTCTCTCATGGCACATTACAACCTTGACCACACCAGTTCTTTGAAATGAAAAGTCACTTAGGCCATAGTGAGTAAAGAAAGCAAAGACATCAGTTTCTGCCTGGCAATGATGCAGTTTTCACCGAACTTCCTGGTTTTCCATCATTGAGAGCTAAAGTTTACCTTTTGTTCCCCCCCCCCCCCCAAAAGCCTTTGAATTTAAAAATAATGGTGAACCTGACTAACCTTTATAACAACCCCCTGGCAGGCCTAAGGCAACTGTATTAATAAGAATGGGGCTCTCATTAAAGTTTATGACAACAATATATGGAAAATAAAAATTTTTTTACAGAATATCAAAAATATCTGTAAAGGCTGGAAAAGGACCTTCATTTCTAGATATATATCTATAAATGATACTTTGTCTTTTAACTCAAAGGACAACTGACTAGAGAATTAGCCCAGAAGATCAATTTATAATACATTAGAGATTAATAGGCCTCCTTAAAAGAATAGAAATCTGATATTCTGAATATGATCCGGTTTCTCTAGGATGAAGTAGGCCTGGATCACTGTGTTACCTTAGACTGACATCTTAGGTTCTGACCAGTCCAATAGGCCTACTCTGCTAGGTGAGTGGCGCATAAATGTCGCTGCTCTAAAGATTAATTGGAGTAGTCTATTCTAGATCTAGACTCAACTCTGAACAGCTTTCATTCAATTTGCAGACGTGTCGGTTTCCGCTTTCCCGTCATTTAAAAGAAAGAGGTAATTGAATTCGGAAGTGATTACAAAATGTAGATCTAGCGTCGCAATTTGAACGCTTCATGCCATGCTCACTAAAATGGCACGGGGTTCCATCCAAACGGATTCTGCTGATAACGGAGCTATCGTCTGTTGCAGTCTTCCGCTAAAATTAAAGATCATTTTTGTCACAATTCACATACCAGTCACTGCTGTCACGCCTTGACAATTTCATCTCATGTGAAAATTTCACTGTTTCACTTAACATCAACGGCCGTAGTACATTATCACTGCGATAAAAATAAATATCAAGCATTAGGCTTTCTATCAATAGAAAGTTTCGTCCGAAGACAAAACTTATAGAAAGTAGTTCTTCGGAAGTTCAGGTGGAACCAAAATTAAATAGAAATTCTTTGTCTGACAAAGTCTTGAAATATGAGATAAACCCGATTTGTCTTAATTTTTTTTTCAACTGTTTCACCAGCTGCTGCCTGTACAGAAGCAAATAAGTGGATGTCGTTGTGATGTTCATGAACTATTTTACTCCGCGCAAATGGCCACCTGCCAAGTTTACCCTCACAGATGCGGCGAAGATGCCACCTCTGCCGATTCCAATTTCTTTGAGTTTCCTCCCTTCTCTCACACTTCAGGAATATTTTGCTCCCTATAGGCCTACGTTTCTTCCGGCTACTCAGTTTCGGAAATACTCGGCAGGGGGGACAACTACCATAGGCAAATGTGGAATTAAATTCTCCATACCAATCTCTCTCTCTCTCTCTCTCTCTTTCTCTCTCTCTCTCTCTCTCTCGCTCTCCCCCCCCCCTCTCTCTCTCTCTCTCTCTCTCTCTCTCTCTCGCTCGCTCTCTGAATCCTAATCGCATAATCATGTTCTTCCCTCCACTTTTTCTTCCTACCTATCCCACCAATTAGTTTCTCTCTCTTTCATTGTTTTTTTCCTCCTCGACCGCCTCTTACCTCCATCTTCATTCTCACTTCCCATCCTCTATTTTCTCAGGCAATTTCATACTCTCTGCCCATCCACAATCTCTCTTCTCCCTGTTTCTGTCTCTGTCTCTGTGTCTGTCTCGCCCTCTCTGTCTCTCTCTCTCTCTCCCTCTGTATCTTTCTACATGTACTTTCCACCTTCTCCATTCCCTTGTTTCACCTTCCTCTCCTCATCCTTCTTCCACTCCCATTTTCTCTGCCTTCATTCCTCGCATTACATCTCTCTCTCTCTCTCTCTCTCTCTCTCTCTCTCTCTCTCTCTCTCTCTCTCTCTCTCTCTCTCTCTCTCGCTCTTTCTCTTTTCTTTTCCTTCTATATATCTTTCCCTTGCTTCAGCTTCTCCACCTCATCCTTCTGTCTTTCCTTTCGCTCTCCCTTTCTCTGCCCTCATACATTGCATTGCTCTCTCTTCTGATGTCTCGTAATATTCATATTATTATGGTCTCACACAGACCTATTATTCACACTTACGTACACGCACACACATACGGCGGTTGTCTACATTAATTTTATTTAAATATCCATTGAAGCGAGACAAGCAAACCTGTTTCATCTCGTCTGCGGACAATTGCCCGTGTATATTAAGAGACTACACAAGCAAGCCCAACGCTCTATAATTATTGTTCTGCCGTGCCATAATTAAAGTGTACAAGCTATCCATCTTCAGAACCGACAAACAGAAGTGCAAAGTTTCTTGAAATATGAGAATTCCTGGCGATCTGGCGAAATAGTCAAAATATGACAAAAGTAAAAGTTGTGTGTACCAAAGCATTGTTTAGGAAATAATTGAGAAACTGCACAATAAAACGCAAAAGAAAAGGGAAGACAAACCAAGTTTTCCGTTGCTGTATTAATTCTTATGCTAGGCTTTGCTACATACAACGTTTTCTTTTAGTTATAGGCTATTTTGACTTTGCTTCAAGCCCTGAATCGACCACACAGAGTGTCTGCGGTTTGTATGATACTCTGGCGACAACACTCATGAGTGATACAATAATTATTTTATTTCCATGCTGCTGTAGGAGATATCAGTATGAGACGGTGAATGAATTAATGTCTGACAAGTGCTTTTCTCTTTGCCTTAAAAAATAACATTATTGGATGTCTCTACACAGGTTCCTTTTGTTTAGTTTATCTATTATATATTTCAGTAACTTGCAGCCTTTGGCATGACTAACTGACCAAACTATACATTCTTCAGGCCTTAAATTTGGCAGGAAGGTGGCAATTGAGATAAGGAAGATGGTGGCTACAATTAAAAGTTGTTTACTTCAAGCATATATTTAAAAAAAATAACAGTGTTTATTGCTATGTAACATCTGTATATTACATGTTTGTTTCGTAATATTATATAGTACGTGCAATGTCACAAAAAGTAACCGTATCAAGCGTTCAGTTTGGTGCATAGTGTCCTGGTGCGCATGAGTTCTGAAGCAAGACTGTAGTTTATTACTTTTATTTAATTACACAAGAGAGGGGAGGGGGGGAATCACATGATTGTTTATTCCGGGCAATGCCCGGTAGCTCAACTAGTCTATTATATATTTCAGTAACTTGCAACCTTTGGCATGACTAACTGCCCAAACTATACACTCTTCAGGCCTTAAATTTGGCAGGAAGGTGGCAATTGAGATAAGGAAGATGATGGCTATAATTAAAAATTGTTTACATCAAGCATGTATTTATAAAAAATACCAATGTTTATTGCTATGTAACATTTGTATTTTTGCATGTTTGTTTCGTAATATATAGTGCCGTGCATGTCATAAAAAGTAACCGTATCAAGCGTTCAGTTTGGGGCGTAGTGTGCTGGTGCGCATGAGTTCTGAAGTAAGACTGTAGTTTATTACTTTTATTATGAGAGAGAGAGAGAGGGGGGGGGGGCACATGATACTTTATTCATCTAGTTTTGTGATATTTTGCTTTTTGGCTTTACATGGCTCTATTTATTGTCATATAATATGTACAGCTACAGTTGTCGGTGTCCATTGTTTAGCGTGGCCAAAAGATTCAGAGACCGTACACGCGCAATCTGGAGATGGTTCAAACTCTTTCGAATGCAGTGAGATTTTGTGAAACTGTTTTCCAACTCCGAAGTAACTCAGATCCTGATCTGTCTGATCGAGTCCTCGGGGTTCTAGGAATAAGACTTTATTATTATTATTATTATTATTATTATTATCGGAGGCAACCTGTGAAAGTGCCTTGATGTCTTGACATTTTCCGTCACTACCACGATTCGTATTCTTTCATAGATTTTAAATTTCTGTTGTAATGCTGGCCCCCGATCATTGGTGTCAGGCGTTCCATAGTTTAGAGTCCTGGATTTCAGAACTATTTTTGTGCGGTTGGGAGCTACTCTCTCTCTCTCTCTCTCTCTCTCTCTCTCTCTCTCTCATCTCTCCCTCCCTCTCTCTCTCTCTCTCTCTTTCTCTCTCTCTCTCCCGTATGTGTGTGTGTATGGTGTATGTGATTGAATCGTTACGCAACCTAACAATCTGCTCATTGGCCTGATGCCACACTTTTTCCACCAATGTAGATAGCGTTCGTTTATAGTCATCAGCCTGCAGCCAGCTGTTTTCCTTTATGGCGGTTTCGTGTTCTTCTTGTTGTTTTCTTTTTGTAGAAAGACCTCGGATAGGGATAATATTACCTTTCATTACATTTGCATAATTATTCAATCATAGACGCTATAAAATCATACACAGACCAGCGCACCAGACTGATACAATGTTGTGGGGAGATTCTTACCATGTAATGTAATCGAGAAACATTTTTTTTTTTTAATGAGGTAAACTTTCAGAGATGTTTGCGTTGGTGTATGCTTTACACAATACTATTATTTTTTCACTTTATGTTGCGAAATATATATGTTATGTAGACAGTGAGGTTTCCATTTGACAGCGAAGAGCCGTATGATTCATTTTTCTTCACTTTTGTGTTAAATTCAGATCCTATGTGTTGACTTGCCACTGACGTTATTGTAGTGACGGTGGTAAAGGTGGCCATAGTAATGCGGTAATGCTGGTGGCAGGGGGATTAACTTGGTGATCAGTGTGACGACGATGTTGATGGTGACAATTGCCATGTTTATGGCATTGTATGGCATTTTACCTGCATTGCCAGCCACTTAGGAAATGTTTAGTCTGTTTTTTTGCTGATGGTGCAGATGATCTTGGTGACAATGGTTGTGATGGATGAGTTGGCCTTGATGGTAATGGTAGTGATAGTGAACTCAGTCTTAATGGTGGAGATGATTCTTGATGGTGATGGTAGTGGTGAGGATGTCAGTCTTAGCTGTAATAGTAACGATGTTGGAGATGATCTTTATAGTAGTGGTGGTGATGGCGAAGATGAACTTGGTGGTAACAGTAGTGATGATAAAATTACTTTTGATTTTAATGGTAATGATGTTAAAAATGGCCTTCATGGTAATGCTGTTGATGACTTGATGAATGTGAAATCAAATATTCATATGTACGTGAATTTTCAAAAATGATAACAACAGGCTTGATAAATTTGGTATTACTTTATTCACAATATAAAAAAATAAATATACATATTGCTAAAACGACTTGAAGGAAATAAAGTGTTGAGATCCTTTCCTTCATTATCACAAAAAACGTAAAATTACGTGAAGACATGTCGTCATTATCATTGTCTGTGTTTATGGTCTTTCATTATCACGCATGCACCGAAATAACCTCTCACACACACATACACACACACACACACGCACACACACACACGCACACACACACACACACACTACGCACGCAATGCACAGGGGGAAAGGGAGAAAAAGAAAGAGAAAGAAAGAGAGACAGAGAGAGAAAAAGGGACAGTGAACATGTATTTTTACAATTCATAGGCGTTCAAAATAAATAATATCCGCAAATTCAAAAGCACACTGCATGTCTTCTTTCGTACATAAGTTATTTTCACAAGCTGATATTATTTTTTTGTGAACTCACTCGCTGGTCCAGTGCATCTAAAACGATCCTCTAACGCACTCACGCCGCATGTATTCATAACCTTGGTGAGCATCTGCACGTATATAAACAAGATCAAATGTACAGAAATTTCTGATTTAATTTACCCCCCCCCCCCCCTCAAAACCTCTTTTTTAATTATGCAGCACTTTGCCCCAAATGAATAGGCCTACAATAATAATATACCCTTTTCTATTACCGTACTATTGAAAAAAAGAAAGCAAATTATAATATTTTGTATTCCAAACTGTGAATCTCATTTTCGCTTTGAAGATAATATCTATACCATCGTTTTGCATCAAAGAATCACATATATGAAAACTGAATTAAAACATGAAGTTATTATTATGGCTGTATGGCCACAGATATTTCGACCGGGAAGTTTTCGATCGATCAGATCTCCTGCAGTTCCGTAGACATTCTTTTGACATCGATTCACCCCGATGCTCATTTTTAGAATTATTTTCGATTAGTGTTCCAGTAAAGATTCCTATAACTCGGCATCAAAAGGTTCCTCTTGTAGATTCCAGCGAAAACCATGACGTCCATCAGTCGTAGTTAGTGAAACTAAGGTCATCTGTGACAGAATAACATTTTTGATTTGATTTACCACTCGGCCAAAAAAGTCTGACTTTTCCAAAAGGGATGGGAAAAGAACCCGAGCAAAATGTTGTATCTTTTAAAATATATAATTATAATCACGTAGGCCCCTATTGAAACGCAGTGCTCCAAAGTTCATGAACGAATTGCTGACAGTGTGAAAATGGTAATTGTGTTAACAAAGACCATGGGTGCTTCCACCATTCATAATTTATAAAAATGTAAAACCCAATGTGCTCACCAGTTCATACACGTAAACATACACTCTTTTGAGATTCTTGTATAAAAGGTCACATTATGCTGGCATTGATCCGTTCACACTAGCTTACAAACCGTAAATCAATATCAACTTAAAACATGGTCCAACAAATGCACTTCCTTAATGAGAGTTTTTACTAATATGGTAGACTGTAAATTTGTGAATGGCTTGGTTGAATGTGAAAAACGTGACAGTGTGACAATGATAGCGACGATGGTAATGATTTTGTTGCATGATGATAGTGATGATGATGATAATGATGATGGTGGCGATTGTCTTGGTGACGATGACGAGATGATGATGATGCTAATGATGGTGATGATCATGTTGACAACAATGATGATGCTCACTAACATCATCAACTTGTTGTCAAGTTCCAAGTGGAATCAGTTGCTCCTCCTCCTTTTCCTCTTCCAGTTAAAACTAGAATCCACAGTCCATTGCTGAAAACTGTTTGTATGTTGAGTATCACCCGCGCCACTGCTACTGTTGTTATCTATATGAAAGTCATTAGTTTTTGCCTTGTCTTCGTGTTGTTGATTGGTTATGAGCACGGATGTTTTATACACGTCATCACATGGAAGAAGCTGGACTACCTCATTGTCCACTGAGGTCATACATAGGTTGGTGTGATTCAGATGAAGGCGTCCATTCTGAGGAAGCAAGATATATACATTTGAGTTAGGGATTAAGTTGTAGCTCTCTGACCCAATATCGGATAGAGCGCACAATTACTGAAAAGCCATAATTTACTTTACCTTAAAGTTGCTGATAATTATCGTAATTGCTTTTTTTTTTGTTGTTGATGTAATCTTTGGCAAATAATTTAGTCAGTCAATATCTCTCACCAAAATCTTGAATTTCTGTGTGAATAGGGTGGCCTTGATTAATTCCAACAATAAAATGGCGAAGTAGAGAAATATCAATAGAGGGAGGAAGAATTAGAAGGGGTATAAGTGCCACTGTCACTGGGATCCCTTCTAAACCACTCAGTTATTAGGGGGTCAGCATCAGAAGGGATCTAAGGGCCACTGGCACTTACCTTTAAAATCCACTGAACATTTGTAGAACAACGCGACAGTGAGAGCTGTTTGTTGAGGCCTGGCACTATGCAGGACTCTGCTTGCCGAAGTCGCTTGTCAGATGTAAGACGAAACGTCTGCATAGAAAGAAACAAAATGGCTGTCAACGCAGGAATTCTTAACATAATTCTATAACATGACCATCTCTCAAAGTCCCAGGGCCGTCTTGGGCCCCTAGGCAATGCGAGGGATTTTCTTCCCCGGCTCAAAAACCAGTGTAAATCTGCATGCATGGGGACTCCTAAACCATTGGCGCCCCTCGGCAATCGCCAGGTGTACCCATGAGTTAAGACGGCTCTGCATAGTCCTTAACAACCTTCTCTTCCCAACCATACCGTGTACTTCCCAATTCCAACGAATTTTTGTTAACTGTTTACTGCCACTCGACATGTCTATTGCTATAAATGCAAATATTATCTAATGGACCTCCCCCTGCCTAGCCGAGTTATGAAAAGCGGAGAAGCAATCATTATCTATTATATGCCGGTCAGAGCACGGCAAGACAATATTCACAGCATTCAACCACCTAGCACTTTTTGTGACTGTCACAAAGGAGTGGACATTTATCACACAAATTATGATGCACTCTTTGACAATTTACTTCGATTCTCTAGTGTCATCATTGTTTTTGTTTCGTTCTGAGCCAGTCTTATGACCACTCAAGTACTGAACACATTTTTGTCTAACAGATGACCGCACAAACTCTTGCCGTTTCCTAAATAACCTAGTAGCTGTACGAAAACAACACATGGCATTGAGTCCGTGGTCTGACTGACTGGCGCACAACTAAACTGCATGCATATTTCCTTGCACTACACAAAAATATAATTCATTTGGATTTACAACCTGAAATCCAGATTTGCCACCTTTACCTGATTTCTGCCACCATGACAAGCTGAAAGACCCAAATAATATCCAGCTGGGGAACTCATCACATCCAAGCACATCAGAGATCCTTTATTTCTCACCTAAGTCAGATTAAATATTGAGAAAGAAAATGAACAGGATGTTTAATGAAAAGTCAAGCAAACAAATACAACAGAATGATAATTATTGTATATTGGCACTCCATAATTTCAGTGTTTTCTCAAGCAGGATGAGGCTGAAAGACGTTTCTTCGCCTTTTTTTTTTTCATTATTTTAGTTTAATAGGCCTACCGATCTCGTTTCTTGGCTCTACGTCTTCTCTTCCTCTCACTGACCCGAGCCCAGTTGCATAATACTCTATCGATATTTACATTCTGTGCATGACTGTTTCGACAATAAAGTGTGGTTCATAGAGATGTTGATTACGATGATGACAGTGTTTCCATCCTCACCTGTCCATACGCTACCGTGTCCTGTGAAACGACATCCATCTGAGGAAACACCGTTTCCAGATACCATCGGAAGGAATGACACTTTAGGTCTTTGCGCAACTGTTCTCTTTCAGATGTGTCCCCAATATCCAGTTCGGTGGGGAAGTTCTGTGAACAGTAAAAAAAAATTGTTATAGACACATGGTGAAAAGAAAGTGCGCAAGATGTTAATTAAATTTTGTTGCGTGAAACAGCTAGTGTGCGTCAACATTTCCTCCTGTTATGTTGTTTAATTCTGGGAGACGTGTAAAGTATACTCCAGACTCCTATTATAAATGTGAAGTAATACATGGCAAGCAGATTGATAAACACCTATTTACAACAACCCTTTGCAATGAATAAATGGTATCGAACTGATATATCTAATTATTGAATATAGATTTTACAATATAGAATTTAGATTCATGAAAATTACGTTTTTAATAATCATCTAACCAGAGGCAATAAACTCATATTAATGTGCTGCCCCCTTTACAGCTGCACAATGTAAGCCAGCATGAATAATGAAACAGATAAACCTCAGAGTTAAAGTGGTATTCATCAACACATTGCTTTCTTTTTTTTTTTAAATAAAAATTAAAATTATGCTTGTTTTTTGTTTTGTTTTGTTTTGTTGTTTTTTTTAGCAAAAATTAAAATTATGCTAATTCTCTATTTGTCAACGATCAAATCACATACCACAGCTGCATAAAAGATCTCAGCGTAGTCATCCATCCAAACGCTGGCTACCCTACCCAAGTTTCTCATCACTGTCTCTTCCCTGTCCTTGGTGAACGTGTAGGGTAAAGTGGCACGGAAAACATGACCTACTCTGGAACAGGGAACGATTTCCATCTTGCCGCCACACATCCAGGTCTATTGCAGGGAAAATGCAAATATCTGACTTGAGCAATGCGCCAATTACTATTTTCATTGCCTTTTCTTAAAAAAAAAATATATAGATCTAAATATAATTTAAGCTTTTCGCATATTCCGTATAAGGGAATTTATAAGTGCTCAAAAAACTTAATTATTAATGAAAGAAGAAGAGATAGGTGAAGTATAAGAAACTATTCTATTGTTGTTATAGAGTGAAAGCGCGCACAATAATACATAAAATATAATCAAATTTCAAGTAGTCTGCCGCGCGAAGAGTCTAAAGCAAGGGAAGCAATCTAAAATTATTATCTGACAACACAAATATACATTGGTTGTTCCCCTTAGGAACTCTTTTTCTACCGCTTTACTCACCATCCACGGAACAACTAACCTTGAAGGACAACTCGAAATTTTCGCCTCCCCATATGTCCAGTTCAGGGTCGTACCCACCCAAGGAGACAAAATAGTCACGTCGAACTGCAAACAAACCGCCACTGATGACGGGAGTTCTGTGGAGAGAAACAAACTGTTGTAGCAGTGGATTCTACTGCAGTACAAGATAAGGAACTATATTGAGTAGCCTACTCAATAGCATTTGAACTCTGTCAGAGATGATAATGAATATTATGTTTCGACGTCAACTTTTCACAATATCCGGACAATTATATAATACATCGATATCCTACATTTATACGCTCCACTGCCGAAACTGAAAAACAAAATCTCCTTCGAATAGAGCAGAGGAAGGTAGGGGAGGTGTTTGAACCAGACACTGAAATTTCAGAAACATCCCAATCGCTTATAACACATACGTAAAGTCTTTGTTATGTCATACCTGGAAAAATACTGATATTTTGGTATAGAGGGCTATGACAGCACGAGTAATCTCTTAAGCTAGGGAAATGCACCATGATATAAAGGAATACGCGCGTAACAGATATTGTGTCAAGAATGATAGAACGGTGCTTTGCATCTTATTCCAAGATACAGGCAGGTGCTGAGACTGCTACATCTTTCAAAGAATCCGTATCACTTCATGTGAAAGTCTTAGAGATTAATGCATAACGTTATGATTAATACTATCTGAGATAAATATGAGGGAGACGACGTCACGAGATAAAGGTAACATTTTCAGCCGCTGACACTTACGGGATTGGTTGCGTTTCGCTCAGTGTAATCTTAGCTCTTGAGGCAGCCCTCCAGCCAAATTCCAGCCTCCAGTTGAATCCGCCTTGTAGTTGAGCTGGGGACTGTTTATACTTGAAGTTCTCTGCCCTAACCGTGTCGATGTAAGGACTCACCACCTGTAAGGACAACAAAGACGCGGGTCTATTTTTTTTTCAAATTCTTCTCGAGGAGGAAGGGAAAATTGTTCCTAATAAGAATGAATAAGACAATGTCATACACTACTTACTTTGATAATCGTTCAGAGAAACCCAGCAGAAAAGTTGAAGGCTCAACCACAACAATATACTCCATTCGTATTCATCTAATTATTGCAGTAAATTCTTCAAAAAAGTGTTTCTCTTTTTCCAGTTTTTAGCCTGATGGAGGATAACTCCTTTGGAATAGCATGCAGTCAATGGTTGTTAGGTGAGCGTAGTACTTTACATAATAATATTAACCATTTTCTGAATAATGAACACAACTCAGTATTTTTCTCTGTTTGGCTTTGTAATAGGAGAAAACAAGATTTTCGAGAAAGCCCAGCTAGTTGAATGTAGGTCAGCCATCAAATAGAGTGGTGAGTGGAGAAGGTGAGGAAAACAACTGGCCATGAGTAAAGCTCAGACTACTCATATCAATTGACTATTATTATAGTACGAAATGCAATGTTTGTCTTACTGAAGAGCAAGGTTAAGGTCACAGAATTTGGGAATTTTTGGTAAAGTTGGTGGAGCCTTTTGGACTATGCGCCCCTAACAACATTATTTAGGTCAATGGACCAGTCACGCCCTCTGATGCGCTGGCAGTTGGAAATCGTGAAGAGCAGGCCGTAAAAGGTGGCTGCCCGGGCAAAATTCTAAAAAAACGAATCCCCACCACAACAAGAAAAATAAAACAAAAAAAAGTGAGGTGTAAACGCCAAGGGCAAACCTGAAATAAACACCTAAACACGCCCTCTGGTGCATTTCATCCATTGTTGTTTTTTTTACCACTTACGTACTGTACTTGCGCTATTTAGGGTGGAATTCTTATATTTTCAATTTTTCGAAATGGAAAACAAACTGGAAAGACATGCATTATGGCTTATGACCTGCCAAGTCAAGAATGAGATATCTGGATATTTGATGTTTTATTCAAGAATACATCATCATTCTCTACATTACATTAGAAACGTTTTGTTATGAAATAGACCAAGCCCTTCATATCACTACTTATCACCTAGGCTCAATGTTGCTCTTGTTATTATCGGTAATAATATTGCTGGCACGATAGGCCGTCGTCAATGATAACGGCGACAACGGGGTTTCAGTTTTCATTTAATATATCTAATGCAGATGGACAGTTTTATTTCCTGCTGAGAAATTTTTTATTATCACCTTGTGCATATGATGTCTTAGCTGCTAAGTAACATTTGAAGTAACTGTCATGCTTATCACATTTTAAATTGTTTTCGCGATGAGTAAATTAACTTTTCCAGTGGATTCAAGAATCTTAAGGTATAGTTTAACAATAACAGCGATAACCATGAATGCCACAGTCATCTCATTTCAGAAGATATTAGTAAAAAAAAAAAATAATTAAAATTAGGTTAGTTGTTGTTTTGTATTAAAATTTATTATTTTGTTACTTACATAAATTTACAGTGCAAATTAAAGTCAAAGGTGACTTATCTTTTAATTTTAAATGCGTTCATGCGAGGACCAATATTATTTAGTCTCATGGTGAACAGTTACTGACTTAGGGTTGAGAAATACATGTAGATTAGCCTGTTTGGTAAGAGTGTGCGCATGTCTCGAGGTTGATCCCCGCCCGTCATGCCTTTTGCTTTTCCGGGTTGTCATTTAATTTTCTATGACATTGCCCTTTTACTTAATCCTTTACAACCAGCGAATAGTTTTCTGTTTCACAGCCTGGAAATAGAAGTACTGATGATGATGATGATGATGATTACTTAAAATTCGTAGGCTTTTTTTTTCTGTCCAAAGCTTACAAACATTTCCTCACATCTAATTATTTGGACTCTCGTACTCTTTCCCTTGAAATCTCACACTCATCATCATTGTTCCTCAAACTGCTCTTCCCGGTCGTTCATACTTTTCCTGCGTACAAACGTTATGTAGGAATGCATAGTCTATTGATTGTTTTTTAGTTTTGCAGAACAAAAGATCAATGACGGTCGGAAGTATTGCCTTGAACCTTTTTTTGTTTTTAAATTTAATATCAATATCTTTCGAATTAATGCTGGCAAGCCACCTCCAAACACCTATGTAGAATTACCCAGTTTTATATTAAAAATGATTAATTAATTGATTAATTAAAACATACATACGTGAGCTGTTGCTTTTTTTCTGGGGTTTTTTTTTGGGGGGGGGGGGGGTTGTTGTTGTTGTTGTTTGGTAGGGGGCGGTGATTTTCAAGCATGACGACGTTTGTGACATGTAACTGAGCCTGAAATATTTGTAATTTTATCTCACCTTTTCTTTGTCCTGGGCCAGACTAAACAGTAAGGGCTCCAGCCAGCCAAGGTTACACTCGCAGTGCGAGTCGAGAAACACGATCACTTCAGAACTAGCCAAGCTTGAACCTGGAGAGGGAGAAAAACAGCCTTTAAATTATGAGTTTTCGTTTCCTCGCTCAGGATGAAACAATTTCAAATCATGCGTTACTGAAAAAAGAAATAAATAAAAATGTAAATTCTTACATGTTTGTGTGTAACAAAATAACTCGTCACATGAATCTAAATGGAACATTTTCAGGAGCATTCAGGAACATAATTTAAAAATTGGTTTCATCAACAACGTGCATAATAATTATTCTGCATCCTGAATTTTCAATATCGAATTTCACTGGGAAAAGAGGGGTGGTTTGAGGGGGGGGGGGGGTGATTGGAAGGAGGCGGTTTTAAGCATTTGAAACTTCGTTAATTTCAATGATTCATTTTTCTGATTCATTTAACTGGCCATGATAGAAATTAACAAAATGACATTCCACCTTGCAATACAAGAACCTTATATCATTTCTGATCGCTGTAATAGCAATTTATTACAACTCATATCTTTCTATTCCTTTTGCCATAATTATATTTTCTTGCCCCCCCCCCTCTCTCTCTCTCTCTCTCTCTCTCTCTCTCTCTCTCTCTCTCTCTCTCTCTCTCTCCCTCTCTCTCTTCCGATCGATTATACTTTGTATGGACATCTGAAAGACGTTCAGTGTTGTAGACAGAAAGCAGACAAATTGGGATGGAAACCGACGCCACGATTCTTAATTGTAGGGAGTTCAGAAGCTAATTACAAGCCGGAATAATTTCCAGAGGCGTCGATGATTTGGTTAACTCTGTCCTTTGATGTCACCACCCGCCGGTGATGTGAATGAAAACTAGCATCCGTGCAGCAGCCGCCACTACTTTGATGATAACTGGATTTTGTGCCACCTTCTGGTCTGGGCAGAATTAGTATTCTAAGATAAATAACCTACGGTGGTGTCTGAAAACTAGCTGAGATGTTCGTGAATCGTGATTTACATCATGCTCATTGGATCTAAAAGACTTTGTACTTGTATTGTACAGCTTGATAAACAAAAACACATCGGTAAAACTGCAGTGCACGAAACTTACCTGTTATCCATTCTAATAAGAGGTTATGAAGCAATCTGCTTGTATATTCTTGCAATTTAAATGAGAAAATATTTAGTTACATCAAAATAGTTTAGAAAGCCATGCCAAATTTGGATACATGGACTTACCTAGGGGAGGAGTTGTCTTGAAAAGCTTAGTTCATTATTTATTTACTTGGGGACTGTAGTAGTGACGTAGTGTTGTCAATGACTGTGTACCGTGGTGTTCTTGTTGTTCTTATCGTCTAGTTTTGTTGTGGTAGTTGTAGATCTTTACTGTTATCATTTAATTCACAGAATTTGGTGGCTACGCAATCTGATAATTTACGTCATGTAGAGAGAAGGCTAGCCAGCCGCACAGGCTTCGTCTGTCAAAGCCTGATATGGAGCGTTTTATTGGGAGATAGTTGGCCGCTTCCCGCAGTATCCCTATAATCCTTTCTATCTTGTACACTTTTAACATCAGGGAACGAACCACTCCGTGCGTGAAGGCCGACTTAAAAACTACAGTCACGTTTCTCTTTCTGTGAATCACGCGAAAGGATCAAATACTGAATGTGTGGTCTCTGAACTGTGCTCGGGGATGGCTCACGGCTTAATAAAACACATCTTCAATTTAACATAGAATCAATTAAAATGGCTTGTCCCTCCGCACGACTGGATTGAATCCCCGTCCTGTTTAAATTAAAACAATAGGGTCGCTTGGAACAAAAGGCCGAGGTTTTGGATGGAGCTTGACAGAATTTGGTGGAGCGTACTCTGCCGGCACGGACCTCGCTAGGCAGAATGCTTGTCAAGCTCGAGAGATAAAATGAGGAGGACAGCAGAATAATTCCCCTTGGATGCCCCATTTCCGCAAACCCCAGTGCAAGACTCCGTGTGGAAAGCGCAGCCATTGTTTTGGGTCTCGAATGCCCACAGCCGTCTCCAAAAAACTCATAATTGTATTTGGGCATGCGACACACGGCCCTTGTTAACGACAATGAGCACTACCGAAGAAATCACGGAGCCAAAATGGAAATGCGAGTTGAACGCGGGAGAAGAGAAAGGATTTCAAGTCCGTCGTGCGAAAATGAAGAATGCGACTTTGATGCAGAGCTCTGCAATCAATACTTAATTTGATAGCACGGTCTTTAATGAAGCCTTATCAAAGAAATAAATTTGCCAACGGCTTCGTCCCCAATTATCGCCAATCCTGATTTGTAATTAAAGGGTTTTAAGAGCTACCGGCGCGAGCGGTTCTGACTCATGTTCTAAAAGACCTCGCGCGCGACCGAGCTTCGGGATTGAGGGCTGGAACTTGCGCTGTGTTTTCTTATTCTTGTCCTCGTTTTTTTTCTTTTTTTTTAACGTCCTAAAAGGAATTGATCCATGGAATAGTGAGAGGGAAAGAAAGTCGGATAAATCCATATGCGCCAACATACAGTTTCAGTAGCTTTCAGAAATTGTAGGCATCAGTTCAAGCAACGATAATCGAGAAACGCACTGAAGGAAGTTCTGTAAATCTACTGTAACTTGATCAAGTTCTTATGTCGGAGTTCGTTTGTTTAAATGTTTACCTCGTTATCGTCAACCCAGTCGCTTTCTTTCCACATTCTTGTCACCCAAATGAAAAATATCCAATTTTTTATTTTTGTTGTCCCTCTTTCCTTTTTTTTTTTTCTTTGTTTCATTTCTTGCATTTTCCTTACTTTTCTCTCGGCGCCTTCCTCTTCTTCGTCTTTTTCCGAATCAGGATTTCCATGCCTCTTCCCAGCGTTTCCACCCATTATTTTGTCTCTTGCCTTCATTGTTTATTATCATTCAACTCCTGCTGTTGCTTTCTTTCACCCTTTTTCCTATGGTCATTTTATCTCCTACCAAATGGTTTTTCCTTTTCGTTCTTTCATCCTCCGGCCCATTTTCTCATCCAGCAATTACTACACTTGTTTATTTTGTTTCCCCTTTTTTAAGTTTTCACTTCTAATGCTAATCTTGCTGTCTACATCATTACTATGCTCTACCTACCCGTTCTGTGTGTGGTAGTACTGCTGTCAACGCCTTCCAGATTTTACTGTACTTGTTTTCTCCTCTTTCCCACTCCCAATCTCCACCCTTTTTTTGTTTCATCTACTACTACTTCCGAAACTATCTCTCACCCTGCCTCCCATCAACACTCGGCTGAATTTAAAAAAATAAAAAAATCAGACACCTTTCTATCTTCTCCTGCTTCCTCATGTATTTTCTTCTTCTTCTTCCGCCTCTCTCTCTCTCTCTCTTTCTTTCTCTCCCCTTTCTCTTTCTCTCTCTCTCTTATTCATGATTCACACGACTTTTTCTTACCTCGATCACCTAACACAATTAGATCAACATCTTCAGCAAAGGAATATTAAAGATGAAACAACCATGTAATTTTAATACACTCTGAAAGAGCTGAAGTGTGCACTGGGGCAACAGAATCAAAGAATACCTAGGTATGAAGATGTAAATACTAAAAGACACAATTGTTTAAAGAAAGTATAGCCAAGACATGTTGCAGTGTTACATTCAGGTGACACACTGCAGCCTTACCTAGCAGTCGAGCGCGCACTAGACCTTCTCTTCTCTCTGTCCTTGTCACAGAGACCTTTGGCAGGTTGTTCAGTTCACCAGTCAAGTGCCGGTGAAGTTCATCTGAAATATCAGGAATTTCTTCGCTTAGGCCTTAAATCACATTTGATATGAACAATCAAAGGTCTTGCACTGTGTGCAGGATTGATTGTCTTTGTCTTTCTTTCAATCTTGAACCATTTAAATTTCCATCTCTTCTCCCAAACCAGAGAGCGTTTAAAGCGTTTTGCCAATCTTAAACAATTGAAAAGAATACACAAAGTTCAATTTTAATGGAGTAAAACAGATAACTGGTAAAATGTTGAAGTTTACTGTCCTGTCTAAGGTCTAGGAAGATGAAATGATTACCATGGTTGCATCTCAAGCTTTCTACAACCAGCTGATATCAGGAACTTTTAAAAACAGAAGTTCAGGACCGTAAGACCTCTAAATCAGCGTGCTGAACAGAAACTGAAACCCTTAAAATTTCTGAGCCAAGCTGAGTCTCTTTTTGAATCAAGTAAAACCAGAGTTCAGAAGGGATAAGCAAATCTTCGGTTGGGTCAGTTACTGGGACAGTCAACTGCAAATTGAAAACATCAATTGCAGTAGTTCCCTGTATTTAAGAGTTTTACGTTCATGTTTGCTGAATGAATTGCCCGAGTCCAAAGCTAAGAATGCTTACAGTTTGAATTAGCATTAACCCTATAGTGCTCAGCATTCTATATCTGAAACATATCATCAGAGTCAAATGTTCTATGATTGGAATTTCTGAATTTATGGACGAAATAAAAATACTTTCCGTGATAAATTCTGCACACAACTGACCATTTTAAATTAGTTTCATAAGATTCAGAATTGTTATGGTGGCTAAGTGAATGTATATGTCTTGGCAGTAAAAGGTTAATTGCTTGTCTCGTCAGCCAGCTTAGAAACTGCATCATGAAAATATATATAAAAGAAAGTGTCACTTTTTGTTTATGATGCACTTACTAATAGCCTTAAGACTTAAACAAAAAAAAGCCACTTATTTACCAGTTGCACTGAAATCATCCACGAGTATAATCTGGTCCAAAAGATGCTGTGGCGTACGGTTCAGAACGGAGTGAACTGTCCGCAGGAGCACAGATGGTGCTTCATTATGGAAGCAAATGATGACTGTAGCTCTTGGAAGATCTGAACTGTTGTAGGCTGGGAGCTGGGAGCATCTGAGAATAAAAAAAAAAATCAAAACAGTGATCAGTGATCAGTTTCAACTGTAATGTGATCAGAAATAGTCCCGTGATCATGAGAATGAAAATGAAGTTTAGTGTGCATGTTAATGACAAAAGGAAATTAGCCAAGTAAAAAGTCCAAATTCAAAACGCATCGAGTGCAAAATTAATATTTTCTATAGAAAAATGGTGTTCTGTGATTACTTAAAAGACATCGACCTAATGTGATTTTCATTATTTTTTTCTTTTAACTTAGGCGTCTTCGATTTTCGACATATTGAAGCGGAATGGAGTATTCGATGCCCACTTTGTGAAGGGACGCAACTGGTTAATTAGGTCAAATCACGACTTAATAAGTTTTTATTTTCAGCTCTTCGGCTATTTCCGTCTGATGATGACATGATGTCCGGGTGAAATAATGTTTTATGCCCTGCCATAAATAATGACGCTCTTTACAACGGACGTGGTTCACTGTGACATGTTGATATCTGCAGGAAAGCTCCACTGAAATGGATCTGGATATTTTGTTTATGGCCGTAAATCTATCCTTATTAACATGAGCTTCTGCTTTTATGCCTAATGTTTTGCTTCAGAAAGCGTCCAAAGCTTGTTGTGGGCGAATTCCTAGCAACAAGAAAGATGTTATGACAAGGGAGTGCGAATCAGTGGCGCCAGTCATGCGGCTGCAGATGTGCGTCACCTACTGTGTAGAATCAAATGTCATAAACTTGACTTGCAAATTGACAATTCCTCGGCACAATAACATTCTCCCACAAAAACATACCAAAAAAAAAAAAACGCGCGAGAAATGCGTGAGCAGTTCCTTCCATTTCCTCGTTAAAGAGCAGCGCCCCTGCGAATTCTTGCCATGCAACAAACAATAAGGGTGAGCAATTTAAGCCATGCTTGCTCACCTTTCTCCATCATCAGACTAGGCTCTATGAATGTTAAGTGCATTCTGTAAACGTTTCGCTGAAAGGAGATAACATCGCGGGACTTTTATTTCTGTTTTTCGTCATAATGTCGGTGTTTTCCTTCAGGAAAGTCATTTCCCTCTTCGGCCTTTTATTGCTTTCTATTTGTTTGTATGTACATTGGATGGTGTTTCTGCATTCCCGTTATCAGGCAGCGAAAGTCATTTGCCTTTTCTGTTTTTTGTAGCTCTCTATCAGTTTGCGTGTACGCCGACCTTTCTATCGTTCTGATTGGCGTGCATGCAGCACATGCTGTAAGTGTCATTATCAGGCACCTTGATAAATGTAGTTTGTATTGCTGGACGGCAAAAAATGGTATCGTTTTACCCTGTGTAAATATTAGTCTTGTTCTCCTATTTTGTTGTCAGCGTTACAGTACAGGGTGCGGCATGTCGCTGCATGGAGAGGAGTAATATTGATATGACGTTATTTGTGGGCGCACTGCACGTATGGGAGTATTCAAAACAACATAAATTTCCTGGGAGTTAGCGGACCAGACATATATCGCATCCAGACTAGACTTATCGGTCACTTAACGCTAACGGCACTGTTATAGTGGCTGGTGTTAGGGGACCGTGGTATATTACATTATAGATAGCAGTGAATACAACTCAGTATTCTCTCTATTTCGCTTCGCAATTACACTATGGCCCCATAATAACACCCCATTATAAAACACCTCTGACGAAAAGAGACAGGCTATGATGCTTGAGCTCCAATATAAATTCCATGCAAATAAAGACGGTGACGTTTCGCCAGTTTCAACTGCTAATCTGAGAACACTCTTTTTTAGACATTTCTTGACATGAATATTTTAACATGTGCATGAATACCCGTGCTGCTGGCTTCAGTTCCCCTGGCCCTTACACCACCCGAACCATTAGTCCGGGGTACTCAAAGGATGGAGATGAGAAGGGGAACACCTTGGTTTCGTTTGACCTCTCGTTGTAGATGTTTGAGTGAAGAGTAACACCGATACAATCCCCCCCCCCTCCCAAACCCCTAAGAAACAAGAATGTTTTTTCTATCTCCGCCATCTATTCTAGCACTGTGAAAATTAGATATGAAACGTAAACATCCAGCCTAGGTATAACTGCAACAAAACAGGGAGACTGCAATGTCTGCCATGATGTTTTAAGGCACAACTTGCGCTCTGAAATTTATTTTCTGACGGTGTTATCGAACCAACGACAGGAAGAGAGAGAGAGTGCAGTAGTTGTATTGGTTTTCCTTCTGGGGTTTCCTTCTTCCCCATTTGAGCTTGCGACCAGACAATTTGTTACGAAAGAAAGCTACGTCAGAGACATTTCTGTTAACTCAAAGTGCCATTCATCAACTTCAACATAACACTCCTGCTTTCTTGTCTGCATCCAGTTTACAAAATAATAATAATGATAATACATAACTGATATGCAACCACGGCCACAAAACGTTTGTTCCTGGCCAGCTGTGATCTGGATCTGCTGGAGGGTGATTAGTTCCATTCTGAAGTGTTGTGAAAATAATGCTTATTGCTGCCAATCAACCCGACTTTAGGCCAGGGAAGATAGCATCGACTTAACATACTACTGTCTAGGCTTGCGGATAGATAGTGCCGATTGCCTGTCGAGAGCGGAATGATCTTCGAAGATTGCCCGTTTTCTCTGTTCCGAATCTTCATTTCTCCTCTTTCGAATCTTCGTATCTCCTCTTTGGGATCTTCATTTCTCCTCTTTTGAAGCTTCATTTCTCCTCTTTTGGATCTTCATATCTACTCTTTCGAATCTTCATGTCTTCTCTTTCGGATCTTCTTGAAATCTACGTTTCTCTTCCTTTCTATTCTCTCAAATCATCATTGAAATATACGTATACATTTGAAATATCCTATTGCATTTACAATACTTCATATATTAAATTTGTTGTACAAATGAACAGCGAAATACCTACTTCTTGTACTTGATACTAACATATCTCTGTCCTTGGTATTACACATTCAATGTCTAAATCTAAGATTGCGTGTGTGGGTTAAGCGTGGGTGTTATGATGACGCCAGAATGTTCAAGCTTGTGATTTTTTGTTTTGTTTTTGTGATGACATTGATGTGCGACAATGCATACGGAAATGAGTAATCGGTGCTTTTAACTGAACTGATGAAAGATGGCCACAGAGATATGTCCCTACGTCTTTAAATGTACACAAATGCACTAACCGGCCTTTATACGTTTGTTTTTGTTTTTTATTGTTCACCTTGAAGAATGAAATCTATGATCTATGGGCCAATAATTTGTGGCAGTTGTACAAATATATACAAAAACAGAATGACGATTGAATAATAGCTCAGACCAGATACGAAACAATAAACAACTTTCAAAGCAAGACAACACTCGCTTCATAATTTCATTATTGTTTTTTCCTTCATTTTTTTCTACTGTTTTTATTCAACTGCGGTTGCTTTTTATAGCACTGGAATTGGGTGCAAGAAATTTGCAGGTGAATAATTGCATGTCTCCCTGTAACATTGGGGGATCATAAACGTTTTCTCAGTTACAAAATATTGCACACTTTTCTAAAAACTCGCATAAAAAATATACGTAAGACGCTTTGCAATGGGCGGTAATTGTGAGCAAGCTGTGTGATTTACGTGTACTCTCACAATACGAGAAAAGCGCATGTATTTTTTGTTGACAGAGCGGGGAATGATATTTTAAGACAATTTCCTAAAATGCTCGTCATGTCCGCAGAAAGCGTACCAAACGCCTTCGCTTTACAAGCCTATTCTTACTATCAACAATGAAGAGGTCGAAATTGTCACAGAGGCCAAATATCTTGGCATTACTATTGATTCATTGCTTAACTGGCATGCGCATGTAACATATGTATACAAGAAAGCCAACCAGCGCATGTATTTCCTCAGAAAGCTCCGCTTTTTAAAAGTTAGCAAAAGCATTCTGAAAATATTTTACACCATGGCTGTTCAGAGCGTTTTGATGTATGGAGTTGTCTGTTGGGGAGGAAACATCTTGCAAAAAGATAAAAATAAGATCAATATTTTAATTAAAAAAGCATCCAAAATTTGTATCTGTGATCTGCCATATTTTGATGAGCTGTACACTGGTGCTTGTATTAAAAAAGCTAATATTATTATAAATGACCCCCAACATCCCCTGAACAAAGAATATATAAGATCTGTAAGAAGTTTAAGGCTGTTGTCAAAGAAAACTAAAACTGAGCGCTACTTTAAATCGTTTATTCCATCATCAACTAGGATGTTACAATAATGTCGTCATCTTGATCGTAATCTGTGCACAGTTGAATTATGTCCTGCGTGTCAGGTCAATGTGTTTTAGTTAGGGAAGCATATTGTGTGCACTGTTAATTTTGTTAATTTATCAGTGTGTGTGTAAATATGTGTGTGTGCGCGCTATATATCATACTTTCTGCTTCTGTAACTGTATTGTTATGTATTCAATGATCAAAACAAATTTCCTTGTACAAGGACGAATAAAATTTATCTTATCTTATCTTATCTTATCTTATCTTATTCCTTTCAGGTCCGTATTCCACCGAATTAGACACAAATCACCGCGCGTTTCATTACAAAATTAATTCACGATATTTTAAAGCAATCTTTAATTTCTTTCTTTGTCTTGGCTTTTGTGTGTTTGCAACCACCTTTTTACGTATATACGTGATTGTTTTGTCATAGAGCTAATAATCCAAAGAGGACCATTTCGGTCATCAATTTTTCAGGAACTTCGGGTTCCAGTAGATCAATTTGTATACAGACAAAATCTATTACGTCCGGGAGCAAAATGTCGGCAGTGCACTTGAGTTTCCCTCTGAGAATTCAGACACATAAACTCTTATATTATGAGGAAATAATAATGACCAAATTCTGATGTTAAAAGATAAGCCTATATGGTTTTTTATACAAATGGCTGGATCTACATATTTTTTTATTTGCGGGGAATATAACAGTCAGTTAGGACTGTCTCCTACTCGTTTCTCAGTGGGAATTGATGATGGTGATGCTGGTGGTGGTGGTGTTGATGGTATATGAGGATAATGATAATGTTGAGGTTGTTGGGGGCGTGGGTGCTCTTATCGTGATGAAGTGATTCTTTTATGGATATTTTATAAATTGCCTATTATCTAAAAAGGGGGGCCATACACACTGAACCAGAATTCTTAAAGGGTAACGAAAGAGGGAAGTTGGCACAAAATTGATTCTACAAGTGGCCAATTGGAATATTGTGACGAAACAAAAGAGAGATGATCTTCAGACAGTCCATTGTACTCTATAGAATTTCTTGTTTTTATGCTGTTCTAAAAAGGCCTAATGCTGTTGTGTCAGTGGAACAGCTGCTGTTTGAGACCGAGACTCTAGAAAACTGGCTTGGCTGAATAGAGAAAGATGAAAGGATTCCAGGGTAAGTCTGTAAGTAGCTCAATTCACTTCCACGCCCCGCACGGTAAGTCAGGTTCCGTCTGCTCAGGGCATTAAATTTCATACGTTCCTGATGAGCGCTCCGCTCACAGGTAAGCCAGTTTAGGGTGCTAATGAGTGAGCACAGCCTCATGCGTGAGAACCGCAGGCCAAAATAAACAATAAACCATTCCCTCTCATTAGGTGGTGCTTTTCCTCGCCTTGTTCGCTTTGAAGATAAGGCACTGTTTGGCACAACTGGGTGAGCTCAAGTACAAAGTACAGGACTAAAACTTTCCAATGTCAAACCGCTCGTATCTGTGAGAACTGTATTTACTTCTCCATTCTTCCTTCATCTCCCTCTTTCATGCATTCTCTTCTCCCCTGACCTCTTCCAAGTTATTGTTCTGCTCCGTTCTGTTACGAGGGTAAGAGGGTTTCTTCAGTGCATCTACCACTAAAAAGCACACTGCCATAGGACAGATTTAAAGAGATAATTTATACTGCCTGTTCTTAAGTTGAAAACTTCTAACTGAAACCTGTAACAGGTTCAAACCTGTCCACTCTTTGCAGTGAAAAGTCGAAAGTGGGGTGGGAGACACCCTTCCGGGCTTTACTGACCATAGCCTTGTGATTTTATAAAAATGAAGGTCTGCCTTGTAGTTTCAACCTGTCGTCTGATTATTGTTGGGAACTGCTCAGAAAAATAATGTATAATCGAATCTCGAGTAGGAAAACCGCCCGGTGCTAAGATTTCATGCTACACGCAGAAGATGGGACGGGGCAAACCAATAGAGAAAGGGAAATGATGGTTTTGTCATCACAACAGTTCGTCAAAACTGTACACACTCTTTCCCTCCTTCCCTCTCTCGTTCTTTCTTTCTCTCTCTCTCTCTCTCTCTCTCTCTCTCTCTCTCTCTCTCTCTCTCTTTCTCTTTCTCTCTCTCTCCCCTAAGCTCCTTATGTAAATCACTCATTCACTCAATAACGTATCTCCTGTCTCATCCTTGATTTCTTCCACCCTATCTCTCGTTTCCTTTCTCTCCTCCTCCTCTCTTTCTCTCTCTCTTTCTGTCTGTCTGTCTGTCTCTCTCTCTGATAGTGGTTTTGGGTATCAGACAACCCAAAGCCGCCCAGAGCAGTATGTGAATACGCTTATCGCCTGTGTTCATACGCATCTGTTCTCCTCTAGCACTAAACCCTCACAAGATTCGTCTCTTCGTTCCAACCCGCAGAGTTCCCATTTCCACAAACAGCTTACACGTCATTATGTCTCAGATTTAACTCTTGTCTTCACCGGCTTAGATAAATAAACTTGGACACTTTCAACACCCGCACCCAGCTATTGTGCACACATACAACTAACGAGAATATATACAAGTACAGAAATTTTCCATAACGAACTTCGCAACTGCTTTGCAGAGTGTTTTATAAATTCCAGGCCAAAATCAGGTATCTCTGCTTCAGCAGTTCTTCCTAACGGCCTCCTGTGAATTTTTGTCTACCGATTTTTTTTCAAGAATAATTTACGAGGAAGAGATTTTTTTTTCTTTAAGGACACAGAGCTGAAATCCCCTTTTTCGTCATATTTAATAAATTATTAAAACGCGTTCCTATACATTTAGCCAATTCTCATGCACATCTTACTGATAGGGCGTCTGAAATTTCCATTTATCTCACTGAGGAAGTCTACATCAGTTCACAGCGAACAGGCTGGGGAAACCAAGGGGAATTGGAGCAAGCATAAACACAAAAAATTCAGCGCTTTATGCATTAATTTTTGTCTGGAAGACACACGGGTGATAGCTTCACGTTACTTGAGGTATCTGCCATAGGCATAATTATATTTACCTACCGGATGATGAGAATTCCACGCTCGATCTAATTTTCACAACGATTTTCTATTTTCCAGGAAATTGTGATTATCTAATCAATTGACATGTGCATATTCCCTTTCAGACAATAGAAACAACAAAAATAAAGGTAAAGGCGAATGAAACAGGACCTCTGCCATGAGGATGAGTTCCTCAGCAATATTCCACAGCACACATTAGTCAGTCTCCCGCTGGATGCAGTTCATATAATGCCAAATGATATTCTCAAGAATTTGTGATTGTTCTAGTAAAATATTGGTCAGAAGAATATTTCAGGGAAAGATGTTTTGTTTCATTTTTAAAAATTTTGTCATCGAGGTGTGCATGATGTGGACAATGATTTTCTTTGTCGAACATAATACGTTATAGCGTTTGCTAAAATGTACACTATTTCTTTATGGTTTTGTCTTAACACTCAAGTATTTATTTAAATTTAAAACATCTATGGCTTTTTTCCCTAATATGAGACATAATGCCCATATTTTCATAACTATGAGTCTGTTTTAACATATAAGCAACATCCTAAAATCACCTGCAAGTCTAAACACATGCGCACCCATCACGTAGAACACCACGCATACAATAAGACGCCAGGAAAGGTGCCAGTCGTAAAAAAAAATCTGGAAATTAATTTAATGAAAACAGGCGGTTTGTTTAACATAACAATAAACAGTAAGCAGAAAAAATACATCAGATCCCGGGCAAATAAGTGTATTCCACATGTTTTTGACAGAATTACATATGGCACGTATCCTGTGTACGCGGCCTAGCATGAGAAAGCTGAACAGCTGAAAATTAACTCCACGAGGAGGTGGGTCAGCTGCGCGTTCAAGCGTGTTTGTTTAGCAGAAAGCGGGTCTTATTTTCTTTCTGGGCCGATATCAAAGAGGATCAGAGTGCAGTTTACTTAAAGTTTAACACCGTCAAAGATTTTCATTTGTCATACTGAGTGTGCAGCTGGCTGGATGAATGGATGGATTCAGACTGCCGCACCAGGCCAGGAAGTGACCTGGTTGTTTCTGACGTTCTTAACTTTTAATATTAACCTGAAATATCACCCGAATATTTTGATGGTTAAAAAAAATAACAATTTTTAAATATGGCATGGGTGTGCGCCGGCCCCTACCGAGTGTAAGGGTACAAACATAGAGGCCACCGAATTCTGCCACCGAGCCACTAGGCGCTTAAGGTGAGAATTCTACTACATAATTTCAACAACTGCACATAGAGCCCACCTAGACTCGGTCCGTTTATAGTGCAATTCTTCTCACCTAAAGCGCCTAGCGGCTCGGTGACAGAATTCGGTGGCCTCTATGTTTGTACCTTAGGATGTCAAGAGCTGAAACTCTTGTGTGACGGGGGTTCTCTTCGCCCCAAAGACCTACAATCTCGTTCTCTCGGCGTCGTAAATTGCCCATAGCGGCCCCATTTTTCATTTTGCTTAAGATTTTGCATTAGACTGAAATGGCCGCTGCTTTCTTTTTCTTTTCATAATTATGTAACAGAGAGACTGCAGTACTCATTTTGGGCCTTTTCTTTAATTGAAGAGCGTTATCAATAAGATTCGACTTTCCTGGCAATTGAACCATTTTCCAGTGGCAGTTTACAGAAATTCTTTATTAACCTGTATTGGGCAAAGGGGGGGGGGGGGTTTGTCTGAACTTAATTCAGACCGAGAATTTCCTTTTCATCGTTTAAAATTTATCGTGTCAAGTATTGAACGGAGTAAAACATAATAAGAAAAATATTGTTGCAATGTAAAATTTGTAATTGGTTGGTAGGGACTAAGAGGATTCAGCTCTATAGATTATCAGACTCCAGTGACCGGCTAGTCATCAGCAGTGAATAAGACAGAGCTACCAGCAACAGTTGAGTAATGAAAGATAAAAACAGCAACATTATGAGTTTTTGACTTTATAATGCTTGATAGCTACTTTTGCATCATTTTCCGAGCCATTTAATGAACTGTTTACTGAATAGTTCGACTAAATAGTTTTGTGTGGACCTATTCAAATAATAGGCTGTCATTATAAAAAGCAAATAAAAAGGGCTTAGCATCATTGATCTCAATTTTAATATATTTATGCTCGTCCTCTTCAAATAATGTCATGATCAATAACGATTAAGCTAGTTAATTTCAGATTTCAAAATCATTAGTGTCTTCATTAAAAGAGACGGTTTCGTCCAGGAAATGGCAGCATTTTTCTGGTATTTTCAAGTCTTCTCACAAGATAATTCTGGAAAGTTTGATGGAAGATCGGGAAAGATTCTGAAAGGACAAACAGTTTATGTCCAAACTGGCTTTGCAAAACAAGATAATGTTAAAATCGATGTTAAGGGTGAGCTGCAGCTGGGGTGGATGGGTGTGGTTTGAAGAAAAGATCCAAGTTCAAATCGTCATCGTTCCCTGAAACTGGACTAATCAGTTTTGATACTTTTCTGGAGAAGCAAAAAACATTTACTTTAGCACAACTGGGTTAGTTTAGATGAATTTTTGAAAGTTTGCTGTTCGATTATTTTTCGGATCAGGAGTCTATAACCAAAGATCATTCGATGCGGCTTTGAGTGTAGTTGAATATATACACAAACATTTATTTTTCGATTTTTTTGACTTAACTGGAGTCTCACGTATCGGTCACAGAATGGTTTTGCGGTGGTGAACGTCATATCCAGCTTGAATGGGACAGTCAATACACGTGAACTGAGATTGATTGTACCTCTAACACTGAGGGACGTCATTTATTTGCTGTTTATTCAGGGGAATGTGTATTCCTAAATATATGAGAAAAACTCTCTATTTCTTAGAAATCAAAGGGGTGTAATCTTGTTCTGCACTCTACATAATGTGATATTATTGGCTGTACTGTCAACCGCCCACTAAGTACAAATTAACTAGCGGGAGATGAGCGCGTGCCCTATTCATTACCGGAAACGAAAGCTATGTGTGTGTGTGTGTGTGTGTGTGTGCGCTACATAAGCCGGGATACAAATTCTCAGCGATTTTCGGAAGAACTTCTGTGTGTTTGTGTATGGTTTTGTGGGTTGTTGGTTTTTTAAAATTTTAGATCTTGGAGTATGAAATATTGCCACAGCATGGTTTTGTAAAATTTGTTGTTAAAGGGACAGCAGTCTAATTGCAAAGGCAAAAAAGAGGAAACAAAACTCAGTTGTGTTCATTGTTCATCAAATGGGAACGGGATTTAATGACACAGTTACTATATTTAAATTTACCGATGACGTCATGAGACATTTGAACTGTTCAACGCGGTGGTGTGGACTTGGTACGGGCGATTCGAGGCACAAAGATCAACTGCACATGAAAAGTGTGTACAAAGTCCATAACTGTGCTTAACCGCCGCGTTGAACAGTCCGAATGTCCCATGACGTAAATCTAAATATAGTAACTGTGTCATTCAATCCCGATCCCTATAGTTTTCTATGTGAAACGCTTTTGTCCACTTACAAAAGCCTTTCATAAAAAGGACATACACGTGCAACAAACTTGAGCATTACTGTATGAATGTATGGGCGGAACAGAAAGCATGCACCAACAAAGAAATTTTATAAGGCCAATCTGCAGATCTGGCCGATGGACTGCAATGTGTAGAAGTTTACAATGTTTTCACAAAAGCAACTTCGGGATTCAAGGGGTTGACAGTTCAAGTAATCAAGGCTCCGTGAATCCAGTAAAGACCACCAACAATACATAAACAAATGCAGCCCTCTTTGCTTTGATTTTCACCAGGTAAAGAATGCTCCAGACAGTGCATGTAACCATCCAACTAGATGAAAGAAGAAAATTGTTTTAATCTTTCCATTTTACAGCACCACAAACCTACAGATGGGGGCATTTCCTACCTGTAATCTCTGCCCACGTCGACGTTCTATGCCATGCCCTTTGCTTGAATTTCTCATTGTACGATTTGCATTCACCGGTGTTCTGAACGCGAAAGATCAAAATTAGTTTTCCTCCAGAGAATTACTGTGGCAGCCTCACAATGGCACGCTTAAAGAAAGACAGACAGACAGATAAACAGACAGACAGACATACATACAGACAGACATACATACAGACAGACATACATACAGACAGACATACATACAGACAGACATACATACATACAGACAGACAGACAGACGGACAGACAGAAAGATTAGATAGATAGATAGATAGATAGATAGATAGATAGATAGATAGATAGATAGAAATAGATAGATAGATAGATAGATAGATAGATAGATAGATAGATAGATAGATAGATAGATAGATAGATAGATAGATAGATAGATAGATAGATAGATAGACACATACAGATAGATAGATAGACACATACAGATAGATAGATAGATAGACACATACAGATAGATAGATAGATAGATAGATAGATAGATATAGATAGATAGATAGATAGATAGATAGATAGATAGATAGATAGATAGATAGATAGATAGATAGATAGATAGATAGATAGATAGATAGATAGATAGATAGATAGATAGATAGATAGATAGATAGATACCAGCATTTGTTCTGTCACGCCTACTTTGGGGCATTTTTCTGTAACTTTTTCTTCCCACACAATTGGCCAAAAAAGTAACTCGCGAAAAGAAAAAGGGCTTAAAATATTCACTATAATGGTACGTTTTGGTATGGTGGTGAACATGACACAAGTTCTGCTTGATCCATTCGCGATAGTGAAGAAAACGGCGTGTCTGGCACTCTTTGTTATCTTTATTTTCTCTATCTCGGTTTTCCTTATCTCTGTTTTCACCTTGTTGTTTTTTCTTTCCTTGTCAAGAACATTACCATATGGAAAAGGCGAACGAGGGCTGGGTGTAGTATGGTGTGGTGTAGACACATTCCTGGGCTTTCTTCAGACCTTTTTCCCCCTCTCGCTTCTACTGTTTCTACCAGTACTCACCAATGGCTCCTGCATTCAAGTCAAGCAGAAAGGGGGAAAGGAGGGAGGAGGGGGAATCTGTGGTCCCATTCGCCGACAGCTGTGTTTTCACTCCAAGCACACAGCAATCAACAATAATAACTCATCACGATGGTAAAAACACGCGCCTGGTAGGACCAAGGACCAAATGGCTCCGAATCTGAACCACGGGGGGATATCCAATCCACCTATCCGCGCTAGAATAAATATTGAGACCAAAACCGATTCCCATCCAGCAATATTTGTTACGTCAATGACGACATTCTCGTGAATACCCCGAGTTCTTGGGTCCGGCGAGAATACCGCCCTCTATCGTATTTTCTGGCAGCTGAAGGGTTGATTCTTACGGCCAACGATGATCTAAATTGAGGCTGACGCTGATAACAGATAGTTATTGATGATGTAGTGGGTTGAAGGAACAAGGACGAAGTCATAAACGAAAGAATGGATGGGGTGTTGGGGTCATGAAACTGGGAAAGGGCAGCTGGTCTGTAGGGACAGACAGTCACACAGACACACACATGCAGGCAGGCAGTTAGGCTGATAGATAATAGGCAGGCTGACAGACAGACAGATAGATAGGTAGATAGACAGACAGACAGATAGATAGGTAGATAGACAGACAGACAGACAGACAGATAGATAGATAGATAGATAGATAGATAGATAGATAGATAGATAGATAGATAGATAGATAGATAGGGACAAGGTGGTCTAGAGGCAAGGTGCTCGCCTCTCATGCCAAGGGTCCCGGGTTCAAAACCCGGGCAGTGCAGGCATGTTGGAAATTGGATTTTTCTCATATTTTCAAGTCCCTGATCCTATTGGGGGGTAGGATCGAGTACCTAGTCTTCTCGGATAAGGACGAAAAAATTCGGAGGGCCCGTGTGCACGTTGCGCACGTTAAAGATACCTTGGCAGTTGGAAATCGTAAAGAGCAGGCCGAAAGGCCGCTGCCCGGGCAAAATTGAAAATTGAAATTAATAGATTAAAATTTATCCATAGCATCCCCCCTCCCCCACCAGCAACAAACAAAATTTATTATTATTCATTATTAAATATATATTGTTATTAATAACTATTCAAATATTATTTGAGTTGTGAGTTGTGAACTGCGCCTAACAGGCTGCGTTACAATTTGCTCTGAGATAGAGAGAGAGAGTGAGCGAGACAGGGAGAGAGAAAGAAGCAGTGCAGTGTGTTGAGCGCTTCGCAGGCAGCTCCATTCTGCTCTGTGGTTGACATGTTGTTTCTGTAAAGCGCATAGAGCATTTTAAATGGATATGCGCTATATAAATGCTATACATTATTATTATTATAGATAGATAGATAGATAGATAGATAGATAGATAGATAGATAGATAGATAGATAGATAGATAGATAGATAGATAGATAGATAGATAGATAGATAGATAGATAGATAGATAGATAGATAGATAGATAGATAGATAGATAGATAGATGAGAACGACAAACAAAGAAGATATATCATCTTCCACTCTCTCATGGATATCCATCATCTTCAATAACTAGTTTACTGACTCGCACTTGCGTGCACAAATGATCGTGGAGACACCCTCAAGGGAACTACGAATCTATCCGTCACTCATGCACTCACTACAACTCTTGTTCTGCCACAATTAGATCTGTATATATCCTAGCAGTCCCTCATTAAAAAAATGAGAAAGCCATAATTATGCTCTTGCCTTTCTGCACTTTTTATTCTGTACCCCCCCCCCCCTCAGCACCTTCTTTACAAAATATTATATCTATTGTTGTTGTTTTTTTCCATTTTCAACTTCTTCTTCCTCTTCGTATGACAGTATTTTCATAAAATTACCGATGCTTGAACGCTTTCAATTTCAAACTGAGATTTATATTGTTAATAGAACTTAGAAGTGAGTTGATCTTACTGTGATTTGCCTTATAACAACCATTTGACTACGAGACCTGTAAATAATAATGTTGAGTTATCACAACACATTTTTTTCTCGTCCTAATTTCTTTTTTCAGCCCGACAAAGGTCTTGATGACTGAATGTTTGCAAATTTCAGTTTATTTTCATTTAAATTCATATTTCAAACACATTATTGCAAAATATATTATGGCCGTCTGCCTGACTGTCTGTCTGTATGTCTGTTTATGTGTCTGTGTGGTTATCTGTTGTCTGACTGTCCTTCCAAGAACCACGACTTGCTGAGTGTCTGGTACCATCCAGTAAGATTGTAATGATTGTATCAATCAACGGATTGAAATGTTGAGTTTTTCCCACCCATAATATAAAACTCGTGCATTTCCCTGAAAACGATCATTTGATCCAATAGTCTGCTAGTGGCGGGGAGGGGCATAGCAGTAGAATCATTTCCTGGATAAGTTGGGTTAGCAAAGTGAATGGCGTAGAAGAAAATTGTTAGAGAAGAGGTCCAAGCGATTCTCACATCCATCCTTGATAACTCACCCATGCAACGTCATGTTGTATTTCTATTGTGTCAGGCGTATGTGACAAAAAATAGATGTACGTAATGGCACTACTGTTTTATCTATTTTTTGTTCATCACTAATTTACAAGTCAATGGCTGAACTGTGGAGAATTCGACGTGTCTCCCCTCCCACAAAATTCCCCAAGGAGCGACGCCCCTGAACTCAAACCACTGACTGCATTGTGTTTCAACCGCTGGGAAAGCCAATTTCCATCAAGAGGGACAGGATGAGACGCTGAGGTCTCTGTGAAATTGAATTCTTAAAACCGATGGAATGCTGAATAGTATAGTAGATGGTGCTAGATACACCAGGGACGGCGAGGTCGAGAAAGGCCAAGAGGAACGAGGGAGATACAGAGATAAAGACGGCAAAACTGAGGAAAGAAGGAAAGTAAACAGTTCTACGCTCTGGGTACCACTTTGAGACAATAATCTATAGAAAACTGGTGTTAAACTAGACCAGTGTAAGAGGAGGGGAAGTCCAAAGACAAAGACAGCAAAACAGAAGAAAGTGAAAGTAAACAGTACACATCAAGCTCCTCTGTGAGACATCAACCCATTGAAATTCAACGTTAAAGTAGCCCCATAGTTTCGCGGCCCCAGGGCAATTTTCTCCACATACTATGTTCTCAATAGGAAACATTTTGTCGCTTTCCTGATTTTAAGAGATTTTTCTAAACTGTTGGAAAAAATGGGGTTTACTCTAGCAGCTAAAATGCCTATCTTTTTTTTTTTCTGGCCCACGACCTATAGCTATCGACTAGCTGCCGTCGACATTACCATAGAGATCATCGAACGATAGAAATGCTGGGAGAGAAGGTCAGCTATTGTGTCTGAACATCAATGTGAGTGACACAATAGCAAAATATCATTTCGAAATATAGGTTTTCGCAGATGAGAATACCTCTGATGAATTATGAATGATGTTTGTCATAGGAGCTATCCATATCTATATTGTTTGTGTCCGTCCATATTTGTGATTAAAATTGCAGCTGTCTATGTAAATGCATTGAATCCTGTGACTGAATTTTTTTTCTTTTTTGCCTGGGAATTTTGGAATGAGCAAATGCCATCGCCGTTCCGAGAGACGAAATTGCCCAGACATTCTTGTTCACTTTTTCAAGAGGATGTAGCATCTTTTCCCTATTATATATTGCAAAAACGTGTGGATTACCGAGCAGGTGCATCTCATACAGACACGATGTATATTTTGTGCATACGGAAATGTGCTTCTTATAATGTAGCATTCCGGCCTTCGGGCGCGCCACATGTTTAGACCATGTCGTTATGGAAAATAACAACATTCCTGGCCTTAGATACGCTTCCAGGGCGTCATTATGGCTTTGATGAGTTCCTTGATTCCTCCCTCAACACAGCATGCTTTGCTGCATGCCAGGGAGAGGGCGGGTATCTGACCCAGCATACATTTCTCCTTCTTGTTTGATTGACGTTAGTGGCCTGATGGGATAACGGTACATCCAGACTGACAAATGGTGGGAGATTGTGATAGACAGATGATTTGATAGAGATATAGAGTGGCAAATAGACTGCCAGGTAGACAGGTGATAGATAGATAGATAGATAGATAGATAGATAGATAGATAGATAGATAGATAGATAGATAGATAGATAGATAGATAGATAGATAGATAGATAGATAGATAGATAGATAGATAGATAGATAGATAGATAGATAGATAGATAGATAGATAGATAGATAGATAGATAGATAGATAGATAGATAAGATAGATAGATAGATAGATAGATAGATAGATAGATAGATAGACAGATATTCAACAACAGATGATGGAACACACGGGAAATTGTAACTGTGTTGTGGAAGATGAAGCTGGATTAATTCAAAGATAAATGAACTTCGGATTGCATTGGAAACCACTAAGTTGATTAAAACTCTCAACGAATGTAAATAATAATAATAATAATGACATACATTACCCGAGCAAAAGGGTTGTATCGGTATTTGTCCTTAAAACTGACCAAAATCGGCAAGGTAGCTTGCACAGAACTCTTCGAGTGATTCCCAAACTCTGTTAGTTTTAAATCGACCACATTTGGGGTATCAAATGTCTCTGTCTTTCCTTCCCTGTCAGGCTTTTTCTCTTTTTCCCTGCTGAAATTCTCTTTCAATGATTTTTTCCCCTTATTTTAACAGATATGTGACACGAGTTCTTTTACCTTTTCTTTCTCCTGCCAATTCTTCACACTCGTTTTGTATTCTTTCGTTTATCTACTGATTGATAGGTTCGATTTTTTTACCTTCATTGTGAAATGTTCCCGGTAATTTCTTTTAATTTTTATATAGTTCACCTGTGCACTGTATAATTGTAGTCGTTAGTGTGTGTTGTTCTATCGGGTGAAGACTTGGTATTTCTCTGTCTGTTCAGTTCGATAAAGAGATACAAACATATCTTTCACTGCTTGAGAAGCTGAGAAGGCCTTGTCTGAGGAAAGCTATTTATGCAAGTTTCACGCTGCAATCATTCTGCCTTAATTGGATGTGAAGGGACAGGTGAACAAATTCTTTCCCCTGACAAAATTTTAATAATAACAAAAGCATCAATGGCATGTGTTATCTTTACAAAACACCCGCATCCAAAGCTCATAGATAAAGTTTGTCTAGCAGTTACTCTTCCTCTGGAAAAAGGAGCACAATCAACTCTCAGTAAGACTGCTTGTCAATATGGAGTCTACAGCCTTGAAAGTAAATGATGTAATTTTTTAAAATTGGTCTAGATTATGCAAGATGTGTTCAGGTGTAAAATTCGAGTGTGGGAGTCTTACGTAAATTTGCAAATACCAACAAATATTAACTTTCGTGTGACCCCGAATCTTCTGAATGGGTTCAGCAAATGACTTAATTACTTTGTTTATTGTGGAGCAAAAACACGGTCTATTTTTACTGGTGTCAGTGAGTGGCAGTCTCCATAGCCAGGTGAAAGGAATTAGCGTTAACAGCGCCTGTACCTCAGGTATGTCAGCCTAAATATGTGATCGTTTTTCTGCAAGTAGTGCAGGAAGACACCCCGATGTTTTTTACATTCTGCTAATCATTCGCTGACATTTTCAATCTAGGATGTATAACATTTCCAAAATAGACACTCTGATTAGGAAAAAGAAAAAAAGAAAGAAAGAAAACAAAAAACTACTACAACAGAAAATAAACGGGTATATGTGAATGTTTTTAGACCATAATTAGACTAATTACGATATTCTTACTTCTCACGTGCAACCCGAAGATCTTCCCCAAGCAACTCCAAACAATATCTGGCAACCGCAACTTTCCGCTTTTCTCTTGTTTCCAACACATTTTTGGATAAATTGGTTAGGAAATCTTACATTCCTCCAAAGCTGTGCTGTTGTTTTAAAAATATCGTTAGGGAGTTTTAATATTTGGATTTTACTTCTTGCATTTTACTACACAACTTATCTTGTATTGTCATGCCGTGCAGATTCATTTCAAGACTTGCGAATTGATAAAACCCAGCCTAATCTTATTGAACAATGAAGTTGACAGGGGGTTCAAGCATTTTGTTTGATTTTAAGGACGGCCATTTTGTGTTCCAGGTAATGATAGATAGATAGATAGATAGATAGATAGATAGATAGATAGATAGATAGATAGATAGATAGATAGATAGATAGATAGATAGATGGATGGATGGATGGATGGATGGATGGATGGATGGATGGATGGATGGATGGATGGATGGATGGATGGATAGATAGATAGATAGATAGATAGATAGATAGATAGATAGATAGATAGATAGATAGATAGATAGATAGATAGATAGATAGATAGATAGACAGACAGATAGATAGATAGATAGATAGATAGATAGATAGATAGATAGATAGATAGATAGATAGATAGATAGATAGATAGATAGATAGATAGATAGATAGATAGATAGACACCGCCCAACAGACAGGCTGGGGCCAGGTACACTGTGTCTTGGACTGGGGTATGCACATCAAGAGATGGGGAGAGGCAGACAGACAGACAGTGTCCTTTGTACTGAAATCCCCCTATGACCATCAATGAGACGCACACAGAGGAAAGTCTATCTATACGAGTGACCCCACAGCTGAAGATAGCCACAAAACTACAACATTAATGTCAGCGCAATGCCTAAGCTCAACGAACCAGTGAACATTAACGACTTCGTGATTACCAACAACAAATTGCTCGTCCTAGTGCAGGCAATATTAGTACCAGTGAAAGCTACTTGGCTTCGTGAAGTACTTCCTATAGCTGCCTAGGTTACCAATGTCAAAAATGCTGTTTGTGCAGTTGTCCATTCCACTTAATCAACCCATCCCATCCTCTAAATTCATCGCCCCATATTTTTTCTCCTTTAAAATAAAACAGAGAAATAGAAGAACTTGAAAAAAAAAATCTAGACTATCAGTTGGACGTTCATTCCGAATTGAGCATTACAGAACAAGCAGGATTATGGGTTGCGTCCAGAGATGTCTTACACTACAACAAGATATCTCTGGTTGCGTCCAACAAGAGCGAGGTCTTGTTAGGCACGGCGCGCACTGGCCGAATTGAGCATTACAGAACAAGCAGGATTATGGGTTGCGTCCAGAGATGTCTTACACTACAACAAGATATCTCTGGTTGCGTCCAACAAGAGCGAGGTCTTGTTAGGCACGGCGCGCACTGGCCGATTTTGACCACCCAACTTGTTGGATAATCACGTGGAGACGATGAGTTTCAGTGAAATCCAACTAGTTTGCTTGTGTGCGAGGTCTCATTGAAAACTCAATAACGTGAAGTCACCATTCAACGTCGACCAATCGAAATAGGCTTGATAGTAACGCCATCTCTGATTCCGATGTATCCCTTCACCCGTGTTAACTTCCAGAATTTTTTCTTAGTTATCAAAAGAGTTTTGAAAAAAAAAAACCGATGTCAGTAAATCAACCACTAAGTTGAAATCATGGCAACGTATGAAACTGATGTTTTCATCAAGTTACATGTAGCCTGCGCATTTTGTTGCTTAGAGAATACAAGGCAGATTTGTTTATTTTTTCATCGCAAGTTAAAATTGTAGCTCGTTGAGAAACTATGTGGATCAACCCCAAGGATTTACTATCAGCCATCCAACTACGGTTTCCCTTCAATATCTGTTGAGTCACCACCCTATATTGGCTGCGGCCTTGCTCACGTCTTGTGTATTACTTGTTTAATCACGCCTGGCCGGTGTATTTGTCATGACCAGGTCAAGTTTGTTACCGACCAGATCAAGTCTTCTCTGTGTAAAAGCCAAGTCTTTCATTATACGGGGCTCTGTACACGATAGCGTCAGTTCTGGCCTGTAACTAAACTGACCGCCTCACGTTCTGGCTACCATGACGTGTCCGGTCGCTACTTTTGTATGGCCAGTGTAAACAGGACCCAATTGAGGACGGTCGTTTATTACGAGGCTAGTGGTCACTAATGTTAATTGGCCTGTCAGGTTTGATTGCACTGGTTATTGGGAAATTGGCGCGACCGGGGAGAGGGAGGAAGATGAAAGCTACACGTTAAGGACCAGTGCTGTAAAAGTCCAGTGTGATCTGAGCTTTCCTTTCTTTTCTTTGTGGTTGGCCGAGATGACAGAGCATTAAAGTGCTACATGGCCACGGTCTGCATGTGACGGGTGATTCCGGTAGACCGGAGAGACAAGACGGGATAAAAAGAGAACAATTAGGTGACCACATTCAGTTGTGAATGTAACATGGAACTGAAATGGAAGAAGAAAAAAAAAAAGAATTAAAGATCGTCCATAACCATAATTTTGCTAGCAGAGCCCCATAACTGTCATAGCCTACATTTGTCTGTGCACATTGTACACGGATTCGTCTATCTGTACTTTACTTTGCTTCTTGCCATTGTTATTATTATCGTTCTCATCGAAATCGTCGTCATTGTAACTGTAATTGATCTCGCGTTTCCATTGATAACTTTTCATTGTTGTAAATTGAACGCCAAGCTTGTCCTTTTTCCTGATCTGTTTCAGAAGCGGAACAATGAGCACGTTCCAAATCCATAGGCACTCACAAAAATAATAAGGCAAAAAAATAATGTATTATCTGTTACATGTCGTTTCATTCCACAGAGAGATCCTTTAGAATAAAAATACGGCTTTGTGGTGTTTTCAGCCAGCGATATTTTTGAGCTAGTATATAAAACCGAATTACTGCTATAGCTTTCGCTCTATTACAAACGAAAAGCAATTATAAAAGTGTTGTATATGCTGATATATGCATGAAAGGTTTACACGTCTAGATACAGCATGTCTCTGCCAATGTTTCTGTTTACAGTGATGGTCATGTTTTTATCACCCTGCTCGCGTTGTAATACAGCCAAGAGGAAGTATTCCCCGGGCCTGAGATTAACTTTTTGGGGGACAAAAATAACGCGAGTGAAGTGCGAAATTGGGTGACACAAATATTCACAAGAGCCACTGAAAAAATTTAAATAAATAAAAGAGTATAGAAAGGAGTAGGAAAAAACCACAGGAGCTGGAGTGAGAGGACGAGGGGGGGGGGGAGCGGGCTATCGACAGGAGTCGATGCAACAGCATGAATCATGCATTATGTCCTGCAATTTGTGGATGAATAATAGAAGTGAATTAGGCAGGAACAGGGAGGGAACGCTGGCCCAAGGCGAGGCTCCAATGGAATTTTTGTGCAAATTGCTCAGGAACATCACATGGCAATAGCTCTGAAGATTAGCGCCGTGTAGCCAGTTTTTGGAGCATTTTCTGATAAATCCTAATTTTTCTTCTTCTTTTTGTTTCTGCCTAATTTTCTATCTCTGTCTTTCTGTCCTTTTTTTTTCTTTCTCTCCTTGTTTTACTTTCACTTCATTTCTACCCAACATTGTTTTGTGGTTTTTTTTTTGTTAGCCTGGCTCTAACATGCTATCTTCACCATATGCCTGGAGGGCGTGGCGGTTTTGCGGTTTTCATTAAAATGTGAGAAAGAAATTATTGTTCTCTTTAGAATGCAAGAGATCAGTGTTTGAATGAGTCAAAATGACTGTCAGTATGTCAAAAGAGTTAAAACTTAAGTTGAACTACCCGTGCTCCTGTGGTTAAGACATCTGTTCGCCGGCTTTGGGATCTAAAAGATGCTTGTCCAAATAATAGTGGCATAAAATCGTAGCATGTTTTAAAATACCAGTAACTCGCCCGTTCTTCGAACGATAAAAGACAGAAAGGAATAAGCACAAGTTTAGTCGGCATATATGCCGAGATTGTTGTATAAGGGCATTTACAAAATTCAGCTAGTTGTAAAAAAGGATGGATTATTTTTCTTACTAGATAGATTTCTTAATTTAACCCTTATTGTTTAAATGCCATTATCTTGACGACCGGCAGAAAGTGATGACGACATGAGCTCAGCGTGCATGATTAAAAAAAAAAAAAAGGATCAACAGCGAAATCAGCTACACAAAGAAACAAAATAAAAAATACTTCCCCACTAGTTGAAGTCTTCAAATCTAAAAAAGAACCCACAGGTCGAAAGGAACGCACCTTCAAAATTTCACACAAATCCGAGCTCTGTGAGCGGCGGTAGGTCTCGTTCAAAATGGGCTAGTTTGTTGTTGTTTTGTTTGTTCTTGCTTGTATTATAGATCGATGAGAGAACATTATTTTGCTGGATTCGAATCCGCGAATTCCGTTTCGTAGACTTGTAAAGTTAATGCCATAATTACTAAACCTCAAAATTCTGACCTGATACGGCCAGATAATGCAGGTTAACTCATTTAATCGGCTCACACAACGGTAATGAACGGAAAGATGGGGAGTGAGGAAAAAACTAATGACAAAAATTAAGCTGGGGGTCAAGAGATGCATGCAACGCAAAAGATGTAAAGAAAAAGAAGAGGTGGGTGTAAATTCAAGCAAACTCACAAGGCTAAGACATGAAACAATACATCTGTAACGCATTCTTTTTTGTGGAAAAATGTATAATAGCTCTAATTATGGTAATGGTGCTGCTGGAAATTATGGGTAAAAATAAATCCTCTATGGGAATGAGAGGTTTCTTATGCGGGGGAAGCCGTGCTGATAGTCGAACAAAGGAGAAAACAGCTCTGTAAATTGCGGCCTTTCTATGCTGACATAACTGTCAAATTAGAGACATTTATGACTCATTTAGAGATGAAGATGATGAAGTTCATGAAATGGCAGTGCTGGGTTTTTTTTTTCTCCGTTTTTTTTTTTTATTGTTGTTTTTTCCTCCATAATTCCATGATAATTTTATTTGCTCATTTGTCTTATCCGAGCTCTGCACTTTCAGTTTTTGTATGCGTTGGAATATCGCGTAGATCTGTAGTGAAAAATGGACTGTCTCACCCTGACGATATTATCATGGACGCTCTTTTTTCTCCTTTTATGAGGGTGGAAGAGGCGAAGGTGGGGGATAGGGTGGAGACGGCAGAGGATAACAGCAAGCCGAAAGGAAAACATGTTTACTGTAATCTTCTTACTATAATTTTATATCGATAAATGTGTCGATAATAGACAAAACATTCCGCTGCGAATAATAAAGTTATGCTTTGTGTGACGGTGGTGAGTGATAATGGCGGAGACGATATTGATGATTAATGGGGTTGTATGAAGATGACGAGTCCTGTGAGAAGGATAATGATGCTAAATCGGGTAGTAATTTAGGACAACCAATTAGGATGTCGTCATCTTGATGCTAAGGGAGAGACAAGCATCCTTAGACGTCCCTGCAGCACGGCCAAAAATCAATGCCAGTTAATGGAGGAATTCGCTCTGGTAATCACTCAAATTTCGCCAGATTTGTGTACCGTTGCCTGGGGTTGGCAAGAGGCTTGAGGGAAAGGGGACGCAGAGGAGGAAGGGGAGGAGAAGTGGAGAAAGGGACTAGTGATTAAGAGAAATGATTTCTCCTAGATGCCGAGAAATTACAGGGCTTGGAAAGATGGACTGGGAAAAGAGAAAGGGTGGAAAAGGGAGGGAAGGTTGATATACAACGGCATTGGCTGAATGTAAGAGGGTAAGAGAGGAAGCATAGGAGAAGGGATAGGATTGGAGGTTATTGAGAGAGAGATTGGTTGAAGCAGAGGCATGTTCTCCTTCAATACAATTGTAGCTTTTAACTTTTTTGTTACTTTTCTCTCTCTTCTTTATCAACTTCATTATAATTATGTTTTCTTTCCCTCTGCCCCTGTTTATTGCATTCATTCGATTTAAGCATTTCCTTAAAGTATTACATTCTGTGGTTTCAGTCTAGTTTGTCTGTACTTAGCACTGTTTTGTTGTTGCTTCACAGTTTAATTTCAGTTTATTTTCCTTCCTGGATCAGTTACAGTTTATGTTTTTCACTGTTTCTTGTTTCTCACAGTGAAACATCCATCTTCGGGAATCCTTCTTATGACACTGTTTATTTTCCTTTTTGTCCGCCGAATTGAACAATACTTGAGCCTGGGGTTCACTTCAACCCAGTATTTATAAAAAAAAAAAAGCAGGTCTAAATCTCCTACGACATCAAGATAAGTTAACTGCTTGACTGGTATAATATTATAGGCCTATTTTAAAATCTGGAGTTTTCCCCTGTGCTTATATTAATCAAGTTTACCACACTGTTGATTCCACATAAATAGATACAGTTCTTACGTATTCCCTGACGCTTTGTTAAATGCCTTGACTATTGTATGTGACCTTGAGTTATTTTAACGGTCGAGATTCGAGAGGTAGGAGGTCAACGCCAGCCACTGTCCGGGCAAAATTCCAATTTCATTTGCGTTCAAATCTGCAAAATGTCGGGTGTGATTAATCAATTCAAGGCTTGGAAATTTGAATAACAAATGTTTCGGGTCCTGCTTGAAGGATAATTCAGATTGTCCAAAACATAATATTGGTATGACATTGTCCAGTGAACGGCAGACTGTTGGTGCAGTTCTGGTTGTTTTCCTTGTTGTTTTTCTTCTTCTGTCCTCTCTAATACTTTTCATATTGTCAAATTTTTAAAAATAAACATATGATATATATATACGACTTACCAATATTATGTATGTATATCTCTATATTATTGTTAGTATAAGTCACTTACATCTAAGTGTTTCCCACGTAACTACAAGTAAGTACAAGTGCCATGACAAATTTTCTATTGTCTTACTACTGATTTTATTATAGCAAACGACACCGCAAAAAGACTGTCATTCATCCACGGTTGAGTCTTTTACAAAACTAATAAATGTGACTTGTTAACAGAAAAAAAAAGAGTGTTACCCAAAAAAGTTTCGAAAGTGTGAATATTGGAACTAGGTCATAGCAAAGCAATTCCACGACACAATTGCCTCTGCTATAGAAAGAGCCCAAAGGCTCCAGCTCCGTGAAGACATCATTAGATGCAAAACATCGTGGACAATGCTCCGATGGAAGCGGCCCCGTATTGAAAGAGTTACCGAGAAAGCTGGGTAACCGGGTGTCATTGGAATTTGTATTTAAATATTTTGAAAATGCGAATCTGGCCAAAAATTGAATATTGTGTTGAGTTCTGGGAGGGACTGAATGCCCGTCAGTATCTAAATTTTACTGTCACAAGAAACAAACAGACCGGGCGCGTAAAAGAGAAAAGGAATAAAGACGGAGGAAAGAGGATGGAAAGAGAGAAAGAGAAAACGCGAACTGGGGACAAAGAGCAGAACAATGTACATGTCAAATCAGAGACGTGAAAACTCGGGAACTTGAAATGGCAGTCAGAGGGAAAAATCGGAACAAACTGGCGCATGCAATCATGTCCAAACAACACTTTCCAGGGCAATATTTATAGCATTATCAGTGGAAGCTCACATCTGTTCACATGTCAACATGTCTTCAAACAAATTATTCATGTACTTGCATCAGATCGCTGTCTTTTTTTTCTCGTCTTTTATTTTACGCTCTTCCCTGTTATTTTTTTTATCCCTGCGTGCTGCACAATGGCACTGTCTTTGATAAGAGATACGGTGTTGTTTTGAAGGCCGATAATTTAGCGCCAGCTGTAAGATCGATGTTTATGGGTTCGACTCCTCACCTTTATATCTCCCGACCCCTGTAAATGTCAACATGCGCGGGTTATGATATTTTATTGTTTGAATAGGCAATTGTCTCACAGAATGAATGAATGGATGGATGGATTGGATAGAAGGATTGATGGACGGACGGTTGGACGGACGGATAGCTCGGATGGATGGATGGATGGATGGACGAATGGACAGATGGATGGATGGATGGATGGACAGATGAATTGTTGGATGGATGGATGGATGATGGATGGATGGACGAATGGACAGATGGATGGATGGATGGATGGATGGACGAATGGACAGATGAATGGTTGGATGGATGGATGGATGGATGTCGGGATGGGGATAATAAATTGGGAGGCACACTGAAGTGTTGAATGATTGACAGTTTTCTGTTTATTTGCATAAACGATTGATTTCTGAATGAATTTTCATGCTAATATTGACAAATTCCGTCTAGATTTTGCTAGTGCACACTGTGTAACTATTCAATTCCCTAGGAAACATTCCGCACACTTATCGTCTCACATTGCGTACGAAGTGCATACTTCTCTCTCACTGAATAGAAGCGCAAAAATCGCATAGAGACAGACTTGCTGTTCGTAAAGTAGAACAACACGTGAGTGAGTAACTGCAGCTAAAAGTTGTCTCCCACAGCGTCGATAAACTTAATAAAAGGCCTTGTCAGTTGCAGTTATAAAAATGATAAGGCCATAAGAACTGGCCACAAAAACACCTTTGTTTACACAATAACGGGTAATTTCCTAGATACTGCACAGGAGATAAAGCAATTTGATTTCTAATTTTTAGCCTTCATCGATAATTTTTCTTTAATATCATTCTTTTTTCTTCCTTTCTGTCTCTCATGCCGTTCTTCCTCCAATTTCCGGCTCTACTTATTGTCCACTCTGAGGCTTATTTCAAACTGTTCTGGTGGTCCCTATTCATTCCTCAGATCTCAATTCATCGCGGGTTTTTTTATTTAGCGATCAGAATGGAGCCACTTTCTACTTCCTAATTCATCGCTACCACACTCAGTGGAAAGCTTCCTTCTTCTTCTTCTTTTAGATTATTCTCTTAAAAGTGTTGCGTTTCTCTCCATTGCTAACTCTTTCTTTTTGCGTCTTTTTTGTTTTCTTTTTTGTCAACCTTATTCCTTTCATCGCTCCCCTTTCTAATACCAATTTCACTTTCATCTTCTCTTTCGCTCGTTCCTTTGTCCCCCCCCCCCAACCCCCCAGCTCTAATTGTTTCCACTGTCTTGCCCCTTTTCTTGTTTTTGGACTGGCTTGTGGCGATCTTTATCATTTCCTTCATGGTTGTTGTTGTTATTTCATTACTGTTGTGGTTCCTATTTTCCCCCCGACCTCTTTTATTCTTTCCTCGTTCTTCATTCTTTCCATCCTTCTTGACTTTTCTCTCTCTCTCTCTCTCGCTCGATCGTCCTTCGATCTGTCTGTCCGTCTTTGTCCCAACGTCTTCTGCCACAGCCTGTTACAGGCCACTTTCTCTCGTCTTACACGAGTCGGCGTGCTTGATGGAGCCGAGCCGTCATCTCAAGCTGTCATCAATTTCTCCAGACTCGATCTCTGATGGATGAGTGGCTAGACCACATACAGCGCACGTGAATGAGGCAGCTACGGAAGTGAGTGGCAGGAGAGGAGGAAGATATGGAGGAAGGCGCGAAAGATGGACAGATTGACATAGAGATATGAGGAGAACAGTGCTATTTGAACGATAGAGCGTGAGAGAAATTAGCCAGAGGAGATAAAAACGTGTTCAAGCTGCTGTGATGGCAGGGGGAGAGAAAGAGAGAGAGAGAGAGAGAGAGAGAAGACAAGGGGGAGGGGGGTGTAGTTAACTATGAAAAAGAGTATGAGAATAACTCATGCTTGATAATCGCTCAAATGCATGACAGAGTGAGAGACAATGGCTGGAAAATTTGAACAAGTAGAACTAGAGACGGCTAGAAGGTCAGATAAACAGATGGACAAATGGGCGGACAGTTGGACGAATAACCTGGACAAAGAGAGAGAGAGAGAGAGAGACTGTAATAATGGTACTAAAGAGAGGCACGCGCGAGACAGGAGTTGGCGTGCAAACACAGATGGTATGACTCCTCGATGTGAGTTAAGAAAAGTGAGGGCGAAAAAATGTGTGAGGGGCACGCAAAAATTGCGGGAGAGGAAATGAAGGAATGCGAGAAGGAATTGATATGGTGTTAAAAATGGAAAATCAAGTAAAAGAATAAGGAAGTGTGGGGAGAAAGAGTAAAGAGGGAGAAAAGCTGGTGTTTATAAAAAAATAAAAAAAAGGAACGGATGACAATAAGAGGAAGGCGTTATGTGTTGGGTGCAGAGAGAACAAGAGTGGGGCAGGAAAATAGGGGAATTACAGACTAGGGAAGTTATATTACAGGCTGGGCTAGTGAACAAAGGAGGTGAGAGACTGGTAGAGTGAGTAGAATACAAGAAACGTATGAGATGAGAGAAAGAAGTGAGGGGTAAAGCTATGAGATTGTGATTAGAAAATACAGATGGTGTTAAAAATGACGCCCAGACATGAAGCATTTGGTGCCTTTGTAAACAAGGAATTGATGTAAAGGGAAGCACATATCAAACGAAGGTATAAGACTCTGGTTTGTCAACAGTGGGGTGCCGTTAACAATGATAAAAATGAACCAGCTGACTTATGCTCCCTGTATACTGTGTGTGTTAGACATGGCGGCATCAAACAGAACGAGAGACCAAAGCTATACAGAATTAGATGAGCTGATAGACGGACTGAAGACAGGTATACAGACCGACCAACACATAAAAAGTAAAAAGGATACAAATAAACCGCAAAATAGATAAATACAGGAACATGATTTAAAACAGAGAAATTATTGTTTAAAATCCATAGGGGAGAAACCCGTATATTTAGCTCGTTTAGAGGAGCACAGAGACCTATATTGGAATGTAGAGATTGCTGTAAGCTTTGCCAGTCCGAAAGATGGTTTGGAGATATCAATACTGAAAACATTTGTTTATTGACGTGTTTGGGTTTTTTTTGGTTTTTTTTGTTGTTGTTTGTTCTTATTCTTATTGCTGTTGTCTTTCTTTCATCATTCCGCTGTTGTTAGTGTGTGAAAACAAAAGACAGGAAGAAAGAAATGCAAAGGGAAAAGAAAAAAGAGATCAGCCATATTGAGGATACCCACAAAATTCAGGAACGAGCATTGCGAAATAGCAGGAAAAAGAAGACGGGGAAAAAAGAAAGATTTATATTATTATGGAGTAGCAACTGAATACACTGGTGGTAGGAAAGAAAGGATATATTGTGTCAAGTGTAACGACTAAGATCATGGGGGACAGAAAGAGAGACAGAATGAAATTTCGGCGATTGGAAGAACTACAAAGACAGTCGAAAGACAGAAAGAAAGACAGGAAATAAGAAATGGAAGAAAGGAAGAAAGAAATTAGATTAATCGAGTGTAAGAACTAAATTCATGATCAAAAGAAAGAAAGACGGAAAGGCAAAGAGAAAGAAAGAAAAGACGGAAAGAAAGAAAGAAAGGAAGAAAAAAAAAGACAGAAAGAAAGGATATTTATCGAGTGTAGGAAATAAATACACGGGGTGGAAAATCATTACATTGTAACCAACTAATGTCCCGTTCTATCTGAGACGCCGGGGTGCCGCAGTGACTGATGGCAGAAAATTGATCTTGAAGAGGAATCAATGGCCCGTTGGTGGATGGATCTAAATGGCTGTGAAAGATTTTGATGAATGATCATTGAGAGGATTTCTCGTATATTACAGCCGTGTACAGTGGCTGCCTGGCCGCTGATGAATTCCCCGTAATGATTTACGACATTTGAAGTGAAGGGAAAGTTGAGGGTTGCTGCTGCTTGATTTCTTCAAGGTTGATGTGGTTGTTGATAGCAGTAGTGATGGTGATGGTGGTCGTGGTGATGGTGTTGCTGATGGTGGTTTTGGCGGTGATGGTGTTGTTGGTGTTGATGGCCATGGTGTGGTTATGGTGGTGGTGACAGTAGTAGTGGTGATGTTGGTGATGATCATGGTGTTGGTAATGGTGGTGGTGGTGATGATGGTGATGGTGTGGTGACGATGATGATAATGATGACCTTAAGTGTGACGTGTTTTACTAGTTTTGCATTGGCAATCATGAACGATGATATCAGTGACGATCACGATGAAGATGATGATACAACTGTTATGCTATAGCTTTTCTTTGGGGGGAGGGGGTGCGGATTGAGAGGGGAGGGGGCTATCTGCGGGAGAACAAGTGATACTCGCTGTCATTACCAGCTTGCTGCTAGTGAAAGCGACAACAACACAAAATGAACTTTGGAAGGAAATGGAACAGTAGCGGGGTTAATGTGACGTACGTCTACTGTCAGTGAGTATGAAGAACCAATTGCAGCACTTACCCGCCAGGTCTTGTATCGGGAATCTGTCTGCTTAATGGCAAAGCATCGCTGGCCGTAACATTGTATGAAAATACTTCAAACCCGTCGAATTTCAGATCATTTGATTTCCACTGTGTCTTTATCGCTCCTTTTCGTGCCATACTCCCATTATCCATTTGTTTTTCGTGGACAACCGAGGTGAAACTAGAGTTTACAGCGCTCAATGACCCCGTCTCAAAAGGATGATCGCTTACCATTCCACCACTGTGAGATGCATCTTCTCTATTTTTATTGTCATTTGGAACTGGGCTGTTTACATGGGAAATGACATTTGATCCATTGCGTGTCCGTTCGTGAGAGATATCTGTTGTTCGTTCTGGCTGCAGAAAATCTAGCCCGTCTCCTGGTTTGTTACTTTTGTCTGGTGTGTGATGGAGTAAAGGGAACGGGCCGGGATATTTAACACCCGAGTTCATTTGGGGAGCCGATGGTTGTATGTCCTGATCGATGGGGTCATGGGGCGAAAATTCCTTGCTGCCTTCAGGGACATTCATTTGCATGGCAACCGAGTTTTCTCGATTTGATTTGGAGCCAGTTGGATTCAGACCTTGTGTGTTTGTATCGCTGTCCAAATTTGCCTGCGATTCTGTCAGATCGTGGTAACTATTTTCTATAGAATGCCCTGGAGAGTTATCGAGATCTCGGCTCACTTCCCTTTCACGTACTCTATACCGCTCATCGCCATTGAAATGCCTATTGATTGCACCGTTGTTGCTCTCATAAAAATTGCTCTGTCGATTGTGCATTTCACCGATATTTTGTGGCAAATGGCTGCTTATAGATTTTCCTTGGGTTTGTAATCCGTGCTTTACCATCATGGCTGGCATTTCGTGGGCATCTGATCTTGTTTTACGATCGCTGGTGGCGGATTTAGATGGTGAGTTTTTAGCACGTGATGAAACGGCCGAGCTGGGTTTGGATTCCTGTCGTGCCTGTGATCGTTCGTGCTCTGGAATGCTGAGAGACGAGAAATGTGATACATGTGGCTCGAGCTCCCGGGTCCAATTTGGCCGCAAATCCCCTAGATTTTTGGCCCGTGTCTGAATGTCCGGTCTCATCTCCATCACGGTGATAGCTTTAGTATCGATCTGTTCTCTTTCACCCGGTACCAGGACATTGCTGGCCATGCTACGCCTCGTGTCTCCTTCCCTCTGATCCCCGACGTATCTCCGTGACAGAGTTTCTAATCCTCCCATCTGGCTAGACTTAATCTCCTGGATCCGGC